>OY804585.1:83336914-83963359 GCA_963680875.1 Bathymodiolus brooksi | reverse complement strand
GTAGGAGTGTGTGTTATATCTAGTTTTATACAGAGTAAATGATACGTAGGAGTGTGTGTTATATCTAGTTTTATACAGAGTAAATGATACGTAGGAGTGTGTGTTATATCTAGTTTTATACAGAGTAAATGATACGTAGGAGTGTGTGCTATATCTAGTTTTATACAGAGTAAATGATACGTAGGAGTGTGTGTTATATCTAGTTTTATACAGAGTAAATGATACGTAGGAGTGTGTGTTATATCTAGTTTTATACAGAGTAAATGATACGTAGGAGTGTGTGTTATATCTAGTTTTATACAGAGTAAATGATACGTAGGAGTGTGTGTTATATCTAGTTTTATACAGAGTAAATGATACGTAGGAGTGTGTGTTATATCTAGTTTTATACAGAGTAAATGATACGTAGGAGTGTGTGTTATATCTAGTTTTATACAGAGTAAATGATACGTAGGAGTGTGTGTTATATCTAGTTTTATACAGAGTAAATGATACGTAGGAGTGTGTGTTATATCTAGTTTTATACAGAGTAAATGATACGTAGGAGTGTGTGTTATATCTAGTTTTATACAGAGTAAATGATACGTAGGAGTGTGTGTTATATCTAGTTTTATACAGAGTAAATGATACGTAGGAGTGTGTGTTATATCTAGTTTTATACAGAGTAAATGATACGTAGGAGTGTGTGTTATATCTAGTTTTATACAGAGTAAATGATACGTAGGAGTGTGTGTTATATCTAGTTTTATACAGAGTAAATGATACGTAGGAGTGTGTGTTATATCTAGTTTTATACAGAGTAAATGATACGTAGGAGTGTGTGTTATATCTAGTTTTATACAGAGTAAATGATACGTAGGAGTGTGTGTTATATCTAGTTTTATACAGAGTAAATGATACGTAGGAGTGTGTGTTATATCTAGTTTTATACAGAGTAAATGATACGTAGGAGTGTGTGTTATATCTAGTTTTATACAGAGTAAATGATACGTAGGAGTGTGTGTTATATCTAGTTTTATACAGAGTAAATGATACGTAGGAGTGTGTGTTATATCTAGTTTTATACAGAGTAAATGATACGTAGGAGTGTGTGTTATATCTAGTTTTATACAGAGTAAATGATACGTAGGAGTGTGTGTTATATCTAGTTTTATACAGAGTAAATGATACGTAGGAGTGTGTGTTATATCTAGTTTTATACAGAGTAAATGATACGTAGGAGTGTGTGTTATATCTAGTTTTATACAGAGTAAATGATACGTAGGAGTGTGTGTTATATCTAGTTTTATACAGAGTAAATGATACGTAGGAGTGTGTGTTATATCTAGTTTTATACAGAGTAAATGATACGTAGGAGTGTGTGTTATATCTAGTTTTATACAGAGTAAATGATACGTAGGAGTGTGTGTTATATCTAGTTTTATACAGAGTAAATGATACGTAGGAGTGTGTGTTATATCTAGTTTTATACAGAGTAAATGATACGTAGGAGTGTGTGTTATATCTAGTTTTATACAGAGTAAATGATACGTAGGAGTGTGTGTTATATCTAGTTTTATACAGAGTAAATGATACGTAGGAGTGTGTGTTATATCTAGTTTTATACAGAGTAAATGATACGTAGGAGTGTGTGTTATATCTAGTTTTATACAGAGTAAATGATACGTAGGAGTGTGTGTTATATCTAGTTTTATACAGAGTAAATGATACGTAGGAGTGTGTGTTATATCTAGTTTTATACAGAGTAAATGATACGTAGGAGTGTGTGTTATATCTAGTTTTATACAGAGTAAATGATACGTAGGAGTGTGTGTTATATCTAGTTTTATACAGAGTAAATGATACGTAGGAGTGTGTGTTATATCTAGTTTTATACAGAGTAAATGATACGTAGGAGTGTGTGTTATATCTAGTTTTATACAGAGTAAATGATACGTAGGAGTGTGTGTTATATCTAGTTTTATACAGAGTAAATGATACGTAGGAGTGTGTGTTATATCTAGTTTTATACAGAGTAAATGATACGTAGGAGTGTGTGTTATATCTAGTTTTATACAGAGTAAATGATACGTAGGAGTGTGTGTTATATCTAGTTTTATACAGAGTAAATGATACGTAGGAGTGTGTGTTATATCTAGTTTTATACAGAGTAAATGATACGTAGGAGTGTGTGTTATATCTAGTTTTATACAGAGTAAATGATACGTAGGAGTGTGTGTTATATCTAGTTTTATACAGAGTAAATGATACGTAGGAGTGTGTGTTATATCTAGTTTTATACAGAGTAAATGATACGTAGGAGTGTGTGCTATATCTAGTTTTATACAGAGTAAATGATACGTAGGAGTGTGTGTTATATCTAGTTTTATACAGAGTAAATGATACGTAGGAGTGTGTGTTATATCTAGTTTTATACAGAGTAAATGATACGTAGGAGTGTGTGTTATATCTAGTTTTATACAGAGTAAATGATACGTAGGAGTGTGTGTTATATCTAGTTTTATACAGAGTAAATGATACGTAGGAGTGTGTGTTATATCTAGTTTTATACAGAGTAAATGATACGTAGGAGTGTGTGTTATATCTAGTTTTATACAGAGTAAATGATACGTAGGAGTGTGTGTTATATCTAGTTTTATACAGAGTAAATGATACGTAGGAGTGTGTGTTATATCTAGTTTTATACAGAGTAAATGATACGTAGGAGTGTGTGTTATATCTAGTTTTATACAGAGTAAATGATACGTAGGAGTGTGTGTTATATCTAGTTTTATACAGAGTAAATGATACGTAGGAGTGTGTGTTATATCTAGTTTTATACAGAGTAAATGATACGTAGGAGTGTGTGTTATATCTAGTTTTATACAGAGTAAATGATACGTAGGAGTGTGTGTTATATCTAGTTTTATACAGAGTAAATGATACGTAGGAGTGTGTGTTATATCTAGTTTTATACAGAGTAAATGATACGTAGGAGTGTGTGTTATATCTAGTTTTATACAGAGTAAATGATACGTAGGAGTGTGTGTTATATCTAGTTTTATACAGAGTAAATGATACGTAGGAGTGTGTGTTATATCTAGTTTTATACAGAGTAAATGATACGTAGGAGTGTGTGTTATATCTAGTTTTATACAGAGTAAATGATACGTAGGAGTGTGTGTTATATCTAGTTTTATACAGAGTAAATGATACGTAGGAGTGTGTGTTATATCTAGTTTTATACAGAGTAAATGATACGTAGGAGTGTGTGTTATATCTAGTTTTATACAGAGTAAATGATACGTAGGAGTGTGTGTTATATCTAGTTTTATACAGAGTAAATGATACGTAGGAGTGTGTGTTATATCTAGTTTTATACAGAGTAAATGATACGTAGGAGTGTGTGTTATATCTAGTTTTATACAGAGTAAATGATACGTAGGAGTGTGTGTTATATCTAGTTTTATACAGAGTAAATGATACGTAGGAGTGTGTGTTATATCTAGTTTTATACAGAGTAAATGATACGTAGGAGTGTGTGTTATATCTAGTTTTATACAGAGTAAATGATACGTAGGAGTGTGTGTTATATCTAGTTTTATACAGAGTAAATGATACGTAGGAGTGTGTGTTATATCTAGTTTTATACAGAGTAAATGATACGTAGGAGTGTGTGTTATATCTAGTTTTATACAGAGTAAATGATACGTAGGAGTGTGTGTTATATCTAGTTTTATACAGAGTAAATGATACGTAGGAGTGTGTGTTATATCTAGTTTTATACAGAGTAAATGATACGTAGGAGTGTGTGTTATATCTAGTTTTATACAGAGTAAATGATACGTAGGAGTGTGTGTTATATCTAGTTTTATACAGAGTAAATGATACGTAGGAGTGTGTGTTATATCTAGTTTTATACAGAGTAAATGATACGTAGGAGTGTGTGTTATATCTAGTTTTATACAGAGTAAATGATACGTAGGAGTGTGTGTTATATCTAGTTTTATACAGAGTAAATGATACGTAGGAGTGTGTGTTATATCTAGTTTTATACAGAGTAAATGATACGTAGGAGTGTGTGTTATATCTAGTTTTATACAGAGTAAATGATACGTAGGAGTGTGTGTTATATCTAGTTTTATACAGAGTAAATGATACGTAGGAGTGTGTGTTATATCTAGTTTTATACAGAGTAAATGATACGTAGGAGTGTGTGTTATATCTAGTTTTATACAGAGTAAATGATACGTAGGAGTGTGTGTTATATCTAGTTTTATACAGAGTAAATGATACGTAGGAGTGTGTGTTATATCTAGTTTTATACAGAGTAAATGATACGTAGGAGTGTGTGTTATATCTAGTTTTATACAGAGTAAATGATACGTAGGAGTGTGTGTTATATCTAGTTTTATACAGAGTAAATGATACGTAGGAGTGTGTGTTATATCTAGTTTTATACAGAGTAAATGATACGTAGGAGTGTGTGTTATATCTAGTTTTATACAGAGTAAATGATACGTAGGAGTGTGTGTTATATCTAGTTTTATACAGAGTAAATGATACGTAGGAGTGTGTGTTATATCTAGTTTTATACAGAGTAAATGATACGTAGGAGTGTGTGTTATATCTAGTTTTATACAGAGTAAATGATACGTAGGAGTGTGTGTTATATCTAGTTTTATACAGAGTAAATGATACGTAGGAGTGTGTGTTATATCTAGTTTTATACAGAGTAAATGATACGTAGGAGTGTGTGTTATATCTAGTTTTATACAGAGTAAATGATACGTAGGAGTGTGTGTTATATCTAGTTTTATACAGAGTAAATGATACGTAGGAGTGTGTGTTATATCTAGTTTTATACAGAGTAAATGATACGTAGGAGTGTGTGTTATATCTAGTTTTATACAGAGTAAATGATACGTAGGAGTGTGTGTTATATCTAGTTTTATACAGAGTAAATGATACGTAGGAGTGTGTGTTATATCTAGTTTTATACAGAGTAAATGATACGTAGGAGTGTGTGTTATATCTAGTTTTATACAGAGTAAATGATACGTAGGAGTGTGTGTTATATCTAGTTTTATACAGAGTAAATGATACGTAGGAGTGTGTGTTATATCTAGTTTTATACAGAGTAAATGATACGTAGGAGTGTGTGTTATATCTAGTTTTATACAGAGTAAATGATACGTAGGAGTGTGTGTTATATCTAGTTTTATACAGAGTAAATGATACGTAGGAGTGTGTGTTATATCTAGTTTTATACAGAGTAAATGATACGTAGGAGTGTGTGTTATATCTAGTTTTATACAGAGTAAATGATACGTAGGAGTGTGTGTTATATCTAGTTTTATACAGAGTAAATGATACGTAGGAGTGTGTGTTATATCTAGTTTTATACAGAGTAAATGATACGTAGGAGTGTGTGTTATATCTAGTTTTATACAGAGTAAATGATACGTAGGAGTGTGTGTTATATCTAGTTTTATACAGAGTAAATGATACGTAGGAGTGTGTGTTATATCTAGTTTTATACAGAGTAAATGATACGTAGGAGTGTGTGTTATATCTAGTTTTATACAGAGTAAATGATACGTAGGAGTGTGTGTTATATCTAGTTTTATACAGAGTAAATGATACGTAGGAGTGTGTGTTATATCTAGTTTTATACAGAGTAAATGATACGTAGGAGTGTGTGTTATATCTAGTTTTATACAGAGTAAATGATACGTAGGAGTGTGTGTTATATCTAGTTTTATACAGAGTAAATGATACGTAGGAGTGTGTGTTATATCTAGTTTTATACAGAGTAAATGATACGTAGGAGTGTGTGTTATATCTAGTTTTATACAGAGTAAATGATACGTAGGAGTGTGTGTTATATCTAGTTTTATACAGAGTAAATGATACGTAGGAGTGTGTGTTATATCTAGTTTTATACAGAGTAAATGATACGTAGGAGTGTGTGTTATATCTAGTTTTATACAGAGTAAATGATACGTAGGAGTGTGTGTTATATCTAGTTTTATACAGAGTAAATGATACGTAGGAGTGTGTGTTATATCTAGTTTTATACAGAGTAAATGATACGTAGGAGTGTGTGTTATATCTAGTTTTATACAGAGTAAATGATACGTAGGAGTGTGTGTTATATCTAGTTTTATACAGAGTAAATGATACGTAGGAGTGTGTGTTATATCTAGTTTTATACAGAGTAAATGATACGTAGGAGTGTGTGTTATATCTAGTTTTATACAGAGTAAATGATACGTAGGAGTGTGTGTTATATCTAGTTTTATACAGAGTAAATGATACGTAGGAGTGTGTGTTATATCTAGTTTTATACAGAGTAAATGATACGTAGGAGTGTGTGTTATATCTAGTTTTATACAGAGTAAATGATACGTAGGAGTGTGTGTTATATCTAGTTTTATACAGAGTAAATGATACGTAGGAGTGTGTGTTATATCTAGTTTTATACAGAGTAAATGATACGTAGGAGTGTGTGTTATATCTAGTTTTATACAGAGTAAATGATACGTAGGAGTGTGTGTTATATCTAGTTTTATACAGAGTAAATGATACGTAGGAGTGTGTGTTATATCTAGTTTTATACAGAGTAAATGATACGTAGGAGTGTGTGTTATATCTAGTTTTATACAGAGTAAATGATACGTAGGAGTGTGTGTTATATCTAGTTTTATACAGAGTAAATGATACGTAGGAGTGTGTGTTATATCTAGTTTTATACAGAGTAAATGATACGTAGGAGTGTGTGTTATATCTAGTTTTATACAGAGTAAATGATACGTAGGAGTGTGTGTTATATCTAGTTTTATACAGAGTAAATGATACGTAGGAGTGTGTGTTATATCTAGTTTTATACAGAGTAAATGATACGTAGGAGTGTGTGTTATATCTAGTTTTATACAGAGTAAATGATACGTAGGAGTGTGTGTTATATCTAGTTTTATACAGAGTAAATGATACGTAGGAGTGTGTGTTATATCTAGTTTTATACAGAGTAAATGATACGTAGGAGTGTGTGTTATATCTAGTTTTATACAGAGTAAATGATACGTAGGAGTGTGTGTTATATCTAGTTTTATACAGAGTAAATGATACGTAGGAGTGTGTGTTATATCTAGTTTTATACAGAGTAAATGATACGTAGGAGTGTGTGTTATATCTAGTTTTATACAGAGTAAATGATACGTAGGAGTGTGTGTTATATCTAGTTTTATACAGAGTAAATGATACGTAGGAGTGTGTGTTATATCTAGTTTTATACAGAGTAAATGATACGTAGGAGTGTGTGTTATATCTAGTTTTATACAGAGTAAATGATACGTAGGAGTGTGTGTTATATCTAGTTTTATACAGAGTAAATGATACGTAGGAGTGTGTGCTATATCTAGTTTTATACAGAGTAAATGATACGTAGGAGTGTGTGTTATATCTAGTTTTATACAGAGTAAATGATACGTAGGAGTGTGTGTTATATCTAGTTTTATACAGAGTAAATGATACGTAGGAGTGTGTGTTATATCTAGTTTTATACAGAGTAAATGATACGTAGGAGTGTGTGTTATATCTAGTTTTATACAGAGTAAATGATACGTAGGAGTGTGTGTTATATCTAGTTTTATACAGAGTAAATGATACGTAGGAGTGTGTGTTATATCTAGTTTTATACAGAGTAAATGATACGTAGGAGTGTGTGTTATATCTAGTTTTATACAGAGTAAATGATACGTAGGAGTGTGTGTTATATCTAGTTTTATACAGAGTAAATGATACGTAGGAGTGTGTGTTATATCTAGTTTTATACAGAGTAAATGATACGTAGGAGTGTGTGTTATATCTAGTTTTATACAGAGTAAATGATACGTAGGAGTGTGTGTTATATCTAGTTTTATACAGAGTAAATGATACGTAGGAGTGTGTGTTATATCTAGTTTTATACAGAGTAAATGATACGTAGGAGTGTGTGTTATATCTAGTTTTATACAGAGTAAATGATACGTAGGAGTGTGTGTTATATCTAGTTTTATACAGAGTAAATGATACGTAGGAGTGTGTGTTATATCTAGTTTTATACAGAGTAAATGATACGTAGGAGTGTGTGTTATATCTAGTTTTATACAGAGTAAATGATACGTAGGAGTGTGTGTTATATCTAGTTTTATACAGAGTAAATGATACGTAGGAGTGTGTGTTATATCTAGTTTTATACAGAGTAAATGATACGTAGGAGTGTGTGTTATATCTAGTTTTATACAGAGTAAATGATACGTAGGAGTGTGTGTTATATCTAGTTTTATACAGAGTAAATGATACGTAGGAGTGTGTGTTATATCTAGTTTTATACAGAGTAAATGATACGTAGGAGTGTGTGTTATATCTAGTTTTATACAGAGTAAATGATACGTAGGAGTGTGTGTTATATCTAGTTTTATACAGAGTAAATGATACGTAGGAGTGTGTGTTATATCTAGTTTTATACAGAGTAAATGATACGTAGGAGTGTGTGTTATATCTAGTTTTATACAGAGTAAATGATACGTAGGAGTGTGTGTTATATCTAGTTTTATACAGAGTAAATGATACGTAGGAGTGTGTGTTATATCTAGTTTTATACAGAGTAAATGATACGTAGGAGTGTGTGTTATATCTAGTTTTATACAGAGTAAATGATACGTAGGAGTGTGTGTTATATCTAGTTTTATACAGAGTAAATGATACGTAGGAGTGTGTGTTATATCTAGTTTTATACAGAGTAAATGATACGTAGGAGTGTGCGTTATATCTAGTTTTATACAGAGTAAATGATACGTAGGAGTGTGTGTTATATCTAGTTTTATACAGAGTAAATGATACGTAGGAGTGTGTGTTATATCTAGTTTTATACAGAGTAAATGATACGTAGGAGTGTGTGTTATATCTAGTTTTATACAGAGTAAATGATACGTAGGCGTGTGTGTTATATCTAGTTTTATACAGAGTAAATGATACGTAGGAGTGTGTGTTATATCTGGTTTTATACAGAGTAAATGATACGTAGGAGTGTGTGTTATATCTAGTTTTATACAGAGTAAATGATACGTAGGAGTGTGTGTTATATCTAGTTTTATACAGAGTAAATGATACGTAGGAGTGTGTGTTATATCTAGTTTTATACAGAGTAAATGATACGTAGGAGTGTGTGTTATATCTAGTTTTATACAGAGTAAATGATACGTAGGAGTGTGTGCTTCTTTCTTTTGATGGAATTTAGGGGTTAAGGTTCTGGTGCTTAACGTCATTTTTAACAATATTACAGTTATATCGTTACATGGTGGACATTTAGTGTGGACACATATTCCAAAATACCCGAAGATGAACAAAATTCTTAAAAAAACACACATATTTTTTAAATAAACTAAATATTTCAACTAAATATTGAACAAAAAGGTGGAAATCGTCCATCCAGAAGAGGGAGATTGTCCAGTGTTTGAGTGCCTGTGCATAGGATGACTCTCTGAAATTGGAGATTAAATGCTTATGGAAGCTGAAACAGATGCATACAAGTGAAAAAGTAGCAAAAAATGTACACACAGTTTTTCAAAAACATTGCCGGTACTGAGATAACACCCGTTGACGTATCGATCTTAAATCAGCGACATTACCTGGGTGGGTAAGAAGGGTTTGAAGATACCAAAGGACCAATCACAATCCGTAAATCGAAGACGGGCCGACAACACAATGGCCAAAAGAAAAAGGACAAAAGGACAAACAACGATCTACAAACCACTAGATAGAAAATTAAAGATCGAGCAACGCGAACTCCACTAAAACTCGGGATGAACTCAGGTGCTCCGGAGTGGAAAGCAGTTCCTGCTCCTCTAGTGACACCCATCGTGTTACTCTAATTACAAACCCGGTGAACTTCCCAAAATAGCTTTACATTCATTATTCGTTTCACTCGATACATGCGTGAAACATCACTGTTTTTTATCATTTTTTGCTCTAAATTCAGCATATATTGATAAAATGTTCAACTTCTATACTTATTCACACAGCCATTCAAACATCAATTCTGATTACGTATAGTGTTGAGTTTATAATAATACAAAGATCGATAACTCTAATTAATATAACTTTTAAAAGTATGTTATGCTTGAACACAGTTGTATGAATAGCTAGTCTATCTTAGCTCACGGGGGTCATTTCCTATACTTATATGATATAAAGATCATCGTTGGCAACCCACGGTAGATCACGCTTCGATTGGGCATAGGACATTTGAGCGAAAAGATTTTATTTTCAGGTGGACATTTGAGCGAAAACTATTTTTCATTTACCTGAGATTTTAGTAGGACATTTGAGCGAAAGTTATTTTTCATTTACCTGCGATTTTAGTAGGACATTTGAGCGAATTTCATTTCATCATATCTTATGATATTTTCAGATATGAAATTAATATAAATCATATTAAAATACAAAAAGTCATAAATAAATATAAGAAAAAAATAGAAATATTTAAGAAATCAGAAACAATATACATGTATAAGTTCATACAATGTGTTCTCGGGTTTTTACGGTAAATAGTCATTTTTGCTAGGGGCAAAAACGTTTCTTTACCATGACTGAACTCTGTTCAGCTACACAGAAATGTTCAACTCATACGATTGTTATATGTCAAGATGGAAGTAACTGTTATTGAGACAAATAAAGGACACAAGTCTATCTTATGTGAAGGTTTCCGATACAGATTTGATGTGGAAACTAAATCTGGGGATGTTCAGCAAAGGGATGCAAAGCTAGAGTACGATTTGATGCTGGTCCATCATTGGTTATTCAACAAAAGAATGACCATATTCACGATCCAGACGACAGAGGCAATGAAGTCAAGTTCTGCGGGTAAACGCTAAGAGAAAAGCGGTAGATGATTTGTCAGCAAGGCCATCAAAAGTGATAAGGAGCGAGCTGCAGACAATGAATGAGAAAAGCTTGGAACCGAAAGATTTAAAATGTGTAGCAAAGGCAGTCTACAGAAGGAGGAGGAAAACCTTCCCACCTTTACACACGTCACAGCAAGAAACACACGAGAATCTGCAGAAAATGAACATCGAAACAAACAAGTTTGAAAATTTTCTTCAAGTGAATGATGCTGAAAACGGAATATTTATGGATGGTACTTTTAGGTGTTGTCCCAAGTTTTTTAAACAATATACATGGATATAAAGATGGAAATTATATATCGCTTATTTTCATGTTGTTGCCAGGAAAATCCGAGGAAATCTATCATACTTGTATTTCTGCACTCATCAAACTTTGTTCCGAGAAGAATCTGCAGTTTCAGCCTAGTGTTGTTCACATAGACTTTGAAAAGGCGGTGATGATTGTAATAAGCCAATTATTGCCTGATTCAACTATAAAATGCTGTAGATTTCATCTTGCACAAGCTTGGTGGCGTCAAATCCAGAAAGTAGGTCTCAGCTCTGAATACAAAGATCCTGATGGTTGAAGTCAATGTTCGGAATCGCATATCTGAGTCCAGATGAAGTAGAGGATTCATTTGTGGAGGACTACATGGCATTGGCACCAGGTGATGAGAAAAGCACAATGTTTGCAGACTATCTGACCAATACTTACATGACACAGGATTCGTTTGTGGAGGACTACATGTCAATGGCACCAGGTGATGAGAAAAGCACAATGTTTGCAGACTATCTGACCAATACTTACATGACACAGGATTCGTTGTTTTCTCCCTCTTTATGTGCTGAGGTACCTTCTGACTCGAAAAGGACAACGAATGGACCGCAATCTTTCCATGCACATTTTAATGGTCAGTTTTATTGCAGTCATCCGTCTATTTATTTATTCCTTGACGTTGTTTTAAAACTGCAAACCATTAGCTATATCAAAATAAGAAGCATCAATGAAAAGGTACCTCTTTCAAGGGCTGACAAGGAAAAAGAACAGAGTTTAATTGACTTACACAATCAATATGTAAGTGGTACAATTATCAGAGAAAAGTACACTCGGACACATGGATACAAATATCAGGCGAGAACAGACATGTGAATTCACTAGATGTGACTAGAATTATGGACAGATCTAAGTTTTATGGACGGTTTTAATTTTTTATAGTGTTTTTTATAACATGTAATATTAAATAAATTAAATTATATAGATCCTGCTTAAAATCCTACTTCCACCTCCCCGTGGTGAGCAGGGGGCAACAGACATAAGTCTGGCTAACGGAAGAGGTACCAGTACAAAACATTTTGTTCAAAAGTCTTTTTTTTTCGCTCAAATGTCCATCTGGTTTATTAGATTTCGATCTTTTTTTTTCTTTTTTTTTTCTTTATTTTTTCCTATAGTCAGGATTTTATAAATTCCCTTACATCACCACCTGACTAGGGTGTGACAGGAGTTTTCAAAGATAAGTTTTGTGACTACATTGGTTTTACATTTTGATAAACAAAATAAAGAAATAATAATATATAATAGTAATAAACACTTTCATTCATCTTTCACACACACTCTCTTACCATTTTGTTTTCCTAAAATATTTGATTGCTCCTGACATTTTGTACTTAATCAAAAAAGCTGAAAAAAGAATCTCATCACTATATGAATCAAACAAACAAAAAATATTATGATTAGTTGAAAATATATTGTAAGGGGGTCCACATTTTTTCAAATGCTAAAATGGTATTGTTTTTCTTTGATATATATTGTTCAAGTGAACGGTACCACATAATTTTATGTTTAAATTCTACAATATTTAGCCTTTGTTCATTGAGTTTGCACTTGAAGATGTAATTTTTTGCAATAATAGAAATCAAATTAACAAGAAGATCCCCTGACTCAAAACCAAAGAAATATTCTTTTTTGTCAAAAATCAAATTCTTGTAATATTGTTTTAATTGTTTTGACAAAGATTTGAAAAAATTTGTGTCACAGGACAGTCAAAGAATAGATGTTCAATAGTTTCATCATGAATTTTGCAAAATGTACATAAATTAGTATTCTTGAGCTTTATTTTATGTAAAAAGGAATTGGTAGGAATGATCCTGTGTAACAATTTAAATTGAAAATTTTGAAGATATGAGTTTCTACAAGATTTTTTTAAAATAATAAAATATTTTGACCAATTTGTTATTTCACAATTAAGAAGTTTTTCCCATTTGGAAAATTTTTCTGTTGGTAAAGAAATGATTGCATTCACAAGACCTTTATAAACAAACCTAACATTTTTACTATGAACTATTCTTTCTAAATAGGCATCCTTTTTACTAAGTATGTCGAAATTTACATTTACACAGTTTTCCTTCAGATGATCTTTGATGTACTTGGGAACATTTGACACCAGACTATAGTACTTCAAAAAATTATTGGTATTCAGTTTATTTCTAGTCTGTTCAAAAGTATAAAAATTACCAGAATGTGGGTCAATAAGATCACATAAATACTGCACATTATGTTCTATCCATCTAATATAATAATTTAAATCAGTTACTGGTACAAAATTAAGGATATCAAGAGACAATAGTTCATTAGATTTCGCTCTTTTGGATTATTTTTCTTTCGCTCAAAGGTCCATCTGATTTTTTAGATTTCGCTCTTTTGGGTTGTTTTTCTTTCGCTCAAATGTCCACTTTTTTTTCGCTCTTTTGGGTTGTCATTTCGCTCAAATGTCCTCCGCCGCTTCGATTACTCTCTACTCATCAATGGATAGTAATCAGACCGTGATCATCTGTGGTTTACCGGCGACAATGTATGGTATATACAAAAGTCATGTTTCAGCTGTGAAAATGATCGGGTCGTAAATTTTCCTTTTCAATAGATCGATGGGGATTTTTAAGCTATGATTTATGTCTACAAATAGATCATATTGGTACAAGCACATGCAGCTTATAAATTTATAGGCTAGCCAAGACAAATTCTCCTATAATTATGCTATAATTTAACATGATAATGTTCAAAAATTGATCTACATTGTATGTCTCATTAGTTTGGATTTTAGTGTAATATAGGTTTGGTTTATGGTGTTTAACGCCACTTTCAACAATGTTTCAGTCATATCGTGGCGGTATTTTATTGGTGGAGGAAACCGGAGTACCCGGAAAAAATCACCGACCTGTTTCAAGTCACTGAAAAACTTTATCACATAATGTTATATCGAATACACTTCGCCAAGATCGGGGTTCGAACGAACTCACAACTTTAGTGGTGATAGGCACTGATTGCACAGGGGGTTGTAAATCCAACTACCATACGATCACGTCCACGACGACCCCTAGTGTAATATATGAATGGATCACCAATAACTGAATAATATATGAATGGGTATACAGTTTTGTACTTCGAATATATATGAATGGGTATGGTTTCACGCCGAATGAATATATGAATGGGGTGTATTTTTTCAAACTCCAGCGGAACCACCGTATCCAATTTTACTTGAAAGGGACAGTGCAAGTAAGTTGGGTAATTTTTTTGAAAGTTTTGTTTTTGCGTTGAAAGTTAATAAATACCTTCAAAACGTGAATATAAAAAGTAGTTTGGTGAGATTCGACCAAAAAACGTGTATTTTCGTTGTTTTTGTGTGCAGCTTATCTCACACATTGGGATATACCGTAAACTGGGATATTTTAGCCGTAGTTTTATTTTGGTTTATTTGGTGCCTCTCTTGAAAGTGCCAACATTAAACACGCCAAAAAAATAACGTCCGCTAAAATACTCATTTTCCCCCCCGGAAAGATCAGTATATACTCATTTTTCCCCCTGATTTTTAGGGGGGAAATCTGAGTAAAAACTGAAGTTTCCCCTCTCATACTCAATTCTCCCCCTTTGCACTGATAGACTAAACAAGGGCTAACTCCTATAAGGGGTCGACCCTATGGAGACTTTTGTAGAGCTTTTGATGCTGAAGAAGGAAGATCACCTCTATTTTTCTCTATCTGTAATACTTTTTGAAATATTAGCCAATGACTGCAGTTTGACCCCCATGTTCTATTTTTTGCCATGACGGCCATGTTTTTTCATCGACAGATATATAATTCACAAACTATAGTTTACACACCCTAAGGATCATTCATACCAAGTTTGATTAAACTATGTTCAGTGGTTCTCAAGAAGAATATCAAAATGTAAAAAGTTAACGGACGGACGGACGGACGACGAACGCAATGTGATGGCAAAAGCTCACCATGACTTTTAGTCAGGTGAGCTAAAAAGGGGGGTTCCAATCAAATTTTTGCCGATTTTCACGAATTTTTCAAAATGTGGTTCCCCCTGGATCCGCCAATGGTTATCTGTTAATTTATTCTTAAGAATTTCAACTGTTTACAGTACACCGAGACACAACATAATTAGCTTTAAACTAAACAAACTATTTTGTGGTAGCTTGTGTGTTTGTAATCGATCATTTTAAATAAAGATCAGTAACTATAGAATGGCAGTGTCCATCAATGACGCATAACTATGAATGATACAATTATTAGTTCTACTGTCAGAGTGTGGATTTGTTTTACCGAACATAATTATACCAATTTATCATATTATGTTCATTTCAAATGATGAACTAAACGTTAACAGTATTCTCTAAATTAAATTACTACTATGAGGGGGGAAGGACCCTTTTCAGGACTCCGAGATGGTGTCTTTTTAAACTCGAGAATTCGGGATTGACCCTTTCGGGATTCGGGATTGAAATTTTATTATATTCGGGACTTCTGGATTTCAAGTTTTTCAGTTCGGGACTAAGGGGATTTCAAGTTTTTTAGTTCGGCGTTTCGGGGTCCGACCCCCTCCTACCCCCTCTACTCTATCAGCACAACTATTTTTTGCTTCGTTTCATGATCAAATTATTATAAAATTGAGCCATCTTGATAAATTCGTTTGCCTCCATCTTTTTTGATTGATCTACCGAAAGTGGTAGCACTATAATACCATACTGACATGTATTCCGGATTGAAATCGAATCATTAAATCGAATTTAAATCCGTTATAATAGTCGTATCGGATTTGAAATCAGTTAGCGTTCGCATATGGTCAACCAATGCGTAATTGTTCGTCTGCATTGAATTTATCTGTGGTTTGCATATTGACTAGAAATTGTACTGAGGGATCTGGTGTTTGTTTAGATCGGATGAGGGATTGTTTCCGATTCGTCAAAAAATGGTCATCAGGAGACATTGGAAACATTGTTAGTTTGTCAATAATCCTTTTTCAAGAACCACTGAAGCGATGGTATGGAAACGTGATTTGTATGTTCATTTTAAGGTCCTTGACAGGTCTTGTTACTTTTTGAGCCCATCGGAAATTAAAAATCGTTGCCAGCGGAGGTCAAAGTTTGCTTTGAAACCATATGTAAAGCAACATTTTCATGGTCTACTTGAAAAACACTGAACAGAATTTAACCACACTTGGCAGAGGTGTTCACTATTATGTCCTACGCAAGTGTTGTTACTTTTCATGCCGATTCGTAAATAAATAAATAAAAGAGGAATGTGTCTGAGGACACGGAGTTCCCCGCTTTCAGGTAAGTGGACCTAATTTCCAAGCCGTATATGGGATCTGGATGAAATTGAACTTGACCTGCATATTATGGTTGTAAACTTTGTCTTGAAATTTACAGGTGATAATGGTTTTTAAGCCGATCGGAAATTCAAAATGGTCGACAGCGAAGGTCAAAATTGCTTTGAAAACCTATGAATTACATTTTCGTAATCTCCTTGAGAACCACTGAACATAATATAACCAATTTAACTTTGAGGGTGTTCACTATGAGGTACTACACAAGTGTTGTTTCTTTGGTGCAGATCGATAGGAGACTTTGAACATTCTGATTGATCGATTTTCAAGAACCCCTGAAGGCATTTTCGGGGGAAATTTATTAAAGTAGTCGTCCTCCTCACTACCTTTCTCACCCTTCCTCACTGCCTCTCTCCCTCCTTCCCCTCCATCCTCCTCACTACCTCTCTCCCTCCTTCCTTTCCATCCTCCTCCTCACTACCTCTTCTCTACCTCCTCCTCACTACCTCTCTCCCTCCTTCCTCTTCTCTACCTCTCTCCCTTCTTCTTCTCCCTCCTACTCACTGCATCTCTCCCTCCTTCCTCTCAATCCTCCTCCTCACTGCATCTCTCCCTCCTTCCTCTCAATCCTCCTCCTCACTACTTCTCCTCCATCATTCCTCTCAATACCTCTCTCCCTCCTCCTCATTACCTCTCTCTCTCCTTCTTCTCCATCCTTCTCCTCACTAGCTCTCTCCCTCCTTCCTCTGTCATCCTCCTCACTACCGCTCTCCTTCCTTCCTCTCAATCCTCCTCCTCATTACTCTCCCTGATTCCTATCCATCCTCCTCACTACCTCTCTCCCTCCTTCCTCTCAGTCATCCTCACTACCTGTCTCCCTCCTCCTCTCAGTCATCCTCACCACCTCTCAATCCGCCACCTCATTACCTCTCTTCTCTTTCCTGTAATATTATCATCTACCTCATTACCTCTGTCTTTCTTCCGTCTCCATCCTCCTTATTAACTCTTTCTAATTACCTTCTCCGTATACTTTTCTCCTCCGTCCTCATCATCCTCCTCCTTATTATCTCCTCTTCACTACTTCTCTCCTCTTCGTTTACCTTTGTCACTTCGTCCTTTCTATCCTCTTCCTTCAAATCTCCTCTTCACTACCTGTTTCACTACTTCCTCATTATTATCCTCCTCACTATCTCTATCCTTTTCCATATTGACTCCCTCCCTAATTCCTCCCCGTCATCCTCCTTATTTTATACCTCTAGTATCTCTCCTTCCTCTCCATCGTCTTTTTACCATGCTCCCTCCGTCCTCTCTATCTTTCTCTTTATATTCCTTCCTTCCTGCCCTCTTCCTCATACCTGTCAGCTGTGCCTTCCAGCACTTAGCAAACTTGAGTTTTTTCACTTGCACTAAGGAAGATCGCTTTATCACTCAAAAGTGTTTTTCCCATCCTTTCCTCCTACCTCCTTATCCGTTCTCACTCCATGTTCATGCTTGCCTTAGTTATTACTATCATCATTGTTGATAACCTCTTTCGTCCACATTTAACTAGTATGTCTTCCACCATATACATGTATAGAAGTGTACATAAGAAAAACCCTATTAAAATAGGAGAGGGGGAAAAACTAGTATGGGGGGAAAATGAGTATGTGTTAACACATACTTGGTTTTCCGGGGGGAAAATTCACTATATGCTCATTTTTCCGGGGGGGGGGGGGGGGGAACTGAGTATATACTCATTTTTCCGCGGGGGGGGGGGGGGATGAGTATGGGGGAAAATGAGTATGTAACACCGGCAGTCGTCAGTCAAATAAATTGTTATATAAACATGAGACGGATTTCACACCCGTCAGTTGTAAAAACACCAATTGACAAACGTTAATTAAGGTAGCCTATGCAGGTAGACCATTATGGATCAGTGGTTTGATAACGGTATCGTTATGGTAAAGAAATGTTGTTTTAAAGTTCATCTTATCATCTTAGCTAATAAATATTTTATCACTATTTATTAATTTTCATCCACAGATAATGCCATCCGGAAAAAATATTTGTATTTCGCCCGTATCCAATTTCTTAGTTACTTTTTTAAACAAGCTTCCGGTGAGATACCGGTTTTGACCAATCGTAACTACTCGGCCATTCTCGCTACCCTACAAATAACCTCGTATGCATTAGGCGTATAAATCGCACTACTTTTCACATGTCAGTTACATGAAAGTTTGATAAAGTTATATTTTAAATAACTTTCTATATTTCAATTATTTTCATGGATAAAAGTTAAAGTTTTAATTAGTTTTGCATGATTAGATTTTACTTAGTATGTCTTCCATATTAAATTTTCGTGGACTATATTTTTGTGCGGCTTAGCTTAACTTAACTTCCGGCAAACAATTTAAGAAGAATTTCTACTATCTACGTACGAGGTTATTTGTAGGGTAGCGAGAATGGCCGAGTAGTTACGATTGCGGTTTTGACCTAAGTTTTTGATCTACGATAAAAAAAAAAAACCAAAAAAAAACCTCGAGCATTTATTTTTTTCTAACCATTTGAAAAACACCAAAATAAAACAATCATCTTTTGGAAAGCACCAAAAATTAAACATCCACATTTTGACAGAAAACCGTCAAAATATCCCAATTTACGGTATATTATTTAAAATATGTAAATAGTTGCTAAATGAAGTGTGCTATAAATAGAAGAGTTGTGAGTTCGAATCCCGCTCAGGCGAGGTGTTCTCGATACAACATTATGTCATAAAGTTTGTCAGTGACTTGCGACAGGTCGGTGGTTTTCACCAGTTTCCTCCAATAAAACTAACCCCTACGATATAAATGAAATATTGTTGAAAGTGGCGTTAAACACCATAGCCCTAACCCCCATAAATAAAATATTATATACTTACTGACTGGGTATGAGGGAATAGCAAGTTTGTTGTCCCCGAGACACTGACTATTGACCGAGGCGAAGCCGAGGTCAATAGTCAGGGTCGAGAGGACAACAAACTTGCTATTCCCGAATACACAGTCTATAAGTATTTTATTATACCGAAAAACATTAGACTCATAGTTGAATGATCACCTCAAAATGATAAAGACCAATAAAATCACGCATCTTTTGCCAGTATTTTGCATTATAAATCTGAATATTGTCTCATGGACATTGTTATGCTATTTCACCAGTCATTCATAAGAGTTTGATTCTTTTGAGAAAGTAGACTTCAACATAAATGTACATGGTGACTACAAGTTTTATGAAAATGTTGATATTTTTTTTGAAATTTTTGAAATTTTGAAATTTTGAACTTTGAAAACAAAAAAATATTTTAGAATTTTGAAATTTTTTGAAAATTTTGAAATTTTATGAAATTTTATGAAGACTGAAATTTTTGAAATCCTATGAAAATTTTGAATTTTTTTAAATTTTTGAAATTTTGAAAGTTTTCGTTAATAGATGATGAAGTCCAAGTGTTCCGAATAAATATAAAACTTTTATCCAATTCGGTCGCGGAACTAAAAATCCGCGAAAACGATTCACATTGCCGGCAATCGTAACTACTCGGCCATTCTCGCTATCCTGCAAATAACCTTCAGGGGCGGATCCAGGATTTGTGGTTAAGGGGGGCGTGAGTATGCGAGGGGTCTGGGGACCTTAGCGGGTCCCGGACAGAACCCTTATAGGGAACGGAAGCTCTGGGGGTTTGAGGAATTACAGACATTTATTTGAACGACAATTCTGAACCAACCACACCATTTTTATCAGACCAAAAAACCCAACTTGACTTTGAGTCTTAATCTTGTCGGATAATTGTTAACAACTACGTGTACGTTTTTGTCAGATTATAAGAACCTAAAGTAAAACTTTTTTTGAACAACCGTGATGCGAATTGTTCAACTCATGACTGATCGATCACGATATGTTAACCCTTCAAAGAACTATAGGTTTAGTTTTAACGCATTCCTCACAGACATCCTCAAATACATGCTATTGGTAGATATAAATAATATAAACGTACCCGCGCAGAGGATTTTTTTCACACTTTCTTGTGCAGATACCCCGGGCAGATGCAGAGATTATTACAAATAAATTGCCACTACATTTTTTTATTAATTTGTTACTTTTGTATTTTAATGTACAATATACCAACGCGTATTTTTACTGATCTTTACTTGAAAAGTAAAAGGCAACATTTTCGGGTATTTGTATACAAATCAAACTCTTTTTTTTTTTACATAGGAAATTGCAGAATTTCGAATTCAAGAACTATTTGCACCATTATTTAAAGAGAAGTGACCATTTTCTTGGGACTCTCAAGTTTCTCCACACTAGCTGTTCTCAGTTGCATCATCTGATTCTCTCGTTATAGGTTTTCGTTGTATGTTTTATAAAGGAGATCAATTGTAAAATTAATTATATTCGAAGTATTGATTGAATTTACTTTTTAGTTTACCTTTGATTTTTCTCGTCTCGTCGAGGAATAAGAAATGTATCTATTCTTGCTTGTTTTCTTGGCCTAGAATTTTCGTCCATTTTATAATTTCTAAATAGCACGTGTATATATATATTTTGGAATTCCTCGGACACACTTACAATTGTCAATTGTGAATGTGTCCGCGGGGAATTCCAAAATACAAGTGCTATTTTTGTTATCATAGGTCAGATATAATATCATGAAGATGTCTTCTGAGTGTAATTCATCAATTTGTATCTGGTTATGAATGATACTGATGTTGAAAGAACATCAGTATCGGGATTTAAGCTTACTATAAATGCTTTGATCTGTAAAGATTTGTTTTTCTTATAGTGGTAAAATTGACTGAAGAAATAATGTTTAATTAGCGTGAGAAAATAATTGATGTCTGGTACCTCGCAACCAATCAGAATGGATTAATCTTTGAACTACTGACGGCGAATCCATATATGAATCAGCGAACATACCCAACGTGTACTTACAATTTGTAGTAATATTTTACTACAGGTCACGAGTTAACCATTCATGAAAAAGTTGTTTGTTGAACTGCTTAAATAACGTTGTCTAACATATATGCTTTGCGAATTTTAGGGGGGGGGGGGGGGGGGCGCACGCCCCGCACGCCCCCTCTAAATCCGCCTCTGACCTCGTACGTACATAGTAGAAATTTTTCTTAAATTGTAAGCCGCACAAAAATATAGTCCACGAAATTCCTATATGGAAGACATACTAAGTAAAATCTAATCATGCAAAACTAATTAAAACTTTAATTGAAATATAGAAAATTGCTTAAAATATAACTTTATCAAACTTTCATGTAACTGACATGTGAAAAGTAGTGCGATTTATACGCCTAATGCATACGAGGTTATTTGCAGGGTAGCGAGAATGGCCGAGTAGTTACGATTGACATTGCTGGTCCGTAGTCTTAAAAACTATGGACCGCTCAATAGTCAAACAACTGGAAAAGGAGAAAATTAGCAATTTTAATGTAGAAAATTTTGTAGTGATGTTCATATATTGAGGTACAATAAAACCTTTCATCTAACATTATGTACGTTTTCCTTTGAAATTAAGAAAGTCGCCTGTCTGATACAAGATGTTGTATCACCACACTGTGGTGATAAAAGAATATGTATGCATGTATGTATATATACAAATGCACCCGTTACATACATAGTGTGGTGGTACAAGACTGTATCAGGTCTTGCCTGTTGCGTGAACTAACCGTATCACAACTCGTCGCTATCGCGACTCGTAGTGATACTGGTTCACACAACAGGCTCGACCTGATACAGTCTTGTACCACCACACTATGTATGTAATGGGTACATTTGTATATATACATACACTAGTATTATTGTTCAGTTGCATCCTGTTTTCCAATTTTACTATTTTACTTTTGCGGACACTCTAATTTTATTCGAAACAGTCTGATACAAGAAATTGAAAACTATTATCCTGATTTCAATCAGCTTGACTCAATCGCTAAACTTAAAATTATTTTAAATCCCAGTCTAGATATCTTGTCCAACGTTGTCGACTATATACACCAATTTATGGAGTTGCGAAAATAGGGTCAACATTGGTCAGTTATATACAAAAGGTATATATATATATTACACTTTACGTTTTTATTTTCCCTATTTGTCTTTGTTATGGCAGCCGGTCACTATTTTCGTATATGGACCGGCCAGGTACCTGCATTGTATTAGATAAAAAGTATAATATAGCAAATAGTGCATGTCAGTTCGGGTCATATGGCAGTTTATCACATATTTTGTTGCAATATGTTCATTTTTGCATGTCCAATAATAGATAAAAGACAGTGTTGGTTATTTGCCCTCAGAGCAAATATCCGTATTGGTCCTCAAATATCCGTATTTGCCCTCATATATCCGTATTTGCCCCCGAATTCAACTTCCGGTATCTGCGCAGTGGTCTCAAAGTACAAGAAAAGATGATGCATAAAGATATGCATAAAATCGTATTTCAATCAAATTGACACATTTCAACATATTGGAATAAAGTTTAAATAACTTGAAACGGAATAATTAGCTCATATGTATACGTCGTGTTGAATAGGAATTTCCATTCAAATGTCAACGTCTTGGGTAGATTTTACAAACAAGTTTCTAACGTCATTGTACAGATCGACGCTCTTAAGGATTTATTTTCGCAATTTGTCAGTTCAAAGATCTTTTTTGCAATATAAAAGTCAATGCATGGAAAAGGTCAATGTAAAATATGTGATAAAAATATTATGACATGAAATTTTCCATATCGTGCCTGGTATCAACCCTCGATGCATATGGGAGTCCCGGGCTAATACCAAGGCCGATATGGAAAATGTCATGTAATAATCTCTTAATATGGACCGGTCCGTCACCTAAAAAATATTATATGGACCTCAGAAGCTTCGGTCCATATAATATTTTTTTGGTGACGGACCGGTCAACTTGTCATTATTTGTTGTAATTTGCACAACCCGTCAGGGTTTCTTGTTTTTGCATGAAAGTTATTATAAACTAGATCTATTCTAATAATATATATTTTAAATGGTAAGCATTTAAAACATTTTCTAGGTATATAGCGAGAAAAGAGGCCTTTTAAACGAACATTTTTCACGATCATATTCTCCTATACATCATGTACAGAACTTTATATACCCGATATATTTTCATTTGCTAATTTACAATTCCATAAGCACTATGTATCAAAATGCACTTTCGGAAAATGAAAAAACGAAAGGGTGACAAGTCATGGATGTTTCATGGCAAACGCATTCCCACCTTACAACACAAAATAATGGAACCATTTAACTTTTAGTAGAGAGCTGGGTTTTTTTTCTTCTTTTTTTTAAACTCATTTATGTCCGCGGCCAAATTTTATAGAAAAATATATCTTTACCTTATGAAGCAAAAAAAAAAAGAAAAAAACAAGTATTATCTGACCCTGCATTCTTAATAAGAAATTATGGTAGAATTTGATAAAAAAAAAAAGTAACATAATTTACATGTAAATCACTTGAAAAAATAATTTGATTTTTGTTTCATGTGAAAAAAAAATCTGTCAAATCGACATATAATATCATAGGAGGATCCAGGGAGCCCGCACCCACACTTTTTTTAGCTAACTTATAGACTGGTAAAAACGTGTTTTAACAGAATATTTCCAATTTCGTCCTTGTCATTTTTTTTTTACCATGGTCTGTAATCTTCGCTTTGAATTTATACGCCTCCGTATCTTCTGATTAAAAAAAAATAAGAATAAAAATAAATAAAACAAACTGTTTTGAAATCCGATTATTTTTCTTTAAAAAACCTTATAAAAATGTCTGGATCCTCCTCTAATATCCACTACACAATAAAGCTATGAAAGTGCACATATAGAAAACTTGAAACTTAAAACTGTTGTTTACTCCGCATTATGTTAATGATACACTCGTACGTGATATGGCAAGATGTTCTAAAAATAACCATAGGTGTACGTCAACCGGGAACCTATTCTTATACACTTCCTGGCTCATTATAATAACATAATACATAACAGACAGGATCCAGTCGACCTAGTAGTATAAAAACCACGTGTGCGTCACACTTGTAAACAAACGAGACAGATATATATATAGAGAAAACACGCTTTGAACTTTATCGTATCTACCTCCATAGACTTTATCGTTACAAAGATTAAATAGTTAGAGAAAAATGAATTTTAACGTAGAGATACCACAGGCCACTTATCTGAACAAATTGTCTTTCTCTAGATATGGTCAACAAATATTGACTGGATTGATAAACAGCCTGCAACGTGTCAGTACGTGGTGTGACAAAACTGCAGCAGGAAAAATGAATGAGGATGGAAAAGAAATGACATTATTTCAGAAACATAAAAATCAAGGTTTTCAATGGTGTAAAGAATTTCTCGGTGGATCGTGGTCTGATATTGAAGAGAATGATTTCATTTTCACTAAATTAAGGTAAGATTTTAATTTATTTAGCAGTCAGACATGTTGTTTATGTTTTTCCGGTTGAGTGAACACGATGAAATTTTATTTGAATGGTCAATTTGACCATTCAAATAAAGTAAATAAAAAATGCATTGCAATGAGGAAAAGTAAAAAAAATATAACTTATAATTATTATTGATTGTTTGTGTGTATATTGTATGGATAAACATAAATAAATAATCATACAATTAGATTCTATGTAATAGAATAGAATAGAATATCAGAAACTAAATTTATTGCCTTTATTGAATCTGCATTTTCTTGTTGTGTATGATAATTCTCTGTTAAGATATTTCTTCTTGTTGTGTGTTCATTTACATGTTCTAGGATTTAGTATCTTTACATTGTGTGGAAGACATCAATTTTGTTTTGATATTCCAATAAACAGTCTTAGTCTTAGTCTTAGCACAGTGTATGAATTTTAGTCATAAATAGAGAAAAATGTTGGGGTTATATAATATATATATAAGAATAAGAATAGGAATAAGAATTTTTATTGTCCTATAGAGGGCCCACAAGGGGCAAAGTCATTACAGTGATTTATAAACAATAACATCAAAAAATAAAAATAGAAATATAGATAACTTATAAGAGTCTTGTTGGGGTAATATAATATATATGTAATATAATATATATATAAGAGTCTCTTATTTATATATATTATATTACCCCAACATCTAAATTTTCACTATTTTTCTCTATTTATGACTAAAATTCATACGACTGTGGTCTTAGAATAGAATAGAATATGTTTATTTGTCAATTAAAGATGCTCATGCCAAAAGAAAAAGTACAAAAGACAAACAAGGATCTACAAAACATACACATACAACTAAAGATCAAGTAACACGAACCTCACTATGGAATGTTGTGAAAATACAACATTCTAGTATATACTGGTTCTGACAAGATTTCACCAGCTATTTGGGTTAAAGAGATTATTAACCTAATTTGAAATGGGTTAGAAAGTGGCAAAGAAATAAACAAATATGTGTGTATTATGACAATAGAAAATATTTTATTGGCACAAATGAAATTACAATAATTGATAAAAGCCCATTGTAATACAATAGCATTTAGAATATGTAACATTGTATATGCAATATACAGGTACATTGTTA
This sequence comes from Bathymodiolus brooksi, assembly GCA_963680875.1. Lineage (NCBI taxonomy): Eukaryota > Metazoa > Mollusca > Bivalvia > Mytilida > Modiolidae > Bathymodiolus > Bathymodiolus brooksi. The sequence goes on along the minus strand of OY804585.1, from coordinate 83,937,246 downwards.
CATTGTATTGTGTGTATACTGTACATTACACATTGTACCCATATATTTAATCATTGTAATGATCTTGCCCTTAATGGGTCCTTGATTGGAAATAAACACATTTATATTTTTGTATTGAATACATTTATACATGGTATATACTAAATTAACAACATAAATAACAATTTTATGACATAACTGTATTAAGATATACTATCTAAAGTATCTTTTCTAATTTTTATCAAATTTGATATAAAGTCTGCATAATTTGTTAACTCTTATCAGAAACATTCATAGCCTGGAGTGGGGTACCTGGCATAATAATCAACTCTTTGATGGTAGCCAGTGTTAGACAGAAGTAGAAAAATTCTGGCATTTATTTTAATGTGTTCATGATAAAAAATAAATAAATAATACAATGTAATATATAATAGTCCTAATATTTTAGTCTTTTTCTTAAATTGGTAGGATGACTTTTTGTTGTGTAGTATTTCCTCCCACTCTCCACAAATCCTGGTCACTAAGAGTAAAAATAGGTTAATTGCACATGACTGCATTTAAATCCACTTTTTTCAGTAAAGAGAAGGAAATATATATAAATAAATGTGGACTTACAATTAACTTATTTTTAGTGACATTTCTAAATAACCAATTTATTTAAAGTGCAAATTTTAGACTACTAAAAATAAAATAAATTTAGAAAAAAAATCAGGAAAAAATTTGCCAAAAGCTGGATAGAAGGGTCCTTTAAATAATTAAGTGCCTGTGTGTATACAGTGACAAACAAGATTTAACTGAACATATTTTGAGAATATCAAGACTAAACTACAATAAATTGATAATCAAAATTAGCATTATTTCAACAATGAAGTCTTGTGTATTTATTTTACAACTATGAGTATGATACTTACATTGACTTTGAGAATACAAACAGAAATCAAAGCCATATTTCTTTACCTTAATATGTTTTTCATTTGAAATGTTGAAATCGCTATAATTTTCAATAGCAACATACTATATTAATACGGAAAGACTTGTGCAATACACACAGTAGTTTGTTGTCCGTTTTGCTAAAAAGTCTTGGTCACTGAAGAAAGTTTTTTTTTAATTTAAGCTTTTTTTCATGTTGTATATTTTATGGTGAATTATTGATGTTTATTTTCTGTTGTCTCTTCTTTTGAATCGTAATTTTCATTGTATGATGGGCCTACAAACAAAATTTATTTGAATTGTATTGTGATATATGCCTTCAATCCCTTCAGGGTAAAATTGTGCTTAGCGAATAAAGGACTATCAATGTAAAAAATAATATATCACCACTAACGTTGTGAGTTCGAACTCGATGCAACATTATGTGATAAAGTTTGTCTGTAATTTGCAACAGGTCTTTGGTTTCTTCCGGGTACTCCATTTTCCTCTACCAATAAAACTGACCGTGACGATATAGCTGAAATTTTGTTGAAAGTGGCGTTAAACATGTACCTGATTAGGACATTAAATGTACATTATTATTTTTTTTTACTTTTTCAGCGGAGGACTAACAAATCTGTTATATACATGTGAATTATCAGATAACATACAAACACGACCAGGAGAAGCTAGAACAGTATTGTTAAGAGTGTATGGAGATATTGCTAAGGACCTTAAATTTTTAGTTCAGAATTCGGTTGTGTTTTGTTTGTTATCAGAAAAACATTTAGGACCAAAATGTTATGGGTTGTATCCAGACGGAAGAATAGAAGAATACATTCCTGTAAATATTAATTATTATGTAAAATTGTCATCTTTTGAAAAATAATAGAATAGAAATAGAAATAAGTTTATTAACCAAATCAGGGCCCCAGGAGGGCATATACAAATAACAATTATGATTGATACACAACAACAATACAAATAACAATTATGATTGATACACAACAACAATATAAGAATATGTGTATGAGAAGACCCTGCTATGACTGTTAAATGCAGAACAGCAATAAAAGCACTATTCCTTTACTTTAATTTGCATCTAATAAGTGCAATGTTAAATAGTCTCTCATGTTCATGTACATGTACTATATCCTTTCTTTCTGAACAATTTGTGACTTGTATATCCACACATATGAGCAACATTATTGTAATATCCTGCATCTTTAAGGAGCCTTCTCAGAGATCCTTCCAACTCGCCTTGACGAGTCCTGGACTCACCAAAGTTTTCAAATTTTCAATTCTTACAATGGTAGGACTCCGAAATGTCTTCTGGACTCATCAAATTAAATTGCTACAAGGATCCCATGTCGTTCTTATTCTACAAATCATTAATTGAAGTCGATGCATATGCCATATACCGGTATGTAATTTGCCAACAGGCCAAAATCTACATTTTTGTTCGGGTCAACAAAAAACACATGCATTTTAATTATTCCAAATCAGTTTTTAAACATTTTATCCTCAGCATCATGGGATACATGTTGTAGGTGTTGTTATGTCTTGGATATCTGTATCTGTGTGAAAACTATAAATAAATGAAAGATTGATGACAGGTTTTTTTATACACTACAGACAAAATGCCTTCAGAGACAAGATCTACACAACACAGAAATATCAACACAGATAGCTAGAAAGTTGGCAGTAATACACAACCTTGATATGCCTTTGTGTAAAGAACCCAAGTTCCTTAAAGAGCTAATGAGACAGTAAGTAGTTAGTCAGTCTGGCAAATACTGAGTCTTGTTATTGATAATCTCCACCCCCTCTGATAAGGCCATGCCCACCAAAGTTCCACTAAGAGTAGTTAGTCAGTCTGGCAAATACTGAGTCTTGTTATTGATAATCCCCACCCCCTCTGATAAGGCCACGCCCACCAAAGTTCCACTAAGAGTAGTTAGTCAGTCTGGCAAATACTGAGTCTTGTTATTGATAATCCCCACCCCCTCTGATAAGGCCACGCCCACCAAAGTTCCACTAAGAGTAGTTAGTCAGTCTGGCAAATACTGAGTCTTGTTATTGATAATCCCCACCCCCTCTGATAAGGCCACGCCCACCAAAGTTCCACTAAGAGTAGTTAGTCAGTATGGCAAATACTGAGTCATGTTATTGTTAATCCCCACCCCCTCTGATAAGGCCACGCCCACCAAAGTTCCACTAAGAGTAGTTAGTCAGTCTGGCAAATACTGAGTCTTGTTATTGATAATCCCCACCCCCTCTGATAAGGCCACGCCCACCAAAGTTCCACTAAGAGTAGTTAGTCAGTATGGCAAATACTGAGTCATGTTATTGTTAATCCCAGCACCCTCGCATAAGGCCAGTCCCACCAACGTTCCCCTAAGAGCTACTGAGACAGTAAGTATTTAGTAAGTCTGGCAAATTATACTGAGTCTTGTTATTGATAATCCCCACCCCCTCTTATAAGGCCACGCCCACCAAAGTTCCTCAAAGAGCTAATGAGACAGTAAGTATTTAGTCAGTCTGGTAAATACTTAGTCTTGTTATTAATAGGTAATAAATTTACAAAATGAAATATTCCTTGTTTTTTTAGGCTAAATAACAAAAAACTCTGTTTTAACAGCAAACCAACAATTGTTTACATTTGGCCTAAAACAAAGTCCATTTGTGGACATTGAACTGACAGTCAGAGAGGTATAGACCTTATTGTACCTGTAATGTTATTGTCATTCATGGTATCTGTGGTTTAAAAGTAGTATTAACCTTTAATAGATTACAAAATTTCGCCTTATGTTCACAGCATACGTCATAAAAAGATTATTTTTGTTAAATTTTGTTGTGCAAGTTCTGATAAAAAGATTTTTTTTTGTTGTAAATTTTGTTTTTAAGTTTGTGTGCAATAAATGGAACTAAATCATATATCAAGAAGATATTGCCATTTGTTTGTGAAAAAAATGAGGAAATATTTAAAGAACAGTCAAATCTGCCTTATGTGACCTTCCAAGGGAACAGTATAAGACAGAAAGTACAGTCAAACCTGCCTTATGTGACTTTCCAAGGGAACAGTATAAGACAGATTGTACAGTCAAACCTGCCTTATGTGACCTTCCACTTGGGAACAGTATAAGACAGAAGGTACAGTCAAACCTGCCTTATGTGACCTTCCAAGGGAACAGTATAAGACAGATTGTCACTTAATACAGGTTTAATTCATCAATATGAAATGCATTGTGAAGGGAAATAAAAGTTAGGGTCACATATATATAATGCAAAATGCAAGTTATTGCTTAATAGAGGTGGTCACTAAAGCAGGTTTGACTGTATATCTTTTGAATCTGTTTAAAACTAAAATAATATAGCTTCATAATAAAAAACATACAGTGAAGCATGTCTAAACTGAACCCTGAATAAACCAGAATCCTGCATAAATAGAAATCTTTGTTATTAGAATTCAACCTGTATAAAACAAACAGCTGTCTATTCCCAGTCCTCTAAATTAAAATTTGAATTTACTGGTCCGAATCAAAGTCTTGAATTATTTTTTAAATAGTTCTAAATAAAAACTGAAAAATTTACTGGTCCGAACAAAGTTTAATGGTTTTGGGCCGGAGGACATGTGTTCATCATGACTGAACACAAAAATTGGTCCCAGTGAGATTGGGTTTAGACAGGTATCACTGTAGGTATAAGTTATGTAACATGCTGTATGTACATAAATATTTTTTTATCTGATCTCATTAAATCATGACATGTGAAATTGATTTATAAATGTTGGTAAAACTGAAATATTGTTTATTTGTGACAATGATTGATTATACAGTGATTATACAGAGAAACCTATCTAGACAGTACCTCCTTAGAACCAGCTGACATGTTTCGTTTAGGGGGGGGGGGGGGGGGGAGGGGTATGGTGTTTAACGCCACTTTCAACAATATTTCAGTGGAGATCACTTTTATTGGTGGAGAAAACCACCGACCTGTCGCAAGTCACTTACAAGCTTATCGGTTTAGACAGATATTTGGTTTATGCAGGTTAACTTAGCAATGTTTTCCTACTTTGGGACTTTATTTAAAGTTTGGTTTATACAGGATTCCAGTTTTATTGAATGTTTCGACTGAGAAACAGGTTTCACTGTAGTACCTGATGTACAGTACAGTCAGAGACATAGTGTGATATATCACTGTGATAGACATATCACTCTTCTTAGTGATACTGATATATCTTTTGGTCTGTTTAATCTATTTACTTATTTTGATATGCCTTTTGAGTGATAGTAAGTAACACTGTAAATGTAAAAGAAATTGTGAAAATTTATTTAATAGAACAAAAGATATATCCAAACCACCAAGATGAGTGATACGTCTATCACAGTGATTTATCATGGTATGTCTCTGACTGTACTGTATGTGAAAATATAATAACATAAATATGTGTTGTCCATATACATGATGTAATATAATATTGATTATACTAATGACCAAACTCCAATGTCCAGCCATTGAACTAAGTGAGCAAGATTAACTTTGTGTTTGTCATACCTGTATATAGAATATTTTGACATTTTAATCGTCTCCTATAGAACTGTTCAACCGGAGGGAAACAATCTTGGCAGTGTGTTCCCTGGGTCAAAGAAGATGTGGGCTATGCAATAAATAAAATGGAGTATGGGGAGCGGCTTGGACGGGGCCTAGAATCAAGAAATTACATAAATAATTCTATAATATTCTTCTTAGAACCAGCAGTAGAAATACTACAATATATATGGCGAACAGAGTTAGTGTTATGGTGTTTAATGCCACTTTCAACAAATTTCAGTTATATCATGGCGGTTATATGGCATACATCAACACTTAGGTTCAACTCTGTACAAAGGCCCCACGTCTATCGATTCTTATCTCTGTGGATTTTATATCTTTAAATTAAACTGGAATTGGGAAATTTAAAAAAGTTTTTTTGGGAGGGAGGGGGGGATCCTAATATAAAATAAAATCAATGAAAGCCAATAAATCAATTAATTTTCTATACTAAGTGAATAATACAGGGTAAAAAGAATTATTTTTGAATGTTTTTTTCTCTCTGTGTGTATGTACTTTTTCTATATTCAATTTTAAATAGAATAATATGTTTATACATGCATATAAGGCCTAAAAACAAACACAACGAAAAACTGAAATAATGTTGTCAAAATTTAATTGAAAATTAGCAGGTGCATATATAGGTCTCATTGTACAAAATATTATGCATGTAACCTTTATTTTGACTCCAAATTAAAAAAAAATGTATGCCTGGAAGGTATTTAAATAAAATTGGTTACTGGTACACTTTACAATGTACTGGTAGTAGCATATTGTCTATATTCATACATGCATATGTTTCTAAGTATTTAGTTGGAACTGAACCTATCAGATTAGTTTTAACAAAGGTTGATTATTGTAACTTTGATGCTAATTTTAATTAGGTTTAAAATCTTAGAGTGAGATACAATCTGAGATATTTTTTAGGATTACCAAGCTAAAAATAAGTGAAATTTTGACTCTCTCGTGAAAAAAGCAAAATTGATGAGCATATACATTTGTACCATTCAGATAAATACGTAGATATCAGATTTAGTGCGCATGACACGTTTCTGGAATGACCTTCATCAGGGACGTTCAAAATTGAAAGATTGGAAAGCCAAATAATTTAATATCATTTATAAATTCTAATTCTTCTTGTGATAATTGAATCATTTGAAAATCTCACTTAAAATTTACCAACTCGTGATCACATATTTAAGCTAAAGAATTGCTCAGAATGTTTTGTACAAAAATCATCCAGAATCTGACTGAATCTCATAGACATGATACATGACATGAGAAAAAATTTATATAATTTATAAAAAGTTTCTGACAGCTAACGTGAGAAAAAGTGCTACTGTGAGTAGAACAACAATAAAAGCACTGTTCCTTTACTCTAATATTTGTGCAAGTGTAAAATTGGATAATTTCTCATGTTCATTCCTGGTACATTATTCCATATTGGTCTTTCTTACTACACAATGTCACAGTATGACATGAGATAATTTCTCATAGAATAACAAAAGTAAAATTTTGTGCAGAATCTCACAGAAAGACATGAGAAAAATGTTGAATGATGTCACAGTATGATATAAGAAGAAAAAAATGCTTTAAAATCTAACAGAATAACATGCATACAAGAAGACTAGCATGAGAAAAAACCTTACAAAACAGTCTTCGCACTAAGCCACTAACCCACTTGTCCGAAGACCGGGACAAGTAAAACTGGATTCGGACAAGTGAAAATTATGAAAGAATTTGCTTGAATAAATAGATAATTTTTCTAAATTTGGCTTTCGGGCAAGTAGGTGAGAAAAATTAAGGCAAAGACTGCAGAATCTCAGAGAATGACATGGGAAAAATATCTCGTGTAATTTATGCCTTTTGAAATTGACGAAGATTATAGGAAAATGACACGAGTATTGAATTATTTTTCAGTTGGATGGCAGAAATAACTAACAATACCAGACCTGATGATTCTGATCCTAATATTAAGAAGATTACATCTTATAACCTTGAGTCTGAGTTGTCATGGTTACTGTAAGTTTTAAAAATAAAAAAATTTAAACAAAATCAGTGATTTGTGGGAAATAATATACTTGATGAAATGCTAGTTTATTTTATGTCCTTCAAGTTCTCTGCATATAAATATAACAACTCTACATGTAAATATAACAACTCTACATGTAAATATAACAACTCTACATGGATTGAAGTAGACCTTGATGAGGTGTAGGGTATTCAGTCTCGTGATTATTAATTCAGCTAGCCCTTAATTATTATGCATGTAAAAGCATGGAATAATTAAAGAAACATGCACACATAGATACATGTATATATATCTTATTTTGAAGACTCCCAGGAAGATTAGCTTTTATTAATGGGGTAATCCTCCTTAAATAATATATAGGAAATACTGCACTGCCATGAATTCATTGTACAAATGTATGTATGTATGTTTTGTAAAAATGCCACTGCCATGCATATACATGTATATGTATACATGTTTGGAAGGCATGCCACTGCCAAGCATGTAGTTAATTATGTCTCAGAATTATGTCACTGCCATGCACAGATATGTACATATGTATGTATACAAATGTATCTGGGAAACATGCCACTGCCAAACGTGCACATGCATGTCTGGAAAATATGCTACTGCTGTGTACATACATGCATGTACTGTATGTATAACAAAAGTGAAAAGAGTAGTACATCATGTTTGGTATTTTCCTAAACAGAAAATTATTATAAAATGCATGAGATCAGCTAATTTATAAAACTTGTAGATACATGAATGACTTCATCAGTAATAAACATTGATCTTTGGATCTATTTATTAAAACCACTCAAGTGTTAATGAAAAATTTTACATTTGTTTTTTTTTAGTTAGAAATTGAACCTTTGGTGGGTCAATAACATTTATTAACAATTATTCTAAGATATATTGAGATTGATGCCATCCCATGCCAAGGTTATGCATTTTATTTCGATTCACTAGAGCATGGAATAATAAAATCAAGCAATGGATCAATAGCTATAGACTCATTACCTTGACATACATATGTATAAATGTATTAGAAAACTGCATGTAGGCGGCCCATTAACAATTTTATCGCTTGTAACATGAATGCATTCTTTTCCTTTGATCTTTATAAATATAACAACTCTACATGTAAATATAACAACTCTTTATGTAAATATAACAACTCTACATGTAAATATAACAACTCTACATTTAACTATAACAACTCTACATGGATTGAAGTAGACCTTGATGAGGTGTACGGTATTCAGTCTCGTGATTATTAATTCAGCTAGCCCTTAATTATTATGCATGTAAAAGCATGGAATAATTAAAGAAACATGCACACATAAAACTTGTAGATACATGAATGACTTCATCAGTAATAAACATTGATCTTTGGAACATGTTTTCTATTTATTAAAACCACTCAAGTGTTTATGGAAAATTTTTACATTTGTTTTTATTTGATTAAAAATTGAACCTTTGGTGGGTCAATAACTTTTATTAACAATTATTCTAAGATATATTGAGAATGATGCCATCCCATGCCAAGGTTATGAACTTTATTTCGATTTACTAGAGCATGCAGGCGCGTAGCTCCCTATACGCCAACACGCAGTTGCGTGCACATCGGCGTGCTAAAAAAAAGAAAAAGAAACAAAATTGGAAAAATAAGGAATAATGAAAATTTAGAAAAAAGTGGAAAACAAAGTCTACCGCCGAGCGATCGTTCAGTGTACTACGTCGGTCGAAGACATATGTACGATCAACAATGAATAACGATAAGTTGTCATTGCTAGCATTAATGCATATCCCTCGCGATTTCAGTGTGGATTTACAGGGGCGGATCCAGGATTTCAAGTTAGGGGGGGGGGGGCGCGCACTTAAAAAAATTGGGCCGAGCGGAGGGAGGCGAGAACATTTTTGGGGTATTTCGTATGAAAAATCACGATTTTACGCAAAAAAATCATATTTTTTCCAATTTTAGGGGGGGCGTGCGCCGGGTGCGCCCCCCCCCCCTGGATCCGCCCCTGGATTTAGACAGTTATTTACCTGTTACCTGTTTCCGAGGTCTGGAATATGGGCTATTCAGCCCTTTGGACCCTTCTTAATAATTTGTTTTCATCTCCCGGTTGGTAGATATCTGGTGAAAATTGTATATCCAGATTTTTCCAGTGATTGTTCAATTGGCTCTTGAAAATGTTGATTGTCTTTGAGTCTATTACTTTCTTTGGTATTTTATTCCACTCATCCACAACTCTTTGCCAGAAGCTATATTTCCTAACATTTGTTCTACAGTTCTTTTTATATAATTTCTTGCTGTGACCCCTAAAGGAAGAATTTGCTCATATTGCACTTTATCAATATTGTTGAGGATTTTGTAAGTTTCAATCATGTCAGCTCCGAGTCTTCGGTATTGCAGTGATGGTAGCCCTAAATATTTCAATTATATTATGGAGAAGTTCGTGTCTGCTACGAAGAACAGATCTTAGGCAATTATAAGTAAATTCTGTCTAGCAAAATCATGAAATCAATGTGTTGCTTATGTATTCAAGTTACCCATGAAAACACCTCAGAATGCACCATTTTGCATCTAGTCAACAACAAAATTCTGGCACCCCTCCCCCCCCCCCCCCCCCCTCCTTCCAGGTTTGGTTGCTTGCACTATAAAAAAGGCTAGCTACGCCCCTGGCATGGAATAATAAAATCAAGCAATGGATCAATAGCTATAGACTCATTACCTTGACATACATATGTATAAATGTATTAGAAAACTGCATGTAGGCGGCCCATTAACAATTTTATTGCTTGTAACATGAATGCATTCTTTTCCTTTGATCTTTATATGGTTTATATTTAACAAATATTATACTTTACGTTTTTATTTTCCCTATTTGTCTTTGTTAGCGCAGCCGATAAATATTTTAGTATATTGACCGGTCAATATATTGACCGGGTCCGGTCAATATAATGTTTTCTTCCGGATTTTGTCCGAACTCGTTTTTTGTCTTAGATATACAATAAAAAAACATGTCGTCTGACAAATTTGCATGTATTGAGTATAATATAACAAATAGTTCATGGCACTTTGGGCCAAATGGCAGTTTATGGACCGGTCTGTCACCCACAAAATAGTATATGGATCTCAGCTTCGCTTCGGTCCATATAATATTTTGTGGGTGACATCCCGGTCCATAAACTGCCATATGGCCCTTAGTGCCATGAACTATTTGTTAAATATTGACCAGGTCCGGTAAATATAATGTTTTCTTCCGGATTGTGTCCGAACTCGTTTATTTGTCTTAAATATACAATAACAAAAATGTACTGTTATATTGACCGGCTCGCTAACAAAGACAAGTAGGGAAAATATAAACATAAAGTATAATATAACAGAATGTAAGCAACAGCTAAGAACTATGAAATAATACACACAGATACAAGATATTGCACACTACATCTGGGCTGTAGTTTTATTACTCTAAGAGAGCTGTGCAATAATCAACGACATATATGTGATATTGCATGGCTTCATGTTACAAATCATTTATACCACGGTTTTCAACGTTAATCGGTTAAACAATCTCAAGCTTCGCGTTTGGTTGTTTAACCGTTTAACTCGGAAAACCGTGGTGTAAATATTACATAATTAAAAATAAAAAAATCTAATTATTTCAACAAGAATTCTTTTGGGAGTAATTTTGTCATTTTCTTATTTTCACAGCTTTGTAGCTTATATTTTATGCTGTTTGTTTTATTTGGTGTCTATAGCTATATGAAGTTGTCATGGTTACAGTATAAATTAAACCTGCATGTTTGACCTTTTCATGATCAGGTGTAAGGTCAAAGTTTAAACTAATATTTTTGAAAAATACCTTATTTTTAGATCAAGAAAAAGTAGTTGTAAACAATTTTTGACCGCTTCATGTAATTTTGAAGTGTTTTTTTTTATTGACATACAGAAGATATTGCTACCATCAAAATTCTCTGAGTACATATATATACATATAGGTTACTGTGTGCTGTGGTCATTGACCTTTCGACCTTGTCAATAACTCTACTGGTCTGTTTGACTAGTAATGTTTATTGGGAAGATTTTCAATAGAAAAACATATAATTAACCTTGATCATAACAAAATTTGAAGAAAATATGAATCAAAACAAAAAATATGACCAAGGGAGGTCACTGAACTCTAGAAATGTTACGATTCTCTACAGAACTTTGACTTCAGAATACACAAAATTTTCTATATTCCAATTTTTAACTTTAAATTAATTAAAAATATAGTTATTACACAACTGCACATTTATTGTGGAAAAAAAGAAAAGAAAATTATGTCCTTGTTATGAGTAAAGGGGATTTATTTCTTTAAAAGTAGACTTTTTAGGAATCACTGTCTTGTACAAGATGGATTTTTTTAAAGTAATTATCAAATTTGTGGTATTAGCTGACATTCACTAATACAGGTGATTTTTAATGTCTACCGAAATGAACACAATATTCAATTGAGCAGGTGATTTTATTGAACATATCATGGTGGTCAGTTTTATTGGTGGAGAAAACCATGGACCTGTCGCAAGTCACTGACAAACTTTTTCACATAACTTTGTATTGAGTACACCTTGCCATGAAAGGGGTTCAAACTCACAGCTTTAGTGGTGATGGGCACTGATTGCACAGGTAGTTGTAAATGCAACTGCCATACGATCAAGACCACGATGGGCCCCAATTTCTCAGGATATCTTATTGTAGTTGTGTGATGAAGTATACCGTACATTGTATATAGATTCTCCTGCTACCAGTTGGTTACGATATTTCTCAACATGAGATAGTTAAATTTCGAGAGTGGAGAAATATCGTAATCAACTCATAGAAGAAGGAGAATCTGTTCTCCTATGACCAAATCGATATATTTATTTTTAAGCTGTTTCTGTAATTTCTGTGTTAATGACTATTAAAGGAATTTGGCGGGAATTCTCATGCAGAAATTTAACCACCAGATACCATGGTGATTAAATATATTGACCAATATGGTTGTTTCGAATCATTTCTATGCTGTCAAAATTTTGTTATTTTCATCCGCCAGATCACGTGATTTCGATGGAATGCTCGGCACTGAACTTCCGGTGTCAATGTACACAACAAAAACTCCAATCGATACGTGCCGTTTTAACATTCGATCCTCAACTTAAAAAAATCTTAACATTTTCTGTAAAAGACAGATATCAATTAAATTATTTTATTTGTATCAAAGATTTCAATACAGAGACAATTACTTCTTTAAAATTAAATTTGTTTTCTTTCTTTATTTGCGGCTGTCAGCATCATCAAAGGAAAACGATCTGCCTTTATGTATATATTTCTGATATCAGACAGATAGTGGGGTACCGAACACCAGTATTTATTCAGCGGTTTCCTTAGCGTCTCCATATTACAATTACTTATAATCTACCACATCTACGACTATGATATGCTGACGTTGTCACAGTAATAGCGTAAGCACCGGAAGTCGTCTGTCGAGCATTTCAGACGTCAAGACATGAAAAAGACGGAACATGGTCGGAATTGACATGATTCGAAACAACCGTATTGGTTCAACATGCTAAGAATAGGAAAAAAATTGTCATTACATATATCAATAAAACTAAAAAAAACAAAACCCAAAGAATAACATGAATTAAGAAAAAAATGACTTTTATGAGTGATTAAATCATCATGATTTTCACTTGTATATATAGGTGATATTAAGTTGTGAAACAAAGGGAAATAAATTCTTCTTTTAACTTTATGATTATTATGAGAAAAGTTACTTAAGCTAATCACTTGTTCCAATCGATCCCCTGACTATGTGCAGTGATCATCTAGAGACTGTAATGGATGTTTTTACTTATAGGGTTAGTGTTTAACACCACTTTCAACAATATTTCAGTTATATTTTGGGGGTAAATTTTATTGGTGGAAGAAACCAGAGTACCTGGAGAAAACCACTGACCTGCCAGAAGTCACTAACAAACTTTATCACATAATGTTGTGTCAAATACACCTCACCTGAGTGGGATTCAAACTCACAATGTTAGTGGTTATATGATTGCATAGGTAGTTAGAAATCCAACTACAATATGATCACCACCACGACAGCCCTGTTTTTACTTATATATTATCTACTGATATTATATTATGTACTAGATACACTCTGAAATAAACATATCACATGCAGAGTTTTGTATCTAACTTTTTAGGTCATTTAAACAGTTTAAAAAAAAACTTCATTACTTTCATTAGGGTTATAACAGTGCATTGTGTCGAAATGCTATCATTTTTTACCCGACAATTGAACTGAAAACAAAATATTTGTGTCTAGAAGTTGTTTACTTATTATAATATTGAAACTTCAAGTCCCTCCAAAACTTGGGCAAGATCTACTAGTACTTGTTATGAGGATTTTAACAGGACAAGTGGGGTATATAGGATTTCCATACTCATGAAAAGCGATCAAAACAAACTATTATTAGATTTTAAATTGTCTGAACAAATATTTTTCTTCCTGTTAATTTTTGTTGTGAAAAACATTTTCTTCTATTTGGAAGCAACAAACCTGTTGACATAAGTGTCTTAATTTTGCACAAACTTTCTTTAAAAATGTACAATTAAGAATAGTTTACAAAATGTATATATTTTCAGTAGAAAATAAGACTTCATAATACTTTGAAAGTTTTTGCTATTTTTTTTTTCATTGAATTATTTTAAAAGGAAATTGCACTTTGTATCTTCAACGAGAATCACATGATACAGTAAAATCTATTTTTAATTTATGCACTTTTTAATTTGACCTTGAAATTTTATAAACTTTTAAGCACTGGTGCATATTTATGTGAAAGAAGACAATAATATGTTTAGGACATAATATCTCATTCTGGATATCAAAGAAAAAACTATTGCCAAAACTTGCCATACTGACAGCAAACGATAAACAGACTATAGCACCATCAATTTTAACATATAAAAATAGCATGGGACAATCTATTCCACATGTATAGTGCATTCATGAAATCGTTTCAAACTGGTATAGTTGCCGTCGCTTGGTATAGTCACCTGTTGTCAAGATTAAGCATACAATGTTCAAAAACAGTAAACACTAATCATCCAATCAAAATAAAGCATTTTCATATGTTATGTACTAGACATTAATAGAAGTTGAATATGGTATCTAAATTCATCTCTGGACTTGAAGTTGTCGAAGTTGAATATGGTATCTAAATTCATCTCTGGACTTGAAGTTGTCGACACTATCAGATCTGTATTTTGATTTTCATCAAATTATATATGACAAATTTATTTTAAATTATAAAAATAATATGCAAATTTCCCATTGAAATAGAGGTAAAATCTAGAGGATACATGCTTCTTTCACCTCCTTCAGGATGTCTGAATAAGAGAAAAAAAATATATGCTTGCCTAGAACTAATATGAACAATGTACAAAAATATACTTTTTTTTGTGTTGGTATCAGGTATTATAAAATAGATTTTGCATTTTCTTGCCAATTTAATTTTGTAGGGAATAATATGCTACATATTTATACATACAAGTATATAACTATATCTATACTATTTCAGAAAGAAGCTAGAGGATTTAAAATCACCAGTTGTTTTTTCACATAATGATTTACAAGAAGGTAATATTTCTTTGGTAATACACTAACATCTAGCAAGGTTCTGTTTGAGGTCATGTCATTCATCTTTGACCTTCCAATCATATGCAAGACAATGAAGTATATTGTCAAATCAGATGACAGTTCTTGGCCTGTACTCTTATTTTGATACCTAAAGATTTAGTAGACTCATCACTGATTGGTCAGTTGTAGATATGAACCCTGACATAACCTCATATGAGATATCATTAGATGTTAGTGTATAGCCAAAAAAGAAAAAAAGATACAGCAAGCATTTTTTTTCAATTAGATTGATTAGTTGAAGACATTAGTACTACTGTATTACATAATGTATGTAAAATGTATATGCAAAGCTTTGTCAATATCTTTTTTGAAACTAAATCATGTCTTAGAGAAAAAAATAGAATATTTGAAAGACATTCATGGATATTAAATAATTTATTTATTTAAAACATTAACCATTCAGCTGCAACACTGAATTCTTAAATGCTTTTAAGTTGATTTTTTAAAGTCTAAATTTGTAAACAAAATTAGCACATAAGTTAGAGGTGACGTATTTCAAGGATGTATTAATTTTAATCCTTGGTCGTAAAACTTGATCTGATATACAGTAAAATCTGGCATTATCCAACACATGAATAAACTAAACTCTTGTAAAACTGTAGATAGATTGATGGCTTAGTTTGGCCTATGGTGTTTAAGACCACTAGATAGATTGATGGCTTAGTTTGGTTTGGCCTATGGTGTTTAAGACCACTAGATAGATTGATGGCTTAGTTTGGTTTGGCCTATGGTGTTTAAGACCACTAGATAGATTGATGGCTTAGTTTGGTTTGGCCTATGGTGTTTAAGACCACTCAACAATATTTCAATTACTAATATATCATGGTGGTCAATTTTATTGATGGAGGAAACCACCGACAAAGTTGATCACATAATGTTGTATCGAGTACACCTCGTCATAAACGGAGTTCCAACTGACAACTTTAGTGATGATAGGCACTGATTGAGTCCAGTGTTTCAGTAATCAGGTGATTGGTGTTTAATGCCAAGTCAGCAGGTTTTCAGCAGTATCATGGTGAGAACAAGTTACTGATGAACAGGAATAAGATGATCATGATCAGGGGCGGATCCAGGAATTCAAGTTAGGGGGGGGGGGAGTGCAGTTAATTTTTTTGGGGGGGTATTTCGTGTGAAAAATCACGACTTTGTGCCAAAAAATTATATTTTTTTCCAATTTTAGGGGGGGCACATGCCGGGTGCACCTCCTGGATCTGCCCCTGATGATGTCGGCTTCGTACTTGACTAATGCATTTGTTGGATTTTTCATAATGCTTACACTGTTAGTAAAAAAGATGTAGATATCTAATTTAGTGTGCACAACACATATCTGAAATAACTGTCATCTTGTACGGTTCATAGTCAAAACAATTGGAAGACAAATAATTTAAAGGTCTTTGGAAGCAAATAAACCAAAAGGCCTAAGCAGAATAACAAAATCAACTAAGGATAGGACTGGGGGAGACTTTAGTTTATCTCTTAAAAACTGTAAATTTAAAGCATAAATATATCTAATAAACTCACTAACAGTTTGTTAAGTAAAACTTAAAAAGGCTAAAAGACAAGGTACATAAAATACATGGTCCTTTAATTATAAAATACAGATTTATTTAATATGGAATGCCCTACAAAAATAAGCACAATTTTGACCCAAAAAAATATGGCCTTATAAGGTGTCTTTGCTGAGATGGACAATTTAATAGTATTTTCTATCTCATTGCATCTGAAATCTGACCTGATAAGAAGGGTGGCTTTTGGTGGGAGTGACCTTAATAAAAGGGGACTAGCTACTGTTGTGAAAAGAAAGTTTAAACAGGGATAGAGAACAATTCCACCAATATCAACAAAACAAAAAAACAAAAAAAAATCACCTCTCACCTCGCAACTCAATAATCATAAATAAAAAGACCATGACATGTGACATTGGAAATTGAGGTCACGGCTTTGGACCGGCATAAAAATGTACATGAGTTATGTAGAAGTGATCACTAAAACAGGTTTGACTGTCAAGGCAATAACAATGTAGATATCAAAGTTAATATACACAAAGCATTTCTAGAATAACCTTCATCGGGTAGCTAAAAATCAAAAGATTGGAAAGCCAAATAATATTAAAGTGCTTGGGAGCAATAAAACCAAAGGACCTAAACAGGATTGCCAAAATTGGCTATGGTCACAATCTAGACTTTATACATATATATGTTAATCCTGGTAGAATGTATAGATAGCGATGACTCAGTTGAAGGATATACATACATGTATCTGTTTTTATGAATCATTTTAATCAGGTTTATGACCGTTACTTTTAACCAAGTATAGAAATAATATATTTATTATTGATCCTTTGTTATATGATGTAACATCTTGACATGTATTATATTCAGGAATTGATTATTAGTAGGTGTATTATAACGACTAAGGATATTTATTGACCCTGTATGTATGTGTCATTCAGTAAATCGCTGACAAATTTGATCACATAATGTTATATCAAGAACATCTCGCCATGAGCGAAATTCGAACTCACAACGTTAGTAGTGATAGGCACTGATTGCATAGGTACAGTGGAACTTGTAAAATCCGACTCCTGAATTTTCCGACATCCTGTGACATCAGACAAAAATGTATGGTCCCAAAGTAGTTCTGTTAATTAAAATACAACCTGAGTATTCCAACATCCTGTACAATCTGACACATTTCCCTGGTTCCTTGGTGTGTTGGATTAGACAGGTTCTACTGTAGTTGTAATTCCAAGTACCATACGATCATGACCACAACGGCTCTGACTTGACATTATAAATTTGTTCTCCGACACTGTATTGAAATAAAATAAGTAGACACAAGGTTTATCATTTCAGGGAATCTGTTATACTTCAGAAAGTGTGATGACCCTGAGAAACAACTGACAGTCATTGATTTGGAGTATTGTAGTTATAACTATAGGTTTGTATTAGTCTAGACACAGCATATATCTTTGCACATTTCCGACTTAATTCTAAAATTAAGATTTTTTTTTATGCATTTTATTGGAGTTATTTCCCTTTGATGTGGGCAAAAGTACATTGAATATATATGACTAGTTGCTATAAAATTATCCTCTGATTTTTTTTTACTAGTTTCTAATATCTACAAGTTATAAGAAAATTATCCTAAATTTCTTTGTTCTGTCGTTGCTCTTTCTAGAATGGTTCCAATTTTGCATTGTCGCAAGGGAAATAACTCCTATCAAAGACAGATAATTTTAGAATAAAATCGGAGGCCTATTTATCAACCTTTCTGTTTTCTGTATTTTGTTTTCTTCTACATTTTTATATCACAAATGTAACCCCCAAAAAAAGTTAAATAATTACTGAAAATAGTATGATTTATTTATTTGAAAAAAATGATAAGAATAGAAATATCCAAGTGTAGGGATCCTAATGTTCCATTGGAATAATTCATAAATTTGGCATATGACATGAGTGATGGGAAAAAGAGGATATATATATATAAAAGTCTCTGGGTTCCACCCTTTGGCTCTTATCTCTTCATTACCATGTCTCCAGCACTCTACCTAAATAAAAGATTGCCTGTATGTTAATAGTATATTCTGACTGCTATATGCAGACACCATCTAAAGGTCTCTAAAATAATATTATATCCAGGTATCTTTTTTCATTTCCATGAAATAACTAAAAAAATTACATTAAATTGATCCAGAGGTCAGTCCTCGCAATGAAAATTTGAATTTACTTGTCCGAATCAAATTATTGAATTTATTTTTTATATAAATCTAAATAAAAACAGAAAAAATTTACTAGTCCGAACAAACGTGCTCATTGTGAGGACTGAGAGGATTCCCTATATGAAAAAAAGAAGTTTTATATTAATTTTTGATCTATCATAGTGCCATTAAAAAAAAATTAGAATATGTTGCTTGAGTAATTTTCTTAACAGCACATTTAAAAAACAAAAATTTTAAGCTTTCAATTTCTAATAAGATAATAAAACTTGTGGTTTTTGAGTGTTTTCACTTGTTTTTTTCGACCTCATTAGATCTTGAAATTTCTTGAATTATCTTATGTTTGTTTATTTAAATAAAATATTGTTTACACTAAAATTAAGACTTACTTCTATCCTTGAAAAAGCCTTGAAAAGCCATCAACATCAAAACTTTTTCTACGGTATTATGTATTCTGAGTTCTCATCAGTAAAGATTTTTAGCTCACTTTGCGAAAGGTAAAGTGAGCTTTTGCCATCACTTTGCGTCCGTCGTATGTCATCTGTCGTCCGTTAACTTTTCACATTTTAATCTTCTCCTCTGAAACCCCTCAGCCAAATGAAATGAAACTTGGTAGGAAGTATCTATGGAAGGTCCTCTCTAAAGATTGCACATTTTGTTCCGATCCATTAACAAACATGGCCGCCATAGTCAATTCTTGTTTCTGATTGACCGATTTTTAAAAATCATATCCTCTGAAACCGCTTGGCCAAATGAACCGAAACTTGGTAGGAAGGATCTATGGCAGGTCCTCTATTAATACTGCTCATTTAGTTCCGATCTGTTAACAAACATGGCCGCCACAGGCAATTCTTGTTTCTGATTGGTTGATTTCCAAAGAATCTTCTTCTCTGAAACCGCTTTGCCAAATGAATCAAAACTTAATAGGAAGCATCCTTGGAAGGTCATCTATAAAGATTGTGCATTTAATTCCCATCTGTTTATAAACATGGCCGCCACAGGCCATTCTTGTTTCTGATTGGTCAATTTCTAAAAATCTTCTTCTCTGTAACCGCTTAACCAAATGAACCGAAACTTGGTGGGAAGCACCTATGAAAGGTTCTGTATTAAGTTTCCTCAAACCAGAATGAAAGGTGAGCGACACAGGCTCAGCCCACTGAGCCTCTAGTTATTTTTACCAATAAATAAATGAAGAATGCCATAGAAATTCATATCCTTTATTATTGACAGTATGATTAAATAATATTATCACAAATAAATAGAAAAATAAATCCTTAAATGTACAGCTAGTCATGACAAAAATATTTGGACACTTCAAATTTCCTTTTTACATTTCATAAAAAAACTCAGATTTTTCGGAAAATAATCTTGAAGTCGATTCATGTCTGATTTTGATAAAAGCCAAAACAAACAAAAAACAAAACAAAAAAATTAACAAAAGCAGAATTAAGTAGTTCTACTCTATAATTTCAATATAATTTTATATATTACACTACAGGTTTTGAAAATATACAAACGGTTAAAGATTAAAAGCTGAATTAATTTTGTCCAAAATCACAATACAATGATCATACTATTGCTTTTGTAGACAAAAAATTGAAGTCAGAAAGATTTTTAAAAAAACCATGTTTCTAAAATTATTTGAAAATAACTACAATTAATTACATACTTTTCTGCTTTTAGTTCATCAAATCTGACTTGAATTGACTTCAGAATATTTTTTTTTAATTTTAGTTTTATACGAAATACATGTATAGTAGTTCCCCTCTTATAAAGCCGTCTGCAATGAAAAAGAAGGGGGACAATGTGGTAGGATTTTACTATCTTGGTGCATCTTAAATCTGGCCTGATAAAGGGGTGTTCTTTGGTGCCAGGGGCTTTATTAGAGGGCAGACTACTTTATATAAGTAAAATCTGTAGGGTCTTAATACTTTTGTCCACTGTAAAATGTAAAATGCTCTATTAAATTTTTTCCCTGTGTCATAATTAAAAAATATAATTAAGTACAGAAACCAAATTTTTGGTTAATTTTATCTTTAGAATTCATTAAAATATTTGTAATGCGTAAAAAATGTCACAGATAATTTTGTTTATATTACTCCTTGAATACTGTAAAGTTTTTTTGTGCAGTTTTGAATATCTTAGAAAAACTATAAATAAATTATCTGCTATTAGGTCACACGTAACAAAGTGTTAGTTTGCCAAAACTGGACCCATTGGCCGTGGGGAGATACGTGGGGAAATTCTTTTTTTTTAAATCTGTTAAAATTTTGAATCGGATATCTTCTTGTTGCTATGAAATATGGATATATCCAGAAATAAAAAACAAAATTTTTTTTTTCTGGTAGGTTGCATTTGGGCAAACAAACTATTTATTTATTATAGCCTTACTATTTTACTTTACCACCCAGTTTACAGAAGAAAATACTAATTTCTTAACTATTTATTGATTTCAGAGGATTTGATTTTGGTAATCATTTTTGTGAATGGTGCTATGATTACCAAAGTGAACAGGAAATGCCTTATTTTTCTTACTACGAGGAAAGTTACCCTACAAAACAAGAACAAGTGAGTACCAGTAATGATTCTTTGCAGATGACAGAAATCTCCCAAGGATTTCATAGTCAAATATATAGATTCTTATAGATTCTTTTTTATTTTGTCGTTTATTGAGATTATCCTCAAACTCGTCTAAAAAAAAACTTTTTGAAAGTTTTTAACGTTTTTCAAAATTGTAATCTTGATTGCTTTCACAAGGTACGTTTTTTTCACATTTCTGTCAAAATAAATAATGGTTTTGTTTAATTTATCATAATTTTCATCTTTGTTCGTTAGCTTGTATGCTAGAAATACGTCTTTGGAATTTGTGTTTATACGATTTCTCACAAAAAATAAGCCTGCCTTTTGTGAAAGTTTTCATGTTTACCAAGTAAAATTGAAGACAAATTTGAAGCATCATGCTATAAAGAGCAACATTCATCAGATCATGCACAACTTGTTTAAATTAAAATTAAAACAATTTAGAAATGAACATCTTCCAAATGATTGATTCTTTTTATGGTTGATTAATTTTCGTTTTGCGAAAGAGGATCTCAATAAACATCATTAATCAAAAAAGAATCTGTAATCAATGCTTACAAAATTTGAAAAAATATTTTAAATAAATGTTCATTTCTTATTGCAGTATGAGTTCTTTAGAGAATATTTAGATGCTAAGAATGAGCCTTGTACTGAGGAAGCCTTAGAATCTATGTACAGAGAAGCAAATACATGTGCTTTAGCTTCACATTTAATGTGGGCTTTGTGGTCAGTAGTGCAAAAGGACAAGTCCAATATTGAATTCGGATATCTGGTAAGCACGTTTAATGGTGTACATTAATTAACAGATTGTGAACAATTCTTATTGCAAAAGGGTCTATCGTGGTCGTGATCATATGGTAATTGAATTTACAAGTACCTGTGCACTCAGTGCCTATCACCACTAAAGTTGTGAGTTCGAACCCTGTTACAACATTATGTGATAAAGTTTGACAGTCCCTTGCAACAGGTCTATGGTTTTCTCATGGTACTCCGGTTTCGTCCACCAATAAAACTGACTGCCACTATATAACTGAGATATTGTTGAAAGTGGCGTTAAACTCCATAACCTTAACCCGCTCGCAAAACAAATCAATGAATGTATATATATTTTCTAGATTTGTATAGAGAACTTGTAATTAGATTCACTTATAAAAGATTTTAAAGGAATTGTCTTCGAAAAGATTGATATATAATTATGATATGTAATAAATTAGGTCAATATACTGAATAAGGGGAGATAACACTGATATGTAGAACCAGAATCAATAGAGAGGAGATAATAAAAATTTATATGTAGAATCAGATTTAATAGTAACATAAGGGAGATAACACGGACATGTAGAACCAGAGTCAATAGAGGGGAGATAATTAATATTTATATGTAGAATCAGATTTAATAGTAATACAAGGGAGATAACACTGATATGTAGAACCAGAGTCAATAGAGGGGAGATAATTAATATTTATATGTAGAATCAGATTTAATAGTAATACAAGGGAGATAACACAGACATGTAGAACCAGAGTCAATAGAGGGGAGATAATTAATATTTATATGTAGAATCAGATTTAATAGTAATACAAGGGAGATAACACTGATATGTAGAACCAGAGTCAATAGAGGGGAGATAATTAAAATTTATATGTATAGAAGGTTAGAAGATAAGTTATCAAATGTACCTATTCAGAAAGTTAACTGGAATCATAAATTATATTGCCTTGTGACCAATAAAATTATGAACTGTTTGGTTTATGTTGCAGCCTGATGACAATCAGATGAACATGTATGATGTATAACTTACAGCTTCGTGAAAAGTAATACTCGAACAACTGTCTTTAGAAAAATCATGTTATTAAAAAGACATTAAAGATATTACCTCCCTGGCTTATAATTGTCACTAAAAATACAGAATTATCTCCCTTTATTATTATTAGTGGTAGTATTATTACTTTTAAAAATTCACTATTGTTTATTGAATTTGTAGTACAATATTTTATATGCAATACACCAGAAATATCAATATTTTTTTTAATGTTTAAAAAAACTTTTTTCAGGAATATGCAGTTTGTCGTTTGGAAGCTTATTTCAAATGGAAAAGAAAAATGTTTCCAAAAGAAGTATGAAAAGTGATGATGGATACAGAACAAAACATTCCATGTATATTTGCCATAATCAACAATGAAAGGGAAGGAGCGGAGGTTAAACTTCCAGAAAACCAGACAGTTGGAATATGTCTTTCCCAAGTTGTTCCACGGCAGTTCTTTCAACTTTGTATCTGTAGTTTTATATACATGTAGTATTGAATTAGTAATTCTATCATAAGCGGATTCTAAACTGTATATAAATACAGTCAAACCTGTATTGATAGGTCACCTTTGGGACAAAGCAAAATTGGTCTTTTAAGACATGTAACCTCTTAAAAGAGGTTCAATTTATGTGAACTTTTCTATGTCGGGACAAGAAAAGAGTGACCCTTTAATAAAGGTGACTACTTAATAGAGGTGACCTC
Organism: Bathymodiolus brooksi; assembly: GCA_963680875.1. Classification (NCBI taxonomy): domain Eukaryota; kingdom Metazoa; phylum Mollusca; class Bivalvia; order Mytilida; family Modiolidae; genus Bathymodiolus; species Bathymodiolus brooksi. The sequence continues at coordinate 83,913,210 of OY804585.1, read as the reverse complement.
ATGGGCAGGTTTGACTGTATATACCAGGAGGTGCCCAGAAGTTCAGTTTTATATGAAGACTTTTTTTTGTTACAGTATTATTGAAGAATTTTGTTAATTAGTTTTGTTATGAAATCCTTTTATAAGCACGAATCAAAGATATTGTCATCACTATGCATCTTGCCAAGATGGCAGATAAGTTTAACATAGGTCACTATGGGAAAAATATTCAGATAATTTTTCTTTGAAACCGCTGTTCCATTTTAAATCAAACATGGCATGTATGTTTTTTGGATGGACCTGTACAAAATTAATGTATTTTGAGCTGATTCAAATGATGACTGAGAAATAGGACATAATTGGGAAAATTATCAAATATTTTTTTTATCATTATGGAGTCCAAAGTGTACAGGAATAGTCCCTTATAATGTTTTCATTTTTTGTGTGGATATAAAATCCAACATGGCCACCAACCATTGCAGGACATGTTTATCATTGGACCTATGGGAAAATTATTCACATCCATTCTTCTCTGAAACCACTATATCAGTTGAAAGTCAAATTTGCTCAAATGTTTCTTGGATGTTCCTCTACAAAATGAATGTTTGTTTTGTGTTGACCGGAAATCCAAGATGGCCACTACAGCAGATCATAGTGACACATGGAACCTTATATGAAAAAAATTTGATGGAATTCAATTTGTACATAGTTAGATATTCCCTGTGAGAAATAAATAAAAGCCTTTTATCAAAAACTACTATAAAATTGATTTAGCCCAAACTGTGTATGAATAACAAGGTGAGCCTAGTTTTTGATTTTATTCTTATAAGCATAAGAATGAGATTCCATCCCTGAAAGGCCCCAACCAAAAAAAGACTTCCAAAGTATTTAATTTTTTTTTTATTATATACATTGTATATATTTTTTGATCAATCAGCGTATGTCATATTCAAAAGTTAAAAACAATCATTTACGTGAAAAACATTTTATAGGTTTTTTTTTCTCGAATTGTGGTCATGACAATCTGATCATTAATGCCAACAGAATTTTTGATTTATTTGTGCAATGCCTATAAATAGCATTACATTACATTAATATAACATAGAATTTATAGTGTTGATAGGGAAATAAAGTGAAACTTGTATAAACTGAACCCTGAATAAAACGGAATACTGAGTAAATCGAACTTAACATAAAGTCCCAATGTAGGTAATCTTTTTTAATTTGACCTGTATAAACTGAACACCTGTCTATTCCGACCACAAAAGCTTATCCCAAGGAGTTTCGAATTAGACAGATTTTACTACATCATATTGTGATTTCGTTTATTTTTGTTGTTGTCAATTTTCGTTGATTGACAGGAAATGAGATGTTCGTTGACGTCTGAATTCGTGTTTTTGATACTTTCAATTGGCTTCTCTCGTTATTTTTGCATTTTGCTCTGCAATAGATTTCATGATTTGAATGAACGAACAAAAACCACGAAATTTGATATTCAACGAATAAAAGAGAATTTCACAGTATTCAAAAGGTTGATTGAAAATCTGGTTGTTATCTTTCAATATTGTGTATTAAAAAAATGTTCATTAGAAATTTGTAAATATTTTTTTTTTTTTTTAAATGAAGTTAGTAATAAGTGCCATACTTCATGAATGCATTTATCATTTGTGTTTTATATTTTAGTATCTAGTTTAGCATTTTACATTGTAAGATAAGTTATCTTAGATGACATATCAAGTATTGTTAAAAATGACCAAAAAAATATCACAGATTTAGTAGTCCTCACGATGAGCACCTGTACTCCGGCCCAAGATCAGTAAAACATATTTCGGACCACTACATTTTTCAGTTTTTATTTAGATTTATATATGTATATAATAAATTCAAGAATTTGATTCGGACCAGTAAATTCAAATTTTCATTTCAAGGATTGCGATTTATTACGATCATAAGTTTTTAATATTTCTAACGATAATCGGAAAACTTGACATTTCTAAATAATTTATTACAAACAGAAGGTTTTTATTATATTTCTGCTGATAATGAGAAAACTTCATATTTTCATGAAAAATATCGGATCGCAGCAAATGAAGTTAGATAAAGAGGAAATTTATTTATTAGAAAAAACAAGAAATATCTCCTTATAAGTAGTGAAAGTTATATAATTCCTTGTTAAAAGATTTTTCCTGACCCTTCTAATTGGAGAACTTGGAATTCTATTGACTTAGAAAGCGAAAAAATATTCTTTATTTTAAAAATATATAATTACCAAGATTGATGTAAAAAGTGGTATTCTTTTGGTCAAAGAAAATTTTACATTTTTCACACAAAGCTTCAGCATTACCACAGTAGTCTCAATTACGATTTATTTATATTTAATCATAGGAATGAACCAAGCTGTATATATAGATATGAGTGTGAAAACTTGTTCTTTAAAGTAATATTACACCAGTTTTGGGTGAAGAAAATGTTTCCCTGAAAATTCAATTTGGAATACAACGGTTCCTTTACTAAGCTATTCATGCATGTTTCAAGTCGAAATATGTTCCCAACAACTAGAAATCTGCAAATCCATGTGCATGTTTATCGTCTTCGCCATTATTGTGGAGACTGATACTTTCAGTTGTTTTGGTCCGATGATTGCCGATCATGACCTCGTGAAGAAAAGATAAACAATCATGGATGCTGAGGTAAGCACGCACACATTCCTGACAATGATTATTGAGGAATCTGTCTGTTTCATGTCGTGTGAACCAATTTTTTTTTGCAATTATTATGTGGTACACAGAATATATATATTTTTTTTTTCATCAACTGAACATTGCGCATGAGTGATAATCTCCCCGAAAGAGTTCAAATCTTGTGTCACGCGCATATCATTTGCATTACTATACTGGAAAACAGAATTATCTGCTGTCAAATATTTTGCGATTTGCTCTTAAAATCTGCTTTTGAGTGGATTTTTAATGTTATGCAGTTGATCTTAGTTAAAATTAAGTGACATATAAGTGATTATATTTAATCCGAAAATTCCACGATATTTGCCTTTCATATTACTTTAAATGATTATATTAGAAAAAAAATTATTTCTTATTCTCAGAACTTATGGCAAAATAGACTAAAATAATATTTTAGATGGAAATCCAGAACTTACAGCAGATCAAAATAAGGATATTTTTAGCATGGTGCAAATCTTTAAAAAAATTGCAATAAATTTGATAAATAATGCTGATCTCAACTTTTTTGTTCATTTATAACTATTATTATCATTTTGTTATTATATTTGTTTGATTTTGTTCTCCTTTGCATTGATTATACATATTAATGTAATGAAATGATTAAATTCACTGTCATGTATATAATTTATTGTACATAGTATGGGGCAGGCTTTAAATAAATGTTGTTATATCTTGTGTCTAATTGTGATGGCTAATATTTTGATGTTATAAAATATGTTTAATTTATTTAATTTCATTGTTATGTCAATCAGTGGCTAGAATCTGTGTTAATTACACATTAAAATTGAAAGTTATTTACTGTATATACCAGGTTTTGTTGTTGTATAGTATATTATTAAATTAGAGTTAAATATAGGAAATCAGGGTGCAAAATTGAAAAAAATTGTTATTTGTCTTACTTTTGTGATTACTGTCTTACTTAAGTGGACAGAGTGTAGAAGACTACACACATTTTGTTTTGATGTGTTCTGTTATACATAATTTTACATGGTATTAAAGTGAAAATAGTATTGCTCAATAAATGTTAATTAAATTAAATTTGTTGTTTTTCCACTATTTTTCATGATAAAATTACGCTGACCAAATATCCAAATTTTTAATTAATTTTTTTGAGTGTGATTCATAAGTATTATTTTTGTTATTGTGTTTTGTAATTTTTCATATTTTAAAGCTATATGTTATACTTTGTTTATATTCCTACACAATGCAGCAGCTTCATCACTATATCCTGTTTAGCATTTGTATGTTCTATATCATGATATATAGTTACCAATCGGAGAATTGGCAAATTATTAAATGATTATTTCGGATTAATTATTAGATAAATAAATATGATTATAAAAGTAGATATGATTATGTAAATATAAATATGATTATATACAGGTATATATATATATAGGTAATAATTTTTTCCTCAATTTTACATCTTTGTTGACTTTTTATGCATATTTAAGCCAAAAAAAATATCAGTAAGAAATCTTTTTGTCTTGAAACTACTCAGCCAATTTTAACCAAATAGTCATCGGGTGGTCCTCCCATTCACATATGTGTGCAATTTGTCCAGGGGCCGTCGTGGTCATGATTGTATGATAGTTGGATTTACAACTATGTACCTATACAATCAGTGCCTATGACTACTAACATTGTGAGTTCGAATCCCATTCAGGCTATGTGTACTCGATACAACATTATGTGATAAAGTTTGTCAGTGACTTGCGGCAGGTCGGTGGTTTTCTCTGGGTACTCCGGTTTCCTCCACCAATAAAACTGACCGCAACGATATAACTGAAATATTGTTAAAAGTGGCGTTAAACACCATAAACCCAAACTATTTGTCCAAACTTCATCCAAGATGACTGCCATTGATGAAAAATAGAAAATTCTTAAATTGACTGTTCTCACCTTATTTCAAACCAGATTCAACCTAAATTTTGACCATAAGAGCATAATTAGGAGCTGGTCCTCAGTTAAAAACCATAATTGAATGTACAGTTGTCATCTTTAGATAAGGGTTTGTTCAATTGAGTGATTCAGGCTCAGATGAGCCTCTAGTTTTATTTCCAATATATTTTGCATACAATTTTTTGTCATCCAGTTTAATACAAGTTATATATATATATATATGTTTGACCTTTCAATAATGCTGCCTTTTTCAAGTGAATACATGCATTACTTGTACATAATAACTTTTCCCCCCAAACTTGATTTGTAAATATTGTATATTTCAATTAAACTAAATTTTTAGTGCTTTTTCTCTTTGAATAGGAAATTAATAAGGTGGGTTTTTTTTGTATTGTATGAAGCTAAAATAATTGTTGGTTATTGTTTGAAATAATAAGAAATTGATCTGATGAATGTATTAATGTAATATTATAGTATGAAATTTACTTTCAAAGATGAATTATGATAACACTTAACAGATTATTGTTCTATTCCTAACTATTTATTATTTCAGATTTCTACTTTAAAGTTGCAGTAATTTTATAGGATTAGGGTTAGGGTGTTTAAAGCCACTTTCAACAATATTTCAGTTACATTGTATATTGTGGTGGTCAGTTTTTATTGTTGGAGGAAACCAGAGTACCTGGAGAAAACCACTGACCTGTCGCAAAGTTGTGAGTGTCGAATCCTTCTCATGCGAGGTGTACTCAATACAACATTATGTGATCAAGTTTGTCAGTGACTTGTGGCAGGTCGGTGGTTCTCTCAGGGTACTCCGGTTTCTTCCACCGATAAAACTACATGCCACGGTATAACTGAAATATTGTTGAATGTGACATTAAACACCATAACCCTCCTCCTGCTTGTTGTAGGGGAAATAACTCTTGTCAAAATGTATAATTTGAGAAAGGGGCAAATGGTCTTCAATTAAACCAAAAAGGTTTTGCAAAGAAATCGGTTTATGAAAAAACTGTTTTTGCTAGCAGTCACATTCAGTGACTTGTGGATACATTATACATTCTATGCTTTGTATAATATTTTTATATAACTGTTGCTCAGTCATTTTCTATATGTTTTGTTTACAATATGTTGCAATGTTGATGTTGATTTTTATTTAAATAATAAATTTTATGTATTATATTGTTAAAAAGCAGTCTTCACAATAAAAGATATTTAAAAACATTTATAATTTTTCTGTTCATCAGCCTCATCTCATATTTATTATGATACCCTAGTGCAACACCTTGTCCCACCTTGCATGTGGCCCAGAAAATGGCGACTTATTTAGCTCAAGCGGATCATGGAATAATGGTTTGTATGCTTGCTTTGCGTGCTGTAGATTGTTGGTTCGAGTCCAACCAGACTCTAAAATTGGTATTTTCTGCTTTTCCGCTAAACATTAAGGAGTAAGAGCAAAGACTGGTTGGATCGTAACCAGAATAATGTGTACAAGTGGAGCGACATGTCTACCTGTGGATTGTTATTTCAGTGAGCTAGCATTATAAAAATCCAATTAAGGATGCATATTTGTACAAAGGTTTCATGTTATTTGGAGCAATTAAGTGAAAGCAATTCTGTGCAGATTTATTTACTGTTAGTTGGATATCCAGTTATCAAGAAAAAGAAGGTTGGGTCCCATTAACCAGCTTAACCCTGCCTGGATTTTGTACATGTCATTTTTGTGTTCATGGTTTGAGGTGAGAGGTGAGAGGTGCCTATTCTTTTGTTGATCCTCACTGTTTAAACTTTATTTACACAACACAAGCTGAATTGGGGAAATTTTAAAATATCATATACTTTTTAAGTACCAGTAATGGAAATGTAATCATGTATGGTAAGAATCATCTCTGTAATATGCAGGTTTACACTTTTAGAAATGAATGCCCCAGGATGGCTAGAATTTAAAGGAGTGGGTCCAAATTTGTACATAGGATGGTATGGAACAAATATAAAACAATAGTCTCCAGATCTAGTATTGGAAGTGTAACTATATCTTTGATAATGGAGATTATCTTGTACAATGTACAATTGAAGGATTAAAGGTCAGCCGTGGTCGTGATCGTATGGTCGTTGGATTTACAACTACATTGTACTTATGCAATCATGCCTATCACCAATAATGTTGTGAATTCGAATCCCGCTCAGGCGTGGTTTACTTAGACATTTATGTGATAAAATTTGTCAGTGACTTGCAGCAGGTCTGTGGTTTTCTCTGCCAATAAAACTGACCGCCACAATATAACTGAAATATTGTTGAAAGTGGCTTTAAACACCATAACCCTAACCCAAACAGGTTTTTAGTATCTGAAATTTGGTGTCATTTTCAAACATGTTCTTTACTACGTTCTATAATAGTGGCCATCTAAGGACTTCAGATTGACACAAAATCATACATTTGATAAAGGACCATCTAAAGAACATTCTAGATAATTTTGCAGTCCAATCATTTGGAGGTTTCAAAGAAGAATAATGTTACATTTGCTTTGCAATGGTGGTCATCTTGGATTTCTGATCAAAATAAAAACGATGAATGTGTATGGGACCATCTGATGAATATTCATGTACAGTTTTGGTTCAATCAAATTTATAGTTTTTGTAAACATTATTTTTTTCATTTTCCCATATGGTCCCGAGTTAAAACTATGTACTCTGATAGAGGACATTTTTTAAATCTCAAATCGACAAAAACAGAAAAGATACATTTGGTAAAAAACCATCCAAAAAACATTTAAAATAAAAAATGTTGACAAATCATTAAGAAGTTTTTGAAAAGAATACTTTCAAATATTTTCCAATTGGGTCATGCTAAATTTGTCTTCTAAGATTACCAATCAAAACACAAAATGAAACATTTTGTATAGGACCATCAGATGATTATCCATGTACACTTTGGGTTAAAATAGTATGCCTTCTACACATTCACCAATGCTAATTCTTAACAAACTGGCTCATTAACAGCTACTGCAAGTTTTCTTCAACATGTAAGTAGCATCCTAATATTATCAGATAAATTACACTGTTACTTAAGGTCACTTTAACATTGAGACAATTTTTATTTCAGTCAGTGCTTAAAGGAGAACGAAACCAGCTGATGATTTGGGGTATTACAGAATTTATAATTTCTATCCATTATGATGGAATTCCAAAACTGATATTATTGTTTTGATGCAGTTTAGCTGAACAGGTAAATCGGAATAGATAGATTTATGTCACAGATAAGTGAGAAATGGCAGCCTCCATGTTTAGCAGGAAATTTAAAATCAATAAGATATAAACGTGCTTTAACACCAGCCCTTGTAAAATTTTCATTAAAAAGGTCATATTGTCATTTTTTTATTAGTTCTAAATTCTGTAAAACCCCAAATCATCAGTTAGTTTTGTTCTCCTTTAAGGATGCTTAATTTATCTTCTTCTACAGTAGATAAATTTCATAAATCACATAATAGGTCACATTTGAAAATACACCCTGTAGTTGTAAAGAATGGGAGATTACGTATATATATGTCAATAAAAAACAGTAACAGATACCATTACCATATTAACAAGATCAAATTGTCAGGGGTAGATTACTCTATCAATAAAGGATTCTACATAATAAAACTACCAAAATCTTATGTATGTTCATGGTATAAAACTACAGAATGGAATTCAAATTTTAGAGTGAGTGGTTGTTGTTGAATGCCAATTCAGTAATTTTTTCAGTTATATCATGGCGAGAACATGTTATTTAAATGAGATGATGATGAGGTCCGCTTTGCACTAGACCAACACGCCGAGTTGGATTTTTATAGTGCTAGCTCACTGAAACAACAGTCCACTGGTAGACATGTCACTCCATTCGGACACATTATTCTGATTCCGAGCCAACCAGTCTTTGCTCTTTCTCCTTAATGCTGCGTGCTTAGAGGAGAAGCAACAATAACCAATTTTATAGTCTTTGGTTTGACCTGACCGGGGCTTGAACCCACGATCTACCGCACTTGAGGCGAGCTCAAATTTTAGATGTATAGAAAAACACTAGTAAAATTAATTTCTTGCTTTGCTTTTGCATTATTTGCATAAATTGGCTCAATTACAAAATTCACAAAAATTTAGAAAATTAAAGTAAACTAGAAAAGAAGTATGCCCCTGCACTTGATAATTATGGACAAAGTTGTTTTGTTAGGAGTGATTTTTAAAAATGAAGTGTCTGTAAGACACAAATGATGCCCCTGCCTGACCATAAGAAATTATAAACAAGTCAACCTCCATTATGTGTATAAACATCCTACAAAATATTAAAGCTGTAGCTCCAAAACTGTAGGAGGAGATAGCTGGACAAACCATGTATCTACATGTATATCCGGACGGACGAACAAAAAGTCCAACTACCTGTCATTTTGAGAATATTTGAAGAATATCAAAATCCTGTGGACATGCACACATCCATTATATGTATAAACATCCTACAAAATATTAAAGCTGTAGCTCCAAAACTGTAGGAGATAGCCGGACAAACCATGTATCTATATCAGGACGGACGAACGGACGGACAGGGGTAAATTAATATGCCCCTCCCCCACCCCCCCGCCCCGACTCTATGTCGAGGGGGCATAAAAATCATCTGTGTGAGGCCATTAATACAAATAACTGATAAGTATTACCAGTAAGTCTATATTAGAATTGTGATATGATATAATTTCTGCCATAGCATTTGTTACGTCTGGAAAAATTATTACATTAGGTTTATTCCAACGGAAAAAATATTACATTAGGTTTATTCCAACGGAAAAAATATTACATTAGGTTTATTCCAACGGAAAAAATATTACATTAGGTTTATTCCAACGGAAAAAATATTACATTAGGTTTATTCCAACGGAAAAAATATTACATTAGGTTTATTCCAACGGAAAAAATATTACATTAGGTTTATTCCAACGGAAAAAATATTACATTAGGTTTATTCCAACGGAAAAAATATTACATTAGGTTTATTCCAACGGAAAAAATATTACAATATTTATTCTTAAGGGAATAAACTGTATAAATTATTTGTTCTTCAATTTTTCCAAAAGGAACAAATATACATTCACATAATAACCACAAAGTAGAAGGTTAGGGCTATGGTGTTTAATGCCACTTTCAACAATATTTTAATTATCTCGTGGCCGTCAGTTTTATTGGTGAAGGAAAACAGAGTACCCTAAGAAAACCACTGACCTGTCGCAAGTCACTGACAAACTTTATCACTTATTGTTGTATTGAGAGCACCTCGCTATGAATGGGATTCAAACTCACAACTTTAGTGGTGAATGGTACTGATTGCATAGGTACATTGTAGTTGTAATATCCAACTACCATACGATCACAACCACGACGTCCCCTCAAAGTAGCAGATTATGATAGATAACTAGATAATCAGTTTTTATTAATATCCAATTCCCTTCTCACGTTTTTATTATTATTTTCATTAACAATAAATAAGTCTCATCATATCATAGTACACAAAAATGTATCAAATTCAATATTTACAAGTCATAATAATCAGAAGGGCCATGCATCATAGGCACAATCTTATGGTATTTAAATTTACATCTACGTATGAAAGGTATTCACACAAAACAACTGTATTTCTCCATCAAGTCAACCTCATATCTATCATACAAAAGGCTTCATACTTCAACAAGTCTATCTCATAATATTCACACAAAAAAGCTGTCTTTCTTCAACAAGTCTATCTCATAATTATTGCACAAAACAACTGTATTTTCCCATCTAGTCTACCTTATAACCTTCTAACAAAAGGCTTCATCGTATCACCAGTGTCTCCCTCATAATATTCACACAAAAAAGCTGTCTTTCTTCAACAGGTTATCTCATAATCATCATACAAAAAGGCTTCATTGTACTAACAAGTCTACCTCATAAAATTCACACATAAAACTGTTTTCCTTCAACAAGTTACTGTACCTCAAATCATCATACAAAACAACTGTATTTCTCCCAACAAGTCTACCTCTTGATCCATACAATACATTTACAACATTGTATCCCAGCTATTGTTGTAGCAGTGTATAGTGACGTTTTACACAATTGTGCTGTATTGATACTAACTACATAACATATAATCCTATCTACAAACCGACCATTTAACCTTATGCTGGAGGGGATGTCTTTTTGCTCTTTTGTTTTTTTTTTTTATTAATTTCAGTCTCCAAATTCTCTAAAAAAAATTAAACTGACCTGAAAGATGCAAATAATAAATAATCTGAGCTGACAATTTTCAATGAGAAATTTTGATAAAACTTGGAACAAATTTCTGATTTTTCATGTCCAAAAAAGAAGTTATCTCATTTTTGTTTCACGTGAATAATATTTTCTGGCTCAGGGAAAAAACATAACCACCCCCTAAAAGTTAAATGGTCGGTCCCTTGGATAACTAATTATATAAATGAACCATTCACTATCAACATTCACAGAATGACACACAACTTAAAATATTTTCATAACGACATTTACATTTTGGGGAAATCAAATATTGATTGTATTGTTAGAGATGTACAGACTTTTAATAACCTTTTGAACTTTGATTCAAGTATCTATATCCCTCTAAGGATGATTGAAGAGGTAAACTTTGGGTCAAATTCTATATCCCCCTTTAAGAGGAAATGAATCAGACACGTTTATTGATTTTGTAATTAGCATTTACAAAAGATATTATAGATTATTGATCACTTTTTACTTTTTTATTTACTTTTGGAGTCTGCTACTTTAGCACTGGTCCTATTGCTTCTGGCCAGTAGACTTAATTGATTTTACAATTGTGCTTAAAATTTACTGTTTTTTTAAGTTCTGAGCAGTAACTTCCGAAGTTTAAAATCATAGACAGTTTTAGTAAATTACCCTGGGTATGCCTTTTAATATATATATTAGTGTTATTATTATGAAAATAAAACCAAAAAAATAACAAATAATTAATTATACCAATAATAAATAGTAAATATCATTTTAATGGGAAAAGAACAAGGTGCATCTGTAACCACTGCTGTGTCATACTGCTTTTGTTATTACAATACTGTGTATAAAATGTCAACAAACAGGCAAATTACTTTTGAAATATGAAAATATGCCACTATGTAGTGAAGTATTCAACAGACCATTTGTTCATTACCAATTTGATTCAAAATGATGTTTTTTGATGTCTTTAAAAGAGTTATTTCCCTTACAATTGGCAAGATGGTACTCTTACCATACAAAAGTAATAGAAAGAACAGAGAATTTAATTATCATTTCTTATAAATTGTAGACATTTGAACCTTGTTAATAATCGTAGGCTAATTTTGTAGCAAATAGAAAATGGTTTTGTACAGAATATGGAAAAAATTTATGTTATTTTCCTTGAAGTTTACATGAAAGTGGACCATTTTGCCTGCAATAAATGACATAACTCTTACAAAAACGTGTAAAAGCATATAACTTTAGAATAAATTTGCAAATGTGAAGATGGTTTATAATGACCTCACAATTATTACTTTCTCCTCGTTTATGTTTATAATTCATTCACAAAATTGTGTGGTTCATCTGGTGATCATTGTTATTACCGGTATTGGAAGAAAGAAAAAAAATCCCCTAAAAACTATATTCTTGATTATTATATTAGTATAGAATCACTTATGATAATCAGTTATGCAGCTTATTTTTTACCCTTTTCACCATAAGAGTTTTCATTAGAGAAGCTTTTTCCTTTAATTAATTAATGTTTCAGTGTTTTATGGTACTTTTCACACAGTATAATTTTATTAGATATATTTATATGGTTAACATGTTAAATTGTTTTATGTTTTAGATTGTAAGAGAGTAATTCTTAATTAGATAATGTGCTATATAAATACTGTAAATAATAATTAATTAGGACATATATAATTATGCCCAGTCAAATTTCTTTTCAAATGGCTTAGTGGCTTCAAAGAAGGAAATATTAAAAAAATAAATTTCCCCCATATAAGATCAAAAGATGTTAAACTATGTCCTGCAGTGGTGGTGATCTTGAATTTCCAATCCATATAAAAAATGGTTGGTTTATGGTGTTTAATGCCACTTTCAACAATATTTCAGCTATATCGTGGCTGTCAGTTTTATTGGTGGAGGAAACTGGAATACCCTGGGAAAACCACCGACCTGTCGTAAGTCACTGACAAACTTTATCACATAATGGTAACTTTGTGAAGGGTCATCAAATGATCATTTATGTAGAGTTTGTTGTTTCTGAGACATTTTCCCAAAGGGTCAAAGGATAAACTTTATTATGCAATGGCTGACATCGTCAGCGGTCTTTGCCTTAATTTTATTCACCGAAAATGTTCTATTTATCAAAACAAATTCTTTCATAGTTTTCACTTGTCAGAATCTAGTTTTACTTGTCCTAAGCTTCAGGGAAGTGGGTTAACTTGAAGACTGTATCAGATTGATAAAAATATATCTAGTTTGTGGAGGACCATCTTAGGAACACTTTAGCCAATATTCCTTTAATATGGTTTTAGTTGTTTCAGATCAGGAGATTTTCAAAACATTTTCCCATTAGGGTCCTCTAAAGTTAGCCATTTTGGATTTTCGATCCGTATAAAGAACATTAAACTTTGTAAAGAATCATCCAATGATCATTCCTCTGCAGTTTCTGTGAATAAGGTTCGACTACATTGTCCCATGTGTAGTCCTTAGTTACACTACCAGTATGACTACCCAAGGAACACTTCAGTCAAAATTGGCTTAGTGGTTTCAGGGAAGAAGATGAAAATATAGTAAGTTACATAAACGCAAAGTGATAACAATGACCCACTTGGTCCAAAGAACCACATAAGGTCAAATGATCTTTGTTTAATACACCAATGCATTTTCTCCATACCACAATACTGTACAGTAAAAGATGAATAATAAATACTTCAATGAAAGAAATTCAAATTTATATTTAAAATTAAAATTCTTCTAAAGTCCCCTCCTAATAACCTGGTTTAATCAGTTACTTCTTATAACCTGGTTTAATCAGTTACTTCTTATAACCTGGTTTAATCAGTTACTTCTTATAACCTGGTTTAATCAGTTACTTCTTATAACCTGGTTTAATCAGTTACTTCTTATAACCTGGTTTAATCAGTTACTTCTTATAACCTGGTTTAATCAGTTACTTCTTATAACCTGGTTTAATCAGTAAATGGTGCTGCAGTGATATGCTAAGCACTCAATCTGGTAATGACGATGTCAATTTACATCACATGGATGAAATAAGTTGATGAGCTGTGTTACACATATTTTTTCATTTCGGTTCGTCATACGATCCATGAGAAATGTCTGTCATTCGTGGGTATTTTATTTTTTTCTTGTCCAATTCTTCCTGAGACCAAAGTAAAAGTTTGACAAGATTTGCTAATTTTGGTGTTGAATCTGTTTCAAGTATTGCTGCATTTAATTCACTTGCTACCTGCAAAACAAAAAATTAGAATGTTTAGAATAGTTTAAAATAGTGCTACATTCAACACTTAAAATTTGACAACTTGAGCATAGTTTCCTTAATACAAGATTTATTAGGAATATAAAACTAGCTTAACCCTGTCACTTTTCACTGAAGCATTTTTCATAACAACGCTGTTCACCCAGTTATATGTTAGGGCTTGTATTTTACTCACATGTTGTAAACACTGACTCATCAATACACTATGAAGCCTTGGGCCCCTAAAACTTCCTTCACTCTGCCACTTTTCATTGAGATTTCTGTACCAATCCAGGAAAAAGAGTGGTCATGTATATGGGGGTATCTATTTGGTCTCTGTATCTACAATTTTTCTATTAGATGTTGTAACTGTTCCGACAGTGTAGCATTTTTTGTTTTTCACTTTATTGCATAAGGCTAAAGCATTTTCTGTGTTTCCTCATGATGTCGTATACATATAAATGGGAAGATATATTTGAATTTTGATTTGATTTGATTTATTGTCTTTAACGCCACTTTCAGCAATATTTCAGCTATATCATGGCGACCACTTTTAGTGGTGGAAGAACCCGGAGTACACGGAGAGAACCACAGACCATGGGCAAGCAACTGGTAAACTTTATAACTTGCAGCTACGAGTGTAATTTACAAAGTCGGGAGCGAACCCACACTGTATTGGTAATAGGCTTGTATGAGTTGCTAGGTAATCCAATTACCTAACTCATTGAGCCACCCAGGCCCTTATTTTAATTTTGATACAATCTTATTAGATCAAGATTATTCACTGCTTATGGAACAATGTAAGTGGTTTTCTTTAGGAACTTCAGTTTCATCAACCAGTACTGATGCCCTCGTCATGAAATTTTGTTGAAGGTGACATTGATATATATATATAAACGTCTAAAATGCAGCACAACAACATCAAAAAAGATGTTAAAATATAACAAAAATAAATATAAGTCTACAAAAAGACTATAATTATAATCAAATTGACGGATATTTTGCTTGACCGACAAGCTTCATCAGCGTGTGTAATCTGATCTGAGGATCAGATTGTCACGTGACCATCAGTTATCGTGACGTAAAAATCATAATCTTGAACTTTATATTATTCAAATATATATGTACACTAATTTATAAACAATATGAAAACAATGAGAAAATGTAATGATGAAATTTACCAACTAGCTAAGGACCAAGCACTGGTTAAAAAGTTAAAAAACAAAATATATATCTATATATATATAGAGTGTAATGTTTGCTTAATTTTTATTTGCCCCGAAAAACTGATATATATATGTTGATATTTTGTACTTCAATGTTCTGTAGCACAGTTTATATGCAATTGTAGACATGATGACATACATACATTTGTATATGCACTTCTTTATACGAATGTATATACTATTTATATTCATTAAAAAAAAAAATTGCGCAAATTGTTTTCAAATACTACAGCAGAGAAATTAAAATGAAGACAAAAACAATTTGTCAATGTAGAAATTACATTTGTAATAAAATAAACAAAAATTAAAACATTTTTTTAATAAAATACAAATATAAGTCAATTACATTGCAGCAACTCGGTACAATGTAATTTTTTTTATATAAGGGCAAATGTATGTTTGTCTGATGTATCCTCCTGTTATGGTGAACAGACGAATATTTACGAATTGTCATTAAGAAAAACTATCCATAAATTTATTCACGATGGAGAATTGTCTCCCCTGACTTGTTGCAATATGTCTGATATATATTTATATATGTGTGTGTATTGATTTATTACTGTTACAATTCTATCCATCTTGTATCCAATTCTTTGGTTTACTATTTAAACAATTGATCGATTGATTAATTGATTAATTGGGTTTTAATGCCACTTTCAGCAGTATTTCAGCTATATCATGGCAACCAGTTTTTAGTGGTGGAGGAAGACGGAGTACCCGGAGAGAACCACCGACCATGGGCAAGCAACTGGTAAACTTTATCACTTGCGGCTGCCAGTCGACTGCACCTTTTTTGTAATTTACAAAGCTGGGCGCAAACCCACGCCGTATTGGTGATAGGCTTGTATGAGCTGTTAGAACCAACAACCTATCTCATTGAGACACCTGGGCCCCCCTTTATTTAAACAATAAAATATTTTGAATTTGAAAACATATATATACACATTAATGTGAAAGCAAAATGTCTAATACACACAGAACTCGTCATCATCCCATTTGAATTTTTGCTCAACACAAAGTGACAGTTTAATCAACCATTTACCTTTTGTCTCTGTGATGGATGTAAAAGTTCACCAAAGGGAGACGACTCTGGATTTTCAAATGCCAACAAAGCTAAAGTTCTTTCTAATTCTGTTAATATTTCTGGGTTTTCTTCACCTCTCTCTGCCAGGTGTGTTTGTGCATAATCTAATGCAGATTCTATATTCTTTTCTCTTATTAACTCTATTAAATGTTGTTGCTAGAAAACAATATACATAGGTAACTTTTTAAGAGTGAAAATGTATTTTTTGAAGCTGCACTTTTTGTTTTATTTAACTGAAATTATACAATTTCCACCATTGATCTCCAGCATGTTTTGAGTGAGTGAGTGAGTGCGTGAGTGTTGCTTAATGCCAAATGAGGAATTTTTACAGCTATATAATGGTGAGAACAAGTTACATCTGATGAGATGAAAATGATGTCTACTTTGTACTAGACAAACACGCTTAGTTGGGTTTTCATAGTACTATCTCACTAAGACAACAGCCCACGGGTAGACATGTTGCCTCATTTGGACACTGATTACGAACAAACCAGTTTTTACTCTTACTCCTTATTGCTGCATGCTTAGCGGAGTAGCAGCAAATATCAATTTTATTGTCTTTGGTTTGATCTGACTTGGGCTCAAACTCACGATCTACCGCACTCAAGACAAGTACATTAACAATTACACCACTGATACCGTCAGTTACTTTTTGATGAGATGAATATAATGTCTGTTTTGTGCTAGACCAACATGCTTAGTTTGATTTTTATAGTTCTATCCTACTTAAATACCAATCCAGTGTAGACATGTTGCTCCAGGCTACATTCTGACACATATTTGCTGTGTGCTAAGGGCAGAAGCAGTAAATATCAATTTATATAATCTGTGAAATTTCTATCACTGTTGTCTTGTTGTCAACCTGAATATGCATAAAATATTTGTTGCTGGACGTTAAACAACCAACAGTAAATAGTCTTTGTTTTGGGGATCAAATCTATGATTAGTCCGAGATTCCTCTGCCATCCGACGGCTTTTTGTTCGACTTGCTGGACCCGTGGGACGGCAGAGAGCTCTCCATAAGGAAAACAGCGGATTTGCCACTGCAACTCTGCATCGGCACATTTCCACGTTTCGTGGCTATCAAATTTTATTTTCTATCCGAAACCCTTAAATAAATTGCTTCACCAATCATTTTTCTATTCATTCATAACCATCTTACCCTCAGAAAGTGGTGTTACACTCCATTACAGCACGATTTTCCCTTAGATCCTATGATTTCGTCATTTCACTTCCATTTTGGAATCTACAAATGTGATCTCGCGATACTATCTGAATGATGACAGCAACGCATTGCATGATGGGAGCTACTTAATGCAACACACCAAATTATTTGCATTTACTACGTAAACAAAATACAAATCACATGGAAGACAATATATTTAAGCGTATTCTGCAGGACAAACAGTTCCATCTACAGCTCAAATCAGAGCAGAAGGAAATAATACAAAATGTGTTGGAAAGAAAAGATTCAATGGCAATGTTACCCACGGGCTTCGGAAAGTGCATGCGTTACGTTCTCCCCCCTTTTTGGGCAAGGTAAGATTTTTTTTCTTTTTCTTATGGTTATCTGTAATTCACTATTGCTGTTAAAATCATTACCAATCAATGTAATCAACTGTATTAAATTTTATGTTAATTGTTCTGCCTTAACAGGTGCCTATGATTGGCAATAAAAATATTTGTTTGTTTGTTTTGTTTGTTTATATGCAAATCATCTCCCATGATACATTGCGGTAATCGTAGTTTTCTCGAAGTCACGTGACGAAATCATAGGATCTAAGGCAAAATCGTGCTGTAATGGAGTGTAACACCACTTTCTGAGGGTAAGATGGTTATGAATGAATAGAAAAATGATTGGTGAAGCGATTTATATAAGGGTTTCGAATAGAAAATAAAATCCGATAGCCACGAAACGTGGAAATGTGCTGACGCAGAGTTGCAGTGGCAAATCCGCTGTTTTCCTTATGGAGAGCGCTCTGATGTCCCACGGCTCCAGCAAGTCAAACAAAAAGCCGTCGGACGGCAGAGGAATCTCGGACTAACCTATGATCTACCATACTTAAGGTGATCACACTAACCATAAACACCATTGACGCAGTTTCAATTGTCAGTAGTAGATGTGAGTGAGTGAGTGATTATTGTTAACCTTTATACTACTGATGTCGTTAGTAATAGGTGTAAAGGTAACAATTTCTGAAAACATTACTGTTTTTGTTTCACTATTTTTTAAGTTGATGAGCAATAATAATTAGACACCAATACCTGTAAATGAAAATATAAATATCTGTCATTGTCCAATAATTCTGGATGGATGTTATTAACCAATGAAATGGCATCTTGTATTTTGCCATTTTGAATTGCATCCCGAATTTTGATTCGTTCATCCATTTGATCCAAATCACTTGTTGGTTGCACTCCAGATTCCATTCGAAACTTCTCTGCAGCTTCTTTGAAACCCTCTAAAAAGGAATAAAAATTCTAAGTTTTACTTTGAGTGAGTGATTGCTGTTTAATGCCAACTTAGCAATTTTTCAGCTATATTATGGCGACAAGTTAATTTTCAATAGATGATGATGAGATCCGCTTTGTACTAGACCAACACGCTTAGTTGGGAGTTTTATAGAGCTAGCTCACTGAAACAACAGTCTGCGTATAGACATGTTGCCACACTCTGACACATTATCCTGATTCCGAGCCAACCAGTCTTTGCTCTTTCTCCTTAAAACCGTGTGCTTGGCAGAGAAGCAACACATTCCAATTCTATACTCTTCAGTTTGGGCTCGAATCCACGATCAACCACACTCGAGGCGAGTACGCTAACCATTACACCACTGATGCGGTTAGTTTTCCTTTGATGAATCATATTTTACAAAGAGGAAAAATTGTTTTTTCAAAGCATATTTTCAAAAGACAAGATAAAAAAAACTTTCCAAGAGCAAAAAATTACATAAATAGAGAAAATAAAACAATAATAAGTGGTATTCTCAAATGAAAAGGAAATAATTTGCCATCTCTTCCCTGTAGAAGTTTCTGTTAATTACCATTTACCACGTAAACCTTTTTTTCATATTAAAATACCAGTAATGGATTAACTTGTATATATATACATGTATACAACAAATGTACATCATGTTTATGAAGACACAGCACAACCTGTTTAGATCAGAGCCTTGAAAGCAAAATATGATCAGCCAGCCACAGTGCCTACACATTTCCATCAAGCCAATATACTTTCGGCTAAAAATAATTCTACCAAAGCTTGTTGAAATTTGGCAAAAAATAATTTTACCGAAATATCTACACTACATACCTGTAACAAGATAATTCATGATAAGTTTGTTCATGTCTCCCCTAGTAACCTGTACACCTTGGAGACGATCCAACCATTCTTCTTTAGGAATCTCTTCCAGTTTTTCAGCTGCAGCACCGAAATTCATTTTACGGGTAACATACCTGTAATGATACTTAAATGTGAAAAAGATGGAAGACAACTGATGATAGATGAGGAACAACAGACACACCATTCAAGTCTTTTTCAAAGAGATATAATAATAGGAAAATATAATATTAGTATTTTGACTTTGAAAATACATGAATCAGAATCACCAGTTTTTGCTTAATACTAATCATATACATTTTGAACATACATGTAGTTTGAAATTTTTTTTTTTCTAAACACTATACTCAATTCTTATAATTAAATTACTAAGATTAATACTACATGTACAAACACAGTATTAACCAAAATTGTATTGGTTCTAGACAATTACTCTAAAAATAAACAAAATATAAATTGATAGAACAAAATAAAAATACATATGTACAATATACAGTAAAGGTAATAAATTTTACTTTTCTGAAACTATTATATTTTTCTAGTAATTGTATACATTTTGGACATTTTTCCTGATATTATTATTAGAGATACAAGACCTTGAAGTGAGCTGTGTTACTGTAAATTATTAGAGATACAAGACCTTGAAGTGAACTGTGTTACTGTAAATTATTAGAGATACAAGACCTTGAAGTGAGCTGTCTTACTGTAAATTATTAGAGATACAAGACCTTGAAGTGAGCTGTCTTACTGTAAATTATTAGAGATACAAGACCTTGAAGTGAGCTGTGTTACTGTAAATTATTAGAGATACAAGACCTTGAAGTGAGCTGTCTTACTGTAAATTTCATTGAACCCTTCTTCAAGCACTTTATTCAGCAACTTTGTAGCAGAACAAAACCAAGACAAAGCTTGCTTTGAATTCAATTCAAGTGACAGTGTTCTGAGAGCAGCAAAGAAAGCTGTTCTAACATACCAGAGTAACATAAGTTGATGTAACTAGACTGTCAAGCTATTAATAGAAGGGTCAACAATAAATTTGTATAAAATGAATGTGTCTTTATATACCATTTTACATCATTGCTTTATTATCATTCAACTACAAGGTACAATTTTGTGCATTTAAAGGCGACGTGCAAAATCTCCCCCTTAGAAGAGTTGGTAATAGCAGTTCCCAGAGGTTAACAGGTATGTTCTTGGTATAATAGTAAAATACATGTAGGGATTTGTGTCATTTTGTGCGATGATTGTTACAGGCTGTTACTGTGGTATTATATTATTTGTTATTGTTTTGTTTGTCATACTTAAGTTGTCCATGTAAATAAAATTATTAAAAACCTGTTCATTCTTTTTCATGTTTTAAAAGGCTATATCTGAAAATAATTAAGGTTTATTTGTATCATAACACCAATTACTGAATTAGTACCAAGAGGGTTAAATATAATACAAGAAACAAAAACAAAACAAACAGAATGAAACTACAATAAAATTCCTGTTGTAACTTTTGGCGGACACAGACCGTATTTTCTTCAGTAAATTCTTGATAAATTTATTAATTCTAATTTGAAAGTTTTCATTACAACCTTATTCCCATTATTTCAAAAGGGGGCACGTTTGTAATTATATATAATCATTTTTTAAAGTGGGGGCATGTTTCCAGAAAAAGTGGGCCAGTTGACTTGGATTGACAACAGACAATATATGTGTAGTGTAATGTGTGTTAATATCTATTGTTTTGTGCTACTGTAAAATCTTGGCTCTAAATAAATGTTAGAGAAAACTGAAGGAGCAATCAAGAATGGATAATCTAGACACCGGCAACATTGGTCACAAAGACAAACAAAACTCAAAAGATGAGTGACACAGATCCCACAAATAAAATGTGGTTGTGAACAGATTGCACAGGGTAAGCAGTTCCTGTTTTTTACAAGACACCTGCTGTTGTTCTTACTTAGACTAGAGTTGGAAATATCTGGTCTTGCAAAATGTATTCAATGACAATGTGTTGCAAGATTTGGATTACAAAACAGGGAAAACATTCGGTCGTTAATAGACAATATATAAGACAGACAAAACATAAAAATACTCTCCTTATAAATTTTTTGTCTTGACTTAAGTAGAGATGTCTCTGTCTTTGACTTAAGTTAGTGACTGGCACCTCTGCTAGGAGTCTCCCCGATGCAGTGAATGAAAAATTCAGAAAAGTTGACACCCATTTACATGGTATGTATTACAGGGCTACATGTAAAAAACTAAAAGAGACCCATGTACAAATGCTTCAAATATGTACAAATTATTTTGTAGGGATGTTTAAATGAAGTGTTTATGGACATAACATGAAATTAGAGATGCATTTTCTTCGTGAAAACATAATTTGAAGTGGAAATTTAATTTAAAAAATACGATTTAGATCGGAAACACTCAATCAATGTTTATTTTTAGCAAATTTCAACTCATTTTAACATATACATAATAAAAGTTATTTCTGTCATTTTCCCCCGCTGACATAATTTATTTCACAAAAATAAATGAGTGTTGACGTCAAAGGGAGATAATTCGGCAGAAAATTCCATAATCCAACTTCCGATTTTAGCATCTTTGATTGTTTACACTACAGACTGAGGGCTACATTTATTGGTAATTAATCTTAAAAGGGTCAATATATTACTTCATTAACAATATATGATATAATTATACAGGTATAACAAAACAAAAAGACAAATATTTAATGGCTGACAAAAAATTACGAATACACTGAAAACTGAAGATTGAGCAACACAAACACCACTAAAACTCTGAACCGACATGAATTCAGATGCTCCATATGAGTCTGCAGTTTGAACTTCACTAATACCACTTTATAGAGCTGGGGGCAATCACCCTCCCCACTTTGAAAAGTTGAGCATGGCAAAACTAATTCCTCCCCTTTTTTTCTCATTAAATTAAAGAAAAACACCTTTTTTTTATTTTATTATGGAAACATATATTGTCCAGTTAGCTAAGGGTATAAGGATATTTGGATAAGGGTATGCTTTGAAACCATAGTGACTTTTTTTTTATTGCTGCACAGTTTTGAAAATTTACCAGTCAAATAAGGAATACATTTTTTGTGTACATTTTTCATGAAGATGTAAATAGAATGTAATGACCACCCATTTAAATTATCATAATTATTGAGGTAATTACACATGATTGTCTATTCATATTTCAAAGATAAACAAATATTGAAAATTGTGAAAAAATGTATTGTTCTTTTTATAATTTAGTGTATTTTTCATGAAAAACATATGGGGGTACCCCTATTTAAAGACCCATATTTTTTTTCTATTGAAAATATGCCCCATTCTTTTTCTATTGAAAATATGCCCCGTTCTTTTTCTATTGAAAATATGCCCCATTCTTTTTCTATTGAAAATATGCCCCATTCTTTTTCTATTGAAAATATGCCCCATTCTTTTTCTATTGAAAATATGCCCCATTCTTTTTCTATTGAAAATATGCCCCATTCTTTTTCTATTGAAAATATGCCCCATTCTTTTTCTATTGAAAATATGCCCCATTCTTTTTCTATTGAAAATATGCCCCATTCTTTTTCTATTGAAAATATGCCCCATTCTTTTTCTATTGAAAATATGCCCCATTCTTTTTCTATTGAAAATATGCCCCATTCTTTTTCTATTGAAAATATGCCCCATTCTTTTTCTATTGAAAATATGCCCCATTCTTTTTCTATTGAAAATATGCCCCATTCTTTTTCTATTGAAAATATGCCCCATTCTTTTTCTATTGAAAATATGCCCCATTCTTTTTCTATTGAAAATATGCCCCATTCTTTTTCTATTGAAAATATGCCCCATTCTTTTTCTATTGAAAATATGCCCCATTCTTTTTCTATTGAAAATATGCCCCATTCTTTTTCTATTGAAAATATGCCCCCATTCTTTTTCTATTGAAAATATGCCCCATTCTTTTTCTATTGAAAATATGCCCCATTCTTTTTCTATTGAAAATATGCCCCATTCTTTTTCTATTGAAAATATGCCCCATTCTTATTCTATTGAAAATATGCCCCATTCTTTTTCTATTGAAAATATGCCCCATTCTTTTTCTATTGAAAATATGCCCCATTCTTTTTCTATTGAAAATATGCCCCATTCTTTTTCTATTGAAAATATGCCCCATTCTTTTTCTATTGAAAATATGCCCCATTCTTTTTCTATTGAAAATATGCCCCATTCTTTTTCTATTGAAAATATGCCCCATTCTTTTTCTATTGAAAATATGCCCCATTCTTTTTCTATTGAAAATATGCCCCATTCTTTTTCTATTGAAAATATGCCCCATTCTTTTTCAAATTCTGAATGTTAACATGTATATGATGCTTTGGTATGTTGTTTTTGAATATTTAATGAAAAGAAAAGGTAAAGAAAAGGTTGGTTACTTTTTTCATCAAATAAAAATTTCCCCCCCCCCCAAAAAGATGCCTACCAACCTATGAATATGAACCCATATCTTAGTTTTAGAAAGGCAGTTACCTTCAAATCATTATTTTTTTCAATTATTCAGATGTTGTACAAAGAATTAAAGTGAAAAAATATTAATAAATCATGCCAGTTGAGTTTGGCTTTCATTCAAAGAAGTTTCTTTTATTTTAACAAACCAATATGGCAATAAACATAAATTCAGTAGTGGAAAAGAGTGATCTCTGTGCAAATGCTGTGGAACGGAGAATGAAGATGTCACTCATTTCCTGCTATTATGTCCTGCGCTATACAAGCAAAGAAAAAAGTCATTTCCTAAAATAAAAACATTCATGATATCCCTGATTGGCATGGCCAAATGGACTTCCAACTTTAATGAAAAATCATCAATTGTCAGACTACTTATTGACAGTACATTTGTTTTACCTATGATTAATAGCAGAAGATATCTTGAAAGTTTACATAGACTATTCGCCGATATGTGCTATAAGCTACATGCACAGAGAACGTGGTTACTACAGCAGAAACTAGGAAGAACTGTTTTAGATACCTAAAACTTATGTCTCCCCTAAAAAACAATTATTTGACCTTGAGGTCAAAGGTCGAGGTCCCACGAAGGTCATTATGGTACACGACACACCACCTTATGGTCATGCACCCACATACCAAATATCATTGACCTATCTGGAAAGACAAACTAGAGGCTCCCAGGAGCCTGTATAGCTCACCTGGGTATAATAACAACATCAGTCAATAAAACTTGATAACTTCGGTGAAAAAATTAACAAATGTAGCCTTCGTCATTGCAGACCCTTCTACAAAAGAATTTGGGCAGGGGTTCCCCCTTTAATGTAAGTTATCAAAAATGCTGTAAAAAAAACATATATGTCAATGATTCTCAAAATTTAGCTTTTCCTACTTCACATTTTGTAATAGAGTTGCTTCCCTTTGATTATTTGAGTAACCAAAAGCAGTGAGTCAACAAAAAATGCATTTCAAGAGGAATAACTCTTCACACAGTTGTCACACATTTTTAACAGTGGGAAATTTTTTGTAGATCTTGACATGCTGAACATTTTTGCAGTTTAAACTTTCCCTCTATCTCTAATAGTTTTTGAGATATAAGATGATAGTATTAAAACTGAGAACATTTTGATGAAAAAAGGGCAATAACTCCAAAATGGGTAATGGGATTTACTTCAAAATTGCAGGGTAGGAAGATCTTGACATGCTGCAAATTTTTGCGATTTAAACTTAACCTTTATCTCTTATAGTTTTTGAAATATAAGACGAAAAGTATTAATTTTTTTTTTAAATTTGATGAAAAAAAGGGCAAGAACTCCAAGATGGGTAATCATATTTACTTCAAAATTGCAGGGTAGGTAGATATCGACATGGTGCACATTTTTGCAATTTAAACTTAACATCTATCTCTTATAGTTTTTGAAATATAACACGAAAAGTATTAAAATTAAAAAAAAAAATTGATCGAAGGGCCGAACTGCCGGATACATTTTTGGAAGAGAACCATCCAATGACTATTTCATCAA
Source organism: Bathymodiolus brooksi (assembly GCA_963680875.1). Taxonomy (NCBI): domain Eukaryota; kingdom Metazoa; phylum Mollusca; class Bivalvia; order Mytilida; family Modiolidae; genus Bathymodiolus; species Bathymodiolus brooksi. The sequence continues at coordinate 83,887,408 of OY804585.1, read as the reverse complement.
AATTTTGTTCTTATTGAGCAAATGGTTTCAGACAAGAAGATGTTTATGGGAATTTCCCATTGGGTCCTATGTTAAATTAAGTTCGGCTGTGGCGGCCATCTTGGTCAGTGTTCTGAAATGCGGGATACAATTTTGGAAGAGGACCACCCAAGATTCATTTCAGCAAAGTTTGGTTGAGATTGGCTCAATAGTTTCAGAGGAGAAGATTTTTTTAAAATTTCATCCCCCCTTTTTTCTAATTTGCATAATCGGTCAAAATAGGCAAAAGTTCAAAGTTCATAAAAAATCCCGTAATATATGTTAAAAAGCTCATCATTATGCTTATACAGTTCAAATTTGGGCACTTTCTGGCTTAAAATAGAGCAGTTTTGGCCATTTGAAGAAATTTCTATTTTTAGTAATGGCAGCCATCTTGGATACAGGACGGTGCTGACGGACACAATTTTGAAAGGGGACCACCCAAGGATCATTTCAGCAAAGTTTGGTTGAGATTGGCTCAGTAGTTTCAGAGGAGAAGATTTTTTTTAAATTTCATCCCCCCTTTTTTTTAATTTGCATAATCAGTCAAAATAGGCAAAAGTTCAAAGTTCATAAAAAATCCCGTAATATATGTTAAAAATCTCATCATTATGCTTATACAGTTCAAATTTGGGCACTTTCTGGCTTAAAATAGAGCAGTTTTGGCCATTTGAAGAAATTTCTATTTTTAGTAATGGTGGCCATCTTGGATACAAGACGGTGCTGACGGACACATTTTTGAAAGGGGACCACCCAAGGATCATTTCAGCAAAGTTTGGTTGAGATTGGCTCAGTAGTTTCAGAGGAGAAGATTTTTTTTTAATTTCATCCCCCCTTTTTTCTAATTTGCATAATCGGTCAAAATAGGCAAAAGTTCAAAGTTCATAAAAAATCCCGTAATATATGTTAAAAAGCTCATCATTATGCTTATACAGTTCAAATTTGGGCACTTTCTGGCTTAAAATAGAGCAGTTTTGGCCATTTGAAGAAATTTCTATTTTTAGTAATGGCAGCCATCTTGGATACAGGACGGTGCTGACGGACACAATTTTGAAAGGGGACCACCCAAGGATCATTTCAGCAAAGTTTGGTTGAGATTGGCTCAGTAGTTTCAGAGGAGAAGATTTTTTTTAAATTTCATCCCCCCTTTTTTCTAATTTGCATAATCAGTCAAAATAGGCAAAAGTTCAAAGTTCATAAAAAATCCCGTAATATATGTTAAAAATCTCATCATTATGCTTATACAGTTCAAATTTGGGCACTTTCTGGCTTAAAATAGAGCAGTTTTGGCCATTTGAAGAAATTTCTATTTTTAGTAATGGTGGCCATCTTGGATACAAGACGGTGCTGACGGACACATTTTTGAAAGGGGACCACCCAAGGATCATTTCAGCAAAGTTTGGTTGAGATTGGCTCAGTAGTTTCAGAGGAGAAGATTTTTTTTTAATTTCATCCCCCCTTTTTTCTAATTTGCATAATCGGTCAAAATAGGCAAAAGTTCAAAGTTCATAAAAAATCCCATAATATATGTTAAAAAGCTCATCATTATGCTTATACAGTTCAAATTTGGGCACTTTCTGGCTTAAAATAGAGCAGTTTTTGGCCATTTGAAGAAATTTCTATTTTTAGTAATGGCGGCCATCTTGGATACAAGACGGTGCTGACGGACACAATTTTGAAAGGGGACCACCCAAGGATCATTTCAGCAAAGTTTGGTTGAGATTGGCTCAGTAGTTTCAGAGGAGAAGAAAACATTTTAATTTCATCCCCCCTTTTTTCTAATTTGCATAATCGGTCAAAATAGGCAAAAGTTCAAAGTTCATAAAAAATCCTGTAATAAATGTTAAAAAGCTCATCATTATGCTTATACAGTTCAAATTTGGGCACTTTCTGGCTTAAAATAGAGCAGTTTTGGCCATTTGAAGAAATTTCTATTTTTAGTAATGGTGGCCATCTTGGATACAGGACGGCACTGACGGACACAATTTTGAAAGGGGACCACCCAAGGATCATTTCAGCAGAGTTTGGTTGAGATTGGCTCAGTAGTTTCAGAGGAGAGGATATTTTTAAAATTTTGTCCCCCCTTTTTTCTAATTTGCATAATCGGTCAAAATAGGCAAAAGTTCAAAGTTCATAAAAAATCCCGTAATATATGTTAAAAAGCTCATCATTATGCTTATACAGTTCAAATTTGGGCACTTTCTGGCTTAAAATAGAGCAGTTTTGGCCATTTGAAGAAATTTCTATTTTTAGTAATGGCGGCCATCTTGGATACAGGACGGCGCTGACGGACACAATTTTGAAAGGGGACTACCCAAGGATCATTTCAGCAAAGTTTGGTTGAGATTGGCTCAGTAGTTTCAGAGGAGAAGAATTTTTTTTAAATTTCATCCCCCCTTTTTTCTAATTTGCATAATCGGTCAAAATAGGCAAAAGTTCAAAGTTCATAAAAAATCCCGTAATATATGTTAAAAAGCTCATCATTATGCTTATACAGTTCAAATTTGGGCACTTTCTGGCTTAAAATAGAGCAGTTTTTGGCCATTTGAAGAAATTTCTATTTTTAGTAATGGCGGCCATCTTGGATACAAGACGGTGCTGACGGACACAATTTTGAAAGGGAACCACCCAAGGATCATTTCAGCAAAGTTTGGTTGAGATTGGCTCAGTAGTTTCAGAGGAGAAGAATTTTTTTAATTTCATCCCCCCTTTTTTCTAATTTGCATAATCGGTCAAAATAGGCAAAAGTTCAAAGTTCATAAAAAATCCCGTAAAAAATGTTAAAAAGCTCATCATTATGCTTATACAGTTCAAATTTGGGCACTTTATGGCTTAAAATAGAGCAGTTTTGGCCATTTGAAGAAATTTCTATTTTTAGTAATGGCGGCCATCTTGGATACAGGACGGCACTGACGGACACAAATTTGAAAGGGAACCACCCAAGGATCATTTCAGCAAAGTTTGGTTGAGATTGGCTCAGTAGTTTCAGAGGAGAAGAATTTTGTTAAATTTCATCCCCCCTTTTTTCTAATTTGCATAATCGGTCAAAATAGGCAAAAGTTCAAAGTTCATAAAAAAATCCTGTAATATATGTTAAAAAGCTCATCATTATGCTTATACAGTTCAAATTTGGGCACTTTCTGGCTTAAAATAGAGCAGTTTTGGCCATTTGAAGAAATTTCTATTTTTAGTAATGGAACCATCTTGGATACAGGACGGCACTGACTGACACAATTTTGAAAGGGGACCACCCAAGGATCATTTCAGCAGTTTGGTTGAGATTGGCTCAGTAGTTACAGAGGAGAGGATTTTTTTTAAATTTCATCCCCCTTTTTTCTAATTTGCATAATCGGTCAAAATAGGCAAAAGTTCAAAGTTCATAAAAAATCCTGTAATATATGTTAAAAAGCTCATCATTATGCTTATACAGTTCAAATTTGGGCACTTTCTGGCTTAAAATAGAGCAGTTTTGGCCATTTGAAGAAATTTCTATTTTTAGTAATGGCGGCCATCTTGGATATAGGACGGCGTTGACGGACACAATTTTGAAAGGGGACCACCCAAGGATCATTTCAGCAAAGTTTGGTTGAGATTGGCTCAGTAGTTTCAGAGGAGAAGATTTTTTTTTAATTTCATCCCCCCTTTTTTCTAATTTGCATAATCGGTCAAAATAGGCAAAAGTTCAAAGTTCATAAAAAATCCTGTAATATAAGTTAAAAAGCTCATCATTATGCTTATACAGTTCAAATTTGGGCACTTTCTGGCTTAAAATAGAGCAGTTTTTGGCCATTTGAAGAAATTTCTATTTTTAGTAATGGCGGCCATCTTGGATACAAGACGGTGCTGACGGACACAATTTTGAAAGGGGACCACCCAAGGATCATTTCAGCAAAGTTTGGTTGAGATTGGCTCAGTAGTTTCAGAGGAGAAGATTTTTTTAAAATTTCATCCCCCTTTTTTCTAATTTGCATAATCGGTCAAAATAGGCAAAAGTTCAAAGTTCATAAAAAATCCCGTAATATATGTTAAAAAGCTCATCATTATGCTTATACAGTTCAAATTTGGGCACTTTCTGGCTTAAAATAGAGCAGTTTTGGCCATTTGAAGAAATTTCTATTTTTAGTAATGGCGGCCATCTTGAATACAGGACGGCGCTGACGGACACATTTTGAAAGGGGACCACCCAAGGATCATTTCAGCAAAGTTTGGTTGAGATTGGCTCAGTAGTTTCAGAGGAGAAGAATTTTTTTAAATTTCATCCCCCCTTTTTTCTAATTTGCATAATCGGTCAAAATAGGCAAAAGTTCAAAGTTCATAAAAAATCCCGTAATATATGTTAAAAAGCTCATCATTATGCTTATACAGTTCAAATTTGGGCATTTTCTGGCTTAAAATAGAGCAGTTTTGGCCATTTGAAGAAATTTATATTTTTAGTAATGGTGGCCATCTTGGATACAGGACGGCGCTGACGGACATCATTTTGAAAGGGGACCACCTAAGGATCATTTCAGCAAAGTTTGGTTGAGATTGGCTCAATAGTTTCAGAGGAGAAGATTTTTTTTAAATTTCATCCCCCCTTTTTTCTAATTTGCATAATCGGTCAAAATGGGTAATGGGATTTACTTCAAAATTGCAGGGTAGGTAGATCTTGACATGCTGCACATTTTTGCAATTTAAACTTAACATCTATTTCTAAATAGTTTTTGAAATATAAGACGAAAAGTATTAAAATAAAAAAAAAAAATTGATGAAAAAAGGGCAATAACTCCAAGATGGGAAATAAAATTTACTTCAAAATTGCAGGGTATGTAGATCTTGACATGCTGAACATGTTTGCAGTTTCAACTTACCATCTGTCTCTTATAGTTTTTGAAATAAAGGACGAAAAGTATTAAAATTTTGAAAATTTGATGAAAAAAGGGAAATAACTCCAAAATGGGTCATGGGATTTACTTCAAAATTGCAGGGTGGGTAGATCATGATATGCCGCACATTTTTGCAATTTAAAGTTAACCTTTATCTCTTATAGTTTTTGAAATATAAGACGAAAAGTATTAAAATTTTACAAATTTGATGAAAAAAGGGCAATAACTCCAAGATGGGCAATCAGATTTACTTCAATATTGCAGGGTAGGTAGATCTTGATGTGCTGATCATTTTGACCCTATGTCAGATATTAACGGTTTTTGAGTTATTACCGAAAACCTGCAATTTTACCATATGTTCTATTTTTAGTAACAGTGGCCATGTTGGTTGGTGCACGGCATCACCGGACACAATTTTGAAACTAGACACCCTAGTGATGATTCAGACCAAGTTTGGTTTCCATTGGTCTTGTACTTTCAGAGGAGAAGATTTTTGAAAAAGTTTACGACATATGACGGACGACGACGACAGACGCCAAGTGATGGGGTCAGGTGAGCTAAAAAGGTATGGTCTGGACAAGCTTCGCTGAGACGAAGCGGAGGCAGTAAAAATCAGACTAAAACAATGTCTCCCTTCGTTCGAAGGGGAGACATAATTAAACTGCAGGGTTAGTGTGGGAACTGCTATGCTTGACCATACATAATTATTTAAATTATAACTTGGTTAAACAGCCAGGTCAGTGTGGGAACCACTACGCTTGACCACACACAAGTGAATTTGACAAACTATCTACTAACATTACTTAATATGTGTGCCATATGTTATCTCGAATGTACATGTGTAAATAGGTAGAGGCAGGGATTCACACTCTTATCTGTAATACTGTATATAAAGAGACGGTTTTAGATTTTATCCATATATTGAACATTTTAATATAAGTGACATAGAACTTTTATGCGTGTATATAAATTTTACGCGTGATGAGAGGATCATACAACCTACTCATTCCTGGATGCTATATGTACATGTACATACCAGATGAGGAGAGTCAACACTCAATATAGAGTATTCTCCTGACGGGAAGAAGATGGTGTTCCATGATTGGAAGTTAATACGTATAAAAGAAGAAGAAGACTGGTGTTGTTTTGAGAGTGAGAACAAGTGGCTTTGTTAATGGAAAAAAGTATACATTGTAAATATATATATGTATTAAAACATAATGTTGAAAATCAGAAATTAAATTTAAAGAATTCACCAGTTCATGCTCATTGTTTTACAGCAAACCGGAAGTTTATTTCGAAACCGGAAATAAACAAATGATAAGAAGTGCCCGGTAAAAATCATGAATTCCACAAATATTCATAAGTATCTGTGTCGTTCTTTGTGACTTTCTTAACAATTTGTGTTATATCTCATTACTATAAACACCAAAAATATCGATTTTTACTTCGTATTTATTCGCAATGCGCCGTGACAACGCCTCGGAAAACAAGATGGCGCATATTTGTCCATAATTTCTGATTGATCTGTCAATGTTATGATGACCTGGATTTTACTGAACATGGACATGATTTGACAGAAGAATATATAGCCAAAAGAAATGGCAGAAAGGTAATGATTTTGACAAGAAAAAAGAATTCAACAATATTTAATCGGATTTTAGTAATTTAGATGAAAATATAATTTCTGGAGACGATACACTGCAGCTGCAACTTGTTTGACGATTGCATACCATCAGATGAATTCACCACAAACCACCATGTATTAAATAATATTGTTTGAACCATAATGTCTCACAAAATAATACAGTACAGCCAAATATCAATGAAACTGATTCAGGACCTATACTCTGGTTTACCTTTTCAAAAGTCTTCATAGAAATCATGGAGATCCCTGATCAATTTGTAAACAGGTGCCCTTAATTAGATTTTTAGTTACATGTACCTCCCTATAGAAAACATTTGAACAATGAGCTTGAGGACCTGACCTATTCAGTAAGTCAACAAGAGTGGGGGGGGGCCTAAGTACTAAAGGTAGTCCTATAACATATGACTTCACATTCCATGTTCATATTTTACGTTTTCATTGGGATTTTTTCATTTTTATACACCCGTTTCGAGACGGGCCGTATTATGTGATTGGGTGTGGCGGGCGGGCGTCCACACAGGTTTCCGCACAATAACTTTAGTTCTGTATATCAGATCTTTACCAAACTTGGCCACATGATTCCGCTGTGGAAGGGGAAGAATCCTATTTATTTTGGGGTCATTAGGTCAAAGGTCAAAGTCACCATTACTATAAATAACATTTTTGACAACAGGGCTGTTTCCGCACGATAACTTTAGTTCTGTATATTGGATCTTTAATAAATTTGGCCACATGATTCCCCTGTAGAAGGGGAAGAACCCTATTTATTTTGGGGTCATTAGGTCAAAGGTCAAGGTCACCATTACTATAAATATAATTTTTGACAACAGGGTCATTTCCACATGATAACTTTAGTTCTGTATATTGGATCTTTACCAAACTTGACCACATGATTTCCCTGTGGAAGGGGAAAAATCCTATTTATTTTGGGGTCAAAGGTCAAGGTCACTGCTACTATCAATCAAATTTTTGCAACAGCAGTGCCTGAAATGGACGGTCGCCCAGTCGCCAAAAGCGACTAATATCTTATTCGGGCAACCAAAAGCTGCTCCAAATTAGGTAGTCACTGGCCCAACAAAAAGCGTTTGGGCGATTGCCTAATAGACCGTTAAAAATTGTTGTTTTACCGAAACGGACATATTTTACTGTAACTTCAACGGTAGATAACTCTTCTGTTCTAGCCGAAAACAGTTTGTTACGAGCACAGCGATTGGTCCAAATACATTTGTGTAGCCAATGAATACACAGCTAATGTAATTTACTGTTCTCCCCAATTATGTATTTTTATCGAGCCAATCAATACACGTTTTCATGTAATACACAAGTATTCACTAAATATTAAAAAAGAAACATGTTTTTTTGTTTCTTTATGATTTAATTATTAAAATTGTTAAAAATCACGGACGAAGTGGAAAGTTGTGAACTATAAAGAGAATTGTGTCAACTTATAATGTTTGCGATCTGGTATCTTCCACGGTTCGGAAATTTATTCATTCAATCTGCTGCAAAATGTACATGTACGAATTTCATTTTACAGAAATCGGAAACCTTTTTGTGCCAATCCTTAGGTAATCATTGAAAAACGTTTCCACAACAACGGAGAGAAAATCGTTGACAGTTGTCAAACTACGGAAACGATCTGGCCTGTCACTTCTTTTAAACTTTTCATAGTTCATGTACACGGCTACATATTAGTGACAATTGAGAGTGGTTTTCTTTTTTGGAACCAGAACTTTTGTTTACAAATTAGCACCGTTTGTTATTTCAACAAAGTGAGATACCTATTTGGAATGAATAACCAACTAACATTACCCCGAACTGAGAAGTTATTTTACTTTAAAATCACTTCTTCATAGTGAATTGAAACAAGTGATGTCACTCTTCACTCTGGGGAGTGCAAGAGCGGTCCTTGTAGTGGCATTAGTCTACTCTTTTCTGGATGTCTTTAATGTGATCATGGCATTGATCTCCCCTTACACAAACCAGCCTTTTATTGTCCCCATCCGATGGACTAGCATCGTTTCTTAAGACCACCCTAGCCAATGGCGTAAAGGTTGTCAAAAAGGTTATAACAAGTAAATTCAGGTTTCATTTGATAGCAATATATGCATTGGGGTGTTTTCGCAATTTCAGCTGCACACCTGTACCTACCAAAATTACCTTGAAGAGCACCCCAACCCTCGTGAGACTAGTGAAAGCCTGAATGAATGTTAATGTTATTGATAAAAAACAATTAATCTGAAAACTGTTTATATATTGATATCTGATGTCTTTTTTTCATAAATAAAATGTCACAAAATGTTTGGGCCACTATTATGACATTTGGACCAGTGACTAATTTTTTACTGGCCCCAAAAAAAAAATTTCGGGCCATCCCTTGGCTGGCCCTCATTTCGGGCACTGAACAGGGTCGTTTCCGCATGATAATTTTAGTTCTGTATATTGGATCTTTACCAAACTTGACCACATGATTCCCCTGTGGAAGGGGAAGAACCCTATTTATTTTGGGGTCATTAGGTCAAAGGTCACTGTTACTATAAATATAATTTTTGACAACAGGGTCGTTTCCGCACGATAACTTTAGTTCTGTATATTGGATCTTTAACAAATTTGGCCACATGATTTTCCTGTGGAAGGGGAAGAACGAACCCTACTTATTTTGGGGTCATTAGGTCAAAGGTCAAGGTCTACTATTGGCAAAACCGGAAATAGTTGTTCCCGGTTCCGGAATCCAATTCCAGTATTTCATTTTCGAAATTTCCTATAAGTCGTCATTTGTTGAAGCTGTTTTATGACGAGTTACACAGTTTTTCTATCTTCTTTGCTCTCAATTTCGACAAAAATGGTTATCCGAATTCTGTGTAAAAATTGATAGGGTCGCTAGCAAAAATTAGGGTCGAATAATTGTCGTTGAAAAAGGTTAGGGTCGGCGGCTGAAAAATAGGGTCGGTCGGGTGACCGTAAACACACATATTTTGTTTTTGGCCTTACAGTAATTTTATTGTGTTTTGTGATCGATATATTCAAGTATTCTGAATATTTTGACAATAAGTGCCTTTTTAAACCACAACAGTACTTTCGGAAATGTCAAATGGTAATTTTTGTAAGTTACAAAACAAACTTTTAAGTCACTATTGCACTATTATGGCGTAATGTTATGAAGTACTGTTTATAGTAAGAATTTGAAGGTGGAAAATGATAAAATTAGAATTTTTAATAATAAATCCAATATAAACATCTTTTTCCCCAAATATACGTTTTTACAGTCAGCGAGCAAGGCAATCCTCATTCACCAGACTCGTTCCTACATGTAGATAAAAATAAATGTACATCAAACTTGCACCTCTCTTGGCATTTACATTTTGAAGCACATACATGTACTCAACAACATTTACAAGCAGAACATGGGCAGATTTGTAGGTCGCATCCTTCACATGAAGAAGTTTGGGACATTGACATGTTTTCATCGCCAAGAATTTCTAAAATTAATTTTCTAATGCATGTTTTAGAGTCGTTTTTCACTACTGCTGCCATGTCTTTGTCCATTGTTTTAAGCGCAAGGGTAAAACCGTCATATAGAATTAGACTAAATCCCTGTCTACCATCTCTCGCCCAATGACCCGCTTCTTGCCAATATGACAGAATAGACTTTGGACAGCTGATGTGGACAACAAGCTGTACATCTCAGATATCTAATCCCATTCCTAAAGCAACGGTTGCAATAATGCATCAAATTCGGCTACTTCCACTTTTAAATTCAGTTAGTATTCTCTCTTTGGAATCTTGGTGTGTACTTTTATGATACATTTCTACCAAAATATTATCAGCTTGTTTCTTTTTATCGAAGTATGCATCTGCACCGAGAGAGTCCTTAAAAGTTAAGAAAATTTCGGAGACAGTGTCAATAGATCGACAGTATATGATGTTTTTTTTCGATTTACTACCGTTCAAGCGTATGTGACATTTCAGAACTTATTAATCAAACACTCGAATTAACTCTGAATAAATTATATTGTACATGTTAGAATGATGAGTGCATCCGGCACACTGAATACATACTGACTTAAATACGGTGAATGAGAATTGCCTCGCTCGCCGGCTGTATACGTACTTTTAGAGACCACAAGTTAACAAAAATATATTAATAAATTCACATGTCGAACATAGACCTTTTACTATTAATGAGGATTAATAACCTTTCACCACATTAACTGGTCAATTGAAGACAACTGAAGGAGTAAAATGGGATATTTGTTGAACAGTGAATGGAGTGAAATTTGATATACATTGTATGTTGAACAGTTCCTGAAGGAGTAAAATTTTACTCAGTAAGTTTGTATTACTTGTAGTCATGACAGGAAGGTAACAGATTAAAACAAATTGAAAATTCTCATATATTTTAATGTTTCATTTAATGAAGTGAGCATCCCCCCCCTTTTTTTTCATATTCCCTATGCATGGGATAGACACTGTTATCAAATTATTATTCATAATTCCAACATAATTCAATTAGGTTAAGTAGAAAAGATAGTTTTTAAAACTGTATATGCACAAAATAAAAGACAATAAAAATACTACAGAAATATGTCGGTAAGTTCATTTCCCCCTAATTTCCGTCATCGCTGAAATAAACTTGGATTTAGTGTGATTTTAGGATTGTTTCGATTGAAGTAAGTTATTTTTTAGTTTTTATAACAGATATTTTATTGAAAAATCGTTTCTTATGGCTATGTAAATCTTTGGAAATATCTGATTTCACCCACACTGGTAGCCGGTCGGAAAGTGCTATTAAGCAAAATGGACAAACGAGATATAACTTCGCATTTTGCATGAAATAAAAAATGAAAAAAATCCCAATGAAAACATAAAATATGAACATGGAATGTGAAGTCATATGTTATAGGGGGCTAAAAATGAAGAAAATGTGTGTCTTCCAGGTACATGTACATGTATCATTTCTGACAGTGTCCCAAACTTTTTTTATTGATAATATGAAACAGGCATGGCCATGAATGCTTGTGAATCTGAAAATTATCTGCCGATTTCACGCTCATCCAGTGCATCAAAATAGTGTCAATATTTTTGGGCCAAGATATGGGGCCGACTTTTTAAGGGTCGAAACTAGTCTCGTTCAATCAAGCTCTCGTTCCTTACGAGATCTCAAAAGTTAACTTCTGGTATGCAGAAAAAAAAATTCTTGTCAGTGAGTACATTTTGTATGTCAGATGAAGAGATTTAATAAAATTTGAAAATAGCAAAATTAACTAGGGACATATTTATTACCATAAAGAGCTCGCTTCGCTCACATATTATCGAGTAGAAAAGAATGACTCCAAAACATATACACTAACTGGAAAGGACTCCTGTTTTTGGACGACTTGATTTTACATAGCACTAAGATACAGTGTATGTGACTTCAGTAACCTGAATAGAATACACTAGTACAGAAAATCGTTCCTTTTGAGCAAAATTGTTGACCAAACATGCTTGAAGGACTTATATTAAATTGATATGCAGAATCTGATGCTATGAGTAAGTGGTCTTTATTGGCTAATGGACATATTTGGGAAATTCTTAATATTTGCCAACAACAATTACTCCATTTAGTTACATGTACTTTGTGATAACATACAATTTTAAATATCCTCATGGATGGCCTTGCAGACTCTCTTTTTGAGATTATTTCCAAATTTAAGGTGAACGAAATTCAAACTGTCATAAAAACTTGGTTTATGAGTAATAAATTACTAGTGCATTTTAGCTGACCCTTTAAAGGGTTACACAGAGTACAGTATAATCGTGCCAGTAGTCCAAATGTTTATTACAGTTGTGTAAAATAAGTTTTGGAATAAGATAGCATTATTATTTGTCAGTATGAAGACAAAACAAGATGAAAAGTAATCTAAAAAATGTTCAATGCAAATTAAAGAAATCAGAGTTTTTCAACACAATAAAATCGTTCATCTGATCAGATGCAGTCAATCGCCTTACTGATTAGGTTGTTTCCAATGATGGGTGCAGATGATCGGTGCACCACTCTAGACACCATATTATAATTTGAAAATGTACATGCATGGTGACTGAAGTATATTTGAACCAAAACTACAGGGATTAAAGAACCAAGTTTATAATTTGAAGTTGATAAGTGCTAAATCCACCATAAAACATAGTTTTAGTAAACTATCGGTATATACGACAATACGTGTGATTTTATTTTAGAAGCCACAGAACTGTTGGATCCCAAATGATGATTGTACAGTGCCATACATGTACACATATGCATGTTTATATTGATCTAAAACTATTAACCATGTTTCCTACTTGGTCTTTATAATTAGCCATCAATGGGGTGTATATTGGCCTGTCTTCTCTTTTATAATTAGCCATCAATGGGGTGTATATTGGCCTGTCTTCTCTTTTATAATTAGCCATCAATGGGGTGTATATTGGCCTGTCTTCTCTTTTATAATTAGCCATCAATGGGGTGTATATTGGCCTGTCTTCTCTTTTATAATTAGCCATCAATGGGGTGTATATTGGCCTGTCTTCTCTTTTATAATTAGCCATCAATGGGGTGTATATTGGCCTGTCTTCTCTTTTATAATTAGCCATCAATGGGGTGTATATTGGCCTGTCTTCTCTTTTATAATTAGCCATCAATGGGGTGTATATTGGCCTGTCTTCTCTTTTATAATTAGCCATCAATGGGGTGTATATTGGCCTGTCTTCTCTTTTATAATTAGCCATCAATGGGGTGTATATTGGCCTGTCTTCTCTTTTATAATTAGCCATCAATGGGGTGTATATTGGCCTGTCTTCTCTTTTATAATTAGCCATCAATGGGGTGTATATTGGCCTGTCTTCTCTTTTATAATTAGCCATCAATGGGGTGTATATTGGCCTGTCTTCTCTTTTATAATTAGCCATCAATGGGGTGTATATTGGCCTGTCTTCTCTTTTATAATTAGCCATCAATGGGGTGTATATTGGCCTGTCTTCTCTTTTATAATTAGCCATCAATGGGGTGTATATTGGCCTGTCTTCTCTTTTATAATTAGCCATCAATGGGGTGTATATTGGCCTGTCTTCTCTTTTATAATTAGCCATCAATGGGGTGTATATTGGCCTGTCTTCTCTTTTATAATTAGCCATCAATGGGGTGTATATTGGCCTGTCTTCTCTTTTATAATTAGCCATCAATGGGGTGTATATTGGCCTGTCTTCTCTTTTATAATTAGCCATCAATGGGGTGTATATTGGCCTGTCTTCTCTATCTAGTTTAGCTAGAGCTCCAGGTATAGATTCAAGTACCAGTAGGCCATACATTTGCCATAATATATGTATATTATACAACTTCTGTTATATACAAATGTACTTATATACCATCAGCTCTTCTGTCTACATTGTAGCTACTCTTTCCAATTACCTTGTACAATAAAACCTCAGTTCATACAATACATATATGACAATGTGGTAAAATTAATTGGATCCCCTGCTGCCTACAATTTTCATGCTTTATTGTAAGATAAGGACAAATTCTTGGAAGATAATAAGCTAATTAAAAATACTAAAAGCCCTCATTAATTGTGCATGAATCATAAAATCGTGGTACAAGTTAATTATTACCCATCCACTCTCCATGGGGTATAATTTCCACATGTACCGTACTGTACATTGTAACTGAAATATCATTGAACATATGGTGTTTTAACTATATTTTGACCAAACCAACACTGTAGTTTGGAAATTTTGTAGTAGACTCAGGGTTTCCCTTGAAATTTGGAGTAACAGGTAATTGAATGTTTTGAAGAGGTGTGGGGGTCTTATGGGCTGTGTACATAGGCCCAATGTGAGTTCAGGAACCACCAGGTGTGACCACGCCGAAAGTGAATTTCAACATTTTACAGCGTAGCATGGGCCGTTTTAGTTAAATGTAAAAGCAGTTTCAGAGTAGTAAATAACAGTGCAGCACTACTCTTTTTATCAACCTGTGTAACAAAATAATACCATAGTGTACATAAATTATTGTGGAGAAAGGATTACAGGGTCAAGTCCCTCAATGAACACTTAAGTTCCAGTACCAAGCTAGGATATCTTAATTAAGTTGCATTGTTTTTTGTTGTTTATCTGTATTCAGGGTCTGTAATTGGCATACAAAAAGCCAGAATGTATGAAGAAATTCCAATACAAAAAAATGATGGTAAACTTTGTCTAGTAATGTAACAAAAACGCTTATTATTATAGAACACAGAAATTATTATGATTTTAATTCTCAAAAGGTTAAGGATTTCTTTTTCCACATCCCATATGTCACATACCTACATGTGTGTTGAGAGGCTGATCATATGGTAGTTGGATTTACAACTACCTGTGCAATCGGTGCCTATCACCACTAAAAGTTTGAGTTCGAACCCTGGTCATGGCGAGGTGTACTCGATACAACATTATGCGATAAAGTTTATCAGTGACTTGCAACAGGCCGGTGGTTTTCTCCACGTACTCCAGTTTTCTCCACCAATAAAAATGACCGCCAAAGCGGTCATGATATAACTGAAATATTGTTGAAAGTGGCATTAAACACCATAAACCAAACCAAAGCCTGTTATAGAATACTGAAACGATTATGATTTTCATTCTCAAAAGGTTAAGGATTTCCTTTTTCACATCCCATGCGTCACATACCTACATGTATGTTGAAATTATGAGTCCACAGCTGCATTACAACTAAATTAATTTAAGATCTACATAATGTATGTGTTAATATGAAGGAACATTCAGAAAAGAAACAGTTTGGATATGATATCTGTTGACATAATGACAAAAAATGTTCTTTCTCTATTGATCTGGGATATTGTGTTTCAGAAAACTTAATTAGATTGAAATTCATAATCATTGACTTTAAATGAGATTATGTGGATACACAAAATAAGTGTTTCAATTATTGGGCACTTTAGAAATGTGTTTGATAAAGATTAATTCAATTCAAATAAAAAAAAAATTAGATAAACAGTGCCAAAGCACTGATTAACATATGATCATTTAATAATTTAACAAATTTATCTTGTCATTGCTAATCTAACATTTACTATGAGAGGTATTTTTAGCTCGCCTGTACAAAGTACAGAAGAGCTTATGTCGTCACCTGTGCGTCGTCGGCGTCCAATGTTAACGTTTGCGTTTGGGTCCAATGTAGACAAACTACTTGGCCCAGGTTGATGAAACCTTCACATGTGAGTTTGTCGTGGACAGTTAAAAACACCGCACACAAATATAGGTCACTGTGACCTACTATTTCTGCCTGAATGACTTTGACATTTTTGCGTTAACGTTTGCGTTTACCATTTTTTGGTATGTATAGAATACGGTCTTATGCTTTAAAATGATAATTTGTAGGTTGGGTGCGTTTTATGCATAAGAGCAAGTATCAGACACTTTTTTTCAGGTCACACAGAGAGTTGCTGGTAGCATAGCTTCGAGTTCACGGACGGCAATATTCCCAATGATCGATGAATTAATGTTCAAATAACATTAATTGTGTTCATTATATATGTGTTATTTAAAATAAAATTGTATAAAAATTATATTTATTGCTTGTTCATTGCCTTTTTGAAAGGTATGTAAATATTCTCAATGTTTGTCAATAATCATACTTGTGCATTGGTGTTGTTGTTCGGAACTAATTGTCCATACGAATGCAGGAATAACTGTCAAATGTTTGCTATCAGACGTGTGATATTTTACTTTTTTTTCAATTTATTTTTTCCTGGGGTGAAATTACCTGTGTTTGAGTATTGAACCTTTGTTTGAATTATCAATTTTTACAGCAGTTGTCTGTTGACAAGGTCAAGGACCGTATATTGTATAACAAGGTGTGAAAAGATAATTGAACATACTGGGACACCTGTCAATATTATATAATACACATGTACATTGTAGCATTGGTACAATATGAGTACACTTCAAAAGAAATTATAATCTCTTTAATCAGGTCTTAATTAATGTTATTACTTTTGTATTGTTTTCTCTTTATTTGAATCGATCATAATTACTTCCTAGGCCAAAAAAAAAAAATATGTGTGTTTAAGGTCACCCGACCCACCCTATTTTTCAGTCGCCGACCCTAACCTTTTTTATTGGCAATTATTCCACCCTAATTGTTGCTAACGACCCTATCAATTTTTACACAGAATTCGGATAACCATTTTTGTTGTTTAATCAGCAGCAATGTTTTATTTATTCAACCGCTAACTTTTTGTCGAAATTGAGAGCAAAGAAGGTAGAAAAACTGTGTAACTCGTCATAAAACAAATGACGGCTTACCGGAAATTTCAAAAATGAAATACCGCAATCGGATTCCGGAACCGAGCACGATTATTTCCGGTTTTGCAGATAGTTAAACAACATTATTAAGAAAAAACTGGTGGTTTAAAAAAAAAAAATTAATGCCGACCGACCGACCCTAGATTTTTTTGACATGTGACAGTAAACACATATATATTTTTTTTTGGCCCTATTTTAAGCTTGACCCAAGCTTGCCTATCTTTGATCACATGAACGGTTCATTATTTGATGAATTAATACTGATTAAAGATTAAACATATCTACATATTTATTATTTTTAAAACAACCATAATTCATGTAAAGAATGACAAAAGAATCAACTGCTCCATCCGTATCATTTTCATTGCCGTTTTGAACTTGTTTTCAAATTAAACATTGCCGATAAACTTCCTGCATTCACAAAACAGCCAATTTTCACTTGCAAAATGTAGAATATTTGGTTTAAACTCTTTTAACAAAACTAATTTAACATTTCCCTGTCTAAAATTTATCAAAAATACATGGATTAACAAATACTTGATCTGTGGTAAGCAGTATTTTGCCATTTGAACGAGGATTTCTGCCGTGAATGTTTTACTGAATCTCCCTGCGTTCTATAAATAGGAACTAGAATTTCCCCCAGATTTTTTGGGGAGGAAAGGGGGTGCGTTCTATGCACCAGTGCGTTTAATAGACACAAAAAGACGGTAGGTCCAATGTAAACAAACTACTTGGTCCAGGTTGATGAAACTTCACATGTGAGTTTGTCGTGGACAGTTAAAAACATCGCACACAAATATAGGTCACCGTGATCTACTATTTCTGCCTGAATGACTTAGACTTTTTTGCGTTTAGGTCCAATGTAGACAAACTACTTGGTCCAGGTTGATGAAACTTCACATATGAGTTTATCGTGGACAGTTAAAAACACTGCACACAAATATAGGTCACCGTGACCTACTATTTCTGCCTGAATGACTTTGACATTTTTGCGCTAACGTTTGCGTTTAGGTCCAATGTAGACAAACTACTTGGTCCAGGTTGATGAAACTTCACATGTGAGTTTGCCTGAATGAATTTTGACATTTTTGTTAAGACCTGTTTTACTATTACATTTATATGTCCATTTTGAATACCATTAAATGGTTTTCTTTTGGCTAAGCTGAAGTATTGTTCTTAACCAAATTAAACACTAACCACATGGTTATGACATTCACATGTAACTATAGATTGCACAGGTGAGCTGGATGGTCTGCCTTGCGACCAGCTATTTTTATATACATGTAGCTAGCCTGATTTAGAAATGATTTTTTAAATGCGATATCTACCGTTTATATTAGTAACACTTGTCTCATGTGCCCTGTAGTCAGTGTTTTGGCACTGACATGATTTATTAAATACATGTATATCTATTATTGAAATATATAGTTCTTAAATATAAATGTAATTATTAATAAAACTAAGATTCTCCTCCCTCATGCATTGGTGAAGTTAGTTGATTTTGGCTATCCTGTTTAGGTCCTTTGGTTTACTCGCTCGCAAAGCCTTCTAAATTATTTTGGCTTTCCAGTCTTTTGATCATGAGCGTACCTGATGAAGGTTATTCCAGAAACGTGTTGTGCACTTTAAATTTGATATCTTATTACCCTTGCTACGCCACTGGTTAAAGAAGTCAATCGCATACATGTACATGACACTACATGTAATATAAAATAATGAATGCATATGACAGATCTGTGATAATCTATCAGTCAAGTGATAGTTTGTTCAACAAGCAGCCATCTATGACAACTCCCACCCATCATTAGAAACACAGGACACTATGAATTAGGGACTGTCGTGTTCATTAGAAACACAGGACACTATGAATTAGTGACTGTCCCATCATTAGAAACACAGGACACTATGAATTAGTGACTGTCCCATCATTAGAAACACAGGACACTATGAATTAGTGACTGTCCCATCATTAGAAACACAGGACACTATGACTTAGTGACTGTCCCATCATTAGAAACACAGGACACTATGAATTAGTGACTCTCCCATCATTAGAAACACAGGACACTATGAATTAGTGACTGTCGTGTTCATGATCGTAATGTAGATGGATTTACAACTACTTATCACCACAAAAGTTGTGAGTTTGAATCCCGCTTAGGTGAGGTGTACTAGATACAACATTATGTGATAAAGTTTGTCAGTGATTTGCGGCTGGTCGGTGGTTTTCTCCGGGTACTCCGGTTTCGGCCACCAATAAAACTGACTGTCAAGATACAACTCATTAACTGAAATATTATTGAGAGTGGCGTTAAACACCATAACCCTAACCCACTGTGAATTAAACTACAAATATATTGGTGTGGATGGAAAAGATATTGTATGTTATCCATGCATGAGGGTTATACACTTAGAATGTAAGTGTGATAAATTAGACAGTTGTTCCTAAGTCTCCATTACAGTGAAACATGTCTAAGTCAAACCTCCTTGTGTTGATATTGGAGGTATTGTTGACCATCAAATTTTCTTTTCATGACTCCTTAGGACCAACTTTTGTATTTGAAATAGACAGGTATTTTGGTTTGTTGAGTTAATAAAGATTTCCTAGGTTGGGACTTTATTAAATGTTTGGCTTATTGAAGGTTTGGTTTAGACAGGCTTCACTCTACATTTTTCTAAATTTGTACATGTATTTGTATAGCATGTTTTCGAAGTCAGAAGAAAAGTTTGTCTAGACTAATAATATTTCTAATGTAAATAACTGTACTTGTACATTTATTATTGATTATGTAAATACATGTAAAAGGTCAAGAGGTCAGAGGGGCCAAATATAAATATTTCAATTCACTTGTCTGGTTTGTGTTCTGCACTATGGTGTAATTAAGTATGTACAGTCAAACCTGTCCACACGGTTACCTCTAATAAGTAGTCACCTGAATTAAAAGGTCACCTCTGATAAGTTGTCACCTGAATTAAGAGGTCACCTCTAATAAGTAGTCACCTGAATTAAAAGGTCACCTCTAATAAGTAGTCACCTGAATTAAGAGGTCACCTCTAATAAGTAGTCACCTGAATTAAGAGGTCACCTCTAATAAGTAGTCGTCTGAATTAAGAGGTCACCTCTAATAAGTAGTCACCTGAATTAAGAGGTCACCTCTAATAAATAGTCACCTGAATTAAAAGGTCACCTCTAATAAGTAGTCACCTGAATTAAGAGGTCACCTCTAATAAGTAGTCACCTGAATTAAGAGGTCACCTCTAATAAGTAGTCACCTGAATTAAGAGGTCACCTCTAATAAGTAGTCACCTGAATTAAGAGGTCACCTCTAATAAGTAGTCACCTGAATTAAGAGGTCACCCTTTTCTTGTTATGTCATAGAAAATTTCATATGGATTTAACCTCTTTTAAGAGGTCACCTGTTTTATATGGTCACCTTTTCCTCAAAGGAGTTACAAGGTTTTCTGGATTCCCATTCTCTAAAAAGGAGTGGTGTCACATTATGCATGATTAGCATTTGTGATGTGAAGAAAATGTTTGGAGGTGAAGCCCAGCTTATAAAATTACTATATCAATCAACAGAAGTTAAATATTTTAATTAAATTCACCTCTGGTCCTTGTTGACACTAAATCAGGTCTATATATTGATTTTCTTCAAATTATAAAGAGATTTATTTCAAATTATAAAAATGAGATTGACATTTTCCATGGAAATAGAGGTTAAATTCAGAGGATTCTTGCTGTCTCCACCTCGTTTGATTTTAAAATGCCAGGATATCCTAATAAGAGAACTCTATTCAACAGATACAATGTATATTATATAGGGTGTTAAAATTGTCTGAGTTACAAGGTTCCACCCCATTTACCAGTCAACAGATAATATATTATATATAGTGTTTATTGATATCATCCTGTTGATTTCATATTTATTTACAGCACTTTCTCTAATTGATTGATATTGATTACTGAGATGGAGGGTTGCCTTTTATTGGTTTTTCATTATCTTTTTGGTATTTTGTTGTTTTTAGTGTGAATCTTTATATTATGGTCAGGTCGTCTTCATAGTGTTAGATTTATTTGTCTGACAGTTTGTTTTTTATAGTCTTGGGGCCACTGTGGTCATGGTCATATGGTAGTTGGATTTACAACTTACTGTGCAATCAGTGCCTATCACCACTAAAGTTGTGAGTTTGAACCCCGTTTATGGGGAGGTGTACTTGATACAACATTATGTGATAAAGTTTGTCAGTGACTTGCGACAGGTTAGTGATTTTCTCCAAACCAAACCAACCACTAAAGGTGCGAGTCCGAAACCTGCTTATGGCGAGGTGTACTTGATACAACATTATGTGATATAGTTTCTCAGTGACTCGTGACAGGTCAGTGGTTTGCTCTGGGTACCCCGGTTGCCTCCACCAATAGAATTGACAACCACAATATAATTGAAATATTGTTGAAAGTGGAGCAAAAGCTATAACCTTGACCCTTATAATATTCCTCTAGCATGTACTGAAGTTGTTAACCTTGACCCTTATAATAGTCCTCTAGCATGTACTGAAGTTGTTAACCTTGACCCTTATAATAGTCCTCTAGCATGTACTGAAGTTGTTAACCTTGACCCTTATAATAGTCCTCTAGCATGTACTGAAGTTGTAAGGTTGTGTTTTGTATTAGAGGATTTTAAGTTGTAAAATTTATAATTCAGACAATTTTGGATTGTCATGCTGACTTCGATGGACAGACTTTAGAGCTACCAGTAATTTGTATTTATGAAAAGATACATATTAGTATTACAGCCTCGTTGATCTCTTTTTAAGTGAAAAATGTGAAGTGGATGGAATCAGCAGTGTGTACCAAACTCATATCCTTCTTATCAGAAGTACTGATATATGTATACTTCTGACATACAAAAATGTAGCACTCTTCATCAGGGTGGGGGTATATGTATATAACCATTTTACTTCTGTCATAATGTAATAAAAGATTACAATGGTACCTTTTCCTTCTTCAATTTTTAATCAATCTTCATAAAATCTTATGAAAGAAACTATTGCTATGTTTTACACACGTCTTGGTTGGGATTAGAAAAATATATATAAAAGTTACGTGCATATATATAACTACAAAAGTTGGTGTTAAACACCAATCAATCAACAACTGTATGATTACTGTGGTTTTAATTATCTGACTATTTTTAAAGAAAAACTTGCATGATCACCAGTAAGAAAACAAAATTACTTGTGACTGCAAATTCTGGAGCATTTATAATTTGAAATATTATCACTTCCAAACATTGCATACTTTATTAACCACCATGCAATACAATGCAATAAGAATGTGTAAAGTATCTACATGTAGATGGAGTTATTTCCCTTTGAGATACAAATCAGTATAACTTATAATCAACAACAACAAAAAACACTTGTACGATATATCTGATAAAAACACTGAGATGAAATAAAGGAAGACATGTACATTATTGTTTCTATAATTTAATTTCTTTCTTCCGAGATTCTTTTGAAGTTTAGTATTGTATTGGGAAGTCTTCCTAATCATTGTAACTGATACCTGATAGCATGTTACAATTTTACTAATTTCGTTTGATTATAGCTATCAGTTAATTTTTTGAAGGAAATATTTTTTTCCAATTTATATATTATCTTCAATAGTTAACGATGTCAGTTCTTATTTGTTTTGTTGATTTTTCGCTGTTTGTAATTATTTAAAACATGCAACGTTCTAATGGAACGAGGAGTGAATAATCAATTGTGTTGCAACTTTTAAAAATCCCTGGACATTTAACTTTCATTTATTTCTCTTTTACGATTTGTTATTTTATCATACTAAATTTTGTTGTAAAGTCCTTTACAATTTTGTAATCTTGAATAACATGAATATTATATTAGACAGCTCGTTTAGTTTGTTTATGATTTAAGATAGTCACAATGTTAATCAATCATTTTAAAATCCAGATTATCCCCAACTTTTGGTCGAGTTTATATTACCTACTGTTTGGTAAATTTATACTTAAAAAGGAAGAGTGGAGTCTATTTTAAGAACGGTATAATGAAGTCATTGAAATGTGGCAAGTCCGGATCGACTGAGGAAAAGCTGTGATTAGATTTTCAGATTATTGTTGGATAGTTTGTTTTAAGAGATTTGTTAAAACTTGTGTACCTGGTGGCTAGCAGAAGTTTGACTATGTTTATACTGGTCTTTTATAAACACCGGCTGATTCAAAAATTTTATTATGAGTAAGCTTTACTTCAACTTAAAGAATTGTAAATTAACATTCTGTAATGATGGCTGGATTATATTTTAATCGAGCCAAATTAAATATGCACATGTATATGAATGTTACGGTTGTTTTATAAACATCTGATGCAAAAGGTTTATTATGAATAAGTTTTACTGAAGCTTAAAGAATTTTAAATTAATAATCTGTAATGATGGCTGGTTTATTTTTTAATCTTCTCAAATTAAATATGGACATGTATTATATATATATGTAAGACTTTTCCACATATTTGCCAGTTGTGTTTAAGTGTTGATAGTTTTATAATCTTTCAGGAGAAAAACAAATATAAGATTTAGTCAAATGCTTTTATTGTTGTGCAGAAATAGATAAGATTTTGTTATACTGTACATTGTACCTACCGGTACATGTTTGTAAGATTTCTAAGTTTTAAAATGAGGTTGCATATACATTATTGTACTTTTAAAAAGAGATATATACCATGTATCTAATTCATGCTTCATCTTTGCATATTATGATCCGTATTGCCCAATAATCCAATTCATCAGGCACCTAATTACATCACTCTTTTCAAGGGACGTTCAATAAACTTACAGCTGGGGTCAAAATCTGGAATTAGTCGTAGATAGCAGAAATCCCAATTTTAATACTAATAGCCATAAATCAACCAAAATTCCAACTGTAGAAGTCATAAGTCATTCAAAATCCAAACTAATAAAATAGTTCTAGGCTCTCGAAAAGGGGGGGATGGCATGGGAGGTGAGAGGGTGTTCGTAAATTCTCCCTCCCCCCTCTCCCCCAAAAAAAAAATTTATAAAATAAATTCACACCTGCCTACAGCTATGACTCTAATGGCTTCATGCCCTGATAACAAATTCAAGTGTAAAGATTTCCAGAATACTGGTCAAGACTTGAGGTTTCACTGGTCAGTAAATCTGGTAGTTATGATAATCAGTTGAATAATTGCTGAAAGTGACCATAAATCACAACATGTAACCCTAATCTAACAAAATGTCAATTATCAGTACTGGTCAGTTATCAGTACTTTTCCAACATCCTTATTTTTCAGTTTCTATTGTTTACTTGCTGATTTAAAGCCATATCAAATGCCTTTATGGTGTAATTATTTAAAGTGTCAGTAACAGTCACGGTTGGGTAAAATCAATTAGGATGTACATAATTAAATAGGTGTGTGTACTTGTGTGTCCTTATATGTACTATTTAATGCTGAACTATATAGGAGACTGAGAGCAAGAACTGGTTATATACAGTAGTCCCCTTCTTAGAAGGCCACTCCTTCTACAATGAAAAAGTGGCCGCATAAGAGGGTGGCCTCTCTTGAGGGGACAGTATAATAGTATTTTACTATCTCAATGCATCTGAAATCTGGCATGATAAGAAGGGATAGCTGTTGGTGGCAGTGGCCTTATAAGAGGGGGGGGGGGCTATTGCACTATAAAGTCCAGCTCAGGGAACGACCATTTTACTTTTAGAAGAAGGGGAAGGTGGGGAGGAAATATCTTGACCTCAAAGAAGATGCCCAAAAAAAACCCATTATTATTTAAATGATTATCTACCGTATATAATCCTGCAGTTTTTCAACTAGAAATATTTTTATCAAATTTGAAAAAAAAACTTATTTTTTGTGTGGAAAACAATTTCTGGCTCTGGGGAAAAAACATACAGTCTCCCAAAAGTTAAATGATCAGTCCCTTGGTAGTTTCATTTTAATGCAATCCAATACCAAAAATGTGTCAAAATTCAGTATAATTTATTCTTGCTACTGTTACTGTACTATTGCAATTATCTTAAAATATTGGACACTTCAGACTTGCAGGGGCATAGCTACATGTAGGTATAAAATGAAATGTAGACACAACTTGTGGCGAGGGGTCTGGGGGCCGGCTAAAGCCCCCAGCAAGTCCAGGGCAAAGCCCTGGTGGGGGGGTTCAGGTTTGCCCCCCAACGGAAAACGATTTCAAGTGTAAATAGATGTACAAATGGCGAAATCTGAACAATAAAAGACATGAAATATATTCTTATTTTATGATGGAAACAATACATATATCGAAGTTGTTAATATATTTTTGCTTAGTATGAGAACTTTTGACTGAATGTTACATATACCATTAATGGAGTAGCTACACGTAAGCTACTAGTAAGTCCAAAGTATTTCATTAATACTTCAAAATCAGCAAAGAAAATTAGATCTGTAACTTGTCATTATATGCCAAATATCAAATATCAAATAACAAAGCAGCTCAAAATCTCGAGGTTGTAGAAAAAAAACCCCGATATATGAATACGGATGATGAACATGGATAAAGTTATATGCATCGGCTACTTTGTGGCAGGGTATAAAAAGAATAACGATGTTTTCTTACACTGGCAACACAGAGAGAGAAATGTCCGGAAGTAATTAAGACCTATAATAGCAGATGTGCAAACTTAATTTTATGTAATACATGTATCATTATCATATATAATAATATGATACAATATTAAAAAGGAATATTTTGTTTCTAATTTATGTACCTGCTTGGAAATTTGAACATATGAGAGTCGTTCCACTTTGAAGACAAAAGTTTTCTTTTTACTGTGTCATCCATTGCGGTTAATTTGGCATTGTCAGGGTATGGAGGTTCAATATTCTGTTGAGTATCGGTGGTTAAAACGGAAGGCTCCAAGTCAGATTTGGTTGCTCCTATCTGACTTGATTCAGATTCAACTGGTCCGCTATCAGTCTCGGATAAGCTAAGTGCTGGACTGTTTCCACTTGTATGTGCTAACTGTTCAGGGTCATTTTCTGAAGATTCGCTTATCTTTTTAAACTTTAAAGGTTAGGTTTTAAACCAAACCTGGCAGGGATGGTCTCTGGGTGGGTCCCTTTCAAAATTGTGTCCGACATCCCAGCCCTCCATTCAAGATGGCTGCTGTTACTAAAAATAGAAATTTCTTCAATTGTCCATTGCTGCTTTAGTATAAGTCAAAATGAGCTCAAATTTTAACTGCAGCTTCATGGCAAGAAGTAGTTTAACATATATTCTGGGTTTTTCTGTGAGATTTTTTCAGCCAGTTTATTCCGTTTAGGAATATTATGAGAAAAAAATCACATCTAAATCTTTTGCTCAGAAATTTGAGTTGAAATGATCTTTGGGTGGCCCACTTTCAAAATTATGTGTAACACCCCCATTTTCTATCAACTTTAGATGTCAAATTGAAAACCAGGTGAGCAATTACAGGCTCCTGGGGGCCTCTAGTTAACATTGCAGGATAAATACAATATATGTGCATTGCCGGAGAATATATAATTCATTTGCACTCGCTGCAAAACAGGGCAGAAAGGCTCGCTGTACTTATCAATGTACTGTACAGATATAATTTCATAAAGAATAAGAAAAAAAAATGCAAATTCAACATCTGAATAGATGAAATAAATATGTTGTATTCAATGCCTAAGATTAGGTTTTTAGGACCCTAATCAGACAAACAACATCTAATGGCTTGAAGGAGATTTATGTAACACAGCAGCTTTGATAGACATAACTCAATTATCAAGATCAAAAAACAACAAAGAAAATCATATGTCTTTCTCTTTGTTGTATCAGGAAGGCCTAAGATACTTTTGTTTGATATTCTAGAACTAGAAAACGTAAAATTTGTACATCTTATTGTAGGATCGGAATTCTATGTAATTATTGTTGTCACTAGAGTAACAGTTTCTGCTGTTACGTTGCACATGTTTGTCTTGAAATCTGACAAATAGAAAAGTTTTTTTTTAGGGAATAACGATCATCAAAGAAAACTTTAATATTCATTATATCTGATTTCTTCTTCTGCAAATTATTGCCCATTAGATATCTCTACTGTGACTATGAAATGTAGAACAGAAGTAAAAAACGCTGTCCGAGAATTCCTTTACTTTAATTTGTGTCTGATTTGTTCAATAGTTTCTCATGTTCATTTACATGTGATAAAGTTTGTCAGTGACTTGCAGCAGGTCTATGGTTTTCTCTGGATACTCTGGTTTCTTCCACCAATAAAACACCACCACAATATAACTGAAATATTGTTGAAAGTGGCATTAAACAACATAACCCACCCATCCTCATTTGCATCCATATAATTTCCAACTAATAAGATCAAGATCACACACACTTTTATTTATATGAGGAGTGTTTATAACATCCCATTTCGGCTCATTCTGTACCTCGATATATTTAGATGGATTTACAGAATCATTGGAGGTGTGACGATTTTGTCTATATAAATGACAATGTCACTTGTACTATTTTGGCCTATATTGACCCATACCATAGTATAGCTGGAACACTGCTAAAGTTGTTCTTAAACTCTAATCAAGCAATCAGACCTACATTTGTATTTTGACCCCCTGTCATTTAGAAAATCTTCACCTTTGGAATCACTGATTGTTAGGTGATGTCCATTGTCCCATGTTTAAAATAATATCAGACAGCTGCCCTGTATGCATCAAAATGAGTGGGATTTGCTACTACTATTACTAGATTTACTGACACATCCATTACTAGATTTACTGACACATCCATTACTAGATTTACTGACACATCCCCTTTTCTGTTGGAGACATGTTGTTTTCATCCTGTCCATCTGTCCATCAGTCACAAAAGTTTGCCCCCTCCTCTTCCCCCCAAAAAAATGGAAGGGGAGGGGGGCATAAGCAGAGGAGAAAATATATATAAATGATTGTATCGTAAACTTTTCTGCACACTGTGCAATGCTATATTCTGTGAATACTCTGCAATAAAAAGCAATGATTGACATGATCAATGTATGTACATGTGGATAGCTTGATTGTTACATAAATAAGACATGACTCCTGATGTTTTAAGTCTTTGTTTCCTGTGTAGAGTTATATCACATGACACCATCAGGAAAACAGGAAGTCCAGTTACAGTACTGTAGATATCCTAATAAAACATGTCAGATACAGTGTAAAATGTTTTGTAAGGAAAGGGTTGGAGATTGTGGTTAATATTTATATGTACTTTTTTGTATCTTTGTATCCAGGCCTCGACATTAACGTTTGTCCGATTGTCCGGTACCAGTGAAAACTGACGTCGGACAAGTAGATCTTGTATCATGGTTGTCCGACGGGACAAGTGAAAAAATGACTGTTCTATCTTTTGGAGGTTATTTTCTATGATAAAAATGTGTTGCTTTGTCATTTTGACAGACAAAAACTTTGTAAATAATTATTTCAATGTGTTTAAAACTATCGTTTCCATTGAAGTACACTCGCTAATTATAACGGTGAACCAAGAGATATTCCGAACATATACTTGATCCGTATCTTTTCAGCGATTTGATTAAACAACAACTGGCATTAAGTAATTATAATGAAATAGAAATTGATTTGTTTATAGTGTTTCCTTCCCCTACACAATAAATATAGAATAAAGGGCATTTTGTTTTCGATACTGTCTTTATCAGGACCATTATCTGGCGAGCCCTTTATTTTGTTTATCGGTAATTTACATACAAAAATCATTAAAACATTGGAAAAAAGATTTTTTTGCAGTTACAGAAAAGATTTCGGATCTAAACTATTTATTTCCATGCAAAAACTATTGTTTTTTGGGACTACTTTTTTTTAGCGTATTTTAGTTTGTGAAGCGTCATTCGTTCAAACCGTGCGCGCTACATTTTCAGTTGAACTATGAATGTGACGTCACAGGGCGTAATTTTCACTGTTCCTCAAATTTGTGCATTTTTCGTGGATAACCCGAATAATTTGGAAATTGAATCATTTGTTTATGTTGAATCTTAGTACTTTTTAGTAGCTGGTGTATACTATATCAGTATATGGCAAATAGAACATCAAGACATCTAGAATTTGTTAGTTGATCATATGCACATAGTTCATGTTGTATGTATTTTTGTAGATTTTGGCTACTGTATGGATCCATTGTTCATTATGTAGATATAACTTATAAGACGATTTCCTGCTGGAAATCTCGCCAAGATGTAGTGTAATTAATAGGGATTTACTGTGGAAACAAAGTGAAGTACAATGTATACTAATTTATTTTTTCTTCAAATTCAATTGAATATTTCATTGCAAACAACAGCATTTTACAATTTACTTCCCGAAACAGCATGACCTCATTTTTTTCATTAGAGATGACCGACATTGACCTAGCACAATTGCGTCACAGTACATATCCTTCCGTGTTGATCAGCGCATGTCAAAAGAGTTTCTTATATATATTATATTACATCTTAATTTTCACTAATAGTGAAAATTTAGATGTTGGGGTAATATAATATATATATAAGAGTCTCTTATATATATATATATATTATATTACATCTAAATTTTCACTATTTTTCTCTATTTATGACTAATATTCATATGACTGTGGATGAACTGACCCAATAAATTTCTGATATGGTCTAGTACGTCGACCCTAGCTTTATCTATCGGCACACTTCAAAGGAATGCGACACAAATTACCGATAATTCCCTAGAAACGTAAATAAAATGTCCATCAACATGGATCTATATCCCCCGATCTTAGAAAGTACGGATTTACAACAAGCGGCGGAGATTAGTTCTAATAATAAAACCCTAAATGCTCGCTTACTCGCAAGGGTTTTAACGGGATGCCATTACACGTAATGGAGCAGCCGCCAAGATTTTTTGTACTCTCTTACAGAGTTTCTGGCGCCTGCCTTTATCAATTATAAGACATAACCTTTCCTTTTGTCCACTATTATAACAAGTTTTTATCACCTACCAGTATTTTAGAATGTAATTCCCACAAAATAAAAATCCATGTTTTCTTTCTCTGGACATTTTGAATTTCGTCATTTCCGGCCTCACTTTGGTATTTTCCTTATTTGGATGTCGATACCATATTTGGCGATTTGAGGCGTGAATGTTTACATCAGCCGTAGTAAGCATCGTAGTAAGAAATACCATATTTAGAACAGCTCTGCCTTCCGTAGTTTCCGGTTATGGCGAACGATCGATAAATTTGAACAAGGTTGTTGCTACCTTTGAAAAGTATACATTTCTCAGCCAAACTGATTTAACAAGGACTGGGATCATTAGTAATATGCGAGCTTCAGCGAGCTCTTTATGGTATAAAATGTGTACTTTGGATTTTTTGACAAACATGGCTGCACATATATCACGAATAAAAAAAATTTGACGCTTGTAAACACGTTCCGTGTAACACACTAACACACTCACTAGTGAAGATCTTCTTAACATAAAGCGCAAAGGTGATCCTGAAGTCTCGTACCCTCTCTCGTATGTCCGATACCACTGAAACCCGGAACCCGTGTAATAAAAGTCATTTTTTTAGCTTGTTTCAATTATATTGATATTTTTTAATTTGTTAAATCTCTTCTGACATACTGACAAGAATTTTTGTTTCTACGCGGAAGTTAACTTTTGAGATTTCGTAAGGAACGATAACTCGAATAAAGGAACGATAGCTCTATTGAATGAGACTAGATTCGGCCCTAAAAAAAATGTCGTCCCCAATATATCTCGACACTTTTTGATGCACTGGATGAGCGTGAAATTGCCAGATAATTTTCAGATGCGCGAGCATTCATGGCCGTGCCGGTTTCATATTAGTTATAATGAAACATTTGAAGCGTAAATAGTGAGTTTTTATGTTTCAACTGCAATTTATTTTTTGCTCCATTGTGACGAATGGGACCACTTTGTAGCTCCGCCGAGACACAAGTTTGTCACAGGAGCTACATTATTGCAGCTATCGGAGATCAATTCAGCCATAAAATCTTATTTTAATTTTCCATTGAGGGACATTCAGTAGCTGATTTTGATACAATTTGCATTCAATAGATGGTGAACAATGACGTTCAAAGCATCCTGGATTCAATCCACATTATTCGATTACCGCTTAGGCTAAAAAAAAATATATGTCTGTTTACGGTTACCCGACGACCCTATTTTCAGCGGCGACCCTAGTTCATTTTATCGATAAATCAAAAGTGAAAGTGGACACATCAGAAATCTTTGGCCTAAAAAAACTGTTTCCGGTTACATCCTGAAAAATAATAGGCATCAATTTTTTGAGGTATTATAACACCTTCTGATTGGAGAGCAATCAAATATATTCTAAAGTCCGGTACATTTTCCGGATACGGATAGGTCCGCAATCCGGAATTTCCGTATAAGAAATAAAATGAAAAAATAAAATAAAATGGAAATCCGACCTACCTACCCTATTTTTTTGGAGGATGTAACCGTAAACAGACATATTTTTTTTTTGGCCTTAGATGGGCCTGCTATTCGAGAACCAAACTTAGAAATTTACGATTAGACACTCATACCATGATGACATCGTTTGATACCAATGACTTTATGACTTATGTCTAAGTGTATGTTAATTTGTTGATTAAAGATGTCATAATCATAATTTCTGTTAGTATTAATATGACAGGATGCGATAATGTTTGTGAGACAATAACCAAAACATTTTACACAAATTGCTGATAAATTTTCTCTAGTTTTTGTAATTTTTATTAGTTTTTTCGGACAACTAATGGATTGAGTCGGACAAGTACTTTTTTTAGTTAGTTCACTGTTGTCCGAAGGGACAAGTTAAAAAATATGTTAATGTAGAGGCCTGGTATCCTGTGTAGAGTTATATCACATGACAATGCAACATCAGGAAGATAGGAAATCCAGTTTCAATACTGTAAATATCATTAAAAAAAACCAAATCAGATACATGTACAGGGTAAAATGTTTATGTAAGGAAAGGATGGGAGATTGTGGTTAAAGTTGTTATGTATCCTTGTTTCCTGTGTGCTGTATCACCATGTTTGATGAAACAGGGAACTCACAATTTTACCATAGTTATCATTTTCATATGTTTATTTATACAAGTTTTGAAGTATACAGTAGCCCCCCTTTTATCAGACCCCTCCCATTAATGGTATCATCATCAAATTTCAGATGCAATGATATAGTAAAATTCGAGTAAATTTTCCCCTCAAGAGAGATCACCTTCTTATAGAGCACTTTTTTTTATATTGCAGAAGGGACAATCTTATAAAAGGAAGGGAGGGGGCTATGCATACTGTACATGTACTGGTGCAAAGTTTTGTAAATAGCATTGTCACATAAATAGAAAGATACTTGGAAAAATGGTGTGTTATAGATAAAAATACCAAAGACTTAAATAACCTTTTATGGTCATATGCATTAACAAACTCAAATTGACTATACATGTACATGTAGTTGTAAAAACAATATATATATGCTATATGTTCAAATTGACCTTTATATGCCAGTAGCTATATGCACATGTAGTACTGAAAACAATCTGTATACATGCATATATTTATGTTTGTAATTAGTCCCCTACCGGCGAAAGCCGAAGGGGACTATAGTTTTAGGTTCCGTCCGTCTGTCTGTCCATCTGTCCGTCCGTCACATTAAAATTTCAAGTTCTCCAGACTTTTTTTTTACGTCCTTTGATATATTGACTTGATATTTGGTATGTGGCTATATCTAGATGAGTTACAGTTTAAGTGTGAATTTCGTTCCAGTCGAATGATTTTTGGCTGAGTTATGGTCCTTGAACTTGTATTTTTTGTTCAAATTTTAAGTTGTCCGGAATTTTGTTTCACATCCCTTGAGATATTGACTTGATATTTGGTATGTGGCTATATCTAGATGAGTTACAGTTTATGTTCAAATTTTGTTCCGGTTGAATGATTTTTGGCTGAGTTATGGCCCTTGAACTTGTATTTTAGAATCTAGACACTGCAAGGTGATACTTCTAATATTTTAGGTCCTCTGATTTTTGCGGCCGGTAGGAGACAATGTATTGCTATGTGCAATACTCTCAGAATTCTTGTTTTGATTATTAGAACATTTATATATATATAGTAGCATGTTGATGTAAACTCCTCCGTAATTTGGATTATTAGAACATTTACAGTTTGATTGACTGTTCAATAATTTGGATTATTAGAACATTTACAGTTTGATTTACTGTTCAGTAATTTGGATTATTAGAACATTTACAGTTTGATTAACTGTTCAGTAATTTGGATTATTAGAACATTTACAGTTTGATTGACTGTTCAATAATTTGGATTATTAGAACATTTACAGTTTGATTTACTGTTCAGTAATTTGGATTATTAGAACATTTACAGTTTAATTTACTGTTCAGTAATATGGATTATTAGAACATTTACAGCTTGATTTACTGTTCAGTAATTTGGATTATTAGAACATTTACAGTTTGATTTACTGTTCAGTAATTTGGATTATTAGAACATTTACAGTTTGATTAACTGTTCTGTAATTTGGATTATTAGAACATTTACAGTTTGATTTATTGTTCAGTAATTTGGATTATTAGAACATTTACAGTTTGATTAAGCCTAATACATGTATACTCTTCAGTAAATAGGAAATGCGTTGTACATACCATACATACACTCTACTTTTTAAGTCAAACTCAAGTTTTATTGGTGAACCGATGAGAGTTTGTTACAGTAGAAGTTCGACAACAAATTAAAGGATTTTCTAATTAAGCGATGGAATAATAGAATCTATGTATTGGTATTCAGAATGCAGACATTCGGTCATTTTTTATCGAAGGTTAATTGATATTATTGACAGGCTGAACTGAACTGAAGGTTCTTTAGTTTGACAGATTCATTTTTCTGGAGTTATATATATATATAAAGGAAGTGTTATGTTGATTATAAAAAACTACTTCTTGTAGTTCGTTCACATAACAAATTGTTTCAAACAAACAGATGGTATTTCTCATTAAAAATGGATTATTTTTTATTCCTACAGAAATATTTTGATAATCCTGAAAGTGCTTTAGTGTAAACTTATTTAAGTGATAGTGAATGATATATAATACTTACGGAGAATCCTAAATATTTATCTTTTTTTATGTTTACTATCTGTGTATTAGTCATGTCAATAAATAATATATCATGAATGAAATAATTTAAAATAAGAAGAATGTAAGACGTTATATAAATATATTAGATTTACAATGTAATTACGGACATTTAAATTGTACTATAATACTAAATTGTTATTCAAAACATTTGTAACACATGGCTTAATATAGGATTCCGACAAATTTGCTGAAATAATCTGGATACACTACCGGTACTAGTTAATAAACTGTTCGTGTGGTTTAGATTTAATACAGGTGGTTGGTTCATCATTCCAAGTGTAGATGTGAAACATATGTACATCTTTATTAAAAACAAAGCAAGCAATATCTGTATACTTTCCAATGTTAGAATTTTGAATGGTATTCAATCTGAAAGGAATTTACGCTACTTTTCTAACAGGCGATTATAATTTGATCTGGGATTTGAATTCATAGTAGTGACACTGTGTATTTCAAGTTTTGCATATTTCTTAAGTTAAATTAATTCTTATTAGACTATTTTTTAATTGGATTAAACAACATCGTGGGAATACGTGTACATGTATGTTATGTGATTGTGCTTAGAAAACAAACGTTTTTTCATTCAAAATTGTAAATGAGAAATTTTTCATGTCGATAAGACAGACGGAAAAACATTCTGGTATTAGAGGAAAATCATGGTTTCGGCCAGATAATCCTACATGACATTGTGTCATTGTTTATGACCAGTATAGGATTAGTGTCTTAATGACTTCTCATACCTCTGTTGTGACTGTTTCTTCTCTGAAGGATTAACTATGGATAAATACTGTGAGTGGAACCATTATGTTTCCCTTGTTAGACTTAGATGTCACCAACCATCGGCCAAGTATGTACATTATAGCAGATTTATCTTGTTTTTGGAGCGAAGGGAACAACTATTTAATTCTAAAGGGGGAGGGTATGTTTTTTTTCATTTTCTGCCAACAAAGTTGACAGAAAAAATTAATTGAGCTGAAAGATGCTAAGAATAGATTATTGAGTTTTTGAAGAAATTTTTTTGTGAAATACAGATTTTGCATGTCCAAAAAAATTGGATTTTTGTTTTGTAAAAAAACATTACTGGCAGGGTGGAAAAACATAGCTCCTCCCTAATAGTTGAATGAACTGTCCCTTGTAGACATGTAAGATCTTACTGTGGGTAAAATTAAGAGGTATTTTAAATTTTGGTTTTAATTCTATTACAAGAAGAACTTGGTACACATGCATGACACTACTGCCACCATAAAATAAGGAAGCTCAGTCAGTTTTAAAATTTAAAGAGACTGTTTTTTATGAAATATTAACTTTAATACCCATTCAAGTAACTTAGAGCAGGTCGGTGGTTTTCTCTGGGTACTCCGGTTTCTTCCACCAATAAAACTTACCACCACGATATAGCTGAAATATTGTTGAAAGTGTCGTTTAACATCATAACCCTAACTCCATTCAAGTAAGAAAAATGCACACAACCTTGTATGCATACATGTGTATGTTCGAAATTGTGTCCTATAAAAGGAGCACAAATGTTGCCCATATATGTCACCTAGATTTATCAAAGAAATAGAAGATAGTTGTGAAGTTGTCATATTTGTATATAAACAAGGTATATATA
The DNA here is from genome assembly GCA_963680875.1 of Bathymodiolus brooksi. Lineage (NCBI taxonomy): Eukaryota > Metazoa > Mollusca > Bivalvia > Mytilida > Modiolidae > Bathymodiolus > Bathymodiolus brooksi. The sequence goes on along the minus strand of OY804585.1, from coordinate 83,851,730 downwards.
CAATATAACTAATATTTTTCATGTTCAATAAGAAAAATTCAAATGATACATGTCTGTTTTACTAATTCTTTTATGTTGAAACATTGAAAGAACAATAAAAAAAATCCTTTATACCGAGATGTAAACTAACATTTGAATGTATACGGATATATATAGAATAATATACTAGTACATTGTACTTGTTGACTTTTTGTCATCAAAAACTTACCAACACCTTTGCCCATATGTAGGTACTAATTTAGGTTTTAACATTATATGACATATAAATAATATTTGAAATATACATTATAGCAGCCAGGGCCAGATTATCCTATATAATAGGCTGCAGCCTAGGGCTCCCCAAGCTTGAGGGGCCCTGCTAAAAGATTTTGAAAAAGATTTTGAAATATATATATATTATTTTAAATGAGTGTAATATTTTGCATTGCATTTGTAAAAAATATTCAAGACGGGTGCGAGCGAGTTAGAGGGTGGCTCTGTCTGAGAGGGCCCCATAATTTCATTATCCTAGGTGACCCTAAAGATCATAATCCAGCCTTGAATACAGCTGTTCTATGGTATAACTGAGGGTGTGAATGGGATATGAAAAATGGTTCACAGTAAATATTTGCTCATAATTATGATAACAATAAGATTTTCTTTCAATTTGACAATGTACTGTACCTGCAGATTACCAGTACATGTATGTTTGTAATTGACATATGGCAAAATGATGGGGGAAATGCTGTTTTTACAGCATGCAACTTGTCTAATCCTACACACCAAGGGACCAGGTAAATGTGTGAGATTATACAAGATGTCGGAATACTCAGGTTTTATTTTAGTTAACAGAAATACTTTGGTATCATAAATTTTTATGGAATGTCACAGGATGTCTGGAAACTCAGGTGTCGGATTGCACAAGTTCCGCTTTACTATGTTATAGCTAGGACAGAAAAATTGATGATGTCCAACTATATGTCTGTATCGTGAACTTCGTTTCACACAGTTTGTCCAAAAAACGATGAAAACATGTTTATTACTGGCTCTCTGAATCATCAATCTTAGTTAGAATTAGATGTCAGTTACATATATTTATTTTTTCAATTTTTTTTCTTTGGTGATAGATACACTGACAGACATTAACATCTAACGACTTCTCGTGTGGGGTCATCCCAGGTAACTTTTCATTCATCTTGGACTGTCCAATCATATGCATGGAAGTTAGACATATTGACCAATGGGAAAATAGCTCTTGGCCTGCACTGGGTTTTTATTTTTTACTTAATGATTTAGTAGGCTTATAGCTGATTTGGTCAGTTGAAAATATGAATACTGACCTGACCCCATGCATGTTGTCGTTAGATGTACTGACCCCATGCATGTTGTCATTAGATGTAATTAGTGTATCACCATAGAAAAAAATAAATATAATAAACATCTAATTTTAATTTGATTTCAGAATCATGAGAGTATCACTATTATTTACATTATTTGTGTTTGTTTGTGTATAGTGGTGTCCAACACATATTGTGTTGTGTTGTGTTTTTGTTTTGTTTTTCTTCGTATTGTGTGCCCTGTGTTGTCAGTTTCTCTGGATTGTCCATTTTTGATTGCCCCTTTTGTATTCTCTAACATTTATTCTGTGTCCAAAAAAGTCAATTCTAATGGTGTTTAACATAAATAAAAACATTTTATTTTATTAATTTAGTGTACATTTGTATTTATAAATACATACATGTATAACAATTATAATGGGGTGCTTAACCCAATGTGTTGTCAGATCTGGATATTGAAGTCTTCTAATTTAGTTTGATATATCAGGTTTTTGCCTTTGTTTATCTGATGGTACCTTGAATTATCTTGATGGTATGTTACATTTGTTTTTCACATTTGTGTTGTTAGTTATTTAATGATCAATGTGCAGTGTAACATTAAACATATTCCTGGAAGATATCATGATCACTGATCCTAAGATTCTGTATATGTGTGGTAAACACCTTGAAGGTCAGATGCTTTAAAGTAAGTCGTTACTTGTTACAATGTGATGGTTTCATTAAATTTTGACATGGACAGCCACTCGTAGTGTTCCAGTCATTCCCAAGGTCCGTCGGACATGTGGCAATGTCCAGTAAAAATTGGTTTGATCCAGAAAAAGGTTATTCATTACTGGACCAAATGACCAATAGGAATCTGAGCACCTCCTCTGTGCTGTATGTGAATGTCCTGTAAACTTGATGCTGGGTCCAGTAATTCATACTCCTCAACTTCAATTTACCTTGAGAAACACTGGTGTTTTTGATTTGTAGTTAATTTTAACATAAGTGTTGCACTGCCTTTGAGTAAAGGTAAGCTTAAAGAAACCCATGCTTTTGTTTTTAGCGTTGAATAGTGTTATTCCATCACAATGGTTGTAACAAGTACTGTACATATAACTCAATAGTATGTAAATAGTACAAACAAGTATCATGATAGTTCTTGATAGTATGCTGTTATTTGTGGAAGGTATATATTGTGATGGAAAAAGCAGCGTCATGGTTTCATCATAATTTTGACATGAATGGCCACTAATAAATTTCTGTTACTTTTAACAGTAGTAAGTTTTAACAAGTACATGTAACACGTTAGTATTAAAAATATTGTGATGCTTCCTGAAAGTAAGATGTTACTTGTTGACAGGGAGCCGTTGTGATCGTATGCTAGTTGGATTTACAACTACATGTGCAATCGGTGCCTATCACCACTAAAGTTGTGAGTTCAAATCCTCATCAGGCGAGGTGTACTCAATACAACATTATGTAATAAAGTTTGTCAGTGACTTGTCACAAGTCACTCACTCAGTGGCCATGGTTTTCTCTGGGTTTTACCTCCACCAATAAAACTGACTGCCACATATAGCTGAAATATTGTTGAAAGTGGAGTTAAACACCATAACAGTAACCTACATGTACTTGTTGACAGTATTGCAATGGAAAAAGGAACACGATGAAACCATCACCATTTTTGACATGAACGGCCAATCATAATTTTCTGTTACTCTAACATTAAGTGAAATGTTCAGTGGTGTTAAATATCATCTGTGTTTGTATCAAATATTACATAAATATTTGCTATAATTAAACATTTGACATTTTACTATTGTAATGTATGATCTTGTCCATCTGATAGCTTGTAATTATAGGTGTCAGGCTAGTGTAATCCATATAGACTCCCATTCTATCAAATTGCATTCATCTATTCCAGCAGTATCATGGTTATATATATAAATCCATAGAATAATTTTTCTATCTGTTGCATTCATCTATATTCCAAAACATGACATAAACCACGGCCACCAAATACATGCATGATCCTGTAATTGACATGGAATTCATCCACGGTAATCCCTTGGCGAGAATGCATGGGTAGATTGTATTGATACAGTATGATACTTTAATGGGTTTTTTTATAAGCAAATCTACAAGTCAGGTTTTTCAATTATTGTCTATCTGTCGATTAATTAAAGCAGAGAATCTGTGATATTGTTGAGCTAGGAAAATTCTTGGTCAGTTATACAGTACAGAAATATGAAGGCTTTTTATTGAAGAAAGAATAGCAATATTTTTTTATGTCTGGAGTTTCCCTATATGGAGTATAAAGTGATAATTTTGTTATTCTTTGATGCTATAGTCTGCACTTTTCAAATGCAATTCTTTGAATTAGAATTAGAATGATCTGTTGTGGTCATGATCGATCATTTGGTAGTGAACTTATAACTAAGGTAGATATACAAAAAATACCTATACAATCAGTGCTTATCACTGGCAGGGATCGCACTGGAATTTGCCAATGCCAATTGGAATTTTTTCTCTGTCTGATGACAGATTTCTTGTTTCCTCCACCAATCAAACTAACTGACACAATATAGCTAAAATATTGATGAAATTAACAACCATACTCCTACCCCTATACATGTAAGTTATACTGTATGTTCTTATATGTCAAGTCTATGTATTTTAATTGCAGTATACAACAGAATTATTGGTGTTTTGAGTTGAATATTGACAAACATTACTTAGATGTTAACTATGCATGGGATTCTTGACAAAAAAAACCCAACATACATACATGTATTTTGTATTTCAAGATTTTATTCAGATTGAGTATGGTAGTTGGATTTATAACTACTATGCAATCAGTGCCTATCACCACTAACGTTGTGAGTTCGAACCCCATTCATGGCGAGGTGTACTTGATACAACATTATGTGATAAAGTTTGTTAGTGACTTGCGACAGGTCGGTGGTTTTCTCCTGGTACTCGGGTTTCCTCCACCAATAAAACTGATCGCTACGATATAGCTGAAATATTATTGAAAGTGGTGTTAAACACCATAAAACAAAACAAAAAACCTATAATGGTTAGAGCAAATCCAAAAGATGAAAGAAGTTCAAGTAATTTGTAGAACAAACAAAAAACATCTTGTTGGCCTTGACTGGCTTAACATTAATACTAAAAGAAAGAGTTAGGATTCCACATGACAAATGTGTGATAATTGCTTGAACCAATAAATGTAATCTCTGAAGGGAAAATGCAATATGTCTGCTCCCATTAAGAGGTTGAGAAGTTATCATATGTTTGTATAGCACAAGAATATAGTAGATCACTATGGCTTTGGTTTATGTTTGTGTAGCACAAGAATATAGTAGATCACTATGGCTTTGGTTTATGTTTGTGTAGCACAAGAATATAGTAGATCACTATGGCTTTAGTTTATGTTTGTATAGCACAAGAATATAGTAGATCACTATGGCTTTGGTTTATGTTTGTGTAGCACAAGAATATAGTAGATCACTATGGCTTTAGTTTATGTTTGTGTAGCACAAGAATATAGTAGATCACTATGGCTTTGGTTTATGTTTGTGTAGCACAAGAATATAGTAGATCACTATGGCTTTGGTTTATGTTTGTGTAGCACAAGAATATAGTAGATCACTATGGCTTTGGTTTATGTTTGTGTAGCACAAGAATATAGTAGATCACTATGGCTTTGGTTTATGTTTGTTTAGCACAAGAATATAGTAGATCACTATGGCTTTGGTTTATGTTTGTTTAGCACAAGAATATAGTAGATCACTATGGCTTTGGTTTATGTTTGTGTAGCACAAGAATATAGTAGATCACTATGGCTTTGGTTTATGTTTGTGTAGCACAAGAATATAGTAGATCACTATGGCTTTGGTTTATGTTTGTGTAGCACAAGAATATAGTAGATCACTATAGCTTTGGTTTATGTTTGTGTAGCACAAGAATATAGTAGATCACTATGGCTTTGGTTTATGTTTGTTTAGCACAAGAATATAGTAGATCACTATGGCTTTGGTTTATGTTTGTTTAGCACAAGAATATAGTAGATCACTATGGCTTTGGTTTATGTTTGTTTAGCACAAGAATATAGTAGATCACTATGGCTTTGGTTTATGTTTGTGTAGCACAAGAATATAGTAGATCACTATGACTTTGGTTTATGTTTGTGTAGCACAAGAATATAGTAGATCACTATGGCTTTAGTTTATGTTTGTGTAGCACAAGAATATAGTAGATCACTATGGCTTTGGTTTATGTTTGTGTAGCACAAGAATATAGTAGATCACTATGGCTTTGGTTTATGTTTGTATAGCACAAGAATATAGTAGATCACTATGGCTTTGGTTTATGTTTGTGTAGCACAAGAATATAGTAGATCACTATGGCTTTATTTTATGTTTGTGTAGCACAAGAATATAGTAGATCACTATGGCTTTGGTTTATGTTTGTGTAGCACAAGAATATAGTAGATCACTATGGCTTTGGTTTATGTTTGTGTAGCACAAGAATATAGTAGATCACTATGGCTTTGGTTTATGTTTGTTTAGCACAAGAATATAGTAGATCACTATGGCTTTGGTTTATGTTTGTTTAGCACAAGAATATAGTAGATCACTATGGCTTTGGTTTATGTTTGTATAGCACAAGAATATAGTAGATCACTATGGCTTTGGTTTATGTTTGTGTAGCACAAGAATATAGTAGATCACTATGGCTTTGGTTTATGTTTGTGTAGCACAAGAATATAGTAGATCACTATGGCTTTAGTTTATGTTTGTGTAGCACAAGAATATAGTAGATCACTATGGCTTTGGTTTATGTTTGTATAGCACAAGAATATAGTAGATCACTATGGCTTTGGTTTATGTTTGTGTAGCACAAGAATATAGTAGATCACTATGGCTTTGGTTTATGTTTGTGTAGCACAAGAATATAGTAGATCACTATGGCTTTAGTTTATGTTTGTGTAGCACAAGAATATAGTAGATCACTATGGCTTTGGTTTATGTTTGTTTAGCACAAGAATATAGTAGATCACTATGGCTTTGGTTTATGTTTGTATAGCACAAGAATATAGTAGATCACTATGGCTTTGGTTTATGTTTGTATAGCACAAGAATATAGTAGATCACTATGGCTTTGGTTTATGTTTGTTTAGCACAAGAATATAGTAGATCACTATGGCTTTGGTTTATGTTTGTGTAGCACAAGAATATAGTAGATCACTATGGCTTTGGTTTATGTTTGTGTAGCACAAGAATATAGTAGATCACTATGGCTTTGGTTTATGTTTGTGTAGCACAAGAATATAGTAGATCACTATAGCTTTGGTTTATGTTTGTGTAGCACAAGAATATAGTAGATCACTATGGCTTTGGTTTATGTTTGTTTAGCACAAGAATATAGTAGATCACTATGGCTTTGGTTTATGTTTGTGTAGCACAAGAATATAGTAGATCACTATGGCTTTGGTTTATGTTTGTGTAGCACAAGAATATAGTAGATCACTATGGCTTTGGTTTATGTTTGTATAGCACAAGAATATAGTAGATCACTATGGCTTTGGTTTATGTTTGTGTAGCACAAGAATATAGTAGATCACTATGGCTTTGGTTTATGTTTGTATAGCACAAGAATATAGTAGATCACTATGGCTTTGGTTTATGTTTGTGTAGCACAAGAATATAGTAGATCACTATGGCTTTGGTTTATGTTTGTGTAGCACAAGAATATAGTAGATCACTATGGCTTTGGTTTATGTTTGTATAGCACAAGAATATAGTAGATCACTATGGCTTTAGTTTATGTTTGTTTAGCACAAGAATATAGTAGATCACTATGGCTTTGGTTTATGTTTGTGTAGCACAAGAATATAGTAGATCACTATGGCTTTGGTTTATGTTTGTTTAGCACAAGAATATAGTAGATCACTATGGCTTTGGTTTATGTTTGTATAGCACAAGAATATAGTAGATCACTATGGCTTTGGTTTATGTTTGTGTAGCACAAGAATATAGTAGATCACTATGGCTTTGGTTTATGTTTGTATAGCACAAGAATATAGTAGATCACTATGGCTTTGGTTTACGTTTGTGTAGCACAAGAATATAGTAGATCACTATGGCTTTGGTTTATGTTTGTGTAGCACAAGAATATAGTAAATCACTATGGCTTTGGTTTATGTTGTATAGCACAAGAATATAGTAGATCACTATGGCTTTGGTTTATGTTTGTGTAGCACAAGAATATAGTAGATCACTATGGCTTTGGTTTATGTTTGTAGAGCACAAGAATATAGTAGATCACTATGGCTTTGGTTTATGTTTGTGTAGCACAAGAATATAGTAGATCACTATGGCTTTGGTTTATGTTTGTGTAGCACAAGAATATAGTAGATCACTATAGCTTTGGTTTATGTTTGTGTAGCACAAGAATATAGTAGATCACTATGGCTTTGGTTTATGTTTGTGTAGCACAAGAATATAGTAGATCACTATGGCTTTGGTTTATGTTTATGTTTCTTATTACTCTTTAGCTTTGATTTCTACTGTGTAAAAGACTCTTAGATTTTGCAAATGAGATTTTGCCATTTGGGACTTTCGGAGAGGTGCCATTAATTAATAGGTTAGGTTTATGGTGTTTAATGTCACTTTCAACAATATTTCAGTTATATTGTGGGGGTCAGTTTTATTGGTGGAGGAAACGGGGAGAAAACCATCGACCAGTCACCTGTTGCAAGTCACTGACAAACTTTATCACATAATGCTGTATCGAGTACACCTTGCCATTAATAGTTCAGGCTATGTTACCAATGAAGTTATCTACAGAGAGATTCTATTTGTTGAATCATCTAAGTTTTGTTTCTTGACGGTTGCTTAATTCTATCATTTGTTTTGTTTGTTTTTTTTTATAATTCCTTGACTCTTGGTATTCCATACAAGTCTTATAGTTTAACACAATCAAATATGGCAAACTCTTAAGAGTTTTTTTATTCTAATCCGAAAATGTCAATTCACAGCAAAAAAAGGTTGGTTCTGTTGATGTTTATTGTGCAAGATGAACTTCTCTGAATATTGTATATAAGAGAAGTGTACAATAATCTGTGAGAGTGCATTCTTTTTGAGTTGAAAAATGTTTTTAGTGGGTGATGAAAAAAAATAGTATACATTTTTGTTCTACCTACCTGTATGTACATGTACCCACTATAAAATTTTGAGTCGCTAACGTCAAAGCAATAATTATTTTAAATTGGCCTAAAACATTTAGAAATACTTTGTACATGAAGATGGTTTATTGATCCCATTCTTGTTTTAAAATAACTTTAATTGAGTTTTAATTATGGCAACTATATAGAAATGCCAACAGGAATGGAAGATACAATTATATGGCATTGTCTTAAACAGAAACTGTATTGTATCTCTGTAGCTATGCACTAAACCTCATTCATCTATTGAATATTTTTTTAAAGAATTCTATTTCAGTAATCTTTCAGTTTTCATTTCCAGTTCTTTGATTGTCTTGCATGTTGTGTCAGACGTTTAGTTCCATCCATTTGTTATTGTTGTAAAATCTTTTAAGATATTTGTTAAAAAAGATAAATAAAAATGTTTTCATATTTGGGTTAAAAAATGATAATTTATGAGAAGTAAAAAGATACAAAAAAATTTGAAATTCTTAAAGTTGCAACAATTTTTTGTTGATTTTTACATTGGTAAGGTTCATCATCACCATCATCAATCTTTTACCGAGTGTCAGTCAGAAGTACAACACTTGCTGTGCTGATTATGGATACCTATAATTCTACTTGATATTTAATTCACTGCATGATGTTCAGCATTCAAATATTTAGAAGAAAAATTCTTTATAAAGCAATCAGATGATACAAGATCATGTGGGAACTTTTTTATCAGGTGATCGAGTAATACATGATATTGTTAAACTCTTAGTTATTTTCATTATTAATTAACCAAAGTTATGGATTTTAATTTTATTCAATTAAAATCTAACATTATATCTTCCTCTTGGTTAGAAAATGTTGTGTCTTTTCTCCTCATTTTGCTTGTACCGATATATGTTTCCGACTAGTGAAAATAAAATAATTGACCATTCTCATGAAAATAAAATAATTGACCATTCTCATGGTAGATTTTCTTGTTCTTTAGTACGTATACACTCTCCTGAAGGAACAAAATAATAATTTCTGTTGTTCTTCTGGGGGAACATGTACACATTTTTTCGTCTTGTCCATCTGTCACAAATGTCTGCTCCTACATTTAAAATATGCTGGGCTGGGCTATGGTGTTTAACAATATTTCAACAATATTTCAGTTAATTTATATTGTGGCGGTCAGTTTTATTGGTGTTACGAGAAAACCACACTTACAAACTTTATCACATAATGTTATATCGAGTACACCTCGCCTGAAAGGAATTAGAACTCGCAACGTTAGTGGTTATAGGTACGGATTGCATAGGTAGTTATAAATCCAACTACCGTATGATCACCACCATGACGGTTCCCATTTTAAATGGGAATTCTTTAAAACTGTGCATGCTTGTTTATTACCATATGAAGGTTAGCCTACATTTACATGATTACGACTGTTTGATTGGTCCATGTTTGAAGGAGTTATTGCACTTTTTGTCCTAGAAAGTTCATCAAAAAGCTTCTAAGTGCAATGCTTCTTTACATTTTAAATTGAAATTACTCAAAACTTTGCATGCTTACTTATTACCATATGAAGATTTGCATATAATTACAGCAATTTGAAGGGGCCGTCGTGGTCGTGATCATATGGTAGTTAAATTTACAACTACCTGTGCAATCAGTGCCAATCGCCAATAACTTTGTGAGGTGTACTGATACAACATTATGTGATAATTAAAGTTTGTCAGTGACTTGCGGTAGGTCTGTGGTTTTCTCGGGGTACTCCTGTTTCCTCCACCAATAAAACTGACTGCCACAATATAACTGAAATATTGTTGAAAGTGGCATTAAACACCATAACCTTAAACCCCTTTATTTTGGTCCTTTCTGGAAAGCTTACAATACTAATTTAATAAAAAAAAAAAGAATTAGATGATCATGAAAATGTAAGTTTTAGTTTAAACATTTTCAATTAAAGGATATTGTCTTGTACTTTAAGAATTTGTAAATAGTTTTGCATTTAATGTAAATATATACAATGCAATAAACTCGAGCTGCACTTACAAATGCAGGTTTGGCACTTTAATCTATATGTTTTTTAACATGCACTTGTACCTGTTCAATTATTGCACGATATTTTTTCCCTTTCAGATGGGAGTGGGTGGAGATCATCGAGCCTCGTACCAAGGAACATATGTATGCCAACCTCATCACTGGAGAATGTGTATGGGACCCCCCTCCTGGAGTCAAAATGTAAGTACATGTACAAAAAATGTAAGGGTAGTGTATCTATCATAATTCATAGTTTATGTCGAAATGATATAATAATTAATTTGTATGGGCATCATCTTAGATTTGTGACAGCAGACCTCAGTGTCCCCTGAAGCAAATCATTTGAAATTTATACACAAGGTGAGGGATTATGAAAGGAAGACAAAGTTTGATTTCAGACTTTACCACATTCTTCCTCTCTGGGAGTTGTACTCGTTGCTTTGCCAAGCAATACCTGTTTACTGTAACTAGAAGTGGGGGATATGGAGTGGGGCATCCATATCCTATGGACATATTTTTTACATTATTGTATTTCCTTGAGTGTTGGTATTGCATTTCCGTACTGTTCCAGCGTAACAGACTTGACTTCATATATCGGTTCTACCTACTTTTTTTCGTAACGTTTCATCTATAACTAAACAGACATATTTTGTAATGATGACAACTCGTACTGCTTTGATTTATCATGATATAGACGTCTGCCAGATGACAAAATACATGTATTATATACACGTAGTTCTCAGAACTCTGTTTGATAAATGATGGTTAAATGTTTCTTCTATGTCTTTTTAGTATAAAATGGAACATTTAGTAGGAACGAATTATGTAATTGACGGTGCACATGCATCTGCAGTAATGTTCTTTAATTGCATTGAAAATCATTGGGGATGCAGATAAAATTGAGTTAGGATGTTGAGTTGATCTAAGTAGTGCAACAATTCTGTTTTTGAACTTTAAGAAGAATTTTATGACGATTTGGCATTTTGCCAGATCCAAATCAATAGAATGCTTTATTAATGTTTCTTTCTATAAATATAGTATTGAAATCGCAGACTGGAATTCTTACTCAATGTATTGTTAATAGACAAAATATGTAGAATATGTATTTAGTATTAAGATACAATTGTTCTAATCTGCCAGTAGTTTGGTTTATCTGTTTTGCACTCATGGGGTACGTTACAGACAACTGCAACTGTTTTACAACATGGAAACTTGTCAACGATTCAGTAGAAAGCATGATTTTTGTCAGTAAAAATCTTAGACATACTGTACAAAAAATGTAGCAGAACCAAATTCCATAAAAATATGGAAAGGAACTGACAGAGAGGAGGGATAGGAAGGGCCTTAAAGGTCTGATCCAGATACCCCAAGCTTAAAAACTTAAAATCCTGAAATCACCAACCTGGGTAAAAATGCAATCCTTTATACCAAAATCTGAAATAGGAACTCCTGGATCTCAAAAGGATAAATCCTGTATTCTTGAGTTTGAATGGACCCAATCCAAGAGTCTCAGAAAAGATCCTTCCTCCTCCCATGAGAATTCCATGGCATATTGCATTTGTAATTCTGCATCAAAGTTGCTTGCACAACACTTATTGTCTATATGGATAAGTAAAAAAAATAAAAATATGATTTTATGGATTAAGCAATTTTAGGTTTGTTTAAGGGATTATGTTAACAAATAAGCTTAATGTAGCTCAACATTTACCTAACACAATTCTACAAAACTGACACACAACATAACATGTTGGTCACATGAATTCATTTTTATTCTTTTAATTATAATTTTCATGCATGGTTTTCGATGGTTTAATCAAACCACAAAGAAAGGCATAAATAACAAGGGAAGTCATTTGCAAACCATGAATTCAGTTGTTAACGAACATCTCACTTTCTGCCAATCTACGAAAATTTATTGTGCTGAAAATAAATCAAACCACAGTAAATGTCTTATGTAAAACCTGTGCTGAGTTGAGTTCCTGGCTTGTAATATATTATACACATTGTTGAGATATCTTTCTTAAGATTATTTCTGTCATAATTCAGAGAGGAATTCGCTTGGGCAGTAAAATCAGCATATCTATCAGTTATGTGTAGTTCAAAACATTTTAGCTAAATCCTAAAATACTATTTATCTTAAATGAATAAAATGAAAACCAAAAATACTGCACCATCAGAACAGTTCAAAAATAAAACCGGAAGATTGTAGACAAAGAGATAAAATCGATCCCCCTAACACACATGCATCATGAACACTCACTCTCTAATGATGCCCCTAACACACATACATCATGAACACTCACTCTCTAAGTACTGGCACTTCAATATAAGGTTATGGGTGGCTCAATGAGTTAGGTAGCTGGATTACCTAACAACTCATACAAGCCTATCAACAATACAGCGTGGATTCACGCCCAACCTTGTAAATTACCCAAAAGGGTGCATTCGACTCGCAGTCGCAAGTGATAAAGTTTACCAGTTGCTTGCCCATGGTCGGTGGTTCTCTCCAGGTACTCTGGCTTCCTCCACCACTAAAACTGGTCGCCATGATATAGCTGAAATATTACTGAAAGCAGGGGTTTCAAAGTTTTTTATAATAGGAGGTACTTCTTAAATTTTAGGAGGTACCTAAAAAATTAGACTGAGGGCCGTAAGGGGTCCAGGGGGCGGAAGCTCCCGAAATCTAGCATTTTGTGGACCAAAAAATGGACTTCAGAGACTGCAAAACATTAATTGTTTATGAAAGGAAAATCCCATTAACTTTAGAGTTCAGATTTCAACAAGAGTGAAGACCATGCACAATGCCTGGATCCCCCCCCCCCCCCCCCCCACAATTTCTTTATTGAATATTTCAGTTTACAGAATTTAGCCAAGATTATTCATAGATAGTCTGCCACATCTTAAAAAAACCCAAAAGGACCATGAGCTACGGTTCCGCAGCTAGACTTGACCAAGCCATTGTTATCAAAGCTTAAACTTCTCAAAATTCTTTTGTTGGCTTTGTCCTTTTCTTTTTCACAATACCTTGGCTTGTGTGTTTTTTTTACTTTATTACCAGTAATTAAACTCATCAAAGACCATTGGCAGGATCAAGACATATAAGTGTCATAGTTAATGAAACCAAGGACGTATATAGAATACGTCCTTGATGAAACATATAAATTTAATTTGCAATCATCAATCTTTAATAAAATTTATAATTTTTTAATAGATCAATACAAATATAATTAAACAAAAACAATATATATTGTTACTTTCACGACTTATGTGCAAAAAAAATGTTCGAACAAAAACGATTCGCGGGAAGACATTTATTAACATTTGAATCACAAAAGTTAAATTATTTTGGAAAAAAAGGGGGGCCGGCGTTTTGACATTACAATGGGGAAGGTCTAAAACGCGGAAGTGGGAAAACACGGAAGTAAGCCCAAAATGAGTACTTGAAAGATCATATCTTGATAAGTACTCAACCTAGGATAAAATTCTAAACGGATTCTAAAAGCTATTGTTAAGATCTATCTTTTCAAGAAATAAATAATACAATATTTTATTATTTAGGTACTTAAAAGTTGACCGGAAGTGTCAAAAATGAGAACGGGCAATGGACAAATTTTTGACTTTGATCTCAAATGTATCAAAATTAAAAGACCCCGGTCAAAAACCGTTTAGATATTCCTAAAAACAATTTTATACTCTATCAGACGATATAAAATTCTGTTTGCTAAAATATTAGATAAAAGCACAATCTTGACCGGAAGCCTACCTTTTCAGAGTTAGCAGTCGGCTAATTTTCAACTTTGATTTCAAATTTCTCAAAATTCAATGAACCCGCTCAAAAACCGTTTAAATATTCTTAAAGACAATTTTATACTCTATCAGGTGATATAAATTTGATTTAATGGAAATATTGGTGGAAAGCACAATCTTGACCGGAAGCCTACTTTTTCAGAGTTAGTCAACGGCGAATTTTCAACTTTGATCTCAAATTTCTCAAAATTCAAGGAACCCGGTCAAAAACTGTTTACATATTCTCAAAGACAATTTTATACTCTATCTAATGATATACAAATATTTTTGTTAAGGTATTAGATAAAAGCACAATGTTGACCGGAAGCCTACCTTTTCATAATTGGTCGCTGATAATTGGACACGTTTTTCTCCAAATCTGCTTCAAGTAAAAGGTAGGCTTCCGGTCAAGTTTGTGTTTTTCAGCAATATTTTAATGAAATCAAACATATATGATCTTATAGGGTATACGATTGTCTTTAAGAATATCTAATCAGTTTTTGACCGGATTCTTTGAATTTTGAGAAATTTGATATCTCAAAAAATAATTTGAAAATTTGCCGATGGCTAACTCTGAAAAGGTAGGCTTCCGGTCAAGATTGTGCTTTCCACCAATATTTCCATAAAATCAAATTTATATCATCTGATAGAGTATAACATTGTCTTTATGAATATTTAAATGGTTTTTGACCGGGTTCATTGAATTTTGAGAAATTTGAAATCAAAGTTGAAAATTAGACCACTACTAACTCTGAAAAGGTAGGCTTCCTGTCAAGATTGTGCTTTTATCTAATATTTTAGCAAACAGATTTTGATATCGTCTGATAGAGTATAAAATTGTCTTTAAGATTATCTAAACGGTTTTTGACCGGGGTCTTTTAATTTTGATACATTTGAGATCAAAGTCAAAAATTTGTCCATTGCCCGTTCTCATTTTTGACACTTCCGGTCAACTTTTAAGTACCTAAATAATAAAATATTGTATTATTTATTTCTTGAAAAGATAGATCTTAACAATAGCTTTTAGAATCCGTTTAGAATTTTATCCTAGGTTGAGTACTTTTCAAGATATGATCTTTCAAGTACCCATTTTGGGCTTACTTCCGTGTTTTCCCACTTCTGCGTTTTAGACCTTCCCATTACAATGCAATTCGTATTTGAGCCATGTCCGGTCCTTTTTCAAGATTTCTAGTAATTTTCTATCCCTTATCTCCTCGTACCCCCTTTTAAAAATGTTTTTCAGCACACTTTCATTTCTGTGAACAACCGCGGTAGTGCCCCGTCAAAATATGTAAATAAATTAGCCATAGGTTTTTATTTTCTTATACCGGAAGTTAAACAATATGGACGGAGTTAAGCAACAAGACAGTACGCCCCAGAATAATTCGACCCCGGGTTTTAAATGGATAAAAAACATCGCACAAAATATTGTGTAGTCATATATTCATAATAATCATACTTATATTACTGGAGATTACACTAAATTGTGTTTGAACATAATTTGTAAACGGTCATTTTTTTATTTTGAAATGATGTCAGCTTTGTTCCGGTCCGAGTTTACACAAGGATGAAAAGATATTGGGCCGAAAACATATCTATTTACCGCATGCGCAAACTGCTATTTACGATTCTAAGGTAAAGTTATTTTTAAAACAGGGAATATCCCATCAACTTGGTCGTGACGCAGTTGTTCAATTTGAATGCAAGAATTCAGCAATTGACGTGATCATTAATTTTTTATGAAAAATGTTCCACAAGCCTATCGACCATCGTACTTGTGGTTTTGACCACCGCTAATTTTGGGGGGTTCAGTAATTTCTACCGGTACTATACACGATCTCAGGCGGGTAAAAGTACCGGGTACCGGCCCACTTTGAAACCCCTGTGAAAGTGGCATTAAACACAATAAATCAAATCAAATCAATATAAGGTTAAACTCTTTTATGGTTGCAAACCTCCACTCCTAGTGAAATAATCATGATGGTGTCATACAAGTGTTTTCCACTTGTGAGTGAAATTATGACTCAAATATAACTGGGCTAGCAGCTTTGTTGTAAAATATAACTGGGTTAGCAGCTTTGTTGTATAAAGCAATGTGAAAACATCACATGCCCAGGGTTTCAAATTGGGGCAATATTTAGGTCATTGACCTAAAGATTTTAGAAATGGCCTGAATTTTTTAAACTTATAGGACATTTGTTGGGTTACATTATTAAGTCATGACTGATAGGAAATGCTGGTTTTAGGACAATTGTCCTGAACATGTCTGAGCATTTATAACAGAAACCCTGCAATGCCAGAATTAAAAGAGGAATAATTGTACCATATCCATAGTTTTTGCCAAAATAATTTCACTTTCGGTAAAATGCTGACTTTGTGTCAACCAAACAGTAATGTGTATTAAAGAATAATATCTGTTGTAAAAGTCTGGAATGTGTCTGAATTTCTATATTAATATACTATTTAGTACAATAAATTAATGTTAAATTGAGTGATTTTTCTGGCTAGGTAATACCATATTGTGAGTATGTTAGATATGTTACTTCTATAGACTACAGTCTACAGATTGATTTCATAGATTACCATTACAGGAAGTATTGACATGTAATACAGGAAAATTGATAGGTTAGAATTACAGATAACAAGTTATTTTTGTAGATCATCTGTTTTTAACTACAGTATATCAGAAAAGTAGTAAATTTACATCAGTATTTCTTTTCTATTGACAAATTACAGTTAAAGTGAATGAGTGAATGATTAATGTTTAACTCAAGCTCAGCAATTTTTCAGCTATATCATGGCGAGAACAAGTTAATTCTCAATGAGCTAATGATGAGATCCGCTTTGTATTAGACCAACAGGCTTAGTTGGATTGTTATAGTGCTAGCTTACTGAAACAACAGTCCACAGATAGACATGTCTTCCCACTCTGACACATTTAATTATCCTGATTCTTAGCCAACCAGTCATTGCTTTTTCTCCTTAATGCTGCGTGCGTAGCAGAGAAGCAACAAATAACAATGTTATAGTCTTTGGTTTGACCCCATCAGGGGTCAAACCCACGATCTACCACACTCCAGGCGAGCATGCTAACAATTAAACCACTCAAAGCGTTTCAAATTACAGTTAAATGTGAAAGGAATAATAAGTGATATATACAGATTAATACATGGGCATTTCCATATTGGCCTGGTTATCATCCTGAGATCCCCATATTGGCCCTCGACTCCGTCTCGGGCCAATGTGGGTCGAAGGATGATAACCAGGCCAATATGGAAATGCCCATGTATTAAACTATTTATTACATACTTCCAACATCTAGAAAAGAGACACCCATATTGGCCTGAGACGAAGTCGATGGCCCGGGCCAATATGGGCCTTGATATGGAAATGTTCTTGTAGTAATCCAATAACTGGTTATTTTCCCGGGGTGTGAAAATATGGACAGTTTACTTCCTGTCATATTGATCATACAAAAATGCCTTTATTTGAACTAAGTATGTAATAATATATTATAATACATGTCATCAGGGGAGGTTACTATTACAGATACTTCATCATATTTAATTACTTCATGTGATAACATGTGTGTTACAAAGTTCAAGATCATAAGAACAATGCTGCTTCTCATCCAGTTAAATGTGAGGGTTGGCAATTTACTCATGGAAAATACTTCAGAGATCAAATTTAGGTGTAGCCCAAGACCACTAAATTTGGGCCTGGGTTCCTGAAAATGTTCAGATAGAAATTTTAAATATTTGATTGTGCCAAGTCAGTTGCTGCGCCCCATGAATTTTTGCTGAGCTATTAAAAAGGTATGTTTGGAAGTCCAACTGGCAACTGTAGCAAAAATGTTGTTTTGTTCCTGCACTTGCAATTGCATTACCACATTTTTTCACAAAGAGAGGAGGTTTGAACCCATGAAAGAAGTTCAACCCTGTAACTTTTTATTGAAGTGCTAAGTGAAGTGGTCATGTATAAATGTGTGTTAGATGTAATGATTTTGCTCCTGTTTCTATGCTTTTCCAATTAGATTTTGAAAGTGTTTGGTTGGTGTAGTTTTTTTCCCTTTATTCATGCATTTCTTTTAAAACTTAATTTTTTTCACAACAACATTGGTAAAGTTGTAGGTGTATGATTAGAGTTCCTGAGAATTTGATCAATTTATAATCATTTGAAATTAATGCTGTACTATAATTTACAGTCCAATCTTGTTAGCTCGAAATTGTTAAGTCGTTTTATTATGGACTCCTTGAAGTATAGATATGGTTCGTTCATAGTATTTGATAGCTAAATTTGCCCTGCTACATCTAATTTATTCTTTCTAATTTGATATGACGAGGTTCTACTGTAGTTGTGCTAAATTTTACAGTGGATTTATAAGCCTTGTAAAAGATATGGCAAAAACAAAGTAACACTAATTTAGATGACATACATGAAAACCTTTGTGTAATTCTGAAATGTATAAAAAAAAAATTGTAGAAGAATCGTAAACATCTGTTGTGCAAAATAAGTACATACTTTTTTTCTTTTTTTCTAAGTCAGGTCCCCAAGGGTGGCATATACATTTAACAGTCATGATTGTTTAACATATATAAAACAGCATATGACAGCAAAATCAGTACATATCAAGGACTAAACAATAAAATGATTTGTTGAACAATAAAATGAATTGTCAATTGATACTAACAAATAAGGTATGTGCAGCTGTGTTGCTACTCTGGGTAATGGAAGCAATGTTTAATAGAATATTGTTTTGCTGCAATGGGCACCCAGGGACAGTGCTAATGTTTGTTGAAATTGTAACAAAACCTCCTCGTGTCCAATGCAGGAAAACAATATTATGTGTTATCATTAATTATTCTGCTTAAAGATATAAAATTAAAAAAAAAAAGAGAATCATATTCAAACACATTAATAGTAACTGTAGAGGTCTCATTTCAGCTAAGGATACCAAGTGACGATGCTCAAGGTACTGTTATATGCAGACCTCCTCGTGTCCAGAGCAAAAAAGAGAGCCATGCTATTTCATGTTCTTTAGAATAAATGTTGCTATAGTAGTGAGGACTGATTTTTTCTGTGTATTCATTAACCAAACAAGTTTGTCCTTTGAATTTAAACGTTTGAAATTAGGACAGCTTTTTGCTATCTCCTTAAGTAGGAGATTTCGGTAATTTTCAAGTTTATTACAGTGAAATAAAAAATGATATTCGTCTTCCACTTCCCCAGAGGAGCAACGCTCACATTTTCTATCTTGTAGGAGAGTACCCTGGTATCTACCAGTCTCAATTTTCAATTGATGACAGGAAATACGTAGCTGTGTAAGGCATCTCCTCTGATTGTCAATACAAATTGTACAAATTGTCAGTGTTAGTTAACATTAATAAGATTCTCTATAATCAGAATTCTCTCATAAACACACATCTTCTTTTTTTTTAGAAATTGGGTGATTGACCTGACTGTTTTTATGATTTTTTTTTTTTACCAAATTCTCCAATCAATTTGAAATTACTCCTTCGAAATGGGGTATAAATGTCAGGAGCCATCTTTGTATGTCATCCAGCATGGTATGAAATATTGTAAAATAAATTGAAGTTGAAAATAGCTCGGCCTTCCATTATTTTTTCATCAATTGAGAAATTTTGGTGTACAGACAGGTTCATCGTACTGTTCTTGTTTGGTTTTGGTTTACGTGTGTTAAGCAAGTTACTTTCAACAATATTTCAGTTATGCATTGTATCATGGTCACAAATTTTATTAGTGGAAGAAAATTATTTTCTTGGGAAGAAAAAAAATCCACTGACATTCAGTCATAAGATTGTATTGAGTACATTTCACCATGGACTGGAGTCAGCCTCACACCATACGTCACTAATGTTAAACTCAGTCACATTAGATTGTATTGAGTACACTTCACCATTAGCTGGAGTCTACTTTATGCCATAAGTCACTGACAAAGTTCTCCTCCCTCAGACATAGGTGACCATAGCCAATTTTGACTATCCTGTTTAGGCCCATTGGTAAAACTTGCTCGCAAAACTTTTAGATTATTTGGCTTTCCAATCTTTTGAATATGATGACCTAGACCATTTATTCCATATGGAATAAATATTATAATATTTTTTCCTTTGGAACAAAAATTCTGTAACAGTTATTCCATTTGGAATTTGTAATATGTGGAAACTTCTATTCCATGACAGTTCAACCCTCTTGTTTTGTTTTGTTTTGGTTTTTTTTTTTTGGGGGGGGGGGGGGGGTCTTGTCACATATATATATATGGTGGATAAGAATTCCAGAAACATGTTGTGCACACTAATTTCGATGTCTACGTTTTTATCACATAAGATTGTATTGAGTGCACTTTGCAATCAGATGGAGTCAGCCTCGCACCATAAGTCCAGGACAGGAGTCTGCCTACTTTACATTTAACTTAGTGGTGATAGGATTAGGATTATGGTGTTTAATGCCTCTATCAGCAAAATTTCAGTTATACCGTGGCAGTCAGTTTTATTGGTGGAACAAACCAGAGTACCCTGAGAAAACCACAGACCTGCTGTAAGTCACTTTAAACTTGATCACATAATGTTGTATGGAGTACACCTCACCATGAACGAGAGTGGTGATAGGAAGTCATTATAAAGCCAACAACCACTGAGGACCCTCACACTTATATATATAGATTTTAATTAGGTTTTTTCAAGGTATGATGATGTTGCAGCTACTGACTGAGAACTGATGCAATGTACAGTATAGTAAACAACATTTGATCTATGTCCTTGATTTTTGACAGTAGGTTGCAACAATATTTGAGGTTAACGACTTGTTTTATTTTGTTTATGAATTTTCTCAACAAAGTATCCCATGTCCATATTGCAGTAATAGATTTTTAATATTTGATTAGTGCTAATGCACTCTGTCAAGATGGCTTGATTTCTTTAGTTTAATGGAGGAGTACATTTCATTTCCAGGATGGATGAATCTTTTATCCATTTGTAACTCAGCTTTCTTGTTTCTTGTTTTTAAGTTTTTCTTGGCTAGCCGCTTTTACATTGGATATCAAGTTTTAAGTAATACGGGCAATGTACAGATCTATGAGAAAAATAATAAGTAACATGCATTAGACATGCTGATGCATGAAAACAGTTACTTAGCAATATGGCAAAATGTTGTCTTACTGCAAAGGGTACTTTGATGAAAGTTTTCATTATTAAGATGAACCAATACTATATCACTGTGATCTGTATATTTCAGTGTTAACTGACTGATGTCAGAGTTAATTACTGGTTATACATATACATGTACTTTTGTCCTGATCGGACCTTCAAGCTTAATACTTGGTAATGATATTTTGAAGAGTAATTTAAATGGTTTTGTTGGTGGGATACTTGTTGTTGGTTAAATTTTTCGGTTTTCATTGTTTTGTTTAATCTTTTAATATAAATGTACATAGTAAAAAATGAAAAACAAAAACAAACCACACTGTCGGAACAGTTCCAAAATCTAGAAAAACAAAAATATACCACACTGTCGGAACAGTTCCAAAACCTAGAAAAACAAAAACTACCACACTGTCGGAACAGTTCCAAAATCTAGAAAAACAAAAATATACCACACTGTCGGAACAGTTCCAAAACCTAGAAAAACAAAAACTACCACACTGTCGGAACAGTTCCAAAACCTAAAAAAACAAAAATACCACACTGTCGGAACAGTTCCAAAACCTAGAAAAACAAAAACTACCACACTGTCGGAACAGTTCCAAAACCTAGAAAAACAAAAACTACCACACTGTCGGAACAGTTCCAAAAACTACCACACTGTCGGAACAGTTCCAAAACCTAGAAAAACAAAAACTACCACACTGTCGGAACAGTTCCAAAACCTAGAAAAACAAACAAAAACTACCACACTGTCGGAACAGTTCCAAAACCTAGAAAAACAAAAACTACCACACTGTCGGAACAGTTCCAAAACCTAGAAAAACAAAAACTACCACACTGTCGGAACAGTTCCAAAACCTAGAAAAACAAAAACTACCACACTGTCGGAACAGTTCCAAAACCTAGAAAAACAAAAACTACTACACTGTCGGAACAATTCCAAAACCCAATAAAAAATGTACAAAGGGGCAAACATGATTCAAAATACCAAAATATTACTGTGCTCCACATTTTCCGCTTTGACTTTAACAGTATATTATATTTATAGTAAAAAGCACATCCAAGTAAGCTAATCTTTTAGCATAGCTTCATTCTGTCAATGGTTATGTTTCCTGTTATTTATTGTCTTGGGGGAAAGTCCTAATGCTATTCACATTAATTGTCTTAAAGGGATTACACTGTCAATGAGCAAATTACATTACCATTCCAATGGAGGATTTACATTTCCAATACGTTGAATGAATTATGTTCTGTTTGCCGTAATCACAATCCAGACCTTTCCTCATTCATGACTTATCACCTTTCTGGAGCACCTCCATTTTTAGCGGGGTTCGTGTTGCTCAATCTTTAGTTTTCTCTGAAGGGCTCCCATGTATTGGCATTGCATCGGAGCCATTAGGAGGGATAATATTGCCATAATATTTGCTTTTAAAGCATTAGGGATTTAAATAACTAATTTATTTCATTATGTTACATTACCAAATGTCTGGAAGGGATTACCTAGTACCTACATAGCTAATGCCTGCTATTTATTGCAATGGTTTTGAATACCGTAATCGATAGAGAAAGCCGAAGGGACAATCAAGAATAGACAATCCAGAGAAACTGTCGACATTGGGTACACAGGACAAAGACAAACCAAATAAAAACACAACACAGAAAACTAAAAAAGATGAGCAACACAGACCCCACCAAATAATGGGGAGTGAATCCAGGTGACATCGAAGGACAAGTAGCCCCTGCCTCCCACAAGTGATTTTGTGCCACTGTTTTGGAGCAATTACAAATTCTTGATAGAATTACATTATTGGCTTGAGAGGTGATATTATACATTGCCATATATCCAGTGCTTCAAGGATTATAATATCAATGTCATGTGCCTTGATGTGATTAGCATTTTTCATGCCTTGGTGTACTTGTATCATCACAGAATTAAATTGCCTATATTTGATGGCTGGTTAAATTGCTGATGCTTTGTGTGTGTTACATTGTCAATGTCTTGAAGGGATTACATCATTAATTGCCATTATATTGAAGGGGTGTTACATTTTTGTCAGTGCTGTTGAAAGAGTTAAAAGCATTAAAATTAATAATGCCTTGAGCATGTTAATTTGCTAAAACATGGCCTATATGTTCAGAATATGTAACATTACCAATGCCTTTGAGTTGGTACATATGATAATGCCTGCATTGTATTACATTGACAAATCTTGAAGAAATTACATTTGGCAAAGCTACAAAGAAACCAAATTATGTTGATACTTGAAGACTAAATTACATTTCCAGTGTCTTTGAAGTTGTATATTTTCTTTGACTTTATTAAAAATCTGCAACTTTCTGGTTTAATCTTTCAAACAATTATCTTTAATTTTTTATTTGATTATTTCTCATTTACAATTTTCATCCATGGCCACTTAGTAGCTTTTGGAGGGAAAGATAAAAGTAAAAAAGTGTTTTTTATGTGTAGATAATCTTCATCTAAAATAGCACATCCTATCTACTTTGGTTAAGATTTCTGCTGATTGTTTTGTACTATATGAACCCCTCCTAAAAACAGATATTCTAATACCACTTTGTTAATTAAGTGTATCTACACATACAAACACATGATAAGGCTGTGAAAGACATCTGGTGTTTTACCCTCTATATAGTGTTAAGTAGTGACTAGACATTTTTGTAATTTCCAGAATTAATAATGTTTATTAATGTCCAGCCTTATTTTAATGATTATTTGCCAAAGACTAGTAAGGAGTGTGACATTCAAATTAAAATATGTCTCGGATATGGTATGTATAATATTATTTAATGGCAATATAGTTAGAATGTTTGTATTGTTTTTTTTTTTTTCTTCTTTTTTGTTTGGCGATACACTACCAGTAACATTTAGCAACATCCTCATATGGGGACATGTCAGGGTTCATTCTTTCGACCGAAGAGCCTACTAAATCTCTTGGTATCAAAACAGAGTATACACCAATAATTGTTTTGTCCGATTGGTTAATTTGTCTTGCTTATGATTGGAGGGTCAAAGATGAATGAAAGGTTAAATGACACGACCTCTAACAGGCTGTTGTTAGATGTTAATTTATCACCAAAGAATAAAAAAAATTAAAAAGATACAACAGACATCTAATTTTATACAAGAGTGATACAATGATGATTTATTTTATACAAGAGTGATACAATGATGATTTATTTTAATCTTATTTTCAGTGATTTGCGGCAGGTTGGTGGTTTTCTCCGGGTACTCCGGTTCCCTCCACCAATAAGACTGACCACCACGATATAGCTGAAATTTTGTTGAAAGTGGTGTTAAACACCATAACCCTAACCCTAATCTTATTTTCTCATTGCAAATTACATGAAAGTGCAAATGATTGAGTTGACTTACTGTATCATAAATTATAGTAAGAAGGAGAAAAGGGAATCTGTTTTTAAGGAAACCTTTACTATCTGGATTGGGTTGTACTCTAGTTGTTAACAGTTTAATGTGGTGCTAAATGACAAAATTATATAATTTGATTGGTTAATGTCAATTTTATGATCCAATAATTTTTAGTATAAGGATTCCTGCTAATGATGAAATGGGATCAATTTGATTGGTTAATGTCAATTTTATGATCCAATAAGATAAGCATTAGTCCTGCTAATGATGAAATGGAGTAGTTTGATTGATTATATGTCTACTTCATGATCATGTAAGCAACCAAGTCCTGCTAATGATGAAATGGTGTAATTTCATTGGTTAATGCCAACTTTATGATCCAATAAAATGTTAATACAAATGAGTCATGCTAATGTGAGTTGGAACAATGATCTGTTTAAATATTTCAGTTACATCCTGGAAGTCAGTTTTATTGTAGGAGCTGATCAGAGTACATTTAGAAAACTCCCGACCCGCCACAACAACAAGTCCTGAAAGATTTGATATCACATAATTATAAGGTTGTATCAAGTACACCTTGCCACTGTCGGAAATCAAACTCGTAAATTCAAGAGTGAAATGTACTGATTGTAATACATGTAGATGATAGCCATCACTGTGTCCCCTCCTAATGATGAAATGGTGTAATTCAAATTTGTTAATGACAACTTAATGATTCAATCAAATTATGATACAACGATTTCCTGCAAACAGTGTCACTTAATGATTGGTTAATAATGAAATTGTGTCATTTGATTGGTTAAGAAAAACTAATGATTCATGAAATATTTAATACAATCCAGTTCTGGTCAGCACAAATCAAGTAGTTTGCAAAATTCATAGAAACATTTTATTCCGAGAGTGAGTGATTGTTGTTTAATGCCAAATTAAAAAAAATTCTACTTTACTATACAATGCATCATGGGAAGAACAAGTTTGATTTGATGAGATGATGTCGTACTTTGTACTAGACCAACATACTTAGTTGGATTTTTATGGTGCTATCTCACTGAAACAACAGTCAGTGGGTAGACATGTCACTCCACTCGGACACATTAACCTGATTCCGAGCTAACCAGTCTTTGCTTATAGTTATACTCTTTGATTCTGCATGCTTAGCAGAAAAACAACAAATACCAATTTTATAGTCTTTTGTTTGACCCCACCCGGGCTAGAACTCACAATCTATTCTGAGAGATTTTAACTATAGTAATTTGATTTGAGTACTTTCCAGGTTTCCCAGACTTCCGTTATTGTTGTAATACCTTATTTTATAGTGGGTGGAAATGGCATTAAACAGTTCTAGTGTTGCACATGTTATGCATATTTTTGTATACATGTAGCTATAGAATGTTATCTAATGGAAAAAAAATGTCTACGCTCAGTATGAGATGTTTGAGATGTTCGTCAGACATTATCCCATCTCCTAAATAGTAGAAGATGTTTACAAGATTGAAATTCATCATATAAATAATGATTTTACTTATTCAAGACTATATTTTTTTAATATAATTTTTTGGAGTGAAATTTTGTATTCTGAAATTTATAAAAACTGGTATTTACAAGACTGAAATTCATCCTTTAATGAATTAATGATTTACTTATTCAAGTCTATATTTTTTAAATGTATTTTTTTGTGAAATTTAAACTACTTTGTATTCTGAAATGTATAAAAACTGGTATGATATATAGCAAATAGTTCATGGCACTGAGGGTCATATGGCAGTATATGGACCGGTCCGTCACCAGAAAAATATATGGACAGAAGCTTCTGAGGTCCATATAATATTTTTTTGGTGACGAACCGGTCCATATACTGCCATATGACCCAAAGTGACATGAACTATTTGCTATATTATACTTTTTATCTAAAATAATAATGCAGGTACCTGACCGGTCCATATACTAAAATAGTGACCGGCTGCGCTAACAAAGACAAATAGGGAAAATAAAAACGTAAAGTATAATATATACAAATATATAAATTGGTAAATGACAAACCAAAGCGATAACAATCTTCAATGGCAGATTTAGACATTAAATAAAATCTCAATTATTTTTCATACCATAAAAAATTTAAAGTCTCTTTTCTTGTAATCAATAAATCAAATTATAGCTGCTGCACAAAAAAAAAGTCAGGAAAACCCTGAATTAAAATCTGTATGGATGAAAAGTGCTTCCTTATTAAGTCATTAAGAGATTTTTTTCACCTGATTTCAGACTATCGATTTCAGCGTGGCTTAAATAGTATCATCAATATGTTTGACAACAAAATAAGGATAAAAAATCAATTCTAAATTTGCCTGAAGTAAATTTGTATCGATTGAAAATCAAAATAATTTCACATGGAGGTATTTTTCTGCATGAATGTCCTAAGCTGTCTTTTTTTTTAAGTGCAGTGATAGTTTCATTGATTAGAAAATATGTTGCTAATTTTTTTTGTGAAATTAACTTGCAATTTACACTTGTTTGATGAACTCAATGGACAAAAATGATAGAAGGGAGGTAATTCTATTAATTTTCTAAAAGGGGACATAACTCTTCTTCTCCTGGAAAACATGTTCATCATACAATCTATTTTCTGAGAATATATATAATAGGTTTTGATTATTGGATTTATTTGATAGACAAGTTGTCTGTGTGAGCTTGCTCTGTGTAACCTGGGAATGTTTTATTTTAATTACAGACTAGAGTTATTAATATGAGGTTAGGTCTGTAGTGTACTCTTATGCATCTGTGGTAATTAAATTTAAATATAATCAGGACTAGTAGCTGAACTATTGAAAATCATATTTTTTTACAGAGAATGAAGGATATCAATTCAACTTTTTTAGAAAAATATGAGATGTGATGAAAAGGTGAAGTTGTTAGAAACATACATAAAGATAAACTGAATAAAAAAATTTACTCTAAACTTACATTTTTAACACTAACTCATTTTTAATTAATATGCAAATCAATTATGTCATGAAAAAGAATCAACAGCTGCTTCAACAATCCACCTGTATGAAAATTAAAGACTAATAAAGTCAAGATTTTGGTTGAACTGTAGCCCCGGGCTACAAGACGATCTCCCTCCAAGAATTAAAGTTGATCAATCTGTTACAAAACACACACACACACAATCATTAAAATATGAAGTGGATGATGACTACAGATATTATATGATCAAAGTAATATTAGTGATGTAATTAGGGATGTGTATTCTTTTTCTAAGTTCATAATTAGTGTCAAGACTTAACAAGATCTGTGTTTACAAATAAACAGCTGTTTTTTCCATTATCTTGTCTTTTAAGAGATTAATTACAATGGGTTTTAACAGGAAAGATAAAAGATCTCTGATTAGATATTGAGATTTATAATTTGTATTCAGTTTTAAGCTCACCTGACTGACTTAAAGTCGACGTCCGATGTTTGCTTTTTAATCATTTTAATGATTTGTATTCAGTTTTTAGCTGACCTGACTTAAAAGTCGACTTCCAATTTCATTTTTTTTTACATTTTAATCTTCTCCTCAGAAAGCATTGAGCCAATATAAAACAAGCTTGGCAGGAATAGTCCCAGGAGTGTTTCCCCTTGTGATTGAACTGAAATATAATTTTTAAAAAAAGATACCACCCCTCTCCAGCCAGAATCACTCAAATTTTAATTGTAAGAGGATAATTAGAAGCTCTAATATTTATTCTGTGTTTATTCATCAAGTTTACTCTTTTGCTGATTTTTACTGATTACAAAAACAAAGCATATTTAAAGCATGATATAATTTGAAAATCTTCTTCTCTGAAGCTATAGGCTACTCAACCAATTTGAACTGAACTTGGCAGGAATAATCCTTGTGTATACCCATTCATGAATGGTCTGAACTACACCCAAGATGGCGACCGTTACTGAAAATGAAATTTTTAAATTGTCCAAAACTACCGTATTTGAAGCCAGAATCTGCTAAAATTTTAGCTACAAGAGCATGTTAAAGAATTCTTTATCATATACAATTGTTCCCCTCTTATAAGTTCACCCATTCTGCAGTGAAAAAAATGCCTTATAGGAGGGGTGGTCTCACTTGAGTAGAGAAATTTAGTAGCATTCAACTATCTCAGTGCATCTGAAATCTGAGATTTATATTGC
Organism: Bathymodiolus brooksi; assembly: GCA_963680875.1. Taxonomy (NCBI): domain Eukaryota; kingdom Metazoa; phylum Mollusca; class Bivalvia; order Mytilida; family Modiolidae; genus Bathymodiolus; species Bathymodiolus brooksi. The sequence continues at coordinate 83,822,711 of OY804585.1, read as the reverse complement.
ATCATCTTGCATGCAAGTGGTGTGTGCTACACGGTCAGTGTTGTACCAGTGCCTTTTGCACTTTGCTCTAATATAAGATGCAGAGCAGGGTACCAGGATACTTTATATACATCTAATAGACATATAAAACAAAGGTCATCATGTTCATGATGTATGGTAGTTGGATTTGAGTATAATTATCACCTCTTAAGTTGTGAGTTTGAATCCCACTCATGGCAAGGTGTTCTCAATACAATACAACATTATGTGATAAAGTTTGTCAGTGACTTGCGACATTTCGGTGGTTTCCTCCACCAATAAAACTGACAGCCACGATATAACTGAAATATTGTTGAAAATGGTGTTAAACACCATAACCCTAATACCTTAATTCCAAATACATTTGTGAAACTAAAGTGTTCATATTTTAGTAAGATCAATTTGTTGTAAGCATTGCCTTATTTACTATAAGTCCGGAAGCTGATTGCAGCTTTATATAGAAGTCATCTTTTAAACAACCAATATTGCAGCCACAGAGCTACAAGCATCCAAAATCTTATATCTTAACTACCATAGGTTGGTCTAATAGAACCAAAGCTGCAGACAAGCTGTAACAGTAATAGACTTGAGGGAGGGGGGGGGGGGGGGGGGTGCTATGTTTTATTTACAGATGATTAATTTTTTTTACACAGAAAAAGTTTTTATTTTAAACTGCGGCATCAGAATATTTAAATTTTTGCATCTATCAGGTCAATTGATAACTTATCAAATTTGGAGACAGAAATTTTAGTTTCAATAAAATAGCTTACCCCCACTAAAGTTGATATGATCGTTCCTCTAAATATGAACACAGTTACATGTATATTATAATTTGATATAAATACTACACAAATGCAAGTTTAAAGAAACTTGCATTTGTGGGATTATTTAAGCTTTGTACTTTAGCAAACACATGGTGTATATTTCGTTACAGTTCACCAAAATAATATTCTCTTTTGATCAGGTAAATTACTACCAGGTGAAAAACATTTATATACTATGTAAATTAATTCATAAATTCATAACTTTAGACAGAAAGCAAAACCCTGATGAGTTGTAAATTTCATTTAATTATTAAAGTATTGTCAGTTTCATATGGTACTACATAGTCTTTGTTGAAAAGGAGCCAAGGAGGTCACGGACACACAGGGAGCAATCCTTTTAAAGATTTTCAGATAATTATGATATATATTCTTCTGTCAACAAGATATCTTTCGTAAGATTGTATAGATAAATTTTAAGTCCTTGCCTGTAGAACATTTTCTTCAATAGCTTATCCAGGTTCTCATTCTGTTGTATATTTGTACCTAGTGTAGTTACTTTAGTGTCAGTTATCCAGGTTCTCATTCTGTTGTATATTTGTACCTAGTGTAGTTACTTTAGTGTCAGTTATCTAGGTTCTCATTCTGTTGTATATTTGTACCTAGTGTAGTTACTTTAGTGTCAGTTATCTAGGTTCTCATTCTGTTGTATATTTGTACCTAGTGTAGTTACTTTAGTGTCAGTTATCCAGGTTCTCATTCTGTTGTATATTTGTACCTAGTGTAGTTACTTTAGTGTCAGTTATCTAGGTTCTCATTCTGTTGTATATTTGTACCTAATGTAGTTACTTTAGTGTCAGTTATCTAGGTTCTCATTCTGTTGTATATTTGTACCGAGTGTAGTTACTTTAGTGTCAGTTATCTAGGTTCTCATTCTGTTGTATATTTGTACCTAGTGTAGTTACTTTAGTGTCAGTTATCCAGGTTCTCATTCTGTTGTATATTTGTACCTAGTGTAGTTACTTTAGTGTCAGTTATCCAGGTTCTCATTCTGTTGTATATTTGTACCTAGTGTAGTTACTTTAGTGTCAGTTATCTAGGTTCTCATTCTGTTGTATATTTGTACCGAGTGTAGTTACTTTAGTGTCAGTTATCTAGGTTCTCATTCTGTTGTATATTTGTACCTAGTGTAGTTACTTTAGTGTCAGTTATCTAGGTTCTCATTCTGTTGTATATTTGTACCTAGTGTAGTTACTTTAGTGTCAGTTATCTAGGTTCTCATTCTGTTGTATATTTGTACCTAGTGTAGTTACTTTAGTGTCAGTTATCTAGGTTCTCATTCTGTTGTATATTTGTACCTAGTGTAGTTACTTTAGTGTCAGTTATCTAGGTTCTCATTCTGTTGTATATTTGTACCTAGTGTAGTTACTTTAGTGTCAGTTATCTAGGTTCTCATTCTGTTGTATATTTGTACCTAGTGTAGTTACTTTAGTGTCAGTTATCTAGGTTCTCATTCTGTTGTATATTTGTACCTAGTGTAGTTACTTTAGTGTCAGTTATCTAGGTTCTCATTCTGTTGTATATTTGTACCTAGTGTAGTTACTTTAGTGTCAGTTATCTAGGTTCTCATTCTGTTGTATATTTGTACCTAGTGTAGTTACTTTAGTGTCAGTTATCTAGGTTCTCATTCTGTTGTATATTTGTACCTAGTGTAGTTACTTTAGTGTCAGTTATCTAGGTTCTCATTCTGTTGTATATTTGTACCTAGTGTAGTTACTTTAGTGTCAGTTATCCAGGTTCTCATTCTGTTGTATATTTGTACCGAGTGTAGTTACTTTAGTGTCAGTTATCCAGGTTCTCATTCTGTTGTATATTTGTACCTAGTGTAGTACTTTAGTGTCAGTTATCTAGGTTCTCATTCTGTTGTATATTTGTACCTAGTGTAGTTACTTTAGTGTCAGTTATCTAGGTTCTCATTCTGTTGTATATTTGTACCTAGTGTAGTACTTTAGTGTCAGTTATCTAGGTTCTCATTCTGTTGTATATTTGTACCTAGTGTAGTTACTTTAGTGTCAGTTATCTAGGTTCTCATTCTGTTGTATATTTGTACCTAGTGTAGTTACTTTAGTGTCAGTTATCTAGGTTCTCATTCTGTTGTATATTTGTACCTAGTGTAGTTACTTTAGTGTCAGTTATCTAGGTTCTCATTCTGTTGTATATTTGTACCTAGTGTAGTTACTTTAGTGTCAGTTATCTAGGTTCTCATTCTGTTGTATATTTGTACCTAGTGTAGTTACTTTAGTGTCAGTTATCTAGGTTCTCATTCTGTTGTATATTTGTACCGAGTGTAGTTACTTTAGTGTCAGTTATCTAGGTTCTCATTCTGTTGTATATTTGTACCTAGTGTAGTTACTTTAGTGTCAGTTATCTAGGTTCTCATTCTGTTGTATATTTGTACCGAGTGTAGTTACTTTAGTGTCAGTTATCTAGGTTCTCATTCTGTTGTATATTTGTACCTAGTGTAGTTACTTTAGTGTCAGTTATCTAGGTTCTCATTCTGTTGTATATTTGTACCTAGTGTAGTTACTTTAGTGTCAGTTATCTAGGTTCTCATTCTGTTGTATATTTGTACCGAGTGTAGTTACTTTAGTGTCAGTTATCTAGGTTCTCATTCTGTTGTATATTTGTACCTAATGTAGTTACTTTAGTGTCAGTTATCTAGGTTCTCATTCTGTTGTATATTTGTACCTAATGTAGTTACTTTAGTGTCAGTTATCCAGGTTCTCATTCTGTTGTATATTTGTACCTAGTGTAGTTACTTTAGTGTCAGTTATCTAGGTTCTCATTCTGTTGTATATTTGTACCTAATGTAGTTACTTTAGTGTCAGTTATCTAGGTTCTCATTCTGTTGTATATTTGTACCTAGTGTAGTTACTTTAGTGTCAGTTATCTAGGTTCTCATTCTGTTGTATATTTGTACCTAGTGTAGTTACTTTAGTGTCAGTTATCCAGGTTCTCATTCTGTTGTATATTTGTACCTAGTGTAGTTACTTTAGTGTCAGTTATCCAGGTTCTCATTCTGTTGTATATTTGTACCTAGTGTAGTTACTTTAGTGTCAGTTATCTAGGTTCTCATTCTGTTGTATATTTGTACCTAATGTAGTTACTTTAGTGTCAGTTATCTAGGTTCTCATTCTGTTGTATATTTGTACCTAGTGTAGTTACTTTAGTGTCAGTTATCTAGGTTCTCATTCTGTTGTATATTTGTACCTAGTGTAGTTACTTTAGTGTCAGTTATCCAGGTTCTCATTCTGTTGTATATTTGTACCTAGTGTAGTTACTTTAGTGTCAGTTATCCAGGTTCTCATTCTGTTGTATATTTGTACCGAGTGTAGTTACTTTAGTGTCAGTTATCTAGGTTCTCATTCTGTTGTATATTTGTACCTAGTGTAGTTACTTTAGTGTCAGTTATCTAGGTTCTCATTCTGTTGTATATTTGTACCTAGTGTAGTTACTTTAGTGTCAGTTATCTAGGTTCTCATTCTGTTGTATATTTGTACCTAGTGTAGTACTTTAGTGTCAGTTATCTAGGTTCTCATTCTGTTGTATATTTGTACCTAGTGTAGTTACTTTAGTGTCAGTTATCCAGGTTCTCATTCTGTTGTATATTTGTACCTAGTGTAGTTACTTTAGTGTCAGTTATCTAGGTTCTCATTCTGTTGTATATTTGTACCTAGTGTAGTTACTTTAGTGTCAGTTATCCAGGTTCTCATTCTGTTGTATATTTGTACCTAGTGTAGTTACTTTAGTGTCAGTTATCTAGGTTCTCATTCTGTTGTATATTTGTACCTAGTGTAGTTACTTTAGTGTCAGTTATCTAGGTTCTCATTCTGTTGTATATTTGTACCGAGTGTAGTTACTTTAGTGTCAGTTATCTAGGTTCTCATTCTGTTGTATATTTGTACCGAGTGTAGTTACTTTAGTGTCAGTTATCTAGGTTCTCATTCTGTTGTATATTTGTACCTAGTGTAGTTACTTTAGTGTCAGTCAGTCCACTGCTGAACTTTTTTTTATCCCTAAACATGATTGAATCTAAACTGTACATAAAAAAATGGTCATTAGGTGATCTTTTACAAACTGTCATTTTGAAGTTGATAGGAAATTTATGATGGCCACAATCACAGGACAAATATAACATACAAATGTAGGTCTCTGTGGGAAAAATATTAAACAGTTATACTGAACCATTTGATGGCAATCTTGGTTTGAATGTTTCTTTGATGGTGCTTTAACAAACATCAGTTTCAATGTTGATCTAAAATCCAAGATGGCTGCTACTGCAAGGCAAAGTTTAAGTAAAAGGATCCTGCAAGAAATTTTTTTTATGAGAAAGTAGAAACTTGATTGTATCCAAACTGTAGATGAATAATCATTTGATGGACATTTGCAGAGTTTTAAATTTTTGTGTGGATCAGAAATTCAGGTGGTCCATTACTTTTGCCAGTAACTTAGAACCTTTTGAGAAAATTAATAAAAATCTTTCTGTAAGATGTCAAAATCTACCGGTAGCAATCTAGTTAAATTGTTGCATTCATCGGTTAATAGCATAAACAACGGCATGTCAGTCCCACTGGCAATTTTCAATCTAATTTCATGTTGATTTCATGGTCAAAGAGAGACAACTCCTGATCATAGAGAGACAAACCATATCTGAGAATATAATTACATAAAGATGGACCACATAAATGCATGTGCACATTACAGATTGCTTTCTTAAAATCTTATGCTTTTGTTTAACTTTTATGCATATCAATTAATTTAATTATTAAAACTAAGGTTCTCCTCCCTCATGCAAAGGGAACCTGATTAGGCCCTTTGGTTTTCTTGTTCTCCAAAGCTTTAAAGTTATTTGGCTTTTCAATCTTTTGATTATTAACTTACCTGATTACGGTTTTTCAAGAAATGCGTCGTGTGCACTAAATTAGGTATCTACGTTTTAATTTAACAGTCAAATTCAACAAAAAAATCATTTTTAGAAGAAATATATTGATTTTTTTGTACCTACAGCTGACAGTGACTGATTTCTTATGTCAATGTTCTGTTTTGTGTTGATTTCATTGATAAAAATAAAATTAATGATATCTGATATTGAGGTAATGTTCTCAGTGGGTATTTTTGCTGTTTGATAAAAGAGTCATCGCATTGAATTTTTCCCCTGTTCTTCTACAAATGTGTTTCTTTTTTTCACTAGTGTTGTAAGATGGATAATATTTAAACTATTTGATACAGTTAGTAACAAGTAAAGAGAAGTTTGTTGCAAATACAAATATGTAACCATGGAGATAGAAGGCAGATTTGCTATAGATTCCTCTCTTATTAATTATTTCTTTCCAAAATTTTGACAAAACAAAAGCAACAACTACCTCTCACATCAAATTATTGAACACACATGCACACAAACATGTCCTGACTTACCGTTCCGGAGCACCTGAGTTCACCCCCAGTTTTTAGTGGGGTTCGTGTTACTCGATCTTTAGTTTTATGTGTTTGTTTTGTAGATCTTTGTTTGTCTTTTTTCTGTTGTCTGTCCTTCTTCGATTTACGGATTCTGATTACCCCTTTGGTATCTTCAAACTCTTCATGAGACCGGCGGCACAAAAATAGGGCAGAGTTAAATCAGTTAATAAGAGTAAGACCCCAACCTCTCTCCTGGATATTGGATATTTGTACTGTAATTATAAATATTGATTATTATTAATTAAGTGACATAATTAATGATAATGTAATATTTTTAGTTGTTGGTAATTTGTAACAAAGTCAAGGGATCTGATATATTTGATCAGGGTAAACATTGACAGCTTGCCATATTGAACATGTGGATATAAATTATATAGTAAAGTTTCTAGAGCTCTTCTAGACACATCTGTAGCCCTTTTCACAAAAATTTGAAAGTATAATCTTAACTTTTTCACTTACGATTAATCCTACGGCAATTCCTAAGTCATTTTCACAAAGATTATCTTACGACAAATTTTAATCTTACGACTAAAATTACACTTACGATAAAAAATTCTTCCTTAGGTGTGCTCGATACAACATTATGTGATAAAATTTGTCAGTGACTTGTGGCAGGTCGGTGGTTTTCTCCTGGTACTCCGGTTTCCTCCACCAATAAAACTGACTGCCACGATATAATTGAAATATTGTTGAAAGGGGCATTAAAAACCATAAACTATCTTCCTCAGCAACCTAGTTTCATTTTCATTGAACAATGTCTTTGTATTGCTTTCAATATTATCTGAACTACGATTTCTCAGAAAATAGGTCCCTTTATCACAGACAGTATCAGAGAATATACTCATACAAAATATTTTTTTTGAATAAACATATATAGAACATTCCCGGCACTAATTTATAATAAGTTTTTATGTTATGATGTTACCATAACAACGGGTCTCCTATTTCGTCTGCATTTACAAAAGCAAGCTGTCCGATTGAACATCACAAGTGATAAGAAGTTATGATGCATAAATATTGCAAAAGTTTTGTAAAATCAGTGTTGGAACACTAAACCAGTTGGCATTTACATCCTTGTGTAATCAAATCTGAGTATGAGAATGTGTTTGTATGTTTATATTGAATATTTATCTTATATATGAATTGGTCAACAATAACTCTACAAAATATGAGCGGGTATGATTTTCGTATAAAGGAAAGTTTCTTATGCATGCAAATTATAATTATCTATAAAGTTTGTCATTACTTGGAATTATTGTCATCATCCACACGTGATCACTTTTGGTAGAAGTTTTTTAAGGGAGTGCATCTGGTGTTCGAGAAAAAAACTATTCATATATTTTTATTATCCATGCTGGATAATTCATTTGATCGGTTGTGTTTCAGCAAAATATTTACCCCCCTTTTCCAATTAATCCCATCCCACATAAAATTAAATGCTTGTTCTCTTACTGATGAAAATTTATCCTGATTTTTCTGAGATAACCCAAATTAAGATGTGTTTATGTATTGCCAGAGTGTTCGATGATCATCGAAGTTGCCAGAAATTAATCAATTATATTACTAATATAAAGGCAATATCGAAACAATATTATTGGATCCAGAAACTTCCAGTTCTATAGCGGCTGTTCATACCAAACTTTTGTAAGCGGAATAGATGTTTAGAAGAAAATCCTGTATTCCTGTTTTTATCAAAAAAACAAATAATGAAAAAGAAGAATTCTCCCCAAGTTTGCAAGTAGTCTTTTCGATTGTCGACCGTTCCCAATTTGAAATCTAAAATTAAAAGAATTATCCTGATTTTTTTTGGTCATATGGTAGTTGATATGTAAACGATACACTTTGCTGCATTGAAAAGGTAAATGTACGGAATGCATCGTTATAGACTCTGTTATTAAGTCACACCAAAAAGGAGTAAATAACAATGCCATTTGTAGCGTCTGTTTGTATTAAACCATATTTATTTCAATGAACGTTTATCAATATGTGTAATGAGGTTTGTCATACGGTCAGAGAAGATGCACTAACGGTGAATTGCTCTCTTATTTTCAAGCCGAAGCGCCAATGCATCGTCCATCTTTTTTTCTATTTTTTTACTTACGATAAAAGATAAGACAAATATTTCTCTTACGTTCAAAATATTACACTTATGACAGAGTAGTTTTACACGTAAAGTTAGGACTATTTTTTAAGATTATCGTAATTATTTTTGTGAAACTCTTTTTAATCTTAGTTTTACACTTACGGCAATTTTTTATCGTAAGAATTTTTGTGAAAAGGGCTACTTTCTTATCATAGTAATTATTGATATTTGGTAAAAAAAAAAATTAAAAAAAATATTGTGAAATTACCATCAATTGTGGGGGGTTTCAATTTTCTTGGTAATATATTTGGTACGGAAAGTGATTTTGAAATTACTATCAATTGTTGGGTTTCATTTTTCTTGGTATTTCCAGGTCCATTAAATAGCATTATGTCTTCAAATTAAAAAAAAAAACAGCAACAAAAAACAAGATTTTGTATCTATTCCTATCTGCGTTTTTCAGTCATAACTTGCGACAGGTCGGTGGTTTTCTCTGGGTTTTCCGGTTTCCTAACCAATAAAGTTTATGGCCACGATGCAAAAAAAATTGTGTGCATATATCCATCCACACCATGCATGCATCCATTTCCATGTACCCTGGATTTAAGGGGAAAAAGAATTGGTAAAAATATTGATGGATATGGAAAAAATGCTTAAAGCTTGTGTATACATCTGTTGAATAAAAATAGTCCCACCAAGGTCTCCCATAGATATAAAAACAAATCTGGCCTTGGCTAAGCAAAGAAAGTAACTGGATTTATAAAACAAATCAGGCCTTGACTTAGTAAGCAGTAAAGCATCTCTTGAAAAAACATGGTAAAGAAATCAAGACATTGTATAAATAAATAAATGTATTCCTTGTCCATCTCAATCATATCAATGGGGATTCCATGGTGTTGATTTAGATAATGATATCGCCCTAATGGTATTACTGACAGTGCTGAAAGCATGAAATGTAATAATGTGAGATTGTCATCCTATCCTGAGGCCGTTGGACATATGTCTTAACACCATGTCTTAACAACGCTACATATATCTTATATCATGTAACATTATACTATCACAATGATAGTTGTAACAGGTCTTTATTAATAACTTATTCATCTCTTTGATTGACAAAAGGCAATACTATTACATACATGTATGTTTGTCCGTTGACCGGAAATATTGAGATAATCTTAAGACTTGCCTCTTGCTTGATACGTTGACAACTTCATTTGCATACATGATTTCTTTGAAATTGGTTTTTTGTGTGTGTGTATTGGTAAATTGTTATATGGGATTTTCCTGTTTCGTTGCGGACAGTTAACGGTGAAGTGGTATGATGGAATTGTATTGTGTTAGACATGTAGTATTAAGACAGTTATTGTAAGTAGAATTACAGTACTATTAATTAGTTAATTATGTGGTTATCCTTGTGTCACCCAATATAATGTTCTATTTAATATCTTAATTAGTAGCTGTTGGTTGCTGAGAGATTATTATCTGGGAGGGATAATTGAGATGACAGTAAAGATCTTCCAGATGACGAAAAATTATTTTGTATTATTATTCTTATCATTTTATTTTTATGTGCAAAAACTGCAATTTACAAAAAAACCCTGAAGGGTTCTAATAATTTTGTATATATAGTAAGTGACATAATTCTTGTCGCATAATGACACACAAAAAAAAGATGTAAGATGCTTGAATCTCGCATCTAATTTGCCTGTCACACTTGTATAATAATGTGAAAATAACAGATACAGTACTTTAGAAATAATATTTTGTGTTCGTCTCAAGATACCCCAGTACTACTAAGCCTTTAAATCCCTGGTTAGCATATTGCATGTAGTCTTAAATGTTATTGATCGTGGCATTAAGAAATAGTTCACTTGTCCTGACGTTTATATGGCTTTTTTGAATGGTGAATATGATACATATTTTGATGGATAATTAATAGATAATTAATTATGAAAAGAAAGTTTAAACAGTGATGGTCATCAATTTATTGTGGACAAAACCACTGATCTGCCACGAGTAACATGTAAACTTTATTATGTAATGTTATATTGAATACATCTCACCACTATCATGAATCAACTTGGCAAACTTTAGTGATGATTGGCACTGAAAACATAACTTGATGTTAATTCTAATAAATTAGAGATGCCAGTATCAGATTATTAATTATAACAATGTAACAGAATAATTAATAAAGATCATGAAACTAAAATATGCTAATTATTTTCAAATTTTCAAAATTTTACATCAATCAAGAACCGCATCGTTGGTGTAATGGTTAGCATACTCGCCTCAAGTGCAGTAGATCATGGGTTCGAACCCCGATCGGGTCAAACCAAAGACTATTGTAATTTGAGTGAGTTAGCATTATAAAAATCCAACTAAGCGTGTTGGTCTAATACAAAGTGGACCTCATCATCATTTCATTGAGAATTAACTTGTTCTCGCCATGATATAGCAGAAAAATTGCTGAGTTGGCATTAAACAACAATCACTCACTCACTTACATCAGTAAAAATGATTTGTTTTACTGATTCTAATCATTGAAAGCTTCAACACTTTAGAAGTATATGTTGCTTATTGTTATCGTTTATTTAGACTATTGTTCTTTGATCTCACCAAGGGATATTGCCAGTATCAACGATCTGTCTCTAATACTGGAAAATATTGGTCAGTGTGGCGTCAAAAGTATTATGAGGTAACCGATAATAGCAGTAACGTCTGATTTGACATACATTATCACTTACTAGTAATCACAGAACGTGCTATCAGACTCGCTGTGATACTAGTGATAATGTCTGTCTCGACCTTCAAAACTGCTGGTATTCATTATATATTGCACCAAATGTTTCCGTTGTTTATTTTGTTATAGAAGATTGCTTAAGTTCTAATAAAACACCGTGAACTTACATCAAATCACATTTTTCTTTGATTTTCTACTTTTATATTTGGTGAAATTTTGAGATTGTTTATTTTCATTCAATCTGATTTCATTTTTATTTTCTAATAAAATATCAGGAAAATACATCATAATATCTTAAGAATGATGTAATATAATGTTATGTAATGCCAGATCTTCAATGATCATCAAAACATCCGTGCAGAGAGAAGAGAGAAGGCAATGTTGTATTTTAATTTAATGGCTGATCACGACTCTGATTTTGCGGTAAATGACAGACAATTAAAACTGATAGATAAAATTAATGTCCTATACCAAATATCTTCTCATTTAAATAAATCGATATGGCTTGTCTTGTCCTTTCATTGGGGAAAGCAAATTGGATTAAGTGGAATCAAAATGGGTTTTTCAACCCAATCTTCATTTGGTTTAGATAATTTGTGTAATGTTTGCTAGGACATTTTCGTTAAGTCATTCCAAAGAAATAGTGATCTTTGGATCAAGAAGGAAGTCATTTGAGTCTATTTACTGCTCCTGTTATGTCTAGACGTGGCTTTTAGCATTGTAATTATATAAGAAAAATCCATCTTATGCTGGGTAACAGTCCAAGTCTCAGTCAGCAAGATGTTTTTATCTTATACTGAGTAATAGTCCAAGTCTCAGTCAGCAAGATGTTTTATCTTATACTGGGTAATAGTCCAAGTCTCAGTCAGCAAGATGTTTTCATCTTATACTGGGTAATATTCCAAGTCTCAATCAGCAAGATGTTTGATGTTGTAGTTTTTACTTCATGTACTACAACCTGGGTATAGTCCAAGTCTCAATCATTACTATGTTTTATTGTTGTTTAACCAATGTATGCACATGCTACAAGCTGGGTTACATTTGTGCAATATTAAACTGGTTATGCACATTCTGTTTTGAAATATACATCTTTATTATGGATCTTTAGTTTGAAAAGTTTGAACTACAGCAACATAATTATTAATTTATATTGAGGTTTGTCTTGTTGTTCTTTCTCATTTGGCCATTGCATTGTCTGTCTCTCTTCAATTTACAGCTTCTGATTACCTCTTTAGTATCTTCAAACTTTTATTGCTGCAGAACCTTAAGATCAACAATTATTAAGGAGTGGGTTTTGGTAGCCCATTGCAAGACCTTATCCATCATTCCCCCCCTTTTTTGTTGCAATTGCAATCAAACAATCAAACATCCTATCACCCCGGTTTTTAGAGGGGTTCATGTTACTCGATCTTTAGTTTTATGTGTAATGTTTTGTAAATCGTTGTTTATCCTTTGGTCCTTTTTCTTTTGGCCATTGAGTTGTCTGTTCTTCTTCGATTTACGGATTCTGATTACCTCTTTGGTATCTTCAAACTCTTCTTATTGTAACTTTGTAACTTGTCAGGTATATAGGTAAAATACTGCACATCGCAGCGTCATTGCTTGACATTAAAAAACAAACAATCAATCAATCAATCAATCAATGTTGTTTACTCAGAGTTTCCATTACCAGAGTTTCCATTACCACAATAAAATAAGAGCCATTAGAGCTAAAGCTTGCATGTCTGTGATTTGTTGTACTTTTCAGACTTGTTTCAAGGTTTTCACATGATTATATCTACATAACATCTTTGTCACACTGACATTGCTGAAACAGAACAAGACAAAAAAGGACAATACAATGTTTTCTTGTAAATATGCTTTTTTATTATGACTAAGATCATAGACATATAGCAAGTAAAACTAATTAGTCTGGCAATTATATCAAAGAGTGCTACCCGTCCAAACTACATGTAATTACCCTGCCAAATACATTACAATGCGTTGCTCCCTCCCGAATAAACCTAAAGTAATTAACGAAAAATATGATGAATGTCTTAGCTGAAAGATGTTCTGATTGAAAAAAGATAAATTTCACACATGTTTATTATTATTGTCTAATATTTAAAATGCAACTGGAAATTTGATAAAACTATAGACACGTTTAACAAGCGCTTTCAGAGCTTTTAGTGACTGTTGTGTTACAAAATGCCATGAAATTAAAAACTGAAACAGATTTCTATGTAATTAAGTAGAGAAATTATTGGCACTAAACATAAGATGTTTTGATGGCTGTAAATATTGACAGTTAGATGTTTAACACTGGTCTTAAATGCATGTAGACATTTTATATAATGCACCTGTCGTCTGCTGCAAAAAAAAGTGTAATTTGCCCCCATGTTTACAATCAAAATAACATGTATTAACTCTTATACACTTCTTTACATATAATTATTTAATAAGTAAGATGTTAAAAGTCAATCCCTTTATTATCAATGTACTTTAGTCACTGTTTACTATTAAAATGTATGTACACTAGTTGTAGGAACAATTGATTGTTCAAAATATGTCCTCCACTATCGAACACTGATGTAATTTGTTGCATTGATTGATCGATTGATGTTTAACATCAAGTGAGCATTATTTCGTGAGAAGAACAATTTACAAACAATAAATATCGTAGATTAAGAGGTGGTATTAAGATGGTCTTATGGACTAGAATTATAGCTTACCACAGAAAAGAGAATATAATGGTTATGGCTATCAAATCTGGCCTTGCAATGTGCCACTAATGACAACTCCTAACAAGAGAAGCTGCAGCAAGTTGTTTGTTAAATGTACACAAGGAGTGTGGCATTCTTCCTACACACAGGACACTCATTTGCATCCTGTCCTAAGGTTGATTTGTGTATTGATTCATCCCACATAACTAGGTGCTGTCCCTTTCAGAGGGTTACCTCCCATGGTAAAGAAATCTATTTCTATACCCTTGGACCCTTAGGAGGTGTTGTCTTGGGCCAAGGTCTTGTCTTGGTTGTGTATGTTGTTGACCATTGCTGTTGAACTTCATATTGTCAATTGATGGAGGGAGATATTGTGGTTGATAGAACAAGAATTTAGTGAATTTTCTTGCTCTTTCTTAATCAAGAAAAAAATAATCAAACATCCTTATGTATGTAGTAAGTAGTTCATAAGATGTAAACCAAGATTTCCAATTAACAATGAATGTCTTCAAGTTTGAAAAAATGAGAATAGTTTTCCCATTCTGATCTTTCCTTAATTTTTATTATCGGTAAACCAGTGGAGATACCTTCCTCAGAACAAAGTTTAGTTTTCTTGTTGTTTTTTTAGCTTCTGAGTATATAAGCGTACAGACTTTTTAGCTTCTGAGTATATAAGCGTACAGACTTTTTAGCTTCAGAGTATATAAGCGTACAGACTTTTGGTCACATTCAGTTTTAACAGCTGTATATTATATGGGTGATTCTGATTGACTGCACTAAGATCTGTTTTTATCTTGCCAGTGTTATGTACGATCAGATGCTGTGAAGTAACATGTTATCTTTCATATGATAAAGATGTGCTATACTGTATGTTAGTGGACTTTGTTTAGTATACTGTTGTAGGGGGAAAAAACTTATGTTCAAACAAAGCTTTGGATCTTTTGAAGCAGAAAATTAGTATTTTTAAAAAAAAATTAAATTTTATTTTGATAGAAGATCGATTTTGAATTTGATATAAAAAAAATCACAAAATTTGCATTTGTGAAAAAGTGTACAGCTGCAAACAATTGTTTCTAATGGAAATTTCCTGATTTCTCGAGTCCAATTGGAAACACTGATGTAATCTCTAGAAGTTTGAATTCTAGAAATTTGATTTGCATTGGAAATTTGTTTCAATTTAGGATTTATGTTTCTTCATTAGGGAATTGTGTAACACTTTCATCAATGTTTGTAAATTTGAGATGTCAAATGGATCATGAGTCTCTGGAGATGTAGTATGTCAGTCTGGATAGACGGTTTGGTATGTTCACTGTGATGAAATATTGACGGGCGAGACTGATCTGTTGATGCCGAAATTGACTTGTGATTACATTTCGAGGAATAACATAATGCACTGATGCTACCGTTCTCTTGAATTCTAATCAATAGTTCACAAAATGCATTAAAACTTTTAGACAGTTTGGAAAATTTTAAGACATTTGCTTGATGAAGGATAGAGGAACTGTCACTGATTGAATTTGTTTCCATCAGGAGATTTGGAATGAGTTTGACAACCGAGAAACGTTCAATCTTTATTTCATTTGGAGAAATGAGTTTTATTGACAGACAAAAGAGCAGTTTAAAAAAAAGGAAATTCCATTAGGCAAGGCAAATAGAGTTATTTCATGTGTTGAATTGGAAGTTGTTGGTTAGATGAAGGATTACCAGTAACTGACTGACCTGTGACACTCAATAATTATTTGTTGCAAATTTCTCATCTGAAATCAATGAAATTGATTACACAGACAAATCATTTATCCATCAGGATTAAAAACTATTTGTTTGACTAATTCATGTGTACAAACATTTGTTTCTAAAGAAAAGAAAATTATCATATTTATAAAGAATATTTTAATTTTTGTGCATTTGGCCTGGGCATCCATAAATAAAGTGTTAGTCAAATATTGGAAATATCGAACAAGTTTATTTATAGAAAATTGGACACCCATTGATGAAGGTTTCTCATTTCCTGTTAGCTGATGTATTGATTAGAGGTCAAAATAATTGATATACATTGTATCATCATTACTGTAAAAATAGTGGATTTTGTCTACTGTAAATCTTGGTTGTAAAAAAAATAATAATTAGAGATTCTGAATTTAATATAGGATTTTTCTATATATATATGATATTACTCTCCTTTAGATTACAAGATAAAGATAGTGCTGGCTTTTTTTATGTGTGTGCAGATAAAAAGAAGATGTAATATTTTGTTGAAAATCGAGACAAAAAAAACTTTCAGATTATAGATTGATCATTACTATATAGCAGACTGTCTGTGTTGGTCTGTTTGTTGATAGTAAAATCATACAAGACAAATTGCCAGCTGAAAAATTAGTCATTGTTGTATTGACTGAGAACTAATCCAATTTTTTTTTTTTGGGGAGTTTAGATTAATTATTATGTGTTAGAACATGAATTTTATTCTGTGGAAAATGTCAGATTCTAAATCAGCTGTTGATTTTATTATGATAAACATTAGTGTTTAAAACAAAGAAAATTCTAATTCAACTCAACAGATCTGTAGATTGTGATTAAAACAAGTAATTGTAGAGTAACAATGTTTCTGTGGTAACCGACTTTGATTTGGATTACATACATGCATCGTCTCTAAAGCTTCTAGTTCTAAAATGGCCAATCAACAAATGTACATGTATATGTTTACGTCGGAGACCGTGGAGTACTCCAGTTGTCAAGCTAGTTGTCAGGTGGATTTCTATTATAGGTAGGTACAAAGTTCTCTGAAACATATTTGTTATATTTGGTGGACATGTTTTTCCACAGACAGTTTGCATCATACCTATGGGTACTAACTGTGCTCCACTTCTTGCAGACTTCTTCTTTTCATTTGTATGAGGCAGACTTCCTGCAGGGGCCCCTAAAAAAAATGCAAAGATGCTAACCTGATCCTTTAATTTTCTCATTCTGCTATATAGATAATGTTCTTTCACTAAATAATCCCATATTTGTTGTTTATGTATGAGGGGGTAGGACTATGGTATATAACACCACTTTTAATAATATTTCAGTTATATTGTAGTAGTCAGTTTAATTGGTTGAGAAAACCATCGACCTGATGCAAGTGACTGACAAACTTGATCATATATTAATGTTGTATTGAGTACACCTCGCCATGAGTGGGATTTGAACTTGAGTGGTGATAGGCATTGATTGCATAGGTAGTTGTAAATCCAACTACCATATGATTAATACCATGACGGTCTACATGATTATGTATGTTATTCACATCTATCCCATTGAGCTTGAAATAAAGGATACTACAGATACAGTTAGGTCTGTTTCATACCTTGACCTAAACATAGAAATTGACAGTGAGGACTAGTTAAGAACGAAGCTTTACAACAAGAGTTGATTTCAATTTTCCCATTTAACTTTCCATGTATGTGTAAGTGTCAAACCAATGATTCACCAATCAGAGATTAGAACATATACGAAAGTAGTCCTTTTTAAAGAAAATAGCAGGGCTCACCACACATAGTAAAAACAGGGCGACTTGACTTCTCTCTCTCTTGACTTAAGGGCGAAGTGAAGGAAAATCTGGGAGACTTCCGAAAATCGATCCAAATTTTAACGTTTCTTTCCCCACTACTGCATGTTTCCCTATCTGCTGCACAATGATCTTGAAAAGAATGCAATTAACGAGTTTGGAATAAAATATTGAACATCAAACCCTGCATGGGTCAAATTTCAGGAACATGGGAGCTCCTTTTATGTGAATATTGAAGAAAAAGTATGATTATTGGTGAAAAAAATACGGACTTGAAAAGACTGACAGGGCGACTAAAACTTTGCTTCTTGACAGAAATTGGGCGATTTCATTGAAACCAAGGCGAAGAAGTTGCCCACTTCGCCTGGTTTGGTGAGCCCTGAAATAGTTCCTTTCGCTTTGTTGTATTGTATAAGATACTGAATGGAATGGAATAATTATAATTGATAATTGAAGTTAAATATATATGGATTATTTTGAGCCCAAATTTGATGGATTTAGTTGTATTTTAATACCTCTATGGAGGATTTGATGCATGACCTATAAATATTGAATTTCCCGGGGATGATGGAGCTATTTTTAGAGTAGGTGTTTTCCATAGCCTGGCATTTTACTGCAAGACTTTAAACATCCCCTGATATTTTCACAGAACGTAGAGGAATCATGTACGTTTCAGAAAATGTATGGTCATGAAAAGGTTAAATTTAAGATAAAATAGCCAGGCAGGCTCGAAAAAACACAAATTTAGTAGAAAATGTTAAAGAAATTAATTATAGGTTTCACACATGTAGCATCATTCCAGCAGTACCTGCATATGTAATATTTATATCTCAGTTGATAAGATATTCTAGAGCTTGTGGTTCCTATCACGATTTCCTTGATAGATGCTGCTAACAAGGAAGCTACTGAACCAAGGGTTCTGATATAGAGATTGATTTGTAGTGTTAATGTCTATAGACTTTGTATTTTCCCCGACCAGGAATCCAACCTGTGATAATCGATCTTACACAGTCGAGACAAGCATACTGAACATTACACCTTTTATGTGGTTCATGTACATCAAATGATGTAGTGTTGAAAATTCTAGTTGTCAAGCTAATTGTCAGTCAGACTTGTGCTATAAGTATGTCCCGATGGTAATATTTTATTGATCTAGAAAAGGTTATAATTTCTATATAATTGTCCAGAGCATGTGGTCATAATTTTTCTATAATTGTCTAGAACACTAAACAGGGACAGGTTCATTTTCTAATGTGTACAAAGTCTGTGGCTTGATATTGATAAAAAATCATTGAAATGTAACATGGTTATTATGCCCCTGCCACTAGGTGTCGGGATATTTGTTTTTTCGCTCAATAGCTTAAGTTCCCATTGACTTTACCACTTGTTTTCGTTCTGCCCCCTTGAGGTGCCGAAAAATTCCTGTTTGCTTTAGCTGGATGTGGAGGTATTCATGCCCTTTAGCTGGATGTGGAGGTATTCATGCCCTTTAGCTGGATGTGGAGGTATTCATGTCCTTTAGCTGGATGTGGAGGTATTCATGCCCTTTAGCTGGATGTGGAGGTATTCATGTCCTTTAGCTAGATGTGGAGGTATTCATGCCCTTTAGCTGGATGTGGAGGTATTCATGCCCTTTAGCTGGATGTGGAGGTATTCATGTCCTTTAACTGGATGTGGAGGTATTCATGCCCTTTAGCTGGATGTGGAGGTATTCATGCCCTTTAGCTGGATGTGGAGGTATTCGTGCCCTTTAGCTGGATGTGGAGGTATTCATGCCCTTTAGCTGGATGTGGAGGTATTCGTGCCCTTTAGCTGAATGTTTAGGTATTCATGCCCTTTAGCTGGATGTGGAGGTATTCATGCCCTTTAGCTGGATGTGGAGGTATTCATGCCCTTTAGGTGGATGTGAAGGTATTCATGCCCTTTAGCTGGATGTGGAGGTATTCATGCCCTTTAACTGGATGTGGAGGTATTCATGCTCTATGGACACATTCTTCAATTTTGTTCAAATAAAATTATATTTATACACATTTAAAGGGCCCCATATATGGTTAATCTTTTCCAATGTTTTATTGCACCTACTAAATCTCTTTGAAGTATTTTTTTTTACTGTGCATATGATTAATATCTTCCCTGTGTAAGAGGTTTCCATGACAATTTATCTTCTTCAGGGTTTTATTTTCTCACAAGGACGTCTGTTTTGGCAAGAGCTATCGGTACAAATAAACCTTAAATAATTAATAAACACTACTTTTTTTATTTTATGCAAATTTGAGATAACAATTTTCTACTGTTTTTTTTTTCTCATAAATATCTCAATGTTTATAAACTTTTATTTTTTAAGATTGTGAAATATCCAAAAATATGCAGCATCCCCTGTCATCATTTATTAACAGTACTGTTACTGCATGATCACATCTCAGATCTGACATTTATTTAAAATTAAACCTTAAAAGTTGAAAGTTTGGGTTGGCCTGAAACTTCAGTAATTGTTTATAAGATGTCAAGATGTTTTGAATGGTTGTATTTCTTACCCACCTTCTGTCAGAAAAAAAACCCCATCAGCAATTTATCTGTAGAACAACTTACATAACGGAAATGATTTCAGTAAAGGGGAAACATGTCCTCAGCAGGATGTCTGTGATGGCTAAGTACTCACAAATAACCATTACAGATATATTATATAAATAATAATCTCTAAGACAAACATAAGTGTAGTTCCCATGAAATATTATCATAGAATTAGTTTAAATTGTTTGGCTGAGTTTTGTTGTCTGTTCCTGCTGTGAACTCTTTGAAGCCTTTGTCTTTTATGTAACTTCCTTAAAAAATTGTATGAAAATTGATTTTAGAAAGTACAGTTGTCTCCCTCTTATGAGGCCAACCCATTCTGTTTTGAAAAAGTGGTCTTGTAATTATTATGTGAAAATTGATTTTAGAAAATACAAGTCTCTCTCTTAAAAGGTCACTGTTTTGAAAAAAGTGGCTTTGTACAGGAATAGCCTCTTGTGAGCATGACAATTAAGTAGTATTTTACAGACAAGCAGGGCTGTCAAGTTTTTGGAAATTCAAATGCTTGGGATTTCACAAAATGTATGAAGATCAAAGGAAAAATAACAACATCAAAGGAATATTCCTGAAATGTGGAGTAAAAATATATGATTCTCATGCAGACTGCAGGAGACTTGGCAGGCATGTGCTAGAGATAGGCCTTACATGTATGTACTGTTAGCTGGGTACTCTGTATGATCTGGGAAGAATAAAAAGCCATCAAGGCAGTTGTTTTATTTGTTAAGCACTCAAATATAGCATAACCCTGTATTGATGATTTTCTTCATGTTCTACATGATGAAATGTATGTAGTAAGATGTAAGTAAACCAAGTTATATGTAACAGATTACTCTTAATTATACATAAAGACATTGTTTTGTTACATGGTGCCATTCTCTACATACATCGTAGCTCCTAATTGATTGGGAAATAGACAAGTTATGATCAGTTACAATAACATAATATGTTTAGTTTCAGGTAAAATATTTAGCAGGTACTTACAGGTACTTGAGGTATTATGTTATTGTCTCATAGGAACAGCAGGAACTTGTGATACATTTTTGTATTATGAAAAAACTTTTTTTTCTCAGAAACCTGGAACTAAACTTGGCAGAAATGTTGATTAGAATTCAGATTGTTGATCAGTGATTAAAAACTTCAAGAGAAATTGAAATATGTTTACTTAGTTAGTTAATTAATTAATGTAAATTAGAACATCAAACAAAAAATCAAAGCGGATTAATTATTTTTTTATTTATTTAATAATGAAAAGTATTCAAATTAACAACGGCATGGAAAAATGTAAAACAACAGACAATAGCAAACTGTTTTGCCAAAGCCGGATTTCAACACATGTCCGACACCAATACGCCAGATGATGCATCAGACAACCAAGATATAGAACTACCAGACCAGCTTACTCAGGCAGAATTTGATACTTGCATCGACCACGACCAAGATACACAATTTCACGGGATACTCACTAATGAAGACATCGCCGCCTCACTACTCTCGGAAGAACCAACAATGTCCAGAGACCAACCAGATGACAGCGACGACGATGAGCCAGAAGAACGCCTACCCATTACATTTCACCACGCCGACACCTGCCTTAAAGATCTCCGTCGTGTGTTAGAAGAAAGGGGCAATACAGACACCGACTTCACACTATTCTACTCATTTGAATGACAGATTCACCAGTTGTTTGCCGCAACAAAAAGACAAGCCAAAGTTACAGAGTTCGTCGGCTGGATACCATAGTGTAAAATTATAAGATGTGACTTTTAAATTTCTTTTTGAACTATGAACATTATGATGCATTTTATATCAACTATGAACTGTGAACTGTATTGTGAATTTTAATACATTTGCTGATTTGAGCTGTGAACTATATTGTTTGATTTAATACCATTGTACATGTATGATGTGTTTTATAAATATCAACTTGATAATTAAAAAAGTTATTCACATTTTTTTTTTATTTTTTAGTTACCTGCAATAGTCAGCTGCATCAATGGTTATAAACATTTAAAAAAAAATAAATGACTGCACAAAAAAAATGACCCTTTTACTTTAATAGTGTTTATTAAAGTAAAAGGGTCATTTTTTTTTATGGCACCACTTTAATTATTTTTTTCATCCTATGGTTATAAATATCCACCATCACGTGATATAAACAACTACACAAATCCTCAATACACAAAGCTCCCATTACACAGAAACGGAATTAAGTCAACAACAGAGATATCTATCGATAATAACCTACCAAGATGAAAAGTAAATCCCTACAGTTATAAAAAACAATATTGATATTGCAGTAACTATTATTAATTTAGTACAACTCATTTACAGTACATAAAACGTAACATCTATCGCATGATCATGTGACACTCGATGTACATAAAAAGCTCCCCCAATACACAGAAATGATGGAAATATTATTTACACCAGTAATAAACAACAAAGACTCATTAAATATTCTAATGTATTATTTACATTCATGCATTTACTTTATCAACATATCAGCAATATCAGCTCCAGGTAAACAAAATGTCAATGTCACGGCACCTGTAGTCTATACTTCTGGTCTGAATAGCGTTTCGTTTTATTGCAAAGTCCGCTTAATTGCAAATTTTTCTCTGGCAAATAGGCTGCAAATAAGCGGAATCCACTGTATTATGAAAACACTTTTTTTTTCTCAGAAACCTGGAACTAAACTTGGGAGAAATGTTGATTAGAATTCCAAGATTGCTGCCATCATTGTTCAAATTTTTCTTATGGCCTATACATTGTATATATATGCAAAAATTTGATGAATGGCTTATCTCAGAAACTAAATGTACATTATTTTATTATATTGTACATGACTGATTTTTGTATGGTACCTTATAAAGTTTATTTGTTTTGTGGTCATCAGAAATCCAAGATGGCCACCACAACTTTTGGAGAGAAAAAAAAGAATTCTATAGCAGCTTTTTTCTGGTAAGTCAGATTGGAGCAAGCAAACAATACATTAATTATGACCCTTTGTATATAATAATTCTACAGTGTATTACAAGTTTTACTTTTTCGATTGATCAGCAATTCAAAATGGCAGTGATCACATGACATTGTTAGACATCATCTTTTCCAAAGCAAAAAATAACACTGATAAAATTTGCTTCAGTGTTCCTTCTATGGTCCTCTACAATGTTTTTCTTTGTTTAGCTAACATTTCGTGACATTGAGTGTGTCAGACAACAATTTGATAGAGAATACATACTTGTATCTTGCATATATTTTGTATTAGTAATTCTTCAGTAAATTGAAATCATAAGTGTTTCTCACAGAAGCACTTTGCTTTTTATCTAATTATTGTTTATAGATGGTTTGCATGATTAGATCATGGATAGATAAACCTGGTGAATAAATGTTGATTAAACATATCACATTCTGTGGCAATAAAGACTCCATCAGTCAATATTTCTACTTATTAAATCAAGACTTTATTTTAATACGGAGTTGGCAAAGATGCTTCTAGATTTGAGGCAATTGATTCAAGACTTTATTTTAATACTAGTTGGCAAAGATTCTTCTAGATTTGATGCAATCGAATCAAGATTTAATTTATATAGGATTTTTCATCTTTACAGAATTCCAGAACGTGTGTGTTTTAACAACAATGTTTATATTTTGGAAAATATTTGTATTTGATTATGAAGCTTTTAGTTAATAGAAATATTTTCCAAAATATAAAATTTTTGTTAAAACGCACACATTCTGGAATTTAAGACAGAGCTATTTTCATTTCATATTCTGAAGTATTTCTAATTAAGTTTTGTGAGAAATGAGCGAAAATTGAATTTAGAATGGAAAAAAAAGTGTTTTTTGGGTTGTTGTTTTTTGGTGTCGTCGGTAAATTTAGCCATTCCTTATCTTGCTTATGTTACAGTATTCCCTACTTCATGTCCTATTTATTTTGACTTATTAGATTGGACGGAAGAAAATCGTAAAATCAACATCTATTGCCGACTCTATGATTAAATTTACTTGTGGAAAATAACTAGACATTTATGTTACTTGTGCCTAAAGCTGGAATATTTTAAGCAATTATATGCAAGTTACTGGGAAAAAAGGGATGTAATTTGTCTATAATTTCCTTAGTTTCTTCAACACTCTGTCATTTAATGTGGACAAGAGGAGACGGTAAAAAGAAGAATTATTATTAAAAAAAAACTTTTAATGGCCATCGGTAGTACTTTCTGCTGTAAAGTAGGAACGTGTCAATAAAAAAGTGATTGAAGCCTTCTATCTGTTCTATTCCATGAAATAAAGTGGTGATGCCTTGGTAATGTTTGAGCCAATACATTTCTAGATACAAGAAACAACAACAATATGAACCCTGAAAGGTAAAATAAATAAAACAACAAAATAAAAGCTGAACGTGGAATGATAAATAATAAATAAAAGTCATGTTTTTTTTTGTTTTGTTGGGTTTTTTTTATGTAACAAACACCAGAGACAACATTATGTGATAAAGTTTTGTCAGTTACTTGTGGCAGGTCGGTCGTTTCTCCATGTACTCTGGTTTCCTCCACCAATAAAACTGACCGCCACAATATAACTGAAATGTTGTTATTAGTGGTGTTAAAAACGCCATAACCCTAACCCTCAATATGTTGTTCAACTACAAACAGTTAGAAATCCAAATTTAACTTATCAAACATTACTTTTTTTTTTGCAAACATACACCCACCCCATGCTTGAAGGAGAAAACCATTAATTTTACAATAATTTTGGTAATGGAAAGTACCGCCACGATATAACTAAAAAATTGTTGAAAGTGGCATTAAACACCATAAACCCAAACCTAGTAATGGAAAGTAAGTATGTAAGTGATTTCTGTATTATTTGTTATGTCATACATGCTAATGCTACATATTTATTTGTTTATTTCTCCTAATTGAAGAAGTTGTACCGAAAAATAGTAGCAACAACTAAATAAATAAACGTGATAAAGGTAGCATATTTATCTTATACAAATATTCCTAGAAATGAAGCTCTCATCTCATTATAATATACATTGCAACACTAACTTCAAATTAAATACAAGTCTTATATAATTCTGCAGAAGCCAAATATTTTCTTTTCCATTTTTTATCCAATTTGATGTGTTGTAAGATATGGCTTTTAACTTAAAATTAAAATACAAATCTTATATAATTCTGCAGAAGGTAAATATTTTCTTTTCCATTTTTTTATACCCATTTTTCATGTGTTGTCAGATATTTCTGAGGAAGTTTTTGAAGACATAATTTTTTTACTCAGTTTTATGTGTTGCAAGTCGTGAAGATATGTCTTTTTTCCCACAGAAAGCTTTTGAAGACATGCATCTTCATCAAGTATTAATTACACCTAACATTAAAAGCCAGTCTATTTACCTTAGACATGACTGAGTTCTGCTTATCTAAGTAACAAAAAACTACCATAGCATCTGTTTTGTAATGGAATAAACAGCTGATAACACACCCAATGATGCTAATTTCAGCTGTCTATCATTGTATCAGAGATGTGGAAAATACGTCTATGTCTTACTGCTACTTTTAAGTCCATGTTTGTACTGTTTGTTTCTTTAATTAGTCACAATTATGACTTGGTAGTCTATTTGTATTTGTTTCAATGTTTCTACACTTATCACAGATGTAGAAAATCTGTCCATGTCTTACTGGTACTTTTAAATCCATTTTTAGCTCACCTTGCCAAGAGCAATGTGAGCTTTTGCCATCACTTGTTGTCCGTTAACTTTTCACATTTCAATCTTCTTCTCTGAAACCCCTCATCCAAATGAACTGAAACTTGGTAGGAAGCATCGATGGAAGGTCCTCTATAAAGATTGCTCATTTCGTCCCAATCCATTAACAAACATGGCCACCACAGGCAATTCTTGTTTCTGATTGGCTGTTTTTTTTTAATCTTCTCCTCTGAAACCGCTTGGCAAAATGGACCGAAACTTGGTAGGAAGCATCTATGGAAGGTCCTCTGTAAATATTGCTCATTTCGTCCCGATCCGTTAACAAACATGACCGCCACAGGCGACTCTTGTTTCTGATTAGCTGATTTTAAAAATTCTTCTCCTCTGAAACCGTTTGGCCAAATGAACCGAAACTTGGCAGGAAACATCTATGGGCAATACTCTCTAAAGATTGCACATTTGTCTTGATCCATTAACAAACATGGCTGCCACAGGCAATTCTTGTTTCTGATTGGCCGATTTCTAAAAAAATCTTCTGCTGTTAAAAGAAAGATAACTCGTGCCATTATCTCCTTTAGAAATTAACTAATGCTGATATAGTGTAACATGTTTATTCTGTACATTACAAGTAGATATTCACATTTTAATATTCTTTTTAGCAAACCTTGTCAAAGGCAATATGAGCTTTTGCCATCACTTGGTGTCCATTGTCTGTCTTCCGTTTACTTTTCACATTTTAATCTTCTCCTCTGAAAACCCTCAGCTAAATGAACTGAAACTTGGTAGGAAGCATCTATGGAGGGTCCTCTCTAAAGAGTGCACATTTTGTTATGATTCATTACCAAACATGGCCGCCACAGGCAATTCTTGTTTCTGATTGGACGATATTTAAAAATCTTCTCCTCTGAAACCGCTTGGCCAAATGAATCGAAACTTGGTAGGAAGCATTTATGGAATGTCCTCTATGAAGATTGCTCATTTCGTCCCGATCATTAGCAAACATAGCTACCATTGAAACTTGGTAGGAATCATCTATGGAATGTCCTCTATTAAGATTGCTCATTTCGTCCCGATCGGTTAGCAAACATGGCTACCACCGAAACTTGGTAGGAAGCATCTATGGAATGTCCTCTATGAAGATTGCTCATTTCGTCCCGATCGGTTAGCAAACATGGCCACCACATGCAATTCTTGTTTCTGATTGGTCGATTTCTAAAAAATCTTCTCCTTTGAAACAGCTTAGCCATATGAACCGAAACTTGGTAGGAATCATCTACATGTATGGAAGGTTCTGTATTAAGTTTCCTCAAAGCAGAATGAAAGGTGAGTGACGCAGGTTCAGCCCACTGAGCCTCTAGTTGCAGTTTTTGTATGATTACTCACGATTATTTCTTGGTAGTATATTTGTATTTGTTTCAATGTTTGTGCACTTAACACAGATGTAGAAAATCTGTCTATGTCTTACTGCTACTTTTAAGTCCATTTTTGTACTGTTTGTTTTAAATTACTTACGATTATGACTTGGTAGTATTTACGGGGGTTTCAAAGAGGGCCGGTACCCGGTACTTTTACCCATCTGAGATCGTGTATAGTACCGGCAGAAATTACTGAACCCCCCAAAATTAGCGGTGGTCAAAACCACAAGTACGATAGGCTTGTGGAATATTTTTGATAAAAAATTAATGATCACGTCAATTGCTGAATTCTCGCATTCAAATCGAACAACTGCGTTCAGCCACGACCAAGGTTACGGGATATTCCCTGTTTTAAAAATAACTTTACCTTAGTATCGTAAATAGCAGTTTGCACATGCGGTAAATAGATACATGTATGTTTTCGCCCCAATATCCTTTCATCCTTGTGTAAAACTCGGACCGGAACAAAGCTGACATCATTTCAAAATAAAAAATGACCGATTACAAATTATGTTCAAACACAAACTAGTGTAATCTTCAGTAATATAAGTATGATCATTATGTATTATGAATATATGACTACACAATATTTTGTGCAATTTTTTTTATCCATTTAAAACCCAGGGTCGAATCATTTTGGGGCGTACTGTCTTGTTGCTTAACTCCGTCCATATTGTTTAACTTCCGGTATAAAAAAATAAAAACCTATGGCTAATTTATTTACATATTTTGACTGGGCCCTACCGCGGTTGTTCACAGAAATGAAAGTGTGCTGAAAAACATTTTTAAAAGGGGGTACGAGGAGATAAGGGATAGAAAATTAAAAGAAATCTTGAAAAAGGACCGGACATGGCTCAAATACGAATTACATTGTAATGTCAAAACGCCGGCCTCACATTTTTTCCAAAATAATTTAACTTTTGTGATTCAAATGTTAATAAATGTCTTCCCGCGAATCGTTTTTGTTCGAACATTTTTTTTTGCACATAAGTCGTGAAAGTAACAATATATATTGTTTTTGTTTAATTATATTTGTATTGATCTATTTATTAAAATTATAAATTTTATTAATGATGATTGCAAATTAAATTTATATGTTTCATTAATTATGACACTTATATGTCTTGATCTGTGCCAATGATCTTTGATGAGTTTAATTACTGGTAATAAAGAAGAAAAAAAACACAAGCCAAGGTATTGTGAAAAAGAAAAGGACAAAGCCAACAAAAGAATTTTGAGAAGTTTAAGCTTTGATAACAATGGCTAGGTCAAGCCTAGCCTCGGAACCGTAGCTCTTTATGGTCCTTTTGGGTTTTTTTAAGATATGGCAGACTATCCATGAATAATCTTGGCTGAAGTCTGTAAACTGAAATATTCAATAAAGAAATTGGGGGAAAAAATCCATTATGCATGATCTTGTTGAAATCTGAACTCTAAAGAGAAAGTTAATGGGATTTTTCTTTCAAAAACACTTAATGTTTTGCAGTCTCTGAAGTACATTTTTGGTCCACAAAATGCTAGATTCTGCCCCCTGGACCCCTTATGGCCCTCAGCCTAATTGTTTAGGTACCTTCTAAAATTTAAGAAGTACCTCCTATTATAAAAAACTTTGAAACCCCTGTATTTATTATACCCCCCGCAACGAAGTTGTAGGGGGGTATACTGGTTTCACCATGTCCGTCCGTCCGTCTGTAGACAAATCCTATGTCGTACGATAACTTGAGTTGTGTTTCTTAGAATCTTTTAAAAGTTTATCAGCTGCTTACTGGTGAAGAGAGGAGGATCCCTTTCAATTTTGATTTTCGATTTTCACTTTTGTCGTTCCAGAGTTATTGGACTTGATATGACCGAAAATAGGATTTTTACCCTATGTCGTATGATAACTTGAGTAGTATTTCTCAGAATGTTTTGAAATTTTATCAGCAGCTTACCGGTGAAGAGAGGAGGATCCCTTTCATTTTTGACGATTTTCACTTTTGCCGTTCCAGAGTTATTGGACTTGATATGACGGAAAATAGGATTTTTATATGACGGAAAATAGGATTTTTACCCTATGTCGTATGATAACTTGAGTAGTGTTTCTCAGAATGTTTTGAAATTTTATCAGTAGCTTACCGGTGAAGAGCGGAGGATCCCTTTCATTTTTGACGATTTTCACTTTTGCCGTTCCAGAGTTATTGGACTTGATATGACGGAAAATAGGATTTTTACCCTAT
The DNA here is from genome assembly GCA_963680875.1 of Bathymodiolus brooksi. Classification (NCBI taxonomy): domain Eukaryota; kingdom Metazoa; phylum Mollusca; class Bivalvia; order Mytilida; family Modiolidae; genus Bathymodiolus; species Bathymodiolus brooksi. The sequence goes on along the minus strand of OY804585.1, from coordinate 83,793,425 downwards.
GTCGTATGATAACTTGAGTAGTGTTTCTTAGAATGTTTTGAAATTTTATCAGTAGCTTACCGGTGAAGAGAGGAGGATCCCTTTTATTTTTGACGATTTTCACTTTTGCCGTTCCAGAGTTATTGGACTTGATATGACGGAAAATAGGATTTTTACCCTTTGTCGTATGATAACTTGAGTAGTGTTTCTCAGAATGTTTTGAAATTTTATCAGCAGCTTACCGGTGAAGAGAGGAGGATCCCTTTCTTTTTTGACGATTTTCACTTGTGCCGTTCCAGAGTTATTGGACTTGATATGACGGAAAATAGGATTTTTACCCTATGTCGTATGATAACTTGAGTAGTGTTTCTCAGAATGTTTTGAAATATTATCAGCAGCTTACCGGTGAAGAGAGGAGGGTCCCTTTCATTTTTAGTCATAACAATCAGTAATGTTTTGGTTATGGAAATAGGTTGGACAGATGTGGGGAGCGGGGGGTATATCTTAGTGAGCTGTGCTCACAGTAATACTAGTTGTATTTGTTTCAATGTTTGTACACTTGATATACTTTAAGGGTGTTTTATTTGATGCACAAAGGGTATAGTATTGTGTTTGAGATGAGCTGTTATCTCAACATTTCGAAGCATTTAATTACTCACAATTATTTTCTTGATGAACAAAGAGTATATTATTGTATTGTGTTTGTGATGAGCCGTTATCTTCAGTATATTTTGAAGCATTTAATTACTCACGATTATTTTCTTGATGAACAAAGGATATATTATTGCATTGTGTTTGTGATGAGCAGTTATCTTCAGTATATTTCGAAGCATTTAATTACTTACGATTATGACTTGGTAGTATATATGTACAATTGAAGGGTGTTTTACTTAAACACAAAGGATGTGTTATTGTGTTTGAGATGAGCTGTTATCTTCAGTATGTTTCAAAGCATTTATTGTCTACTATTTAAATGATAAGACATGTACATTCAGCTTGTGTACATGGAAAATCTGTCATAAAAAACATTATACTGATGAAAATAGAGAGAGGGGGATTACCATAGCTACATATTTGTAGTACCACAAATGGGTTATAATGATCTTATGCAGATTTAGGGTTGCATAATCTTGACGACTGGGCATCTTTGGATCCTAAGTTCATCCTATTCTACATTTGGGCATATTTGGGTTATGCTGTTTTTGTTTTGCTAATTTACATTCTCAGTGTTCTATATATTTACATTCTCAGTGTTCTATATAGTTACATTCTCAGTGTTCTATATATTTACATTCTCAGTGTTCTATATATTTACATTCTCAGTGTTCTATATAGTTACATTCTCAGTGTTCTATATATTTACATTCTCAGTGTTCTATATATTTACATTCTCAGTGTTCTATATATTTACATTCTCAGTGTTCTATATATTTACATTCTCAGTGTTCTATATAGTTACATTCTCAGTGTTCTATATATTTACATTCTCAGTGTTCTATATATTTACATTCTCAGTGTTCTATATATTTACATTCTCAGTGTTCTATATATTTACATTCTCAGTGTTCTATATATTTACATTCTCAGTGTTCTATATAGTTACATTCTCAGTGTTCTATATAGTTACATTCTCAGTGTTCTATATATTTACATTCTCAGTGTTCTATATAGTTACATTCTCAGTGTTCTATATAGTTACATTCTCAGTGTTCTATATAGTTACATTCTCAGTGTTCTATATAGTTACATTCTCAGTGTTCTATATATTTACATTCTCAGTGTTCTATATATTTTGTACCAAAGTAGTACTTGCCTTTAATTTATTATTATGTAAATTATTTTGAATTCAAGTAAAAGTTCTTTTCTGATGACAATTTGTAAACTGCACGTACATAAGAAAAAAATATTTTCAGTTTTGATTTTGCATTTGACAGAGACAGACTCCCATAATGTTTTTGTGCAGTGTCCTTTTCAACTGTTTCTGAGAATAATATTTCTTTTCCAAAATATTTGTATGTGAGCATTGTAACATGTTATTATTCACAGGAAAAAAGATGAAAAAGAACTGGAACTTTCCTCGATATTTAGTTTTAAAACCATTATGAATATTTGAACTTTGACATATTATTTTATGTTCAAGTTTAGGGTTGAATGTCTGTGCAATGTTGCTGTTTGGAAGCTAAGGGTTGTATGTCTGTATTTTAGAGGGTCGTCATAGTCGTGATCACATGGTAGTTGGATTTACAACTACCTATGCAATCAGTGCTTATCACCACTAACATTGTGAGTTTGAATCTCACTCAGGCGAGGTGTATTCGATACAACATTGTTGGTTTTCTCCCGGTACTCTGGTTTCCTCCATCAATAAAACAGATCGTCACAATATACCTGAAATATTGTTGAACATGGCTTTAAACATCATAACCCTAACCAAAGCCCTCTGTATTTTAGAAACCTTAGTAACCAGGACTATTTATTAGAAACTTTAGTAACCAGGACTATTTATTAGAAACCTTAGTAACCAGGACTATTTATTAGAAACCTTAGTAACCAGGACTATTTATTAGAAACCTTAGTAACCAGGACTATTTATTAGAAACTTTAGTAACCAGGACTATTTATTAGAAACTTTAGTAACCAGGACTATTTATTAGAAACCTTAGTAACCACGACTATTTATTAGAAACCTTAGTAACCAGGACTATTTATTAGAAACCTTAGTAACCAGGACTATTTATTAGAAACTTTAGTAACCAGGACTATTTATTAGAAACTTTATGAACCAGGACTATTTATTAGAAACCTTAGTAACAAGGACTATTTATTAGAAACCTTAGTAACCAGGACTATTTATTAGAAACCTTAGTAACCAGGACTATTTATTAGAAACTTTAGTAACCAGGACTATTTATTAGAAACCTTAGTAACCAGGACTATTTATTAGAAACCTTAGTAACCAGGACTATTTATTAGAAACCTTAGTAACCAGGACTATTTATTAGAAACTTTAGTAACCAGGACTATTTATTAGAAACTTTAGTAACCAGGACTATTTATTAGAAACCTTAGTAACCAGGACTATTTATTAGAAACCTTAGTAACCAGGACTATTTATTAGAAACCTTAGTAACCAGGACTATTTATTAGAAACTTTAGTAACCAGGACTATTTATTAGAAACTTTAGTAACTAGGACTATTTATTAGAAACCTTAGTAACAAGGACTATTTATTAGAAACCTTAGTAACCAGGACTATTTATTAGAAACCTTAGTAACCAGGACTATTTATTAGAAACCTTAGTAACCAGGACTATTTATTAGAAACTTTAGTAACCAGGACTATTTATTAGAAACTTTAGTAACCAGGACTATTTATTAGAAACCTTAGTAACCAGGACTATTTATTAGAAACTTTATGAACCAGGACTATTTATTAGAAACCTTAGTAACAAGGACTATTTATTAGAAACCTTAGTAACCAGGACTATTTATTAGAAACCTTAGTAACCAGGACTATTTATTAGAAACTTTAGTAACCAGGACTATTTATTAGAAACCTTAGTAACCAGGACTATTTATTAGAAACCTTAGTAACCAGGACTATTTATTAGAAACCTTAGTAACCAGGACTATTTATTAGAAACTTTAGTAACCAGGACTATTTATTAGAAACTTTAGTAACCAGGACTATTTATTAGAAACCTTAGTAACCAGGACTATTTATTAGAAACCTTAGTAACCAGGACTATTTATTAGAAACCTTAGTAACCAGGACTATTTATTAGAAACTTTAGTAACCAGGACTATTTATTAGAAACTTTAGTAACCAGGACTATTTATTAGAAACCTTAGTAACAAGGACTATTTATTAGAAACCTTAGTAACCAGGACTATTTATTAGAAACCTTAGTAACCAGGACTATTTATTAGAAACCTTAGTAACCAGGACTATTTATTAGAAACTTTAGTAACCAGGACTATTTATTAGAAACTTTAGTAACCAGGACTATTTATTAGAAACCTTAGTAACCAGGACTATTTATTAGAAACCTTAGTAACCAGGACTATTTATTAGAAACTAGTAACCAGGACTATTTATTAGAAACTTTAGTAACCAGGACTATTTATTAGAAACCTTAGTAACCAGGACTATTTATTAGAAACCTTAGTAACCAGGACTATTTATTAGAAACCTTAGTAACCAGGACTATTTATTAGAAACCTTAGTAACCAGGACTATTTATTAGAAACTTTAGTAACCAGGACTATTTATTAGAAACCTTAGTAACCAGGACTATTTATTAGAAACTTTAGTAACCAGGACTATTTATTAGAAACCTTAGTAACCAGGACTATTTATTAGAAACCTTAGTAACCAGGACTATTTATTAGAAACTTTAGTAACCAGGACTATTTATTAGAAACCTTAGTAACCAGGACTATTTATTAGAAACTTTAGTAACCAGGACTATTTATTAGAAACCTTAGTAACCAGGACTATTTATTAGAAACCTTAGTAACCAGGACTATTTATTAGAAACTTTAGTAACCAGGACTATTTATTAGAAACTTTAGTAACCAGGACTATTTATTAGAAACCTTAGTAACCAGGACTATTTATTAGAAACTTTAGTAACCAGGACTATTTATTAGAAACCTTAGTAACCAGGACTATTTTATTATTTCAGTAAGAAAACAGACAACAACCAGTGGTGGGAATTGTTTGATCCAAACACATCAAGATTTTACTACTACAACGCCTCAAGTCAGAAGACTGTTTGGCACAGACCTACTAACTGTGATATTATACCTCTTGCCAAGCTACAGGTATGTTCTAGTTTGGACTGTTTTTATCCCAACATTGGACGGAAAGCATGACATAAGATGACCAAGAGGTTTATCAGACGTGGTTCTCATGCCAAATTAGGGAAGTGAAATTCATTTTTGAAAAAGAGTAATCTTCAAGGATCTGGGTTGTCAATCATTAGCATTTCTTCTTAATTAGCTAGTGAAAATAGTTTTAAAAAAAACAACAAAAACTATCAAAATGAAATATAATTAATTCTGGAACTATGAAAGATGTCGCTAGTACTACAATAAGTTGGAACATAATTGGTTGATTTTGAGTATCATTAATGTCACAGCTACTAAGTAATTTGTAACTCACAGAGACAATTTAACCTTTTGCCATCAATTTGTGTATAAATCGACCAAGTAATTCAAATTATCTGTCTATTCAGTAACATCTAACGACATTTGATGCCTTGTTACGTCGGGCAACCTTTAATCCAAATCACAGTTTTTCTACTCTTTTTCATAAACTTCTGTTTGGTTCAATGCCTCAAGATTTTGTTGACTGAAGCTTGTAATCTACTCATCCTTACACATTTTTTTTTGCTCACCTGACCAAATGCCATGTGATTTCTGTCATCAATTGTGCATCATAAACTATTCACATTTAAATATTCTCCTCTGCTACCAATGTGCAAAATTAAACCAAGCTTGGCTAGGATGGCCCTAAGGTGGTCTCCTTATAAAATTGTGTTGTACAGACCCCCCCCCCCCCCCCCTTTATTCAAGATGGCTGCCAGGACTAAAAATATAATTATATTTAATTGATCATTCTGTTTTATTTAATGTCAAAATGACCTCAAATTAAACAGTAGCTACATGACCTGTCCTCCATTCAAGAGGGTCACCACTAATTACCGGTAAAATATATTTTTTTAATCAGTTAATTTAAAGCTGGTCACCTGAAATATGAATTTTAACTTGTGCAACTTTTTATGAAAAAAAGTTGAAACAGTTAGTAATGGTCAACAATTTCACCAATATCAACAAAACGAACAACTACCTCTCACCTCAAATCACTGAACACGAAAAGACTGTGACTTATGGCATTTGAAATCCAGGTCCTGGCTTGAGACAGGCACAAAAATGTTGCATGTTCCAACCTTTTATATTAAATTTAGAAGTCAAATTGAAAACTCAGTTCAGTGATTACAGAATCCTGGGAGCCTCTGGTTTATCATTTCCTGCTTTTCTATTCTTCTTTCCTTAATATTTTGTATGTTTTCAATAATTTTCTACTTGGTTGAGCAGTACAATATATCATGTCTTTAAGAAGGTTAGGGATATTTAATTGTATTATGTTCATACCTTTTCATGACAGGAAGTTAGATACGATTTTAGATTAATAATTGGGCATTTGGATGATCTTGTGAGTCATCATAAAGGTACAATTACATTGCAGAATTGAATACTTTTTTGTTTGCCTTTCACCTTAACCCAGAGAGATTTGTTGACAAATAAATACATGATCCTATAATCCTGTTGGAAATCTTAATGGTGCTATAGAATAGGGTACCAGGGTAAGAAATCAATAGTTTTCTAAATACGAAAACCGGTAAGCATTTAAAATTAAATTCTTTGAATTTTCATTTTGATTATATTTTAAAAAAAAATATTATTTATATTATAGAATTTGAAATTATTGAAGCATAACCATGCATATTTTTTATATTAATATGAGTGTTCCTCGTTTAGTACCCCATAATATCAACATTAGACCTAAATGCACACCCGTTAAACGTTAGACGGAGTGTATGGAAGTTGACATATTGATATTGTACAAGTGAAATTGACAATCTTAAATTGATAATGTATTCAAAACCATCTGTCACGATGGAGGATAAGCGGGGAAGGAGATTCAAGTTGCTGTTTTGGAACAAAATGTGTCCTGGATTGTGCTGCTGTTATTTATTTGTAAATATTTATAATTACTTTTTGCAAAGAATTGCAAGCACATGTTTTTAAATTTTGTTGTTGAAAAGACTGTCATGAAAATATACTTTATAGTGATATGATTTGCAAGATTTCCGTGCAAATGTTTTAAATTTTGTTGTTGTTGCAAAGATTGGCATGGAAATATACTTTATCGTCATGCTAGACCTTTGTACAAAATACTATGATACATTTATATTTAATATGTATGGTAATAGTATTATGACATGTACATTCATTATTAAACAATCAGTTTGACCATGTGTATGCTTCATTGAAGTACAAGTTCATGCCAAGCCCAGGGCAAGGTGTCTATTTCATTGAGACAATTTACCAGATACTTACAGGGGCTGGGTGATATTCACTTTCTGGGGCTGGGTGATATTGATTAAGTGTATACCTCATTGTAGTACAAGTTCATGCCAAACTCAGATTAGCTTGTCCATTTTATTGAGACCCTTTACCAGATACTTACAGGGGCTGGGTGATTTTCAATTACTGTGGCAGGTGAATATCAACTTTCTGGGGCTGGGTGATATTGATAAATGTATGCCTCATTGAGGTACAAGTTCATGCCAAACCCAGGACAAGGTGTCCATTTTATTGAGACAGTTTACCAGATACTTACAGGGGCTGGGTGATTTTCAATTACTGTGGCAGGGTGAATATCAACTTTCTGGGGCTGGGTGATATTGATAAATGTATGCCTCATTGAGGTACAAGTTCATGCCAAACCCAGGGCAAGGTGTCTATTTTATTGAGACAGTTTACCAGATACTGACTCAGGCTGGCTGAGATTCTGTCTTAGTTGTTTTAACACCCTTGACCACTAACTCTAACTTGTTTTGATTAACCATACAGAATTAGACCAAACAGCATAAGAAAACAGATTATGTTATTATGATCAGGATTAAAGGGAAACTTCGCAAAAAAAATAATTTTTATATGTTTTTCCTGATGTATAAATATGAATGTTTATATGTATATCAGCGTTTTATTTTGTTGGATAAGGGAATGAAATCGATTTTAAAATTCTGTCAACGATACATGGAAGTCGCCATTTTGACAGCGTCTCAATACCAAGTATCACGTGACGTCTAAATACCACCACGCCCCAAAACAAGCGTGACAAACCAAGGTCCTCATTCAGTGTCGATATGGCTTGTCAGGCGTACGGTTGTTTAACTTGATGGTAATTCTTTTTATTAGTTCACCTGGACCAAAGGTCCATGTGAACTATTGCCATCACTTGGCGTCCGTCGTCTGTCGTCTGTCGTCTGTCGTCTGTCGTCTGTCGTCTGTAAACTTTTCACATTTCAAGCTTCTTCTCCGAAACCACTTGGCCGATTGGAACCGAACTTAGCAGGAATGTTCCTTGGATGGTCCTCTACAAAGTTACTGTTTTTTGTTCCAGTCGGATATTCAATATGGCTGCCAGGGCCAATAATATGCTCTGATTGGCTGAAATTTCAAAGATCTTCTTCTCCGAAACTAATGAACTGACTGAACCCAAACTGTAAAGGAATGATCATTGGAATGTCCTTTACCAAGTTACTGTTTTTTATGCCGATCGAAAATCCAAGATGGCCGCCATCGCAGGACATAGATTAACATTGGACCCTATGGGAAAATGTTCAAATGCCTTCTTCTCAGAAACTACAAATATGATTAAAGCCAAACTGTACATGAATGTTCATTGGATGGTCCTCTACAATCTTAAGGTTTTTTGTTCCGATATGAAATTCAAAATGGCGGCTACGGCAGGACTTAGTTTAACATTGGACCCTATGGGAAAAATGTTTCAAAATGCTTCTTCTCTGAAACCACTTGGACAGTTGAAACCAAACTGCCTAGGAATGATCATTGGAAGGTCCTCTACAAATTTTCTGTTTTTTATGCCGGTCGGAAATCCAAGATGGCCGCCACCGCAGGACATAGATTAACATTGGACCCTATGGGAAAATGTTCAAATGCCTTCTTCTAAGAAACTACAAATATTATTAAAGCCAAACTGTACATGAATGTTCATTGGATGGTCCTCTACAATCTTAAGGTTTTTTGTTCCGATATGAAATTCAAAATGGCGGCTACGGCAGGACTTAGTTTAACATTGGACCCTATGGGAAAAATGTTTCAAAATGCTTCTTCTCTGAAACCACTTGGACAGTTGAAACCAAACTGCCCAGGAATGATCATTGGAAGGTCCTCTACAAGGTGTGTGTTTTTTATGCCGGTCGGAAATCCAAGATGGCCGCCACCGCAGGACATAGATTAACATTGGACCCTATGGGAAAATGTTCAAATGCCTTCTTCTCAGAAACTACAAATATTATTAAAGCCAAACTGTACATGAATGTTCATTGGATGGTCCTCTACAATCTTAAGGTTTTTTGTTCCGATATGAAATTCAAAATGGCGGCTACGGCAGGACTTAGTTTAACATTGGACCCTATGGGAAAAATGTTTCAAAATGCTTCTTCTCTGAAACCACTTGGACAGTTGAAACCAAACTGCCTAGGAATGATCATTGGAAGGTCCTCTACAAATTTTCTGTTTTTTATGCCGGTCGGAAATCCAAGATGGCCGCCACCGCAGGACATAGATTAACATTGGACCCTATGGGAAAATATTCAAATGCCTTCTACTCAGAAACTACAAATATGATTAAAGCCAAACTGTACATGAATGTTCATTAGATGGTCCTCTACAAACTTTACGTTTTTTGTTCCGGTATGAAATTCAAAATGGCGGCTACGGCAGGACTTAGTTTAACATTGAACCCTATGGGAAAAATGTTTCAAAACGCTTCTTCTCTGAAACCACTTGGATAATTGAAACCAAACTGCCTAGGAATGATCATTGGAAGGTCCTCTAGAAATTTTATGTTTTTTATGCCGATCGGAAATCCAAGATGGCCGCCACCACAATACATAGATTAACATTGGACCCTATGGGAAAATGTTCAAATGCCTTCTTCTCAGAAACTACAAATATGATTAAAGCCAAACTGTACATGAATGTTCATTGGATGGTCCTCTACAATCTTAAGGTTTTTTGTTCTGATATGAAATTCAAAATGGCGGCTACGGCAGAACTTAGTTTAACATTGGACCCTATGGGAAAAATGTTTCAAAATGCTTCTTCTCTGAAACCACTTGGACAGTTGAAACCAAACTGCCCAGGAATGATCATTGGAAGGTCCTCTACAAATTTTCCGTTTTTTATGCCGGTCAGAAATCCAAGATGGCCGCCACCGCAGGACATAGATTAACATTGGACCCTATGGGAAAATATTCAAATGCCTTCTACTCTGAAACTACAAATATGATTAAAGCCAAACTGTACATGAATGTTCATTAGATGGTCCTCTACAAACTTTACGTTTTTTGTTCTGGTATGAAATTCAAAATGGCGGCTACGGCAGGACTTAGTTTAACATTGGACCCTATGGGAAAAATGTTTCAAAATGCTTCTTCTCTGAAACCACTTGGACAGTTGAAACCAAACTGCCCAGGAATGATCATTGGAAGGTCCTCTACAAATTTTCCGGTTTTTATGCCGGTCGGAAATCCAAGATGGCCGCCACCGCAGGACATAGATTAACATTGGACCCTATGGGAAAATATTCAAATGCCTTCTACTCAGAAACTACAAATATGATTAAAGCCAAACTGTACATGAATGTTCATTAGATGGTCCTCTACAAACTTTACGTTTTTTGTTCTGGTATGAAATTCAAAATGGCGGCTACGGCAGGACTTAGTTTAACATTGGACCCTATGGGAAAAATGTTTCAAAACGCTTCTTCTCTGAAACCACTTGGATAATTGAAACCAAACTGCCTAGGAATGATCATTGGAAGGTCCTCTACAAATTTTATGTTTTTTATGCCGATCGGAAATCCAAGATGGCCACCACCGCAATACATAGATTAACATTGGACCCTATGGGAAAATGTTCAAATGCCTTCTACTCAGAAACTACAAATATGATTAAAGCCAAACTGTACATGAATGTTCATTAGATGGTCCTCTACAAACTTTACGTTTTTTGTTCTGGTATGAAATTCAAAATGGCGGCTATGGCAGGACTTATTTTAATATTGGACCCTATGGGAAAAATGTTTCAAAATGCTTCTTCTCTGAAACCACTTGGACAGTTGAAACTAAACTGCCCAGGAATGATCATTGGAAGGTCCTCTACAAATTTTCCGTTTTTTATGCCGGTCGGAAATCCAAGATGGCCGCCACCGCAGGACATAGATTAACATTGGACCCTATGGGAAAATATTCAAATGCCTTCTACTCAGAAACTACAAATATGATTAAAGCCAAACTGTACATGAATGTTCATTAGATGGTCCTCTACAAACTTTACGTTTTTTGTTCTGGTATGAAATTCAAAATGGCGGCTACGGCAGGACTTAGTTTAACATTGGACCCTATGGGAAAAATGTTTCAAAACGCTTCTTCTCTGAAACCACTTGGATAATTGAAACCAAACTGCCCAGGAATGATCATTGGAAGGTCCTCTACAAAGTTTCTGTTTTTTTATGCCGATCGGAAATTCAAGATGGCCGCCACCGCAGGACATAGATTAACATTGGACCCTATGGGAAAATGTTCAAATGCCTTCTTCTCAGAAACTACAAATATGATTAAAGCCAAACTGTACATGAATGTTCATTGGATGATTCTCTACAAACAATACGTTTTTTGTTCCGATATGAAATTCAAAATGGCGGCTACGGCAGGACTTAGTTTAACATTGGACCCTATGGGAAAAATGTTTCAAAATGCTTCTTCTCTGAAACCACTTGGACAGTTGAAACCAAACTGCCCAGGAATGATCATTGGAAGGTCCTCTACAAAGTCTCTGTTTTTTATGCCGGTTGGAAATCCAAGATGGCCGCCACCGCAGGACATAGATTAACATTGGACCCTATGGGAAAATGTTCAAATGCCTTCTTCTCAGAAACTACAAATATGATTAAAGCCAAACTGTACAAGAATGTTCATTGGATGGTCCTCTACAAACTTTACGTTTTTTGTTCCGATATGAAATTCAAAATGGCGGCTACGGCAGGACTTAGTTTAACATTGGACCCTATGGGAAAAATGTTTCAAAATGCTTCTTCTCTGAAACCACTTGGACAGTTGAAACCAAACTGCCCAGGAATGATCATTGGAAGGTCCTCTACAAATTTTTTGTTTTTTATGCCGGTCGGAAATCCAAGATGGCCACCACCGCAGGACATAGATTAACATTGGACCCTATGGGAAAATGTTCAAATGCCTTCTTCTCAGAAACTACAAATATGATTAAAGCCAAACTGTACATGAATGTTCATTGGATGGTCCTCTACAAACTTTGCGTTTTTTGTTCCGATATAAAATTCAAAATGGCGGCTACGGCAGGACTTAGTTTAACATTGGACCCTATGGGAAAAATGTTTCAAAACGCTTCTTCTCTGAAACCACTTGGATAATTGAAACCAAACTGCCCAGGAATGATCATTGGAAGGTCCTCTACAAGGTGTGTGTTTTTTATGCCGATCGGAAATCCAAGATGGCCACCACCGCAGGACATAGATTAACATTGGACCCTATGGGAAAATGTTCAAATGCCTTCTTCTCAGAAACTACAAATATGATTAAAGCCAAACTGTACATGAATGTTCATTGAATGGTCCTCTACAACATATACGTTTTTTATTCTGATATGAAATTCAAAATGGCGGCTACGGCAGGACTTAGTTTAACATTGAACCCTATGGGAAAAATGTTTCAAAATGCTTCTTCTCTGAAACCACTTGGACAGTTGAAACCAAACTGCCCAGGAATGATCATTGGAAGGTCCTGTTTTTTTATGCCGATCGGAAATCCAAGATGGCTGCCACCACAGGTCATAGTATTAACACAGAACCATATGGGGAAAATACAGAAATATATTCTTCTCTGAAACTATTGCACTGATTGAACCTAAACTGTGCATCAATCATTGGAAGGTCCTTTACAAACTTTGTGTTTTTTATGTTGATCGTAATTCCAAGATGACGCAGGACATAGTTTTTACATAGGACCAATTGGTTTTTTTTATTACCAGGTGAACGATACAGGCTCTTGAGAGCCTCTGGTTTTTCTTATTATTCTAAATATATGAATTTATTACACAATCAATTTTTGCAGATTTACGTTTTGCTTCTATAGATTATGGCAAAAGAAATGAATCGGGGAGAGGGGGGGAGAAAGAAGGTTCGTCTTTAATGAGACACATTTACAAAAGGTTTTTTTCCAAAATTGAAGAACTATGAATTTAAGTTTAAAAAAAGAACGGACATCGGAACAATGCCCTGAATTCGTTAAAACAAAATCCAAAAAGGCCTATACTACGGGACAAAATTGTTTTATTGACATTATTCAGTAAGATCGCACTTTGTAATCGATCGTGCATGCACTACAATAAATATACACATAAGCTAAAAGCACAGAAAGTTACAGGGTAGGAAGCCATACAATTGAGAGGATTATGTAAACATATAATTTGTAATAGATTTCATTTGACAATTACAGACGATGAGTATTATAAATAAGTTTATTATACAAAAACAAAGCGTAACATATTTTGTTTATTGTAATCACGTCTTTCGAACTGGTGGACCCTTATGATTAATCTCAGAATAGTCATAAAAAATTTGTTCATCACAATTATTGATATTTCACCGCGAATATTTAGTTTGATGTATTGGGGCCCTGATTTGGTTAATAAACTTATTTTAATATCTATTTCTATAAGGAAAAATTACATACGAATGGTTTTTTGTCTATTTTGCAAGAAGAATTTGCTTTATTTCATAATTAGTTCACCTGGACCAGAGGTCCAGGTGAACTATTGCCATCACTTGGCGTCCGTCGTCTGTCGTCTGTCGTCTGTAAACTTTTCACATTTCAAGCTTCTTCTCCGAAACCACCGGGCCGATTGGAACCAAACTTAGCAGGAATGTTCCTTGGATGGTCCTCTACAAAGTTACTGTTTTTCGTTCCAGTCGGATATTCAATATGGCTGCCAAGGCCAATAATATGCTCTGATTGGCCGAAATTTCAAAGATCTTCTTCTCTGAAACTAATGAACTGACTGAACCCAAGCTGTACAGGAATGATCATTGGAATGTCCTTTACTAAGTTACTGTTTTTTATGGTGATCGGAAATCCAAGATGGCCGCCATCGCAGGACATAGATTAACATTGGACCCTATGGGAAAATGTTCAAATGCCTTCTTCTCAGAAACTACAAATATGATTAAAGTCAAACTGTACATGAATGTTCATTGGATGGTCCTCTACAATCTTAAGGTTTTTTGTTCCGATATGAAATTCAAAATGGCGGCTACGGCAGGACTTAGTTTAACATTGGACCCAATGGGAAAAATGTTTCAAAATGCTTCTTCTCTGAAACCACTTGGACAGTTGAAACCAAACTGCCCAGGAATGATCATTGGAAGGTCCTCTACAAAGTCTCTGTTTTTTATGCCGATCGGAAATCCAAGATGGCCGCCACCGCAATACATAGATTAACATTGGACCCTATGGGAAAATGTTCAAATGCCTTCTTCTCAGAAACTACAAATATGATTAAAGCCAAACTGTACATGAATGTTCATTGGATGGTCCTCTACAATCTTAAGGTTTTTTGTTCCGATATGAAATTCAAAATGGCGGCTACGGCAGGACTTAGTTTAACATTGGACCTTATGGGAAAAATGTTTCAAAATGCTTCTTCTCTGAAACCACTTGGACAGTTGAAACCAAACTGCCCAGGAATGATCATTGGAAGGTCCTCTACAAAGTTTCTGTTTTTTTATGCCGATCGGAAATCCAAGATGGCCACCACCGCAGGACATAGATTAACATTGGACCCTATGGGAAAATATTCAAATGCCTTCTTCTCAGAAACTACAAATATGATTAAAGCCAAACTGTACATGAATGTTCATTAGATGGCCCTCTACAAACTTTAGGTTTTTTGTTCCGGTATGAAATTCAAAATGGCGGCTACGGCAGGACTTAGTTTAACATTGGACCCTATGGGAAAAATGTTTCAAAATGCTTCTTCTCTGAAACCACTTGGACAGTTGAAACCAAACTGCCCAGGAATGATCATTGGAAGGTCCTCTACAAAGTTTCTGTTTTTTATGCCGATCGGAAATCCAAGATGGCCGCCACCGCAATACATAGATTAACATTGGACCCTATGGGAAAATATTGAAATGCCTTCTTCTCAGAAACTACAAATATGATTAAAGCCAAACTGTACATGAATGTTCATTGGATGGTCCTCTACAATCTTAAGGTTTTTTGTTCGGATATGAAATTCAAAATGGTGGCTACGACAGGACTTAGTTTAACATTGGACCTTATGGGGAAAATGTTTCAAAATGCTTCTTCTCTGAAACCACTTGGACAGTTGAAACCAAACTGCCCAGGAATGATCATTGGAAGGTCCTCTACAAAGTTTCTGTTTTTTATGCCGATCGGAAATCCAAGATGGCCGCCACCGCAGGACATAGATTAACATTGGACCCTATGGGAAAATATTCAAATGCCTTCTTCTCAGAAACTACAAATATGATTAAAGCCAAACTGTACATGAATGTTCATTGGATGGTCCTCTACAATCTTAAGGTTTTTTGTTCCGATATGAAATTGAAAATGGCGGCTACGGCAGGACTTAGTTTAACATTGGACCCTATGGGAAAAATGTTTCAAAATGCTTCTTCTCTGAAACCACTTGGACAGTTGAAACCAAACTGCCCAGGAATGATCATTGGAAGGTCCTCTACACGGTGTGTGTTTTTTATGCCGATCAAAAATCCAAGATGGCCGCCACCGCAGGACATAGATTAACATTGGACCCTATGGGAAAATATTCAAATGCCTTCTTCTCAGAAACTACAAATATGATTAAAGCCAAACTGTACATGAATGTTCATTAGATGGTCCTCTACAAACTTTAGGTTTTTTGTTCCGGTATGAAATTCAAAATGGCGGCTACGGCAGGACTTAGTTTAACATTGGACCCTATGGGGAAAATGTTTCAAAATGCTTCTTCTCTGAAACCACTTGGACAGTTTAAACCAAACTGCCCAGGAATGATCATTGGAAGGTCCTCTACACGGTGTGTGTTTTTTATGCCGATCGGAAATCCAAGATGGCCGCCACCGCAGGACATAGATTAACATTGGACCCTATGGGAAAATATTCAAATGCCTTCTTCTCAGAAACTACAAATATGATTAAAGCCAAACTGTACATGAATGTTCATTGGATGGTCCTCTACAATCTTAAGGTTTTTTGTTCCGATATGAAATTCAAAATTGCGGCTACGGCAGGACTTAGTTTAACATTGGACCCTATGGGAAAAATGTTTCAAAATGCTTCTTCTCTGAAACCACTTGGACAGTTGAAACCAAACTGCCCAGGAATGATCATTGGAAGGTCCTCTACACGGTGTGTGTTTTTTATGCCGATCGAAAATCCAAGATGGCCGCCACCGCAGGACATAGATTAACATTGGACCCTATGGGAAAATATTCAAATGCCTTCTTCTCAGAAACTACAAATATGATTAAAGCCAAACTGTACATGAATGTTCATTAGATGGTCCTCTACAAACTTTAGGTTTTTTGTTCCGGTATGAAATTCAAAATGGCGGCTACGGCAGGACTTAGTTTAACATTGGACCCTATGGGAAAAATGTTTCAAAATGCTTCTTCTCTGAAACCACTTGGACAGTTGAAACCAAACTGCCCAGGAATGATCATTGGAAGGTCCTCTACAAATAGTATGTTTTTTATGCCGATCGGAAATCCAAGATGGCTACCACCGCAGGACATAGATTAACATTGGACCCTATGGGAAAATGTTCAAATGCCTTCTTCTCAGAAACTACAAATATGATTAAAGCCAAACTGTACATGAATGTTCATTGGATGGTCCTCTACAATCTTAAGGTTTTTTGTTCCGATATGAAATTGAAAATGGCGGCTACGGCAGGACTTAGTTTAACATTGGACCCTATGGGAAAAATGTTTCAAAATGCTTCTTCTCTGAAACCACTTGGACAGTTGAAATCAAACTGCCCAGGAATGATCATTGGAAGGTCCTCTACAAAGTTTCTGTTTTTTATGCCGATCGGAAATCCAAGATGGCCGCCACTGCAGGACATAGATTAACATTGGACCCTATGGGAAAATATTCAAATGCCTTCTTCTCAGAAACTACAAATATGATTAAAGCCAAACTGTACATGAATGTTCATTGGATGGTCCTCTACAATCTTAAGGTTTTTTGTTTCGATATGAAATTCAAAATGGCGGCTACGGCAGGACTTAGTTTAACATTGGACCCTATGGGAAAAATGTTTCAAAATGCTTCTTCTCTGAAACCACTTGGACAGTTGAAACCAAACTGCCCAGGAATGATCATTGGAAGGTCCTCTACAAAGTTTATGTTTTTTATGCCGATCGGAAATCCAAGATGGCCGCCACCGCAGGACATAGATTAACATTGGACCCTATGGGAAAATATTCAAATGCCTTCTTCTCAGAAACTACAAATATGATTAAAGCCAAACTGTACATGAATGTTCATTAGATGGTCCTCTATAAACTTTAGGTTTTTTGTTCCGGTATGAAATTCAAAATGGCGGCTACGGCAGGACTTAGTTTAACATTGGACCCTATGGGAAAAATGTTTCAAAATGCTTCTTCTCTGAAACCACTTGGACAGTTGAAACCAAACTGCCCAGGAATGATCATTGGAAGGTCCTCTACAAATTTCTGTTTTTTATGCCGATCTAAAATCCAAGATGGCCGCCACCGCAGGACATAGATTAACATTGGACCCTATGGGAAAATATTCAAATGCCTTCTTCTCAGAAACTACAAATATGATTAAAGCCAAACTGTACATGAATGTTCATTAGATGGTCCTCTACAAACTTTAGGTTTTTTGTTCCGGTATGAAATTCAAAATGGCGGCTACGGCAGGACTTAGTTTAACATTGGACCCTATGGGGAAAATGTTTCAAAATGCTTCTTCTCTGAAACCACTTGGACAGTTTAAACCAAACTGCCCAGGAATGATCATTGGAAGGTCCTCTACAGGGTGTGTGTTTTTTATGCCGATCGGAAATCCAAGATGGCCGCCACCGCAGGACATAGATTAACATTGGACCCTATGGGAAAATATTCAAATGCCTTCTTCTCAGAAACTACAAATATGATTAAAGCCAAACTGTACATGAATGTTCATTAGATGGTCCTCTACAAACTTTAGGTTTGTTGTTCCGGTATGAAATTCAAAATGGCGGCTACGGCAGGACTTAGTTTAACATTGGACCCTATGGGGAAAATGTTTCAAAATGCTTCTTCTCTGAAACCACTTGGACAGTTGAAACCAAACTGCCCAGGAATGATCATTGGAAGGTCCTCTACAAATTTTTTGTTTTTTATGCCGATCGGAAATCCAAGATGGTCGCCACCGCAGGACATAGATTAACATTGGACCCTATGGGAAAATGTTCAAATGCCTTCTTCTCAGAAACTACAAATATGATTAAAGCCAAACTGTACATGAATGTTCATTGGATGGTCCTCTACAAACTAGGTTTTTTGTTCCGATATGAAATTCAAAATGGCGGCTACGGCAGGACCTAGTTTAACATTGGACCCTATGGGAAAAATGTTTCAAAACGCTTCTTCTCTGAAACCACTAGGACAGTTGAAACCAAACTGCCCAGGAATGATCATTGGAAGGTCCTCTACAAATTTTGTGTTTTTTGTGCCGATTGGAAATCCAAGATGGCTGCCACCGCAATACATAGATTAACATTGGACCCTATGGGAAAATGTTCAAATGCCTTCTTCTCAGAAACTACAAATATTATTAAAGCCAATATGTACATGAATGTTCATTGGATGGTCCTCTACAAACTCTACGTTTTTTGTTCCGATATGAAATTGAAAATGGCGGCTACGGCAGGACTTAGTTTAACATTGGACCCTATGGGAAAAATTTTCAAAACGCTTCTTCTCTGAAACCACTTGGACAATTGAAACCAAACTGCCCAGGAATGATCATTGGAAGGTCCTCTACAAAGTTTCTGTTTTTTTATGCCGATCGAAAATTCAAGATGGCCACCACCGCAGGACATAGATCAACATTGGACCCTATGGGAAAATGTTCAAATGCCTTCTTCTCAGAAACTACAAATATGATTAAAGCAAAACTGTACATGAATGTTCATTGAATGGTCCTCTACAAACTTTAGGTTTTTTATTCCGATATGAAATTAAAAATGGCGGCTACGGCGGGACTTAGTTTAACATTTGACCCTATGGGGAAAATGTTTCAAAACGCTTCTTCTCTGAAACCACTTGGATAATTGAAACCAAACTGCCCAGGAATGATCATTGGAAGGTCCTCTACAAATTTCTGTTTTTTATGCCGATCGGAAATCCAAGATGGCCACCACCGCAGAACATAGATTAACATTGGACCCTATGGGAAAATGTTCAAATGTCTTCTACTCAGAAACTACAAATATGATTAAAGCCAAACTGTACATGAATGTTCATTGGATGGTCCTCTACAAACTTTACGTTTTTTATTCCGATATGAAATTCAAAATGGCGGCTACGGCAGGACTTAGTTTAACATTGGACCCTATGGGAAAAATGTTTCAAAACGCTTCTTCTCTGAAACCACTTGGATAATTGAAACCAAACTGCCCAGGAATGATCATTGGAAGTTCCTCTACACGGTGTGTGTTTTTTATGCCGATCGGAAATCCAAGATGGCCACCACCGCAGGACATAGATTAACATTGGACCCTATGGGAAAATGTTCAAATGCCTTCTACTCAGAAACTACAAATATGATTAAAGCCAAACTGTACATGAATGTTCATTGGATGGTCCTCTACAAACTTTACGTTTTTTGTTCTGATATGAAATTCAAAATGGCAGCTACAGCAGGACTTAGTTTAACATTGGACCCTATGGGAAAAATGTTTCAAAACGCTTCTTCTCTGAAACCACTTGGACAGTTGAAACCAAACTGCCCAGGAATGATCATTGGAAGGTCCTCTACAAAGTGTCTGTTTGTTATGCCGATCGGAAATCCAAGATGGCTGCCACCACAGGTCATAGTATTAACACAGGACCATATGGGGAAAATACAGAAATATATTCTTCTCTGAAGCTATTGCACTGATTGAACCTAAACTGTGCATCAATCATTGGAAGGTCCTTTACAAACTTTGTGTTTTTTATGTTGATCGTAATTTCAAGATGACTACCACTGCAGGACATTGTTTTTACATAGGACCAATTGGTTTTTTTTATAACCAGGTGAACGATACAGGCTCTTGAGAGCCTCTGGTTTTGGTTGTTGCTACATCATTCTGATGGGGCACAAAAAAATCAAGATAAAAATGAACAATTCAATATAGCTTACGATCAATGGTAATCTTAAGTTTTTTTTGTGAAAATAGCCCATGAATCATTGCTCTTGTTTGCCAATTTTTATCCAATTTATACACGAATTAATTGTCGAACACCCCCCTTTATCCGGCAGTGTGCATTAATATGCACCCATTCCTAATGTATACTTCAACGTGATCAGGGTCGTGTATTTTGATCACCTATTAGAACCTTTAAAATGTGTATTGCATCTGCTAATCTAGTCACGGGTAGCGTAATTTGTTTTCATTTTATTTTCTGTTCTTATTATGTTTTTGTCTATTTGACTTGTGTACGTTGTTTGTATATATTCCTTGTACATGCCTTCAACCCTTAGGGGTAAAATTTTAGTTAGTTAACGGGTCACAAAATGTGCATTGCGTTTCTGACACATGTATTCAGGTATTCGATCAGAGGCCCGTCGACCGGATGTAAAATGACACTTGTATATTCGGCCTGGCGATTTCCTGTGTGAACCTAAACTCATTACGCAATATTAGGTACCCTGCTGAGTGAACCGGTGTGAATGTACCCGTCGTTTTCAGAATGAAGATAAAAATAAGTAAATCCCGCATTTCACTTCTTACTTCAGGAATTATTTGCCTTAATTTATTGAAAAATAAAATATTTAAAAATAAAATATGGTCTCTCGCTTCTGAAAATACATGAAAAATATAAGAAATATATTTTTCGCATAATATTTTACGTTTCGCTCATCAAAAATGACAAGCAAAAAAAGGAAAAGAAATTATCATTTTTAAATCACTTGCTCGCTCTGGACAACATTTTTAGCACTAAATCCGAAGAACAAGAAGTAAATCTGGTGTGACCTAATCTCTTTTTAATTTTTGACTGCCCTTCATCTGTTTATACCGTTCATGATCATGATCTCTTCCGAACTTTGTCTAAATGAATATCAGTGGATATCAAATTTGTGTCGTTCTGACGTGGGTTGTTCTCTATTTCCCGACGTTGGGCACTCGCTGCCTCTTCCATTTGTCTGAGTTCTTCTTCCGTATATTCTGGTTCGAGTTGGTAACCGAACTCTCCATAATCGTCGAAATCTACATCACTTGAGGCGCTCGAGTCACTTTCCGTACCTGAGCACGACATATTTAAGCTATAACTAAAACGTTAATTTCGGTGCTTTATATAGAAATGTTCCCAAACAAACAACATGCGTTGAACAAAAGAAAAGTAAAGAAATATTGATTGAGTAAAATCATAATCATTTGATTAAATTAAATTAATTAAAACATCTTTTATGAACACCGACTGTTAAAATAATGATTGAGTAAAATCATAATCCTTTGATTAAAATTAAATTAATTAAAACATCTTTTATGAACACCGACTGTTAAAATAATGATTGAGTAAAATCATAATCATTTTTTTTTATTGTTAAAAAGAAAAACTCATTTCTAAACGTTTAGGCCTAAATCATTTTATTTAATATTAAAATTAAAACATCTTTTATGAACATCGATCGTTAAATTATTATGATGAGACAGCTATATATAGTTAGGCCAATTTGGCACCTCTCATAATGAAAACTTATAATTTCAAGGATGGTGTATACTTTTTTATCATCTAAAACATAAATTGTTCCTGTTATTTCAACATTATATTTATTCTAATGTTTTAAGAATATTTTATCTTTAATAGATAATAAACGATCTACCAACTCGTCTTGGAAAGCAAATAGTGTGTATTCAAATTCCCATTTTATTAATCTGGTCACCTGTATAATTTTACCCTCCGGCCAGAGGAGGCACGACGCTTTGCACACGACACGCATATAGCAAGTATATGATCGACAACCGGATGTTTACGCTTCAGTTTGAAAATGGATTTTGAAGTGAAAACATCTCGTTAAAAAAATACTTAAATTAAACGTGAATTTATCCAGCTGTCTAAATTTATTTTCAATATGGGATCTCTTGAAATGTATGATCGCAATACTTGTATACAAGTATTGTCAACAATACTTGTATAAAAAAGTGTACAAGTATTGTTATTCCCTCCCCTTCAATAGTTGAACTCTATTGATTATGATTATTCTTCTGTTCTGTTATGGAGTTTTAATGAAATTGTGTTTTTATTTAAAGAATCATAATTAATAAATTGACCATATTTTTTTTTCCCTTATTTGACATTTTGTTTTATAGAAAAACGGTTATAGTTTAGTTATTGCACAATACACAAACATGTCTCTGCAATACACATCTACAACATTATCATAATTATTAAAGATCATTAAACTTAATTACATTTAGTTACGCAACAATGCTAAAACATTCTTATCAAAATCACATACAGTGTATGCACTAATTAGTTCTCAGGTAAATTACAGGTAACAATACTACTTGTACTTTTTTTATCATATATTTTTTTATTATATATTTGTATACATAAAGTTCACATGATCCTCAATATGTTTTAGTGTGAAATCGTATAATCACCATTAAAAAGGCTAAAATATGATATTCTGTGGATTCAAATTGTCACAGGAGATGTTTGATACAACACAAATCACGAAAAAATGAGGGATTTTTCAAGGTCAATTGTGGCACAATGGATGGAGACTTAAGGAGACTTAAGAAAATATTGGAAGCAAAATGATTGATCTATGTCATACTAAAAGGGATAGGAAAAGTTTCCAACAGATTTTACAAATTTTCATTTTTAATGGTGATCGGTTGAGGACGCTATGAATGAAAAAAAAGATGGCAACAAAATGTCCCTCTCAAAAATTGCAGATGATCACATTTAACATTCAACCCAAACATTCTTATGTTAATTCCATTCATATATAGATATCTATCAATAATTTACCGAGAGGGACTCGCCATTAATCATCCATGAACGCAGTAATCGGCTTAGTAAAACACTGAAAATTCGATAATGTCACCCTCATCAGATAACGATATATTGATGCCGACTTCCGGTTGAGCAACAAGTTAAATTTTGCACACGACACCAACGTGTCGTGCCTCCTCTGCCCTCCGGCTAGAAAACACACAAGCGGACATCTACATGCGGAGATCAAAATAACAGTAAACAGCATGCCGAATAATGATTATAAAAAAGGGATTAAAACAGAATCTAGCAATCAATACACAAGTTACGCGTTGTCAAAATTATCCATTATATTTTTCAGCACATTAGCAGTAAAACAAAATGAACATAATTGTAAAAGGGATCCGATATATAGGTGACTGTTATAAAACACTCTTTCCGTTGTAAATACAAAGGAAATGAAACATTGTGTTCATTTAAAATAGTTGTTTGTCAAAAAAGTACGTAGCTGTTCACTTCAGTATTTAATTTTCCAACGGTTATTAGATTTAAATTACAGTCCTCTGAGCGCTTTAAATGAAGCGAATTTAACATCAGCGACCCAGACTTTAAATTTCAATCCCACAATGCATTTTTGGCTTAAAACGTCACAAGCTAGTTGAAAAATTAGAAATTAAAATTACAAATTTGCGATTTGCTTCGTTATTTGTGGAAATATGTCGCTAAAACTTTGTGAATATGTATTTTATATCACCAGGAACATATTTAGCTAACATGTAAAAAATTGCGAAGTTTCCCTTTAAGTTAATCTGGCCATATGAATGTTTGCCATCACCTGGCATTCTTATTTATATTTTTTCTTTCACATTTTAATCTTCTGCTGAATAACTGTTCAGTTAAAGTTAATCAAACTATGCAGAGGTGATTCTTGTAATGAGGAACATAGACCTCTAGAAGTTTGATTTATTTCTTAAGAAGTTTAGGTTTAAAAGAGTAATTCTAACATTACCTCCTTCTTTCGCTTTGTTAACAAACGAGCGAGTTATCCATTTGGTATAATCTCATTAGCACATGCGCCGGTGAATGTGACTGACTTTTCCATTGGCAGCATAAATTGTGTGCGACATTTTTCGGAAACGTAAATATAAATTACCATCTTCCAATCAAAGTATACTACCATATTTGTACTCTTAGACATATCAGAATCAAAATAAATCATGGAAGCCAGAATGTGTTTTGAGTTTTAACATGGATTGGCGGATATTAGTCAATTTTATCCCTCTCTTCTGGCTTGGGATAAAATACTCATATCCGCCAATCCATGTTATAACTCCCAACACATTCTGGCTTCCATGATTTATTTCTTAAATATCCTATGTTAAAGAGTAATCATATTTTAGCTGCTACAGAAGATCAAATTTTTCGTCTTTTCCCAAACCTCCATACTTTTCAAGTGGCAGTCAAAAGCTGTACTTGTTCTCGTCCTGAATATAGCTGAAATACTCGCTGGATGTTACACAATATATCAATTTAAAAAAATCAAATCAATTGAAAGGGCAAAGTAAGTGAATCTTTAAAAAACAATAGTGGGGGTGAAGGCCAAACTGAACAATGCAGCAATGACATCATGTTTTATACAAAGTATCGAATGTCATTTAATACTGTATATCTTCTGGTCACTGAAATGGGAATTGTTTAGAAAAAGCAGCATTGATAATATTTTTTTCTATGAAGCTTTATTCTGAGTTTGTATAAATGAAGCCCTAGGGGTTAATGAGATCTAAGTCTTGGTGATTAAAATTTAAGACAGACTAGGATGGGGAATAACTGTTGTTTGAATAAAATCCTTTTTACCATGTGAATAATACAGGCTTATATGAGCCTCTTGTTTTGCAACCTTTTACTTAGCTAAAGTATTACATTAGTCTTTTCCAGGTCCCTTTAGGACTGAAAATTGTTTGTCATACTATATGTAGCAGGAGTATTGACGAAAATGTCTTGAAGGACACTCGATCAATCAAGTTTGTGCTGTGCAGTCATTCTCGGCTAACGTTTCATTAACGTAAAATTAAGCATGTATTAGGAATGGTTATAACTGTGTTGCATGTATTTTGGTCAGGTTATTTATAGTATTTATTTCCTATTTATTCATACTATCCTTCTATTTTTTGTTGTAGACTCTCAAGCAAAACACAGAAGTGAGAAATGAAGAACTTGATAGATTATCATCAAAAAGAGAAATAGCAACACAAACTCCAGTCCCTCAAACTGTAGGTTCTTAAATTACATAAGATATCATTTTTCAGACTGTATACCTGTCTGATACTAACTTGTTTAGGCAAGTCCAAGTTAGGTTTGGGACTCAGTTTTTTTTTTATCAAAAATAACAAATAATGCACAGATGGTACTCGTGACTATTTGGTTGGACATCAATATTTTTTATCCTACAAGGATATCTGCCTCTATTCAACTTGCTTCATTTATACAATTCAACAAATGTTTGAAACAAGTAAGAGTTAATTTTCTTTTATTGTTACTTGGATTCAGCTGGTCAAATGACAAAGGGAAGAAACTGCATTGTAAAAAAATTTGAAAACAAATAGAGTTACTTCCCTTTTACTGTGTGGATTATTTTTCTGAAAATTAGATTTTGCAGTTTTTGGTACTAGTTTACATGCACAATGTATCTCTCAGATATATCACTGTAATCAATATGATAAGATGGTATACCGATAATTGAACTGATGAATTTTAAGGAAACCTATGCAAGTTGTTATTTTAGAAAACGTGATGTAATATCATGCAGAGAAATGAGTTCCTTTGATGAGATAAATATACATTGTAGATATAAACTTCTTAAAAAGAAAGGAGAAAGACTGGTTTAATATGATAAAAAACAATATGAATCATAGTCTGTACACAATCTAATTAAAATTAGATCTCTGCACTTGCTCCCTATTATCTATTGGTTGTTTTGTAGTTGCTGTGTGGAAGTGTGGAAATGTAATTTTAATTAGATTGAATCTGTACATGTATTATCAGATGATTTGATATGTAAAATTGAGAAATATATATCTCAGTAAAAAAAAATACATGTACTGTAGTCAAATTTAGTCCATGCGGAATACAGATTTTTCCCATATTATCATGTTAATTTTATATCACAGTCCAGTCTAGTCCACTTACATATACAATATGTACATTGTCGGAAAACATGAAATTTATTTGTACGAGCTTTAGAAACAGTTACAGATAGATAAAGACTTTTTTCTGGTCCGTTTTGCAGCAAGTGCAAATAAATTTTATTTTTCCAACAATGTACGTATATTGTGTTTATCCTGCAATGTCAAAAAGTTCAAATAATTGCAAAATATTACTAAGAAGAGATGAAGCGATAGTCGTTATAATCGTTTTAAGGGTGTCTTCTATCAGGTCTACGCATATACGGTTACTGTTTCGCTATTCATGAATCAGGTACCATCAGGTCATTAACACTGAAGTTTATTTTACCCCTTTATTATTACCTCAAAATCACACAATTTCAGGATAAAATGAAATTAGTGATATTGAACAGATTTCTGTCTGTATTAATCACTTTAGTATTTCTCATGTCTGGTTATATTCATAAAATTTGTTTATTGTGAAATATTTCACCTACCCCTAAATTGTATTATATGTGGACTAGGCTATATGATAAGCTTTTCAAGAAAGATATCTTGATGAAAGATTTCGTAGATGAAAAGGCCAAATTTGTTTTGGCAAAAAAAAAGAAAAGATTGTTGGCAATTTTACCAATGGTACTGTATGAAACAATGTTAAAACAACAATTTATAATTACTATTATCAAGTTTTTTACCCTTGTCAAAAATTAAAAAAAAAAATTATATTGGAAGAGAAAAGGAGTGTCTATCATGAGATAGAAAAAAATAATGGAACAACCACGGTTCACATAAATAATACAATACAGTCTTCTTATAATGAAATAGGTTATGATGATAAATTGGTTATATTGAACAGATTATTTAACTCCAACAACTCCCTAGAGTATATGCCAGGACTGGATATATATTAAGGATTTCTTGTCCCCCTAAAATTCATTATAAGTGGGCTAGACTAGGCTGTTTTTGTAAATTATATATAAATATCACACTCATCAGAAACAATGGGAATGAAAATACCCTCTCCTCCTCCCCTTCCTCATATGTGGACACTGGACAGTCTGTTTTTCTATTAATATGTTACAGATTTTTGGTGAGATTGTATTCAAATTTTGTTTTATCTTGACTCACCGTAAATTATCATTTTTATCTATATAACTTACATAAAGTACATTAAGATTGACATAATATCTAAATATCTTACATTCTTTTATTATATAATATGTTTTATGCATAATATATTATGAAACAAAAAGAATTAGAATTACATATATATATGAATCATGCTGTGTTTTTGGGCGTTACAGCACTTTTCAATTTTGTTAACTAAAAAGTGACAAATTTTAAATGAATTGTTCTGTACAAGTAAAATCCATTAAACTGTTACTTGTATTTTCTTCATCTGGGTAATGGTGTGGGAGGGAGCGTTAAGATGCCACACTAAAAACCTTAAAAATGAATAAATAAATAAAATTCAAATTCAAAGATAGCTTTGTCGCAGTAGTTTGAAATTGATTGAGTAACAAATGACAGGAAGTCAAAATTTTACAATTTATAGGAATTTTAGTTTGAACATTTTAAAATAATCTAAATTAGAAATTTTTAATTATCGAAAATAGTCAATGTCATGAACCAGAGAATCAGTTAATTTTGTTTGATAAAGTTATATAATATGAACTTTTTAAATATGGAAAATGTTGTGTTAAATAGAAATACAACTGGTAGTTGAGTTTATCATTATATATTTTTTTTGGGAGGGTGAGGGAGGGGGAAGGTAGGGTTATTGGGTGGAGGATGAGGGTGGGGGAAGGTAGGGTTATTGGTGTATATTGTCAGTTTTAGGGGGAGGGGGAAGGTAGGGTTATTGGGGGGAGGGTGAGGGTGGGGGAAGGTATGGTTATTGGTGTATATTGTCAGATTCAGGGGGAGGGGGAAGGCAGGGTTATTGGTGTATATTGTCAGTTTCAGGGGGAGGGGGAAGGCAGGGTTATTGGTGTATATTGTCAGTTTCAGGAATATTTCAGCTACATCGTGACCAACTAGGATTAATTGGGGAGGAAGGTCTTTACATTTATAGTAAAATGAATGGTAAAACCCCTGCCCGTGGGGTATTGAGGACATGAACCTATGTCAGTGGTTGTCAGAAGTCAGCAACATCAACCTCTCTGCACCCATTCCTCCTGGTACTAGTTAAAAGAATGTTGGATTTTGTTTATCAGTATTTTGTTTTAAAATGAGGAAATTTGTTTCAAAACTTTGGGCAATTAAAACACATTAGAAAGTTAATTAAAAATAGGGATAGCCAGTCTCCATAATACTCCCTCAAAGTTTCTACATTAAAAACATTAGAAACGTAATTGAAAATAGGGATGGGCAGTCCCCCTAATAATCCCTTAATGAATCTACATAATGTTTACCTTTGAAGATACAAAATCTAAAACAGTGGTATTTTTTGATTCATATCATAATATAATCTTAGGTTGAGTAGAAGTTTACAAGTTATATGTGTTGATAATTCATATAGATAATTTGTACAGTAAAACCTACTTTAGTGACCACCTCTATTAAACAATAACTTGTATTTTGTGACCTTAATTTTAATTTCCCTTCACGATGCATTTCATATAATAATTACACCTGTATTTAGCAACCACCTGACTTTATATTTCGATTTTCCCTTGGAATGTCACATAAGACAGGCTTGACTGTAGTGTACATACTTTTGATGTATATAAAATAATAGATAAATCCTATATTATACAATTAGGTCTATCAATCTATACACTAAAAACAACTTGTCATATTAGATATTCATCAAATTAGCATAATACTGGCAAAAGTCAGGTCTAAATAACTAACAACAACTGAAATATACACCAATATCTACTGTTGTTGATTTCTGCAATGATCAGCTAACAGATGTTTGATTCAGGGGCAATCAGGAATTAATTTAGGTAGATCCTTTCTTACTGATACAGTACAACTGTTTTGACAAGTATTGAGTCCCTCAGGGGGAGTATTTTAGAGGGATATATTATACATGTGGTATATATGGTACATGTAGTTATTATAGAAGAAGGTTAAATGGCAGATGTTTATGTGTGATCAAACTTACCCGTTGTTACAGAGGTGAAAAATAATGAATGGTTAGGATACAAGATGGAAATGTGTGATTACATTCCAGTTACGTGTATTTGTTTGACGTTTGTAAAAAAAAATTGTGCAATAATTAATTGCAGTGTTCTATTTATTTGATGTAATTTTTGTTATACTACTCATACTCAGAATAATTATTCTAACAAGTGTCAGACTGAAAACAATGGTTATACAAAACAGGATATATTTACAATAGAATTATTTACTATCAATTCTTATGATCAAAGAAATGGGTCAGATATCAAAAGGTATATATTATCTATTGTAGATTGATAATATTTATTATAAGATAGGTTTTGTTGGATTGTTGAGTTTTCGTTTGTTATGCAGTTAAGAAGTGCTGTTGTGTAAGGAAAATGTAAGAAGTGCCGTTGTGTAAGGAAAATGTAAGAAGTGCCGTTGTGTAAGGAAAATGTATTTTGTGTACTTAAGCTAAAAATGGTGTTGACTTTAAAGTCTACTGAACAGAATGGAGGATAATATAATATGGAAAATATTCAGTGTTAAAATTATATAATGCATATATAAGGTGTGCAAATCAATTTAACAATTATGCTATTCTAATTTTAAATTTGGATTGTAAAAATTATTTGTTAATTTTTACATATGTAAATCTTATATAAACATAAAACTTACAAAACATAAACATTTACAAGGACTTGTTTTGATTGCTTTTTTGTAAATTCCGGAGGAAGGCACGAGGAAGGATGTCACAGCTAATGTTATGTGAAGTACTGAGATATGGATTGTAAACTTTTAGTACATTAAACAGATAGATACAAGAAAGTTGATAATCTATCTTTTTCTGACCCTTTTAAACTAACTACTGATGTTTTAAGATCATTTGTCATGTGACACCAAAATATGATAGCTGACGAGACAATTTTTTAAAAGGAAACTGGATATATTCTGTGAAATTTGAATAAATTAGCATTAAAAAATAATCAGATTGTAATAGATGACCAGATATTTGTCTACCCTCACTACTTGTTAAAAGAGGATTATCTAATGACTTACTTTACAAGTTCAAGAGGATATTAATTCTTTACAAATTCAAAAGGATGTTAATTCAAAAGTTGAAACACTACAAAGGGAGATAACTATTATTTCAATTGTTTAAAGGAGGATTTTCTGTTTTACCATAATGACATTTTACTCTCAAGAAAACCGAAAAATGGAAAACATTTAGAAAAAGATTTGTTACTGAGAAACTAGAGATTATTATTGGAGACATCTTATGCATCACTTTTTTGAAGAAATTTAAGATCGTAAAACAGTAGAAAAATTGATCAGTCTATATCTATGGTGCTAAGGGCAGATAACACCAGCAGTAGATTTTTAGTCCACATGCAGGATTACATACATGTAATGGGAGTTGATAATATAAATGTTAATAATACCGTGTATAACCTGAAAATTATTATAAGTGTACTTTTAACAATTGGAACATTACTATGTATATTGTTTGTTTTTTGTTTTAAGAGACGAGAACATCCCAAGAATGTACGAACAGGTTCCATTAAAGCTGGAAACACAACACAAACCAGTCCCATTGTGTCACGTAAAGTATGTATATTAAATCTGGGAATTAATTTATATTATTTGCTCAAGCCACAATATAGCTGCAATACCGCTAATGTTTGGTGTTAAATACCAATCAATCAGTCCACAATATCACTGCAATACTGCTAAAGTTGGTGTGTTAAGCATCAATCAGTCAATCAATCTTCTTATATATTTTGATCGAGACCAAAATCATCTAAGATATTTGTCATTTTCTATCTGTCCAGAAAAAAATGAGAATACAGTTACCATGGTTACAGTTATGTTTGTATGGATTTCTAGACTTGTTACAAGTCCCTTTCTTATTAATAATCCCTTAAAACAATTGTTTCTATGAAAGTTACAATCGTGACTGACCACTTATATTAACTAACAACATTTCTTTACTATTTACATGTTATGTGGATAGTAATGCAAGTGGTCAGTCAAGATTTCATAAGAGAAGGATTTGTAGCAAGTTTTAATATAATGGATTTCTACAAATTTCAGGTTTAGGTGTAGGTTGCTTAGCGTTGCTTTCAACAATATTTCAGTTATATTGTGACGGTCAGTTTTATTGGTGGAGTAAAACCGGAGGTAACCACCAACCTATCGCAAGTCATTGACAAACTTGAACACATAATGTATCGAGTACACCTTGCCTGAGTGGGGTTCGAACTCACAACATTGGTGATTATAGGCACTGATTGCATAGGTAGTTATAAATCCAACTACCATACGGCCACTCTTGAAATTTCATATAATATAATTACTAAAAGCTGTGTATACATTGTACAGTAAATATGAAGTAGTTAGTCAAGATTTCATAAGAGACTTGTAGCAAGTCTTGTTAATAGATTACTAGAAATTTCATATATAATTACTACAAGCTGTGTGTACATTGTACAGGTTATTATCCTTAGACATAGAACTGAAATATGTATTGTTTACAGAAGAAAAACCTTGTTTACAGTTCTGTATTATAGTCTTGATTGATACCATATATCTTTATCCTATCAGTTCTAAAATTTGAACCTATTTTCTATCAATCATCTCCTGTCTTATTCTTCCCCTGAGAATAGTTGTATATATTATCTTGACTGTTATTGGAATTTCTGTCTCAATGGCATTAGACCCATTCCTTCATATTGATCAATGAAATATCCTATCAGGCCTTTCAGTAAGGGGCTGTACCAGGTACTTTTACCCACTTAAAATGGTAATTGGTACCTCCTAATTTCAAAGACTGTTGCATAAGATATTCATGAAAAATGTTCAAATTTTAAGAAAAGGTACCACCTGTAAATAGTGAAGTACTGGTACACTTGAAAAATATTGAAAGTCCTGCCCTATTTACTGGTATACTTATGCTAGTTTTAGTTCAGAACTAATAGATACAGATTTGAAATGAAATTAAGAAATTGAATTTTGTCTTACATGGGATCAACACACTTCAAGGGTTGCATCTAGTAGGAGGTGGATTGTGAAAATGCTCCTTTTAATTTGAAAATATATCCCCATTTTATAAAAAAGGAAGGGTACATTGACCATAATTC
The DNA here is from genome assembly GCA_963680875.1 of Bathymodiolus brooksi. Classification (NCBI taxonomy): domain Eukaryota; kingdom Metazoa; phylum Mollusca; class Bivalvia; order Mytilida; family Modiolidae; genus Bathymodiolus; species Bathymodiolus brooksi. The sequence goes on along the minus strand of OY804585.1, from coordinate 83,760,930 downwards.
TCCTTTGGTGCACATTTCATGCACACATTTTCATAATAAATTGTCCCTGTGACAGGTCGGTGATTTTCTCCAGGTACTTCAGTTTCCTCCACCAATAAAACTGACCACCATGATACATGTATAACTGAAATATTGTTGAAAGTGGCATTAAACACCATAAACCCTAACCCCCCCTTTTTTGCAAAACCCTATATACAATTCTGCATTTCTGAAATATTGTGTATTTATTCAATTTCTACTTTGAAATTTATTCAATTTGGATTTCAAGCTACATTTGCAATAGACTGAGGCCCAGTTGACAAATTCCTAATTATGCCAGGTTTAGTGTATTTGAAAGGATTATATAATCTTGTTTTTCAATTTAAAATTAAAGGTGTCTTAAGATGAAGACAGAAGTTGACTGACCTTTCCAAGTTCATTATCAAAACACATTATGTCTATATAACACTATAGAAACATGATTTGATCTTAGTTTAATTATCTTTTTAATATCATAGTCGTGACCTCTCTTCAAGACTAATCTTCTTTCAAGATGTTTCAAGAATTATTTTTTGATTTTTCAAAGATTGGAAAGAGAGAGGGGGGCAATAAATGAAAACCATTGGAAGTGTTTTGATTTTGATATCATGATTCTGTATCAATATGCACCCACATTTATTTAGGGAAGCAACATATTATCAGTGTACTACCTATGCAATCAGTGCCTATTCCAACTAAATCACTAACGTTGTGAGTTGAAATCCCACTCATGGTGAGTTGTACTCCATACAACATTATAGATGAAGTTTTTCAGTGACTTGCATGTCTGTGGTTTTCTCCGGATTCTCCAGTTTCCTCCACCAATAAAACTGTCTGCCACAATATAACTGAAACATTGTTGAAAGTGGCATTAAACACCATAACCCTAACCCATTATCATTGTAGAAAGTATTTTGTAGAACAATTTACACTTTTTTTTACCAGATTTAAATTTGTAATGTTGATTGTTTGACTTGTTAATTGGTATTTTCTCTTTTTGTCAGCTTTTTAAATATGTTCTTTTGTTCAGTTTAAGCTTTGTAATTTTCTCTTTAGACTAGTTTTAAAGGCAGAGTGAGCTTTTATATCAATTGTCTGTTCATCTGTTTGTACTTTATCATTTTTCACATATCAATGTTCCCCTTCAAAACTGCTCAACCTGATTCTTATCCAAGAAAACATGTACCATTATTATAAATATGGACACATCTACAGGGATTTCAATAAAATCCACAATTATATGGGACGAAGTCCCAACTATGGTAGAAATAGCAATATTTTCCATATCACTAATGGCTTAAATTCCTTGCACCGGAAATGATACACTGGAAACCAATACATGGTTAAATCTGCAGAAAATCGGATGCGCAGTAATCTGGAAGGGTGTAGGACGTTTCGTAACCTGGTCGTTTCGTACCTAGATCGGGATGTTTCGTATTGGAGTAAAAATGTATAGTGAGACATTTCGTACCTTCTTTTCAACTCATAGATTTGTAATAAACTCTTTAATTAAAATGTTGTATATATAGTTGAAACTCTAGAACTACTTCCGGTTATGAATGTTAAAAAATGACTCAAAATCGCAGTGTGTTCTAGCCCATTAAACATATACCATGGGACTGACAATATCATTAAACAGAGTTTCATTTCTTCCTCCTCCTGTCCGAAATAGTATTTTCTATGAAATTGAGACGTTGGGTTTGGGTTCCCCTATTTGCCCCCTCTTTTAAGAAAGTCTGGATCTGCCCCCGGTCTACTCATAGGGCTTGTACAAGCACCTGTGGTCTACCTTGAAAAAAAATTATAGGTCCATATATATCTGAGTTAATATTGTTTAGAAAAAAGATATTGGACTTCGTCCCAAGTAAGGTAACACCAATTATCATATTACAAAAAACAATGCATTTCAGAATCGATAGCAATGTATTTGTCAGGGGTTATCTAATACTAGGGGAATGAAACGAATTCATCCGAATTTATCATTGATCGGTGTCAATTCTATGCTTAACTTATTATCATTTGATGTTCGATTAAACGTTTAAATGATAGAGATATTTCAATTGAAAAATCTAGAGACACATCGAAAAGATAATTATGTTATCGATGGATAACTCATGAGATATGCAAATGGAAAAGTTTAATGCTTTTATTATTATTTTATTTTATATATAACCTACATTTGTATATGACTAATGGGGATATCTAGACCCTTTCACAACAACTGCTAGCTGTTATTTTCCAGTAGACTAGATGAAGGGGAAACACATGCTTTCCCATTGAATGACGTCAGGAACAATCAAACAAAAATAACTTTACTACTCGATTCTCGCCAGAAAATAAAAGCTCCACGGTCATCTTGAAATGGTTTTATTGCTTGTTAAAATTTAAAAAAAAATCATTTCTATGAAACCTTCTTTTTCTTGCGCTTGTAAACTACCTTAAAATGCCTCAGAATGTAAGTGAAAAACAATTTCCAGGGGAACAAGTCCCCCGTACCCCCCTTTTATCATGTAGCCGTTTCAAATTTCAATTCAGCCTGTTCAATACAATCTTATTGAATACCCTGCATCTACAAAACAGACTTTATTTTATAGTCAGTTAAGGGCTTCAAAATTTTTGTGATATAAGTAAATTACCTATGGATGAAGACAGATATTAACATTTGTAACTAAAATAAGTTTTATCTGTGCATCACACACACACCTCTCCAATGATAAAATCAGAATTAAACCTAATCATTTGTTAGACATTACTTATGTTAGCCAACATTATAATAGTATAATAATTACATTACCTCTGATTACTACACATTTAAGATCTTATTCTATGGTCTTATCAACCATATCATAATCAAATTAATGTAGAAAGATTATTCATTAAAAAAAAAAAAGATTATTACAGATTTTGTAATGGAGCCAAATTAGACTTGTAACCCGCACAAGATTGTTAAACAACTACATGTATTAGTAATGTTGTTTTTTTAATTTTATGATTACTGGCGGCTGTAGACAAACTTTGGCATCAGATCCCTGTATTGTCATTCACAGAATTTATGTATGCTTTCATTGTCAAATAATTTACAAATGTTTCAAATGTGTCCATGAAATATATATATATATACTGTAAACGACCTTATATTACCTTTTTGGCTCCCAAAATATCGGGAGGAAAAGCCTAGTTAGGGTATATAATATTAATCCTCATCAACTTTTTACCTGTTTATGTGGAAGACAAATGTGTGAATAAAGCTTAAAATTTGGCAAGAAAAATGTGTAATGCAATGAAAAACTCACCTTTTGTTCTCAAATTATTAAGAATGTTCATTCTGATTGTGTACTAAGTTGTTAAAGAAATGTTGTGCCTGAAAAACTCACCTTTTGTTCTCAAATTATTAAGAATGTTCATTCTGATTGTGTACTAAGTTGTTAAAGAAATGTTGTGCCTGAAAAACTCACCTTTTGTTCTCAAATTATTAAGAATGTTCATTCTGATTGTGTACTAAGTTGTTAAAGAAATGTTGTGCCTGAAAAACTCACCTTTCGTTCTCAAATTATTAAGAATGTTCATTCCGATTGTGTACTAAGTTGTTAAAGAAATGTTGTGTCAATGTAGGAAATGTTTACTGATTTAACCTGTATAAACCAAACACCTGTCTATTGTGAACACAAATCTTATCTCCAGGAGGTTCGGTTTAGACAGGTTTCACTGTAGTAACAAATAGTCAATCAGTTTACAGCAGGTCTACATTTTATATTTTTTAAGACCCACTAGTATCTGATTGGCCACTGCAGCATGTCTACATTTTATATTTTTTAAGACTTACTAGTAACTGATTGGCCACTGCAGCATGTCTACATTTTATATGTTTTAAGACCTACTAGTATCTGATTGGCCACTGCAGCAGGTCTACATTTTATATTTTTTAAGACCTACTAGTATCTGATTGGCCACTGCAGCAGGTCTACATTTTATATTTTTTAAGACCTACTAGTATCTGATTGGCCACTGCAGCAGGTCTACATTTTATATTTTTTAAGACCTACTAGTATCTGATTGGCCACTGCAGCATGTCTACATTTTATATTTTTTAAGACTTACTAGTATCTGATTGGCCACTGCAGCATGTCTACATTTTATATTTTTTAAGACCTACTAGTATCTGATTGGCCACTGCAGCATGTCTACATTTTATATTTTTTAAGACCTACTAGTATCTGATTGGCCACTGCAGCATGTCTACATTTTATATTTTTTAAGACCTACTAGTATATGATTGGCCACTGCAGCATGTCTACATTTTATATGTTTTAAGACCTACTAGTATCTGATTGGCCACTGCAGCATGTCTACATTTTATATTTTTTAAGACCTACTAGTATCTGATTGGCCACTGCAGCATGTCTACATTTTATATTTTTTAAGACCTATTAGTATCTGATTGGCTACTGCAGCATGTCTACATTTTATATTTTTTAAGACCTACTAGTATCTGATTGGCCACTGCAGCATACAACTAATACATTAGCCCATTTACAATAGATAGGAATAGGGAGACTGGTTGGCTCAGAATCAGGATAATGTGTCAGAGTGGAGCGACATGTCTATCCGCTGACTGTTGTTTCAGTGAGCTAGTACTATAAAAATCCAACTAAGCATATTGTTCTAATACAAAGTGACCTCATCATCATCTCATTGAAAATTAACTTGTTCTCGCCTTGATATAGCTGAAAAATTGCTGATTTGGCGTTAAACAACAACCACTCACTACCTTTTGTATTTTGTACTTAAAGAGTTATTAGTGTGATACAGTAATCCATATCTTATAAGGCCACAACTTCTGTAATGAAATAGTGGCCTTATAAGAAGGGGGGCTTTTTTTGAGGGAGTGATTTAGTAGTATTTTAGTATCTTAGTGCATTAGAAATGTGGCCTAATAAGTAGGGTGGCCTTTGGCGAGAGTGGCCTAATAAGTAGGGTGGCCTTTGGCGAGAGTGGCCTAATAAGTAGGGTGGCCTTTGGCGAGAGTAGCCTAATAAGTAGGGTGGCCTTTGGCGAGAGTGACCTAATAAGTAGGATGGCCTTTGGCGAGAGTGACCTAATAAGTAGGATGGCCTTTGGCAAGAGTGACCTAATAAGTAGGGTGGCCTTTGGCAAGAGTGACCTTATAAGAGAGGGTCTATTGTATTATTCTTATTAACATTAGATTTATAACTACCTATGCAATCAATGCCTATCACCACTAACGTTGTGAGTTTGAATCCCACTCAGGCGATGTGTACTCGATACAACAGTATGTGATAAAGTTTGTCAGTGACTTGCGGCTGATCAGTGGTTTTCTCCGGGTACTCCGGTTTCCTCCACCAATAAAACTGAACACCACGATATAACTGAAATATTGTTGAAAGTGGTGTTAAACACCATAGCCCTAACCCTATTAGCATAAATGATTTTTTTTAAATGCATATCACAATAAATAATCAATGTAAATAACTATTGATTCAGGGTATTTGTGAAAGACGACCAGAAGTTGTTTAATCAGGAAATTATCTTTTGACTTGTTAATTAAAATCCTGGTCAGTACACAAAACATATGAAGAAAAAGGATAATTGTTTTACTAATTGTGTATATATTTGTTATTTGATATTTTTTATTTTGTTCCAAATGACATGCTTTAGTGAGTCCAGGAAATAAATAACAATTTGACATAATATATACAGTGTTTGAGAAGAAGAAGAAGAAGAAAAACTATTTGGAGGGAAAATATTGATAAACTTTTAAAATGACAAAAAGTGGTCATTTTATTTTATAAATTTGAATTAGAAAAGACAGAGTAAATACAAGGAAAACATACAATGTCATGGTGGGACGAAATCTTTGATATCTTTTACAAAGATGACATTGTTATTCAAATGGTAAGACGTTGTTTATACAGTAACCTGTCTTAATTGAATGTTAATTGGACCAGGATGTCAGGTTTGGTTGGTTGGTTTATGGTGTTTAACACCACTTTCAACAAGATGTCAATGTTGTGTTTTAATTAGACACCACTGGTTAACACTGGTTAAATTTACATGGATTATTTTGACACGTTTTGCTGCATTTTGTATATTTTTATTTTGCTGTTGTACATTTTGACAAACTAGCCTGAACACCATTTTAGGGGAAAAAAGTTTCTATTTGATTAAGCAAATTTTATGCAATTTTTACTAGACTGGGACATAGGGCTAGTGGTTTTTGACGCAGACTGCATTTGTCTTCTAGTTTATTATTCACTCAATATGTTAGTCAGAAAACGTTTCATCTCGTGCATGGACGGACCACTTTTAAATAATGAACGTGAGTAATCTAATTTTTAACCAAATTTTATTTGTTGTTTTTTTTTACAGCAAAGATTTTCGCAGCAGGATTCCACGTCATCTCAGAGTAGTTCTAGTCGACATGATAGCTTTAAAGAACATTCTGTTAATGGGGAACACGTGATAAGGCGGAGTAGTCAATCATCACAATCAACACAGGCTGGGTACTCATCATCGAGTCCACCGGTTTCGTCAGTAGTTATTCGACGTGATTCATCCACTGAAATGTCTCCGAGAGGATATGATTCTCCTAGAGTAAACAGAACTCATTCAATGCAACGATCTATTTCAGAAGTTTCGCCAGGTGGACTACCAGTTCGATCAAATAGTTATCGTTTTACAAATTATGGACGAGAAGATTCACATCCACATTACGCAAAAATTCGTGCTCACGATGACTCTGAATTGCCGTATTCTAACAGAGCTAAGCATCATGGGGGTGATTATGGGAGTAGATCTGATTCATACAGTACTCCACATCAGGAAATGTATAATTCTGCTTTCGGATATTCTACAAACCAAAACAGTGTTCCACAGGAATTACACGAACGATTGTATAGTCCAGTTCTTCCCTCAAATCAAGAACAAGAATGTTTAGCATTTAGTCAAGATATAGTGGCACAACAGGGACATGCAAGTCCTGTCCCACAAAAACAAAAACTCAGATCTTTTCCACGCACGAACCCTTCTTTTGTTGGTGTACAGAAACGTAATGGCAGTACTACCTATAAAAGATTAAATGTTGAACAACAACCGGTTTCATACGATCCTACCTCTGCCCCTGATTCCAGTACTTTTGTAACGTCAGATATTCAGATGGCACCGGGGGACTATGTGGGGGGACATTATTATCATCCACAGGAGAGATCTGATAGTGACACATCACATTCATCAACGAGGGCAATGCGACATGAAAGAGCCGACAGTCAGACTTCATTTTCATCAAGAAATAGGGATTTATCTGATTCCCTATCATCTCAAGGATCCTTACGAGATATGCACTCTTCTCATGGTTCTTTACGACTGCAGCAGTTACAAAGTGAAATGAAGGGATTTAATGATAGTATTTCTTCAAGGGGATCTATAAAAAGTACAGGAGATGGTGACATTGTACATTTAAGGAAACGGGTACCGCACGATTCAACAGTGTCGGATGATGATTCAGAACCTGACTATGCAAATGTCCCATCTCAGAATGAACGGACTCCAAGTTTTCCGACAAATATAAATGACGCAGATAGTTTTAAAGTATTAAGAGACAACCAAAACATTTTGAACTATCCTGAAGATTTTCAGCCAGACAGGCATTCAAAGGATAAAAAAGTGATATTCAACTACCCTCACGATTTTGGACATCAATTAGATTCTAACAACTTATTCAATGAACAATATGGCCATATAATGAACAGAGGTCACAGGTCAGCTCCAGTGTTTGGACTTTCTCAGGAAGGTAAGATAATAATAAACACATGAGGATCTTTCTGGCATTCCCTAGGGTCAGGTATTTGGACCCTTTCCCAACTTTTCCCCCAATATAGGACAAAAATTCCAAATTTCAGTGGTAGTGTTTATTTTGTTAAGTTAGAAACGTGCCATTGTTGCGTTTTATTTCTATTTCGAACTTCAAATACTCGTTCGTTGACTGCACATGCATCGACTTTGATAAACTAGTAAGATAACCATTTAGTGATTGGTCAACAGTAAATGCTGAAAAAGTCATCCTTATTTTCGGAAAATCTTTATAAAATTATGTGATTTACGTAAGCATACCATTTAACACACACATCTCGTTTCATTTCAACATTTCATAAAATTAAATGATACAGAAAACTACTAACGGTAAATATATTTATATATAAAGTAGTCTTGGTATATTACTGACAGGAAATACACAAACTCAACCAGAAGTGAACAATTTAAAATGAAAATCGTAACTGACCCGGACTTTACAGATAAGACTAGGATTTGTGAAACTTGTTTTTAAAGAAGATGGAATAAAAAATGAAAAATAGATTTTAAGCCAAGGAATATGGAGTATATTTATATTAAATTGAATAAATTTCCTTAAAGGAAAATGCCATGTTCTTAACAAGTTAGCATGAAAATTTAAATGACAGTAAATAAAAGACATCTGTGTTAAAGAATGCTAAAAATAGTATACCGTAACTTGGCGTAAGGTAGAATTTGGTCATTGAAGTTGCATGTAGCACCAAATAATGGGGATCACCATTTTTCAGAACTCTTCAATGTGAGGAGACAAAAGGCATAATCCATTCTTGGATTATACCTGCAATTAAAGCTCTCCCGAAAGAGCCGTGATGTTACGGTGTCGTTATCGTCTATTATATCAGCATTGATCAGTTGCAATTTTATCATTAAAAATTATGTAAATCGTAAAATAACGTCGTATATTTATCTTTTGATATTTACAAAATCATTATGACTTCATGTCAAACATTTTATTGCACTAACGTAAAGGGAAAGTGTGAGAAGAATTGTTTTTTTTTAGTAATTACCGATCAAGCCTACCCTTGTCAACACATCGACCAGTGACCACGAAAAACACGGGAAAGTACGACAGCATTGGCAACAAAAAAGAAAAAAAACGTGTACGAGTTAAAAGTGACAGTTATTTAACCTACGGTCAATCATGTAAAGCATACGGAATTATACGTAGATACCCCCCCCCCCAAAAAAATTACCAATAAACTCATTTGTTTTATGAAAATGTAACATGGGATGGGAATATTAAGAAAAAAATTAGGACGATATACAAATTGTTAACATTGTATTGCAGTTGATCTGATATTAAAACATAACCAAAAGGGCTCGATGTTGGGAAGAGTCAGATACATTATTTATTCAAGTTCAACTAACATGATCCATCTCCGTGACGTCACATGAAGAGGTGTCATGGCCGCTTACACTACGACAGGAAATTCCAATTATTCATATTTCTAATTGGGTATATTAATGTTAATAAAGGTGTTTTTTGTTTAATAATTAGTTATTTACGAATAAAAAGTTACAATGTATTGAATTATAACTTCAACTGACTGGAGTTTTCCTTTAATTGTCTAATATGATACAAATGATTTTTTTCTCATATTACTTGAGAAAAACAAATAGAGTATATTTATTTAAAATTGAATGAAGTTCCTTAATTCTCCAAAATGATAAAGAAAAGATTTTTTTTCTCATATTACTTGAGAAAATCAAATAGAGCTACATTCTTTTGGAAAACAAACTTTTTTTATAATTTTTATTTTTAGCTCGGATGGATTGTAAGATTTTATTATTATTATTTTCTTTTATTTTTTTGACAATCACATGCATTTCCAGCATTGAATGCTACCTATAGTTGTTCATATTGTTTTTTCGAAAGAGACGTAAAAACGTTGATAAAATTTCCCCAAAACTATTAAATTTTCCTTTTTTCCAAAATACAATGTACCTAGAAAACCCTTAAAAAATTAACACTAGGTATTCCTGACCTGCTTGTAGGTTATAGCACATTAAAACTACTATTCTTCCACAACCTAATAACAATTTGGCAGACTGCAAATGTTTTAATCTATAAGATCACAGACAACTACCCACAGTACACTTACAAACTGACATTTAAAAATACATTTTGTTCAGAATACCTAGTCACCTAGTCCTACTGGAAATAGTAATCTACCTCCCTGTTAATAGCGAGGTGTACTCGATACAACATTATGAGATAAAGTTGTCAGTGACTTGCGACAGGTCGGTGGTTTTTTCTGGGTACTCCTGATTCCTCCACCAATAAAACTGACTGCCACGATATAGCTGAAATATTTAAAGTGGCATTAAACATCATAAGCCTAAACCGTAATCTACTTCGTGTTTATAAATAGCTCAGACAAGACCTCCTAATTGATAAACATGAGGTGTATTACCAACATTATCACATGATTGGTGTTTAATGCACAGTACAAAAATGTATGATATAGGATTACCGGGTACTATCAATTACAATGTTGTGTTTGAGAGTTATCCATGCAGAATCAGAAGAAGATACAAGTGATATCAGTTTTCTGAACAAATAATGTTAGGTTATGGTGTTTAACGCCACTTTCAACAATATTTCAGTTATATCGTGGATGTCAATCTTATTGGTGGTGGAAACTGGAGAACCCGGAGAAAACCAGCTGACCTGTCGCAAGTCACTGACAAACTTTATCATATAATGTTGTATCAAGTACACCTCGCCATGAACAGGGTTCAAACTCACAACTTTAGTGGTGATAGGCATTGATTGCACAGATAGTTGTAAATCCAACTACCATACGATTACGACCACGACACCCATGAATAATGTTAATCTAAAATTAGATAATATATGAATTTATAATTAAAAAGATAATAAAATGGAAAAAAAATACAATACTGTCAGAACAGCTCCAAAATCTATTCTAATATAATATACATTTGTATACAGGGTTCACAATATTGCATATGGGTTTGGTGGTCCTAGTGAAAAAAAATGTCAGCCCTCATTAATTTTCTATTGCAAAATACCAATCTTGTGTGAGTCCTTAGCAAAATCTGCCCAAATTTTGCTGGTCATGTCTGACAGGACTGACAACTTTCACAATCTCTGAGTATGAATATTATCACTTTTGTCCATCCTGGATTTCGATTGTAAAACTTTGTCTTTACAGCAAGAATAGCTACAGGACCAAATTGGTCTTGATCACAGTCCTCACCATGAACACCGGTCCCCCAGCCCAAGACCGGTAAAACTTTGTTTGGACCAGTAAATTTTTCAGTTTTTTAGCTCACCTGGCCTTTAGGCCATGTGAGCTATTGTCATCACTTTTCGTCCGTCGTCTGTCGTCCGTCCGTCAACATTTCACATTTTAATCTTCTCCTCAGAAACCACTGGACCAATTGCAACCAAACTTTGGTGGAATGGTCCTTGGATGGCCCCCTTTCAAAATGGTGTCCGGTCATCCCGACTTCCAACCAAGATGGCCACCAAGCTAAAAATAAAAAAAAGGGGGGATGAAATTTTAATTGTCCATTGCTGCTTTAGTGTAAGTCAAAATGAGCTCAAATTTTAACTGCAGCTACATGGCAAGGAATAGTTTAACATATATTCTGGGTTTTTCTGTGAAATTTTTCTTTCAGTCGATATATACCGATTATGCAAATTAGGCATATTTTGATAAAAGATCACATTTAAATCTTCTCCTCTGAAACCGCTGAACCAAATTAAACCAAACCTGGCAGGGATGGTCCCTGGGTGGGTCCCTTTCAAAATTGTGTCCGACAGCCCCGCCCTCCATTCAAGATGGCCACTGTTACTAAAAATAGAAATTTCTTCAAATGGCCAAAACTGCTCTATTTTAAGCCAGAATGTGCCCAAATTTGAACTGTGTAAGCATAATGATGAGCTTTTTAGCATATATTACAGGATTTTTTATGAACTTTGAACTTTTGCCGATTTTGACCGATTATGCAAATTAGAAAAAAGGGGGGATGAAATTTTAAAAAAATCTTCTCCTCGGAAACTACTGAGCCAATATCAACCAAACTTTGCTGAAATGATTCTTGGATGGCCCCCTTCCAAAATTGTGTCCGTTGATCCCGACTTCCAACCAAGATGGCCGCCAAGCTCAAAATAGAAAAAAGGGGGGATGAAATTTTAATTGTCCATTGCTGCTTTAGTGTAAGTCAAAATGAGCTCAAATTTTAACTGCAGCTACATGGCAAGGAATAGTTTAACATATATTCTGGGTTTTTCTGTGAAATTTTTCTTTCAGCCGATATATACCGATTATGCAAATTAGGCATATTTTGATAAAAGATCACATTTAAATCTTCTCCTCTGAAACCACTAAACAAATTAAACCAAACCTGGCAGGGATGGTGCCTGGGTGGGTCCCTTTCAAAATTGTGTCCGACAGCCCCGCCCTCCATTCAAGATGGCTGCTGTTACTAAAAATAGAAATTTCTTCAAATGGCCAAAACTGCTCTATTTTAAGCCAGAATGTGCCCAAATTTGAACTGTATAAGCATAATGATGAGCTTTTCAGCATGTATGACAGGATTTTTTATGAACTTTGAACTTTTGCCGATTTTGACCGATTATGCAAATTAGAAAAAAGGGGGGATGAAATTTAAAAAAAATCTTCTCCTCGGAAACTACTGAGCCAATATCAACCAAACTTTACTGAAATGATTCTTGGATGGCCCCCTTCCAAAATTGTGTTCGTTGATCCCGACTTCCAACCAAGATGGCCGCCAAGCTCAAAATAGAAAAAAGGGGGGATGAAATTTTAATTGTCCATTGCTGCTTTAGTGTAAGTCAAAATGAGCTCAAATTTTAACTGCAGCTACATGGCAAGGAATAGTTTAACATATATTCTGGGTTTTTCTGTGAAATTTTTCTTTCAGCCGATATATACCGATTATGCAAATTAGGCATATTTTGATAAAAGATCACATTTAAATCTTCTCCTCTGAAACCGCTGAACCAAATTAAACCAAACCTGGCAGGGATGGTCCCTGGGTGGGTCCCTTTCAAAATTGTGTCCGACAGCCCCGCCCTCCATTCAAGATGGCTGCTGTTACTAAAAATAGAAATTTCTTCAAATGGCCAAAACTGCTCTATTTTAAGCCAGAATGTGCCTAAATTTGAACTGTATAAGCATAATGATGAGCTTTTCAGCATGTATGACAGGATTTTTTATGAACTTTGAACTTTTGCCGATTTTGACCGATTATGCAAATTAGAAAAAAGGGGGGATGAAATTTAAAAAAAATCTTCTCCTCGGAAACTACTGAGCCAATATCAACCAAACTTTGCTGAAATGATTCTTGGATGGCCCCCTTCCAAAATTGTGTCCGTTGATCCCGACTTCCAACCAAGATGGCCGCCAAGCTCAAAATAGAAAAAAGGGGGGATGAAATTTTAATTGTCCATTGCTGCTTTAGTGTAAGTCAAAATGAGCTCAAATTTTAACTGCAGCTACATGGCAAGGAATAGTTTAACATATATTCTGGGTTTTTCTGTGAAATTTTTCTTTCAGCCGATATATACCGATTATGCAAATTAGGCATATTTTGATAAAAGATCACATTTAAATCTTCTCCTCTGAAACCGCTGAACCAAATTAAACCAAACCTGGCAGGGATGGTCCCTGGGTGGTTCCCTTTCAAAATTTTGTCTGACAGCCCCGCCCTCCATTCAAGATGGCCGCTGTTACTAAAAATAGAAATTTCTTCAAATGGCCAAAACTGCTCTATTTTAAGCCAGAATGTACCCAAATTTGAACTGTATAAGCATAATGATGAGCTTTTCAGCATGTATGACAGGATTTTTTATGAACTTTGAACTTTTGCCGATTTTGACAGATTATGCAAATTAGAAAAAAGGGGGGATGAAATTTAAAAAAAATCTTCTCCTCGGAAACTACTGAGCCAATCTCAACCAAACTTTGCTGAAATGATTCTTGGATGGCCCCCTTCCAAAATTGTGTCCGGTGATCCCGACTTCCAACCAAGATGGCCACCAAGCTCAAAATAGAAAAAAGGGGGGATGAAATTTTAATTGTCCATTGCTGCTTTAGTGTAAGTCAAAATGAGCTGAAATTTTAATTGCAGCTACATGGCAAGAAGTAGTTTAGCATATATTCCGTGTTTTTCTGTGAAATTTTTCTTTCAGCCGATATATACCAATTATGCAAATTAGGCATATTTTGATAAAAGATCGCATTTAAATCTTCTCCTCTGAAACCGCTGAACCAAATTAAACCAAACCTGGCAGGGATGGTCCCTAGGTGGTTCCCTTTCAAAATTGTGTCCGACAGCCCCGCCCTCCATTCAAGATGGCTGCTGTTACTAAAAATAGAAATTTCTTCAATTGTCCATTGCTGCTTTAGTACAAGTCAAAATGAGCTCAAATTTGAACTGCAGCTACATGGCAAGGAGTAGTTTAGCATATGTTCGGGGGGTTTTTTTGAAATTTTTCTTTCAGCCGATTTATACCGAATATGCAAATTAGGCATATTTTGATAAAAGATCACATTTAAATCTTCTCCTCTGAAACCGCTGAACCAAATTTGTGTCTGGTGGTCCCGCCCTCTGACCAAGATGGCTGCACAGCTGTACATAGTTTAACATAGGACCCTATGGGAAATTCACATAAAAACCATCTTGTCTGGAACCAGTAGCTCAATTAAAACCAAACTTTATGGAATAGTCATTGGATGGTCCTCTTCCAAAATGGTGTCCGGCAGTTGCACTCTCCCGCCAAGATGGCCACCACAGTGCAGTTGCGTTGTTATTGAAAGCAGCTTTGATCCAGGTGAGCGATTACAGGCTCCTGGTATTTAGAACTATACAAAAATTAATTCAAGAATTTCAAGGACTGGATCATGGTTCATTGGAAATTAATTACCGGTAAACAAATCAATCATAGGTGAAAGCCTGAAGTCATCCACCTTCATTTATAATTTATGTCAATATCTTGTTTCTGTTATTATATCTAAAGACATCATAGATATATAAATATATATATATATACAAAAATCAGAAAATGATAAATAAAATGAAAACTTCTAATTACATAGTCTTAGTTCTGTTACAACAAGTCCCTTATGTCATTTCTTATTAGAAACCCGGGTGGCTCAATGAGTTAGGTAGTTGTAGGGACCCGGGTGGCTCAATGAGTTAGGTAGTTGGATTACCTAGCAACTCATACAAGCCTATCACCAATACAGCGTGGGTGCGTGCCCGGCTTTGTAAATTACAAAAAAGGGTGCACTCGACTCACAGTCGCTGGTGATAAAGTTTACCAGTTGCTTGCCCATGGTCGGTGGTTCTCTCCGGGTACTCCGGCTTCTTCCACCACTAAAACTGGTCGCCATGATATAGCTGAAATATTACTGAAAGTGACGTTAAACACCAAAAATCAAAATCAATCAATCAATCATTTCTGATTAATACAATTCTGTAAAACCAGTCTAATTCTGATTCAGATTACCCCTTTGGTATCTTCAAACTCTTCTGAACCCTGAACAAAATAGAATCCTGTATCAACCAAATTTTAAATTAAAGTTCTGCTGTAGGATATCACTGTTTATGTATTCTGTATAAACTGAACAACTGTCTATTCCGAACACAAAAGCTCAGTCCTCAAAAATTTTAATTTACTGGTCCGAATCAAATTCTTGTATTTATTTTTATATATACAATGTATATCTGAATAAAAACTGAAAAATTTACTGGTCCGAACAAACTTTTACTGGTCTTTTGACGGATGACCGGTGTTCATCGTGAGGACTGTTAGACTAAACTTAAAAGAAAACACAACACAACTCTTAGTCTATCAGTCCTAAGTATGATACTTGATGTAATAATTGATTAATATGTATTGATTAATGTGATATCTCTCTCTTTAATTTGTAACATTTGTTTCAGAGGAGAAAGATATGAGATGGGCATTAGTATCAGAAATTAACTGCAAAATTATTTTAAATATTTTAAAAAAAAAATTATAATGAACAAAGAACAATTTTATAATGAACAAATAAACAATTTAAGCTGTATGTGTAATATTATAATGAAACTGATACAAGGCTGTATTGTGTATTGTATCTTCTTTTTTATGCCCCTGCGACTATTGGTCGGGGGGGGGGGGGCATATTGTTTTACCCCTGTCTGTCCCTCCGTCCGTTCGTCACACTTAGTATGCATAGTTTGTCCGGTTAACTCCTCCTACAGTTTTTGAGCTAGACCTTTTATATTATGTAGTGCATATTTTATGGATTTTGACTTTCAACAATTTTTTACAAAATTATGGATGCATGAACTTAGACAGATTTTGCTAAATCCCTATAGGATATATGGGTTGTCTGGCTAACTCCTCCTACAGTTTTTGAGCTAGACCTTTTATATTTTGTAGACAGTTAGTACCAACACTGAAGGTGTGCATATTATATGGATTTTGATTTTCAACAATTTTTTACAAAATTATGCATATATGAACTTAGTCATTGAAACCTGTTAACGTGTAAACAACGCTCCTTATTTTAAAATTTTTTTAGTTACAATATTAGAATCATATAACATAGAAAAAATAATTACAGTTTATATAACATTATAACATTACTGTAATCAACACATTAAAAATTTACATTAATATAAAATGAATATAGTCTTGTTTGACTTCTATGAAAAAAATTCTTAAAAATTCATTTTTCAAATCAGCATTTTTTTTTATTCTAGATGTATATAGATATATGATATATGCCACCTCTGACAATTAATTTCAAAATTTTTAGTCAATTAATAAATAAAAAAATGAACATTTGGTCTTTATGTTAATTTAATTTTATTTTCTGAGGTACAAAAAAATCTGTATGGTAAGCATAATAAGTAGAAATATAAAAAAAAAAGAAAAGAAAAATGAATAGATTTTTAAAAATTTCATCGAGAAGAGTTTTCCTAAAGAAATGCATATTTATTGTTTCCCTCAAGTGGGTATGATTGAAAATATATATATATATGTAGTGTTGAAGTTAAGAATATGCCATGTCGAGAGATCTTATAATTATCACACAAAATTTTAAGCTGTTTCATTTACGTATTTTTATTGAATTTGTTTCAATGGAAATCTTTAAGGTATCTTTAGACAACAAATACCCACTGTTCTTCCTTGTAGTCAAACCTGTATTAAGAGGTCACCCTTGGGACAAAGAAAATGTGGCCTTTTAAGACAGGTTACCTCTTAAAAGAGGTTCAAATGATATGAAATTTTCTATGGCAGGCAAGAAAAAGGTGACCTTTTAATACAGGTGACTGCTAAATAGAGGTGACCTCATGGGCAGGTTTGACTGCATTGACATTTTTTTCTCAATGGAGATCTTTATAGTATCTTTGGACAACAAATACCCACTGTCCTTCCTTGTAGAATAAATACAAAGTTATACTGGAGTAATATTCCCTATCTTATATTAATCAGTCTATAGTAAAACATTGTTTTATTTGTGCTATGTTTTGACCGATTGTACGAGTATTAGCTCTATATTGATACACATGATTGAGATAGGCTATCCCAGATAACACCTCAATCACTATTGACCGTATCTCCACGAGATATACAGGGATACTGCTTTAGGAATGAACAGAAATATTTTAATAGAAAGTGATTAGTATAACAAGGATTTGTTGATCGTGGAGAAATATAGGGATCAGCATTAATGTTTTTTTCCTAACCAAAGAGCTTGTAAGAAAGAACATGGCATCTTCATGTTTCTGCACCTTAAAAAAAAAGTGTAAAAGACTTACATTATAGGATCCATTAGATTAGGATTGTTCTATATTACTATTGGTATGTATTTCTACAAAGTTGTGAAGAAGGAAGTGATACTATACAGTGATTCAGCTAGGCACAAGTCTCAGGACAATTGCCCACCTATTTCTCAAATTGTCCTGAAGAACTTTATAAAAATTAGTTTAATTATTAAAGAATATCCTGAAGAATTTTTGATAAAACTGGCAATTGTCCTGAAGATTTCAAAGTCTAGTTGAAACACTGCTATATACTGGTACATGATATATATACATGTTATTGCTTTTGTAAAATCCAAATAATGGGGTATGAAATACAGTGAAATCTATCTAAACCTTCGGATCTACTTTTGGATTCGGAATAGTTCGGTTTATTCGGGTTAACTTAACACAGAATATCTACATACATGTACATACTTTATTTAAAATTCGGTTTATACAGGAACCTGGTTTATTCAGGGTTCGGTTTAGACGAGTTTGACTTATTTTAGGGGATTTTTTTTATTTTGGTACCTTTTTAGATCAATCCATATTTTGTGTCAGTATTGATAATCTTTGTGTGTGTGTGGGGGGGGGGGGGGGGGGGAGGGTTATCAGGAATGATGAGATATAATTTGGATGAAGACTTTTATTGGAAAATAAATTTAAGACCCCCTTCAGTTGCCCCTAATCATGTGAATTTCTTTAAAAAAAAAAAAAACAATTAAGTACATGCAACATCAGAGCTACAAATAGAATTATAAGTGCCATGGAAATTATTAATAGATCAAATGACAATTATTCATTGGGGGTTTTTGTAGATAAAACTATGTTTATAGCCTGTTATCATGGGTTGTATATTTTTAGTAGATAATCACCTTGTTTTAATATATTCTTATCATCAAATATGAAAGTCTTTACAACTTTCACAGTTTGTTTAAAATCAGGTAAGTACGCTAAGGTAAAATTAAATCCAGCAATGACATGTATTTTGTCCCTTGCTTTAAGATAAAAAAAAAAAACCATGAAAATGCATGATGGGATATTGGGGATAAACTTTTTTGCCAAGAAGTCCTTACGATGAACACCAGTTCTCTGGCCTAAGACCAGTAAAACTTTGTTTGAACCAGTACATTTTTCAGTTTTTATTTAGAACTACCTGTATATGAAAATAAATTAAAGAATTTTATTTGGACCAGTAAATTCAAATTTTCTTTTCGAGGACTGCCAAGTTTATATTAGCTTACATGCTGATTGTAAATTGTATGTGATATGTATGTACAGTGAAATCTATCTAAACCAAACTCCAGTGGAATCAACATTTTTGTTTGTAATAGACAGGTGCTTTGATTAGATTTAAATTTTATTACACATTATGGGGGGGTAGGCCTGGTGTATGGGAGATAACTCTATTTTCAGTGTCTTCTCAAATATATGATCATCTGTGCATTTGAAAATTCCCCCTGGTTACAAAGATTGTTTACATTGGATATGGCCAGTTAAAAAAATTACTCCTTTTCCTTTTACCTTTCCATAGCTGTTGTATATATTGTGTGATTAAATGTAAGTTCAGTCTATCCATCATTCTATGCCAATTCATCATCATTAATATTATAAATAATAATAGCTTAAATGTAAAGCCATAATTTGGCTATTCCAAATTATATCATACCTATTAAAAAGGGGGAAAAAAGGGGAAAAAAAATAACTTTATTTTGTATGATCCTGCTATTAATATACATATTATATCATACCTATTAACAAACAAAAAAGAAAAGAAAGGGAAAAATCTTTTTTGTTTTGTTTGTATGATTCTGCTATTAATATACATGTGTTTATGCTTGGTAATTAAGATGAATTGCATGTATACATGATGGGTAGATTGCTCTACGTCTTATGTAAATTGTGTTAAAATTGTTCCATTTTGTTGTTGGAGAGGATCTGTATAGGCATAGCCTGTTATCCAATCCTATTGATTTATCAATAAAATATTTGAAATGAAAAATGTGATATGTATGTACAGTGAAATCTGTCTAAACCAAACTCCAGTGGAATCAACATTTTTGTTTGTAATAGACAGGTGCTTTGATTAGATTTAAATTTTATTACACATTAAGGGGGGGTAGGCCTGGTGTATGGGAGATAACTCTATTTTCAGTGTCTTCTCAAATATATGATCATCTGTGCGTTTGAAAATTCCCCCTGGTTACAAAGATTGTTTTCATTGGATATGGCCAGTTAAAAAAATTACTCCTTTTCCTTTTACCTTTCCATAGCTGTGCTCCTTGCAGGGCTCACCAAACCAGGCGAAATTCTAGCCCTATATCGGCTGAAGTCGCTCTCCCTCGACTACAAAGCGAAATTAAAGTCGCCTTGTTTCTTTTTGCAAGTCACTCTTTTCTTGCAAATAATCTTCGTTTTATGGTAAAGCTGATTGTCAAAACAAATGAAATCAATGGGAAGATATATAAGAATAAGAGGAAAAGGTTTTATTCAAGCAATAAAGAAGGTTTAATTTGTTGATACAAATCACGGAAAACTTCTGCAAATTTGTACTGACGAAATTCCAGGTGAATATTAAATCCCAAATCTTAAAATATACAAACAGACGCTTCCTTTACCAAATTGGCCGTTGAATTGTGTTATATTCTAATTATTTTCACAAAACTTGAGTTATTTGTAGCTTTTTAAAAGCTAAACAATCAACATGTCTAAGTTTTAAACACGGCGATTATGGGGACGTGGGAAATCGGGGGAAGGAAACGAACATTTAGATGTCATTGACAGATTTCAAGGCAAAAATGAATAAATCTAAAATCAATAAATATAAGATCAATAATAATAATAAAACAAATACAAAACATGAATTTAATGTTAAATATGAAAGATATTAACAAAGATAGAAAGCTATGTTTGGGAAAAAAATTGTAATATCTGATCATCTCTTATACCGCCGCCCCCCTTCTTCTAAGACAACTAAAGAATAACCAGAATCAATCGAATACAACTGAAGCATAGAATTTTAAGGAATTTAACAATACAGCTGGGTGGCTGTCTGTGTTTTTTGTAGTTTTTTTTGTAATGAATTAATCAAGTAGAGTCACCCTCAAACTCCCCCTCCCCAGCCGACTTGAAAATAAAAAAGACAAATGCAGTCATTTGGTAATTTGGACATCCACTTTGTCAATTATAAGAATTGAAAAGCTTTTTGTTATTGGTAACTAGTTATTTTTTATCTCACAAACAAAGAAACTAGCAAAGGATGGGTGTGTGATAACTTTCCTCGACAATTTCATTTTTTTCTGGGTACCTTCCATGAAAAACATCAATATAAATATTTTAAAAATCTGACGGTAAAATTTGGTGCAATGATGTCTATATGTCTATTCTTCAGTGTGACATTTTTTGGTGGAAATTAATTGACAGGAATTTTTTTAATCCGATTTTTAATACCAAGGTGGTCCTCAGGGCATCCCCCCTTTTTTGCAGTTTCCACTGTTTTGCACGTGATTATCTCCAAACAGGATATTCAGATATGCTAGATATTTCATATTTATTCAACAACAACACTTTCAAGTGTATTAAAGCTGAAATATTCCCTTTCAATCATATCTATTAGAATCTTCCGAAACTAGTATTACCATCTGGCGTCAAGAATACCCCCAAAATTGCTATATTTAGGATGTGCTATGGAGAAAACGGCACAGTGAAATTTTTTGAAACTTTGGCAGATAATGTATTTAGACATAACTATTCCATGATGCAAATTTTAAAAAAATTGAATGATGGGAAAATTTTAGGGTAACCCAGGTCTACCCCCTTAAGACATTCATACTTTATCTCGTGTTCAGTATGCTCTGATTTTGGACCTCACAGTTATTAAACTTTGTATTCGTACTCCAAAATTATCCAATCAGAATACTATAATTATTGGGTATGACATTCTGATGGTTTTTTTGAGTTTTAGTAGAAAACTTGTGCTCCAGAATTTTATGATCGTAACCTGTTCTGTTTTATAAATTATGTTGGTTTCACTGTGCTTTCATAATAAAGATTTTTGTAAATTATCATCTGAAAATGGAGATTGTTGATCTCGGCCATCAAGTTACCGGAACATATTCCTTCTTTTACTTCTACCAAATACTGACGTGGCTTCAACACAAGTTGAAGATTATGTCTGAATTATTAGGTTATATCCTTGAAAGCACAACAGAAATATATTCTATCGTTGATTTGTGTTACGAGAATGAATTTCTCAGAGCAATCTCGCATCGAAGGCGAAGTCTGAGATGTGAAAAGTGATAAGAAATTCATCACAAGCAAAACATATTAACAATAGTATGTTTACAGAGGATTTGTTGAGACGACATCATTATAGCGTCACATTAAAAACAGTGATATTAATATGTTCATATCATGATAGTTGTTTGATAATAGATATTATCACATGTAAAGATCCCTTTAGTTGTTTGATAATAGATATTATCACATGTAAAGATCAAAGGGAAAATGTACCAATCATTGATAGGTAACTGTACCTAAGTTTTAATTGCAAATATTTATTTTTCAGTTGATTTAAACAAAAGTTTTGAAGATGTAGAGGGCAATATGTATACAGTTAATAATGATTCACCGCCAGACTTTGATCTGTCGCATCATACGTCACTTAAACGAAAAAAACCAACAGAGATAGGAGACTCTGTAACAGGTAATCCCGCGATGGAGAAAAGTCATTCGGTGCAGGCTGACATGATGCAACAGAGGCCTGCTTCCATGGTAGTCCCATATCAAGCCGAGACCAGTGTGTCTATTAGTCCCAGTATAGGATCTCTTAATAGACAGGTGGGTATACCTTTAGACTCTTGACGTCTTAATAGACAGGTGGATATACCTGTAGACTCTTTCTCTTAATAGACAAGTGAATATACCTGTAAACTCTGATATCTTAATAGACAGGTGGATATACCTTTAGAATAGACTCTGACCTCTTAATAGACAGGTGGGTATACCTGTAGACTCTGTCCTCTTAAGAGACAGGTGGGTATACCTGTAGACACTGACATCTTAATAGACTGGTGGGTATATACTATTATATTCAGATCTGTTAACAGACAGATTGGTATACATTGTATATGTAAGTCACATATCAGATAGAGATCTTTACATAGACTTGCCCCAGTAGAAGATATATCTAAGTCACATATCAGATAGAAATCTTTACATAGACTTGTCTCAGTAGAAGATATATCTAAGTCACATATCAGATAGGGATCTTTACATAGACAGATATATCTAAGTACACATATCAGATAGGGATCTTTAACATAGACTTGTCTCAGTAGTATAGATATATCAAAGTCACATATCAGATAGGGATCTTCATATCAGATAGAGAACTAGAAGATATATAAGTTATATCTAATAGAAATTTTACATAGATATGTAAGACGAGATATAGATATATCTAAGTCACATATCAGATAGAGATCTTTACATAGACTTGTCTCAGTAGAAGATATATCTAAGTCACATATCAGATAGAGATCTTTACATAGACTTGTCTCAGTAGAAGATATATCTAAGTCACATATCAGATAGGGATCTTTACATAGACTTGTCTCAGTAGAAGATATATCAAAGTCACATATCAGATAGAGATCTTTACATAGACTTGTCCCAGTAGAAGATATATCTAAGTCACATATCAGATAGAGATCTTTACATAGACTTGTCCCAGTAGAAGATATATCTAAGTCACATATCAGATAGAGATCTTTACATAGACTTGTCCCAGTAGAAGATATATCTAAGTCACATATCAGATAGAGATCTTTACATAGACTTGTCCCAGTAGAAGATATATCTAAGTCACATATCAGATAGAGATCTTTACATAGACTTGTCTCAGTAGAAGATATATCTAAGTCACATATCAGATAGAGATCTTTACATAGACTTGTCTCAGTAGAAGATATATCTAAGTCACATATCAGATAGAGATCTTTACATAGACTTGTCCCAGTAGAAGATATATCTAAGTCACATATCAGATAGAGATCTTTACATAGACTTGTCCCAGTAGAAGATATATCTAAGTCACATATCAGATAGAGATCTTTACATAGACTTGTCTCAGTAGAAGATATATCTAAGTCACATATCAGATAGAGATCTTTACATAGACTTGTCCCAGTAGAAGATATATCTAAGTCACATATCAGATAGAGATCTTTACATAGACTTGTCTCAGTAGAAGATATATCTAAGTCACATATCAGATAGAGATCTTTACATAGACTTGTCTCAGTAGAAGATATATCTAAGTCACATATCAGATAGAGATCTTTACATAGACTTGTCCCAGTAGAAGATATATCTAAGTCACATATCAGATAGAGATCTTTACATAGACTTGTCCCAGTAGAAGATATATCTAAGTCACATATCAGATAGAGATCCTTTACATAGACTTGTCTCAGTAGAAGATATATCTAAGTCACATATCAGATAGAAATCTTTACATAGACTTGTCCCAGTAGAAGATATATCTAAGTCACATATCAGATAGAGATCTTTACATAGACTTGTCCCAGTAGAAGATATATCTAAGTCACATATCAGATAGAGATCTTTACATAGACTTGTCTCAGTAGAAGATATATCTAAGTCACATATCAGATAGAGATCTTTACATAGACTTGTCTCAGTAGAAGATATATCTAAGTCACATATCAGATAGAGATCTTTACATAGACTTGTCCCAGTAGAAGATATATCTAAGTCACATATCAGATAGAGATCTTTACATAGACTTGTCTCAGTAGAAGATATATCTAAGTCACATATCAGATAGAGATCTTTACATAGACTTGTCCAGTAGAAGATATATCTAAGTCACATATCAGATAGGGATCTTTACATAGACTTGTCCCAGTAGAAGATATATCTAAGTCACATATCAGATAGAGATCTTTACATAGACTTGTCTCAGTAGAAGATATATCTAAGTCACATATCAGATAGAGATCTTTACATAGACTTGTCCCAGTAGAAGATATATCTAAGTCACATATCAGATAGAGATCTTTACATAGACTTGTCTCAGTAGAAGATATATCTAAGTCACATATCAGATAGAAATCTTTACATAGACTTGTCCCAGTAGAAGATATATCAAAGTCACATATCAGATAGGGATCTTTACATAGACTTGTCCCAGTAGAAGATATATCTAAGTCACATATCAGATAGAGATCTTTACATAGACTTGTCTCAGTAGAAGATATATCTAAGTCACATATCAGATAGAAATCTTTACATTGACTTGTCCCAGTAGAAGATATATCTAAGTCACATATCAGATAGGGATCTTTACATAGACTTGTCCCAGTAGAAGATATATCTAAGTCACATATCAGATAGAGATCTTTACATAGACTTGTCTCAGTAGAAGATATATCTAAGTCACATATCAGATAGAGATCTTTACATAGACTTGTCCCAGTAGAAGATATATCAAAGTCACATATCAGATAGGGATCTTTACATAGACTTGTCCCAGTAGAAGATATATCTAAGTCACATATCAGATAGAGATCTTTACATAGACTTGTCTCAGTAGAAGATATATCTAAGTCACATATCAGATAGAGATCTTTACATAGACTTGTCCCAGTAGAAGATATATCTAAGTCACATATCAGATAGAAATCTTTACATAGACTTGTCCCAGTAGAAGATATATCTAAGTCACATATCAGATAGAAATCTTTACATAGACTTGTCCCAGTAGAAGATATATCAAAGTCACATATCAGATAGAGATCTTTACATAGACTTGTCTCAGTAGAAGATATATCTAAGTCACATATCAGATAGAAATCTTTACATAGACTTGTCCCAGTAGAAGATATATCTAAGTCACATATCAGATAGAGATCTTTACATAGACTTGTCCCAGTAGAAGATATATCTAAGTCACATATCAGATAGAGATCCTTACATAGACTTGTCTCAGTAGAAGATATATCTAAGTCACATATCAGATAGAGATCTTTACATAGACTTGTCCCAGTAGAAGATATATCTAAGTCACATATCAGATAGAGATCTTTACATAGACTTGTCCCAGTAGAAGATATATCTAAGTCACATATCAGATAGAGATCTTTACATAGACTTGTCCCAGTAGAAGATATATCTAAGTCACATATCAGATAGAGATCTTTACATAGACTTGTCCCAGTAGAAGATATATCTAAGTCACATATCAGATAGGGATCTTTACATAGACTTGTCCCAGTAGAAGATATATCTAAGTCACATATCAGATAGAGATCTTTACATAGACTTGTCCCAGTAGAAGATATATCTAAGTCACATATCAGATAGAAATCTTTACATAGACTTGTCCCAGTAGAAGATATATCTAAGTCACATATCAGATAGAAATCTTTACATAGACTTGTCCCAGTAGAAGATATATCTAAGTCACATATCAGATAGAGATCTTTACATAGACTTGTCTCAGTAGAAGATATATCTAAGTCACATATCAGATAGGGATCTTTACATAGACTTGTCCCAGTAGAAGATATATCTAAGTCACATATCAGATGGAAATCTTTACATAGACTTGTCCCAGTAGAAGATATATCTAAGTCACATATCAGATAGAAATCTTTACATAGACTTGTCCCAGTAGAAGATATATCAAAGTCAGATATCAGATAGGGATCTTTACATAGACTTGTCTCAGTAGAAGATATATCTAAGTCACATATCAGATAGGGATCTTTACATAGACTTGTCCCAGTAGAAGATATATCTAAGTCACATATCAGATAGAAATCTTTACATAGACTTGTCCCAGTAGAAGATATATCTAAGTCACATATCAGATAGGGATCTTTACATAGACTTGTCTCAGTAGAAGATATATCTAAGTCACATATCAGATAGGGATCTTTACATAGACTTGTCCCAGTAGAAGATATATCTAAGTCACATATCAGATAGAAATCTTTACATAGACTTGTCCCAGTAGAAGATATATCTAAGTCACATATCAGATAGAGATCTTTACATAGACTTGTCCCAGTAGAAGATATATCTAAGTCACATATCAGATAGAAATCTTTACATAGACTTGTCCCAGTAGAAGATATATCTAAGTCACATATCAGATAGAAATCTTTACATAGACTTGTCCCAGTAGAAGATATATCTAAGTCACATATCAGATAGAAATCTTTACATAGACTTGTCCCAGTAGAAAATATATCTAAGTCACATATCAGATAGGGATCTTTACATAGACTTGTCTCAGTAGAAGATATATCTAAGTCACATATCAGATAGAGATCTTTACATAGACTTGTCCCAGTAGAAGATATATCTAAGTCACATATCAGATAGAAATCTTTACATAGACTTGTCCCAGGAGAAGATATATCTAAGTCACATATCAGATAGGGATCTTTACATAGACTTGTCTCAGTAGAAGATATATCTAAGTCACATATCAGATAGGGATCTTTACATAGACTTGTCTCAGTAGAAGATATATCTAAGTCACATATCAGATAGGGATCTTTACATAGACTTGTCTCAGTAGAAGATATATCTAAGTCACATATCAGATAGGGATCTTTACATAGACTTGTCTCAGTAGAAGATATATCTAAGTCACATATCAGATAGAAATCTTTACATAGATTTGTCTCAGTAGAAGATATATCTAAGTCACATATCAGATAGAAATCTTTACATAGACTTGTCTCAGTAGAAGATATATCTAAGTCACATATCAGATAGAAATCTTTACATAGACTTGTCTCAGTAGAAGATATATCTAAGTCACATATCAGATAGGGATCTTTACATAGACTTGTCTCAGTAGAAGATATATCTAAGTCACATATCAGATAGAAATCTTTACATAGACTTGTCTCAGTAGAAGATATATCTAAGTCACATATCAGATAGAGATCTTTACATAGACTTGTCCCAGTAGAAGATATATCTAAGTCACATATCAGATAGGGATCTTTACATAGACTTGTCCCAGTAGAAGATATATCTAAGTCACATATCAGATAGGGATCTTTACATAGACTTGTCCCAGTAGAAGATATATCTAAGTCACATATCAGATAGGGATCTTTACATAGACTTGTCCCAGTAGAAGATATATCTAAGTCACATATCAGATAGGGATCTTTACATAGACTTGTCCCAGTAGAAGATATATCTAAGTCACATATCAGATAGAGATCTTTACATAGACTTGTCCCAGTAGAAGACATATCTAAGTCACATATCAGATAGAGATCTTTACATAGACTTGTCTCAGTAGAAGATATATCTAAGTCACATATCAGATAGAGATCTTTACATAGACTTGTCCCAGTAGAAGATATATCTAAGTCACATATCAGATAGGGATCTTTACATAGACTTGTCCCAGTAGAAGATATATCTAAGTCACATATCAGATAGAAATCTTTACATAGACTTGTCCCAGTAGAAGATATATCTAAGTCACATATCAGATAGAAATCTTTACATAGACTTGTCCCAGTAGAAGATATATCTAAGTCACATATCAGATAGAGATCTTTACATAGACTTGTCCCAGTAGAAGATATATCTAAGTCACATATCAGATAGAGATCTTTACATAGACTTGTCCCAGTAGAAGATATATCTAAGTCACATATCAGATAGAGATCTTTACATAGACTTGTCCCAGTAGAAGATATATCTAAGTCACATATCAGATAGAAATCTTTACATAGACTTGTCCCAGTAGAAGATATATCTAAGTCACATATCAGATAGAGATCTTTACATAGACTTGTCCCAGTAGAAGATATATCTAAGTCACATATCAGATAGAAATCTTTACATAGACTTGTCCCAGTAGAAGATATATCTAAGTCACATATCAGATAGAGATCTTTACATAGACTTGTCCCAGTAGAAGATATATCAAAGTCACATATCAGATAGAGATCTTTACATAGACTTGTCTCAGTAGAAGATATATCTAAGTCACATATCAGATAGAGATCTTTACATAGACTTGTCTCAGTAGAAGATATATCTAAGTCACATATCAGATAGGGATCTTTACATAGACTTGTCCCAGTAGAAGATATATCTAAGTCACATATCAGATAGAGATCTTTACATAGACTTGTCCCAGTAGAAGACATATCTAAGTCACATATCAGATAGAGATCTTTACATAGACTTGTCTCAGTAGAAGATATATCTAAGTCACATATCAGATAGAGATCTTTACATAGACTTGTCCCAGTAGAAGATATATCTAAGTCACATATCAGATAGGGATCTTTACATAGACTTGTCCCAGTAGAAGATATATCTAAGTCACATATCAGATAGAAATCTTTACATAGACTTGTCCCAGTAGAAGATATATCTAAGTCACATATCAGATAGAAATCTTTACATAGACTTGTCCCAGTAGAAGATATATCTAAGTCACATATCAGATAGAGATCTTTACATAGACTTGTCCCAGTAGAAGATATATCTAAGTCACATATCAGATAGAGATCTTTACATAGACTTGTCCCAGTAGAAGATATATCTAAGTCACATATCAGATAGAGATCTTTACATAGACTTGTCCCAGTAGAAGATATATCTAAGTCACATATCAGATAGAAATCTTTACATAGACTTGTCCCAGTAGAAGATATATCTAAGTCACATATCAGATAGAGATCTTTACATAGACTTGTCCCAGTAGAAGATATATCTAAGTCACATATCAGATAGAAATCTTTACATAGACTTGTCCCAGTAGAAGATATATCTAAGTCACATATCAGATAGAGATCTTTACATAGACTTGTCCCAGTAGAAGATATATCAAAGTCACATATCAGATAGAGATCTTTACATAGACTTGTCTCAGTAGAAGATATATCTAAGTCACATATCAGATAGAGATCTTTACATAGACTTGTCTCAGTAGAAGATATATCTAAGTCACATATCAGATAGAAATCTTTACATTGACTTGTCCCAGTAGAAGATATATCTAAGTCACATATCAGATAGAAATCTTTACATTGACTTGTCCCAGTAGAAGATATATCTAAGTCACATATCAGATAGAAATCTTTACATAGACTTGTCCCAGTAGAAGATATATCTAAGTCACATATCAGATAGAGATCTTTACATAGACTTGTCCCAGTAGAAGATATATCTAAGTCACATATCAGATAGGGATCTTTACATAGACTTGTCCCAGTAGAAGATATATCTAAGTCACATATCAGATAGAGATCTTTACATAGACTTGTCTCAGTAGAAGATATATCTAAGTCACATATCAGATAGAAATCTTTACATAGACTTGTCTCAGTAGAAGATATATCTAAGTCACATATCAGATAGAAATCTTTACATAGACTTGCCCCAGTAGAAAATATATCTAAGTCACATATCAGATAGAGATCTTTACATAGACTTGTCCCAGTAGAAGATATATCTAAGTCACATATCAGATAGAAATCTTTACATAGACTTGCCCCAGTAGAAGATATATCTAAGTCACATATCAGATAGAGATCTTTACATAGACTTGTCCCAGTAGAAGATATATCTAAGTCACATATTAGATAGAAATCTTTACATAGACTTGTCCCAGTAGAAGATATATCTAAGTCACATATCAGATAGGGATCTTTACATAGACTTGTCCCAGTAGAAGATATATCTAAGTCACATATCAGATAGAAATCTTTACATAGACTTGTCTCAGTAGAAGATATATCTAAGTCACATATCAGATAGGGATCTTTACATAGACTTGTCTCAGTAGAAGATATATCTAAGTCACATATCAGATAGAGATCTTTACATAGACTTGTCCCAGTAGAAGATATATCTAAGTCACATATCAGATAGAAATCTTTACATAGACTTGTCTCAGTAGAAGATATATCTAAGTCACATATCAGATAGAGATCTTTACATAGACTTGTCCCAGTAGAAGATATATCTAAGTCACATATCAGATAGGGATCTTTACATAGACTTGCCCCAGTAGAAGATATATCTAAGTCACATATCAGATAGAAATCTTTACATAGACTTGTCCCAGTAGAAGATATATCTAAGTCACATATCAGATAGAAATCTTTACATAGACTTGCCCCAGTAGAAGATATATCTAAGTCACATATCAGATAGAAATCTTTACATAGACTTGTCCCAGTAGAAGATATATCTAAGTCACATATCAGATAGAAATCTTTACATAGACTTGTCCCAGTAGAAGATATATCTAAGTCACATATCAGATAGAAATCTTTACATAGACTTGTCTCAGTAGAAGATATATCTAAGTCACATATCAGATAGAAATCTTTACATAGACTTGTCCCAGTAGAAGATATATCTAAGTCACATATCAGATAGAAATCTTTACATAGACTTGTCTCAGTAGAAGATATATCTAAGTCACATATCAGATAGAAATCTTTACATAGACTTGTCTCAGTAGAAGATATATCTAAGTCACATATCAGATAGAAATCTTTACATAGACTTGTCTCAGTAGAAGATATATCTAAGTCACATATCAGATAGGGATCTTTACATAGACTTGTCCCAGTAGAAGATATATCTAAGTCACATATCAGATAGAAATCTTTACATTGACTTGTCCCAGTAGAAGATATATCTAAGTCACATATCAGATAGAGATCTTTACATAGACTTGTCTCAGTAGAAGATATATCTAAGTCACATATCAGATAGGGATCTTTACATAGACTTGTCCCAGTAGAAGATATATCTAAGTCACATATCAGATAGAAATCTTTACATTGACTTGTCCCAGGAGAAGATATATCTAAGTCACATATATCCCAGATAGAGATCTTTACATAGACTTGTCCCAGTAGAAGATCTTATAACAGACAGATTGTTATGTCTTTAGACTTATATCCAGACGAACCAACACACTGAGTTGGATTTTTATAGTGCTAGCTCACTGAAGCTAAAGTCCACAGGTAGACATGTCACTCCGCTCAGACACATTATCCTGATTTAGAACCAACCAGTTTTTGCTCTTTCTCCTTAATACTGTGTGCTTAACAGAGAAGCAACAAATACCAATTTTGTATCTGATTTGTCGCTGACCCGCCAATCACCCATAATACCAGCAATTATATATCTACTGGAGAAAAATTTATTCAATAAATTATGTAGAATGGAGTCGCTATTTATTTGGGCATAGGGGCCTTCATGGTCATGGTTGTATGGTAGTTGTGCAATGAGTGCCTATCAACACTAAAGTTGTGAGTTGGAATCGATACAACAATATTTGATAAAGTTTGTTAGTGACTTGTGACATGTTCGTTTTCTCCGTGTACTCTGGTTTCCTCCACCAATAAAACAGACTGCCACAATATAACTGAAATATTGTTGAATGTGGCTTTAAACACCATAAAACCAAACCAAGCCAATCATTCGGCCATTGTATTGATTATGTAGTTGACATTAACATCAGCAGTACTTGGTGCTACACGTAATGACTAGCCGTTCACTCATCTGGGTTGGTATCTCTGATATTTAACATAGACCAAGTGCTAGTACGTTGTACTGTGAAATCATTATTAATCGTGGGGTTCTAATTTTCGTGGGTCACTTAAACCATGAAAATTAAAATCTAACAAAATACAATTTTCCCATTAATTGTTGTCTGTAGTACTTGAAACCACGAATTCAAGAACCTAGCGATAAATGCATTTTGTAGAAACCACGAAAATTGGTGTCAACAGATAAAAGTACTTTCACAGTATATTTTGTATATCAAGTTTTCATTTTAGTCTAACTACCCTTGCATGTCAAGCCTTGACACAATTCATGATGGGGGTCATTGTGGCCATGATCGTATGGTAGTTGGATTTACAACTACCTATGCAATCAGTGCCTATCACCACTGATGTTGTGAGTTCGAATCTCGATCAGGGCGAGGTGTACAACATTATGTGATGAAGTTTGTCACTGACTTGCATCAGTTCGGTTGTGTTAAATAAAACTGACCGCCACGATATAACTGAAATATTGTTGGAAGTGACATTAAATACCAAACAAACAAAATCAAAACAATTCATGCTGTAGTACAGGTATTCATTCTACAGATTACGTATTCAACCATTTATTATTATTGTCATTGTAGAATCGTGCTGGTACAGCACCACCTATTAGATCTGCTAGTCCCTTGTCACAGAAACAGAAGCTGCATTCTGACAGTGATATAGAGAATTATATGAACAGACATAAGAAAGGATTATTTGGAAAGAAAATCCCATATGAAGCCATGCTGATTTGGCAAAAGGTAAAAAGATGTAATGTGTTAAGCATATAGTGTCAACGATTTTTTTAAAAATCTTAAGTATTTCATTGAGGAATATTAAAAACATAGCGCCAAACAGACTGGGGGGAGGGGGGAGATTCATCATGGTCGTGATCTTCTGTAGTTGGATTTATAACTATCTATGCAATCAGTACGGATCACCACTTATCTCTTCTATGTTTAAAAAAAATTTACAGAAGAAAATATACTAGATATAACTGAAATATTGTTGAAAGTGGCACCAAATACCATAAGCCAGAAGAAAATAACCAAAAATTGCAGACACTATCCCTTAGAGTCAGTTTAACTGGTTAGTACATATTATAAACTATCCTACCTAATCATTATCAACTGGTTGAAATCAAAAAGTACAATATAGCTACACCAATTAGTGTGCACAACATGTTGGTTGAATTTAACTGGTGTTGATCAAAATAAAATTGACCATATCAATATGAAGTGGGTCATTCCAAAATATATTGCATGTGTTGTCAACTCTTAATGTTCAAGTTAGACATTGGCAAGTAGTAGATGGGCATTTAGATCTTGCCTTGTGAAAAGCATAAAACTTTGCCTACACCTGCTTTGTGTCCATCTTTTTCTGCCCTTGTATATATACTTTCCGAATTTCAATTTTCTTCTCAGAACCAATTGAAAATTTAATCAAAACTTTGCAAAAAAATATGCATTGGTAGTCCTAAAAAAAAATTTCACTTTGTGTTCTATATCTGTCATCCAAGATGGCTGCCATAGGTCATATACATCTATGTAAATATTAGGGGAACCCCGTTTGTCAGTGACTGGCGACAGGTTAGTGGTTTTCTACAGGTACTCTGGTTTCCTCCACCAATAAAACTGACCGCCACGATAAAACTGAAATATTGTTGAAAGTGGTGTTAAACACCATAAACCAAACTTATTCAAAACTGTTATTGATATCCTGTATAACATAGTAAAATTAGATATTAAAGTGACTTTTGAGAACACAGTCACAATTTTTACCGTAAACCACTTGATGTACATGTATGTGATGTCGTAGGTCAAGTACCTAGATAATATATTGTGATGTCATTGTCAAGTCTTTTATTCAGCCATTGAAAACACTAGAATTGTAAATATATAGAATATATTTTTACATAACAAGTTAACACAATTAGTTTATTAAACTGAAAACTGATCTTCCCCGAGACCCTCAATTAGAAAACTTTCTAAAAATATAACTAAATAAAAAAGGGGTAAAAAAAATGGAACTGTTTACCCTTCACAGTCACCTGGGTTCACCCCCCCCCCCCCCTCTTTTATTGGTGGGGTCTGTGTTGATCAGCTTATTAGTTTTCTGTGTTTTGTTGTTTTTCTTTTGTCATCGTTCTGTGTCTTCTGTGCCCAATGTTGCCAGAGTCTCTGAATGGTCCATTCTTGATTGCCCCTTTAGTTTTCTCTAATCTTTGTTCTGTGTCTAGTGTACCCAATGTTGCCAGAGTCTCTGAATGGTCCATTCTTGATTGCCCCTTTAGTTTTCTCTAACCTTTGTCCCGTGTCTTGTGTACCCAATGTTGCCAGTGTCTCTGAATGGTCCATTCTTGATTGCCCCTTTAGTTTTCTCTAACCTTTGTTCTGTGTCTAGTGTACCCAATGTTGCCAGTGTCTCTGAATGGTCCATTCTTGATTGCCCCTTTAGTTTTCTCTAATCTTTGTTCTGTGTCTAGTGTACCCAATGTTGCCAGAGTCTCTGAATGGTCCATTCTTGATTGCCCCTTTAGTTTTCTCTAACCTTTGTTCTGTGTCTAGTGTACCCAATGTTGCCAGTGTCTCTGAATGGTCCATTCTTGATTGCCCCTTTAGTTTTCTCTAACCTTTGTCCTGTGTCTTGTGTGCCTAATGTTGCCAGAGTCTCTGAATGGTCCATTCTTGATTGCCCCTTTAGTTTTCTCTAATCTTTGTTCTGTGTCTAGTGTACCCAATGTTGCCAGTGTGTCTGAATGGTCCATTCTTGATTGCCCCTTTAGTTTTCTCTAACCTTTGTCCCGTGTCTTGTGTACCCAATGTTGCCAGTGTCTCTGAATGGTCCATTCTTGATTGCCCCTTTAGTTTTCTCTAACCTTTGTCCTGTGTCTTGTGTGCCCAATGTTGCCAGAGTCTCTGAATGGTCCATTCTTGATTGCCCCTTTAGTTTTCTCTAATCTTTGTTCTGTGTCTAGTGTACCCAATGTTGCCAGTGTCTCTGAATGGTCCATTCTTGATTGCCCCTTTAGTTTTCTCTAACCTTTGTCCCGTGTCTTGTGTACCCAATGTTGCCAGTGTCTCTGAATGGTCCATTCTTGATTGCCCCTTTAGTTTTCTCTAACCTTTGTCCCGTGTCTTGTGTGCCCAATGTTGCCAGAGTCTCTGAATGGTCCATTCTTGATTACTCCTTTAGTTTTCTCTAATCTTTGTTCTGTGTCTTGTGTGCCCAATGTTGCCAATGTCTCTGAATGGTCCATTCTTGATTGCCCCTTTAGTTTTCTCTAATCTTTGTTCTGTGTCTAGTGTACCCAATGTTGCCAGTGTCTCTGAATGGTCCATTCTTGATTGCCTCTTTAGTTTTCTCTAACCTTTGTCCCGTGTCTTGTGTACCCAATGTTGCCAGTGTCTCTGAATGGTCCATTCTTGATTGCCCCTTTAGTTTTCTCTAACCTTTGTCCTGTGTCTTGTGTGCCTAATGTTGCCAGAGTCTCTGAATGGTCCATTCTTGATTGCCCCTTTAGTTTTCTCTAATCTTTCTTCTGTGTCTTGTGTGCCCAATGTTGCCAATGTCTCTGAATGGTCCATTCTTGATTGCCCCTTTAGTTTTCTCTAACCTTTGACCCGTGTCTTGTGTACCCAATGTTGCCAACGTCTCTGAATGGTCTATTCTTGATTGCCCCTTTAGTTTTCTCTAACCTTTGACCCGTGTCTTGTGTGCCCAATGTTGCCAGAGTCTCTGGATTGTCCATTCTTGATTTCCCCTTTAGTGTTCTCTAATCTTTGTTCTGTGTCTTGTGTGCCCAATATTGCCAGAGTCTCTGGATTGTCCATTCTTGATTGCCCCTTTAGTTTTCTCTAATCTTTGTTCTGTGTCTTGTGTGCCCAATATTGCCAGAGTCTCTGGATTGTCCATTCTTGATTGCCCCTTTAGTTTTCTCTAATCTTTGTTCTGTGTCTAGTGTACCCAATATTGCCAGAGTCTCTGGATTGTCCATTCTTGATTGCCCCTTTAGTTTTCTCTAATCTTTCTTCTGTGTCTTGTGTGCCCAATATTGCCAGTGTCTCTGAATGGTCCATTCTTGATTGCCCCTTTAGTTTTCTCTAATCTTTCTTCTGTGTCTTGTGTGCCCAATGTTGCCAATGTCTCTGAATGGTCCATTCTTGATTGCCCCTTTAGTTTTCTCTAACCTTTGACCCATGTCTTGTGTGCCCAATGTTGCCAGTGTCTCTGAATGGTCCATTCTTGATTGCCCCTTTAGTTTTCTCTAACCTTTGACCCATGTCTTGTGTGCCCAATGTTGCCAGTGTCTCTGGATTGTCCATTCTTGATTGCCCCTTTAGTTTTCTCTAACCTTTGTCCTGTGTCTTGTGTGCCCAATGTTGCCAGTGTCTCTGGATTGTCTATTCTTGATTGCCCCTTTAGTTTTCTCTAACCTTTGACCCGTGTCTTGTGTGCCCAATGTTGCCAGAGTCTCTGGATTGTCCATTCTTGATTGCCCCTTTAGTTTTCTCTAATCTTTGTTCTGTGTCTTGTGTGCCCAATATTGCCAGAGTCTCTGGATTGTCCATTCTTGATTGCCTCTTTAGTTTTCTCTAATCTTTGTTCTGTGTCTTGTGTGCCCAATATTGCCAGAGTCTCTGGATTGTCCATTCTTGATTGCCCCTTTAGTTTTCTCTAATCTTTGTTCTGTGTCTAGTGTACCCAATATTGCCAGAGTCTCTGGATTGTCCATTCTTGATTGCCCCTTTAGTTTTCTCTAATCTTTCTTCTGTGTCTTGTGTGCCCAATATTGCCAGAGTCTCTGGATTGTCCATTCTTGATTGCCCCTTTAGTTTTCTCTAATCTTTGTTCTGTGTCTAGTGTACCCAATATTGCCAGAGTCTCTGGATTGTCCATTCTTGATTGCTCCTTTAGTTTTCTCTAATCTTTCTTCTGTGTCTTGTGTGCCCAATATTGCCAGTGTCTCTGAATGGTCCATTCTTGATTGCCCCTTTAGTTTTCTCTAACATCTATTTATTAAAAACAAATGGCAGGATATAAAAAGATGTGTTGTGTTATTTTATATATTAGGTAACAACTTGTTTAATAGGCTTAAATAGTACAATGTTGACCTGCTTCACCAGGATGTTTACATGACAAAAAATATATGAAATAAACAATAAACAAAAAATTCACAGTAACATTACTTATTAATTTGTACATGTACTAGGACCGTTTTTTAATCTCTCGTATTTGTTTTTTTTTAGGGGGGGGGGGGGGGGGGGGAGTTTGCAAGATTATTGTCACTTTTAGATATACTATATACGTAATATTGTTGATATAAAACAAATAATAACATTAGTACATTTTGTATTTTGAGATATAGTCTGTTTGGTGACTCTGAAAATAGGGAAAACAATTATTTAAAAATCAGGGATTTGCTTTCTATTGCTCTTTTTAACATTTTAGGCACACATTATTTAATACATATCTGAGAAAAAATTGTCAAAGAAATAATTCAAATAATAAAAAAAATCTCCATAGGGCCCAATACTAATTTTATCAGATTGTAAGTAAAGGAGGCTGCCATTATAATGAACAGCATTACTTGTTCTTTCCTGTCTGTTGTTATGCTAATTTCAGTCACATGGGAATGTCATATTAGGTTAAAGATTCAAGATGTTTTGAATAATTGATAAACAATTTGACCATATGATATTTGTTTGTAAACAATTAATAACTGTTGGTCACATGAGACCCTTATATGGAAATGTCCCTTGTTATTCACTCATGCTGATTTATAACAAATTTTAAATTAACACTTAAAAAAAATGATACCAAAATAAAATAAATGCTAATTTCGTGAAAGTATAATTTTTATAAATATATAAATTAAATAATATTCTTATTTGATACTTGTTTTCTTCCAAAAATTAAACAATTCATATACAACGTTAATTTCTTATAGGCAAATTAGATAAACATTTTTTTCATGACAGTGGGGCCCCCGGATGGCTCAATGGTTTTTGTAAATTACAAAAAGGGTGCACTCGACTCGCAACCGCAAGTGATAAAGTTTACCAGTTGCTTGCCCATGGTCGGTGGTTCACTCCGGCTTCCTCCACCACTAAAACTGGTCGCCATGATATAGCTGAGATATTATTGAAAGTGGCGTTAAAACACTAAAAATCAAATATCAAAATCAAATCATGACAGTGAGGTTGAAACTACTGATATGTACTGGTCAGAATATACAACGTTTTCAGGTAATTTTGTTCTCTTTTATTAACCTCTATACACATAAAGGGAATGGGTAGTTTGCATGTATTTTAAATGCTCCACAATCAGTTATGTAATAATGTATCATCATTATTGATTTTTACCTGAACAGGTGTGAATCTAATTTGAATATTGTCCATATTTGGTATGGTCAGTATGTCAACATCTGATATAACATGCTAATGATGAAATCAGCTGACTTGCTGTTTGTCAATACTGACCACATGTTGCTGTTCATTTCAGTAGTACTTACTCCCATGTTTGTTACATGACAAAATGACAGAATTTTACAATTAAGTCCTATGGCAAACTTTTTTATTCTTTAATGAATTTTTTGGAAAAATTCACCTATTATATGTATTAATCAGTCCTTAATATAAATATAATTAAAAAATAAATCTGATAACCCATTGATTTTTTAGGAATTGTTTTCCCTATTTTCAGAATTTTTTTTTTTTTTTTCCTTGTCATTTTTAAACTTTTTAAATTGAAAAATGGCAAAAGTAGTGGTATCATATAATTTTAATTTATTTTTTTTAAGCGGATAATTGTTAGACAAATGTGAACTTTAGATAAAACCTTAATGAGCCTCTCTCTTCTATTGAAACACAATATCCTATCTCGTTTCCTTTAGTCTTTAGAACAAGGAAATTATATATATCAATATTTTATAATAATAAAAAAAGTAAAAAGGGAAATAAAGTGATCAACATTTTTTTTTAAAGATTACTAAATTTGAAATAATTCAAGAATTTGGAGTTTAAAATGAGTTTGTGAACTCACTAATTGTCAATATATAGATATTTTGTATATACTGGTGTTGACAGTAATTATAATGGGCAATTGTTTATTTGTGGAATATGAACCTTTGGACGAACTTGATAATTCAGTTTACTTCAGTTTAAAGAAAATTCATCAATTTCAAACGGTCAGTATGACACTAGCTATCTATTAACCGTGATCAGCATCTTGTGAATCGTGAATAATTTGAGTCCTGTGTAATTTGAGAATTGTCACTTCAGTTTGTTGTGATGGCAAAAATCAGTCTTTTACGAATCGAAATGAGGATTTTTCATTTTCCATAACTCATGCACTACTCTTTTCAATTCATCTCATTTCAATACAATTTTCATTTTTCATGGGGAAACTTGTGTCTCCTACATGTGTTCAAATAATTAATCAGAGCAAAGTATACACGAATCCCATGCAAAACCCAGGGTGAACTCAGGTGCTCCGGAAAGATATGTAGTTCCTGCTCCAATAGTAGCTCCTGTTGTGTTTCAATTTCACCAAAATCTTTGACTTTATATGTGCCAAGCAATATGCTAACCTTGTGTTTGTTTGATTTTTACAGGATCTGATACAAAAGCCTATTCTTAGAACTGAAGATAAAGGAGTAAAGAAAGACGCCTGTGAAGTATTTAGATATATCCTTTGTGTAATCTGAATGTTGAAATTAGTCAAAATGTTGTTGAAATACAGTATGAAGTTAGGCAATCTTAACTGAACTGAAACTTGAAATTTTCAAACCCAGAAAAACGTCATCTCTTTTGGGCTGGCTAAGCTTGCAACACTCAAGAAAGTAAGGACATAAGGACTGTCTAGACATATTTTTTAACCCCCAAATAAAACCCCAAAAACATCTGTTGTACTGGCTAACCATGCAACACTTAAGAGGGCTGATTAAGGACTGGCAAGACATGGTCAAATTAATTAATCCTGATGAGGGTATAATCTCTGTTTTGCAGACTATTATTTCATTGAGTTCAACATGGTGGTCTAATATGAAAAATATACAGCATCTTATCAAAGTTGTTTGTTCAATGTTCAATGGTATAGCTGAAAAATTGCTCACTTTGCCTTATACAGTCGTAAATCACTCAATTTTCCGTCATTGCCTTGACATGAATGAATGAAAGAAGGGTTTGAAGATACCAAAGGGGTAATCAGAATCCATAAATCGAAGAAGGACAGACAATAAAATGGCCAAAAGAAAAAGTGCAAAAGGACAAACAACGATTTACAGAACATACACGTAAAACTAAAGACCGAGTAACACGAACCCCACTGAAAACCGGGGGGGGGGGGGGTGAACTCGGGTGTTATAATGCATTCTTCTGACACGAACAATTTTGACAGATATTGAGCCAAGCTTTATGCTCTACCAAAATTATCTTGTAGATATGAAAAAATGAAAGACATTCTCATTAACATAACAGTTTTTTATGCTGGGTTTTTTCCAAAAGGGTACATCATGTCAGAATTCTATAACTTGTGTGGTATGTTATTAGTTCACCTGGACCAAAGGTCCATGTGAACTATTGCCATCACTTGGCGTCCGTCGTCTGTTGTCTGTCGTCTGTAAACTTTTCACATTTCAAGCTTCTTCTCCGAAACCACTGGGCCGATTGGAACCAAACTTAGCAGGAATGTTCTTTGGATGGTCCTCTACAAAGTTACTGTTTTTCGTTCCAGTCGGATATTCAATATGGCTGCCAGGGCCAATAATATGCTCTGATTGGCTAAAATTTCAAAGATCTTCTTCTCTGAAACTAATGAACTGACTGAACCCAAACTGTAAATGAATGATCATTGGAATGTCCTTTACCAAGTTTCTGTTTTTTATGCCGATCGGAAATCCAAGATGGCCGCCATCGCAGGACATAGATTAACATTGGACCCTATGGGAAAATGTTCAAATGCCTTCTTCTCAGAAACTACAAATATGATTAAAGCCAAACTGTACATGAATGTTCATTGGACGGTCTTCTACAATCTCAAGGTTTTTTGTTACGATATGAAATTCAAAATGGCGGCTACGACAGGACTTAGTTTAACATTGGACCCTATGGGAAAAATGTTTCAAAATGCTTCTTCTCTGAAACCACTTGGACAGTTGAAACCAAACTGCCCAGGAATGATCATTGGAAGGTCCTCTACAAAGTTTCTGTTTTTTATGCCGATCGGAAATCCAAGATGGCCGCCAGCGCAGGACATAGATTAACATTGGACCCTATGGGAAAATATTCAAATGCCTTCTTCTCAGAAACTACAAATATGATTAAAGCCAAACTATACATGAATGTTCATTAGATGGTCCTCTACAAACTTTACGTTTTTTGTTCCGATATGAAATTCAAAATGGCGGCTACGGCAGGACTTGTTTAACATTGGACCCTATGGGGAAAATGTTACCAAATGCTTCTTCTCTGAAACCACTTGGACAATTGAAACCAAACTCCCCAGGAATGATCATTGGAAGGTCCTCTACAAAATATATGTTTTTTATGTCGATCGGAAATCCAAGATGGCCACCACCGCAGGACATAGATTAACATTGGACCCTATGGGAAAATGTTCAAATGCCTTCTTAGAAACTACAAATATTATTAAAGCCAAACTGTACATGAATGTTCATTGGATGGTCCTCTACAAACTTTACGTTTTTTGTTCCGGTATGAAATTCAAAATGGCGGCTACGGCAGGACTTAGTTTAACATTGGACCCTATGGGGAAAATGTTTCAAAACGCTTCTTCTCTGAAACCACTAGGACAGTTGAAACCAAACTGCCCAGGAATGATCATTGGAAGGTCCTCTACAAAGTTTATGATTTTTATGTCGATCGGAAATCCAAGATGGCCACCACCGCAATACATAGATTAACATTGGACCCTATGGGAAAATGTTCAAATGCCTTCTTCTCAGAAGCTACAAATATTATTAAAGCCAAACTGTACATGAATGTTCATTGGATGGTCCTCTACAAACTTTACGTTT
Source organism: Bathymodiolus brooksi (assembly GCA_963680875.1). Lineage (NCBI taxonomy): Eukaryota > Metazoa > Mollusca > Bivalvia > Mytilida > Modiolidae > Bathymodiolus > Bathymodiolus brooksi. The sequence goes on along the minus strand of OY804585.1, from coordinate 83,718,582 downwards.
TTTGTTCTGATATGAAATTCAAAATGGCGGCTACGGCAGGACTTGTTTAACATTGGACCCTATGGGAAAAATGTTTCTAAACGCTTCTTCTCTGAAACCAAACTGCCCAGGAATGATCATTGGAAGGTCCTCTGTTTTTTATGCCGATCGGAAATCCAAGATGGCTGCCACCACAGGTCATAGTATTAACACATGACCATATCGGGAAAATACAGAAATATCTTCTTCTCTGAAGCTATTGCACTGATTGAACCTAAACTATGCATCAATCATTGGAAGGTCCTTTACAAACTTTGTGTTTTTTATGTTGATCGTAATTCCAAGATGACTACCACTGCAGGACAGTTTTTACATAGGACCAATTGGTTTTTTTTATTACCAGGTGAACGATACAGGCTCTTGAGAACCTCTGGTATTCAATTGAGGGGACCATCATGATCGTGATCGTATGGTAGTTGGATTTACAACTACCTATGTAATCAGTGCCTATCACCACTAACTTTGTGAGTATGAATCCCACTCATGGCGAGGTGTACTCGATACAACATTATGTGATAAAGTGGAGTTAAACACCAAAAAAATCCATTGACTTAAATATTTATTGACTCCAGAGAACATACACAGGGTATTAGATTGATGGAATGTTGGCGTTATGTCACGTTTAGCAATTTTTCATCTCTATCATGGTGACTAAGTAAAAAAGTGGTGATTCCCCTTTAAAAATGCTGAATTTTTAAGGTGACCAAGTTAGGGGTGGTTCCTCCTGTGGAAAAAGCTGAATTTCTATGGTGACCAAGTTTAGTGATGGAGAAAGCTTAATTTCCTTGTTTCTGGGGAAAACCACACAGCATCACTAAGTATCTGATACACTTCGTGACTTGAGTACTCCAAAATACTCCCACTGTCTATACCAAACCTTCTTGAAACCAGCTTGTGTGCTCCGAATAGACAGGTGTTTGGTTTTTACAGGTTAAATTAACAAAGATTTTCTACATTTGGACTTTATTTAAAGTTCAGTTCATACAGGATTTTGTTTTATTTAGGGTTCACTTCAAGACAGGTTTCTCTTCATTTATTTACTGCATACAGTGTCCTGATTATACGTTTTTTGATTCATGTATTCAAAGTTTTATGACCATAAAACCTGGTCACAAACCTATACCTGATTGTTAAATGGTAGTGGTTAATTTAAAAATTTCAAAATCATCCTATCGTTAACTATCATACCCCATGACGTTATCCACGATTTTTCAATGTTCCACCGAAATCATGAATTTAGTAGTCATAATTTAACTTAAATATTGACTTTAGTAGTCATAATTCATCAAAAATCTCGACTTTATAGTATTTCTTACTTTTCATAGACTGGGAGGGTGTATGATCCCCCATCCCCCTGCCTATGGGTGTGTACTCCCATCCTTCCATGGCTTTAACCTTAATAATATATAATGTAAAGATAATACGCAGAACAAATCATGATTTGATTTGTCATATTACCAGTACTTGGAAGGAATGATATTTAAAAAAAAAACTTCCTTGACTGTAATACTGATCCAAGTGTATATGGGTGACCGGAAAGGAAAGGGGTCACAAATCAGTTCAGCACAGGAAATCATCATCAAAGGCTGGCACTGTGTTGCACTCAGGGATGAAATATATATGCAACTTTGTAAACAAACGACAGATAATCCAAAACTGTAAGTAGTATTTGTCATTTTATATTTATATACCAGTACTTACTGTCAAACAAAACATGGCTTCATTTCAATTGATGGTAAAAATATTTTGTAAATGTTGTGAGAAGTTTTGTAAGTTGTTTTGTCATTTTATATTTATACACTCACTATCAAACAAAACGGTGACAGTCCGAAGGTCTGATAGTCTGAAGATCTGATAGTCTGAAGATCTGATAGTCTGAATGTCTGATAGTCTGAAGGTCTGATAGTCCGAAGGTCTGATAGTCTGAATGTCTGAATGTCTGATAGTCTGAAGGTCTGATAGTCTGAAGGTCTGAAGGTCTGATAGTCCGAAGGTCTGATAGTCCAAAGGTCTGATAGTCCGAAGGTCTGATAGTCCAAAGGTCTGATAGTCCGAAGGTCTGATAGTCCAAAGGTCTGATAGTCCGAAGATCTGATAGTCCAAAGGTCTGATAGTCCAAAGGTCTGAAGGTCTGATAGTCCAATGGTCTGATAGTTTGAAGGTCTGATAGTCCAAAAGTCTGATAGTCCAAAGGTCCGATAGCCCAAAATCCAAATAGAAAATTTTATTTTTTATTACGACAGGAGGTCGATAAACGGTTTACACCCCGTTTTTAAAGCATTTTCAGTGAATCGTCTTTGAATATCAAGGTTGATAAAAGATGGATTCCTTTTGTTAGAAATTGGATATCTAAGCTTCATGATAATATAGTAGATTAAAAAAAAACACAGTTTAGCTACAATAGCGAATTTTTGGACCATTGTGATGACAGTTACAAATGTATATCGGCTCTTGATACAATATTTCATTTAAGCATATGCATATATTTCTTCCGTTAATTTTATTTATTCTTTTATTTATTTTTAAAGTAAATTAAATTCGGAATCATTAAATATCTAATAAGGGGCTGTCGTGGTCGTGATCGTATTGTGGTTGAATTCACAACTACTTGTGCAATCAGTGCCTATCACCTATCAGGGTGAGATGTACTCGATACAATATTATGTGATAAAGTTTGTCAGTGACTTGCGACAGCTTGGTGCTTTTCTCAGAATACTCCAGTTTCCTCCACCAATAAAACTGACTGCCACGATATACTGGTAACTGAAGTATTGTTGAAAGTGGCGTTAAAACACCATAACTGTAACCCTCGTCCCCCCCCCCCTTCAATCTTCATATCTCCTACTCCTAGAGGTCAAAAGTATATACTCAAAGGTAAAGATTTGATCAGATCTTGGAGCTTTTAGCTTATATTATCATGGATAATTTAAAAACCATTGCTACTTTGTAGTTTAATCCTCGGTCTGGTATTTTTCATGGAAATTTTATAAAATGGATGGTAATTAATGACAGTCTTTATTATCAGTATTATTCTTTTCCAGGGAAAGTTTACAAAGAGGATGGGAAGTAATGGCAGTTTGTTTATACTTTTTCCCACCAACAGTTAAATTTAAGACTTATCTAGATGGTTATATTTCACGTCATATGGAGACTGATGATGACCTGCCTGATCTGATTGTAAGCCAAGCTGATGGAAACCTGGTAATATCATTTATTAGTGATATTTAACACTATTTTTTTTTAACCAGTTAATGTAAATATGTTATTTTTATACAACTGCAAATATTTTGCAGTCATATTATGTCATTGTTATCATCGTCATCTGTCTGTAGACAAAATGATTTCCGTATGATAATTTTATTTCGATTCCATCTTTTCTAGTATTAATGGATACAATCTTTTTGGGTGTGCATGGATATTACCAAACCATTACATTCAGTGAATCAGAGAAAGAGAAGACATCAATGTGAACAATCACTCATGATTTTAATGGGGTTTTTCCCTCTAATTTCCTTATGAAATTTCTTCCTGCTTTTTTTCAAAAATATTCTAACTAGTGATAACTTTTACTGAACTATTATCATTTTTAGTATAATTGGTGCAGTTTTCTCATGCAGCTCCCGGCTTAGCTCTTTATTTTTCTATACTTTGAGGCTTTTTTTATTATTACTTTTTGAAATCAAAAAGTAAAAAAAATGTAAGTAGTGTTAAACACCATAAACCAACCAAAGCTAATCTACTGACATATCTATACAATACACTACAATTGTTAGTATTAAACTAATCTACTGACATATCCATACAATACACTACAACTGTTAGTATTAAACTAATCTACTGACATATCTATACAATACACTACAACTGTTAGTATTAAACTAATCTACTGACATATCTATACAATACACTACAACTGTTAGTATTAAATTAATCTACTGACATATCCATACAATACACTACAACTGTTAGTATTAAACTAATCTACTGACATATCTATACAATACACTACAACTGTTAGTATTAAACTAATCTACTGACATATCTATACAATACACTACAACTGTTAGTATTAAACTAATCTACTGACATATCCATACAATACACTACAACTGTTAGTATTAAACTAATCTACTGACATATCTATACAATACACTACAACTGTTAGTATTAAACTAATCTACTGACATATCTATACAATACACTACAACTGTTAGTATTAAACTAATCTACTGACATATCCATACAATACACTACAACTGTTAGTATTAAACTAATCTACTGACATATCTATACAATACACTACAACTGTTAGTATTAAACTAATCTACTGACATATCTATACAATACACTACAACTGTTAGTATTAAACTAATCTACTGACATATCTATACAATACACTACAACTGTTAGTATTAAACTAATCTACTGACATATCTATACAATACACTACAACTGTTAGTATTAAACTAATCTACTGACATATCTATACAATACACTACAACTGTTAGTATTAAACTAATCTACTGACATATCCATACAATACACTACAACTGTTAGTATTAAACTAATCTACTGACATATCTATACAATACACTACAACTGTTAGTATTAAACTAATCTACTGACATATCTATACAATACACTACAACTGTTAGTATTAAACTAATCTACTGACATATCTATACAATACACTACAACTGTTAGTATTAAACTAATCTAATGACATATCTATACAATACACTACAACTGTTAGTATTAAACTAATCTACTGACATATCTATACAATACACTACAACTGTTAGTATTAAACTAATCTACCGACATATCCATACAATACACTACAACTGTTAGTATTAAACTAATCTACCGACATATCCATACAATACACTACAACTGTTAGTATTAAACTAATCTACTGACATATCCATACAATACACTACAACTGTTAGTATTAAACTAATCTACTGACATATCTATACAATACACTACAACTGTTAGTATTAAACTAATCTACTGACATATCTATACAATACACTACAACTGTTAGTATTAAACTAATCTACTGACATATCTATACAATACACTACAACTGTTAGTATTAAACTAATCTACTGACATATCCATACAATACACTACAACTGTTAGTATTAAACTAATCTACTGACATATCCATACAATACACTACAACTGTTAGTATTAAACTAATCTACTGACATATCCATACAATACACTACAACTGTTAGTATTAAACTAATCTACTGACATATCCATACAATACACTACAACTGTTAGTATTAAAATAGCAACCTAATGCTTTTACTTGACACACCATGATATAGCTGAAATACTGCTAAGGTTGGTGTTTAACACCAATCAATCAATCAATGCTTTCACTTGTTATTCTTCATCATGTTCTGTAAAGTGAACCCACATAAATTGATAGAATAATTCTTATAATAGGCAATAATATTGCAGTGTCTTAAAACATTTAGTTTATGTGTATAAGGCTTAAAACTGGGATAAAGGTGAGATTCACTGAGAAAAGATATCAATGTATAACAAAAAACTACCCAGTCAATGCAATATGACTACTCACATAGAAAAAGTGCAGGATAAAGCTCATTAATAAGATATGATTATGAGTATAAACAAATGTTGTGCAGTGCCTTGTATGCAGTGAATAAGCTAGGCACTGGTCTCAGGACATTTGCCCACCTATTTCTCAAATTGTCCTGAAGAATTTTATAAAAATTAGTTTAATTATTAAAGAATGTCCTGAAGAAATTTAGATAAATTGGCAATTGTCGTGAAGATTTTAAAGTCTAGCTGAAACACTGTGTATGCTTTCATTTATAAATACCCTATGAACTGTTATAAAGTCTTCAATTACATTTGTTGACATTTTAGAGACCCATAAGTTACTTTGCTCAGCAGTGTTGTAAAAGACTGGAGAAAATGGTACAAAGTGGACCAAAAAAGGGACAGAGAAAACCTAACTTAGACGAGATTGAACAAGCAAGGGTATGATTTCTTTTCTATTGACATATTTTTAAAGTCAACAAGTTAAGACTAAATACTTGCCACAGTAAGACAGAACAACATATAATATGTCCTGATATATAATATGTGCTCCTGGTATATTCCAGCCAGACTATGATTTGGTAAATTATGTGTTGAATAGTAAAAGTACAGGAGCCATCATGGTCATGATCGTGATTGTATGGTAATTGGATTTTAAACTACCTATGCAATCAGTGCCTATCACCACTGATGTTGTGAGTTTGATCTCCGTTCCTAGCGAGGTGTACAACATTATGTGATAAAGTTTGTCAGTGACTTGCGACAGGTCGGTGGTTTTCTCTGGGTCTTCCAATTTCCTCCACCAATAAAACTAACTGCCATGATATAACTGAAATATTGTTGAAAGTGGCATTAAATGTCATGAGATATAAGTTCCGTCATAATATTTGTTCCGCAGAACTTTTGTAATGTAACAAAAGTTCCAATAAGAACTTCCATTATATAATATTTCATCCTAAGCCATAAGGAAATTTCCAAGACATAGGATAAGATATTATATAACGAAAGTTCTCACAGGAACTTTTGTTACATAACAAAATTTCTGCGCAACAAATATTATGCTGGAATAAATAAAGAATGTTGACATATAAGGTAATTTCCTAAACATTGGATAAAATATTATATAATAAAAGTTACTAACAGAAACTTTTGTTACATAATCATATATTATACTAGAACTTTTAGATCATGGCACTTAGATAATTATAACATATGAGATTTCCAAAAATAGGATAAATATTTTTAAATTTATTTCAACGTTTTATTATAAACATGAATTGTTACACAACACATTTTCAGTGCAACAAATATTATGCTTAAAGTATTAGCTCATGGCATGTAAAAAAAATCCATTTAGGAACATTTGTTATGTAATAAAAATTCCATATAGGAACATTGTTTTGTGATAAAGCTCTTTTTCTTAACAATGTTATAATTCAATGTAGGCCGGAACATTTGGTTTTTTTTAGTGAATAACTTGAACATTTATGCTTTGGAGCTAGAAAAATTCTTTCAAACTATTTCAAATTAGAATTGTTTATATTGCTTTTCATAATGAAATAACATAAAAAATTATCATTATTAATAATAAATCTTACCTTTAATGTATGTTCCATCATTTAAGTATGTAAATATCTTATTGTATTCTGCTGAATCCATTTCACATTTATTTTTGATGATACAATTTCACCTGAGTGCATGTGTTTATAAGTGTCCTGTCAACACTCATCAAATTAACAAAAATTAATCAAGTACACAAGTACACTGCTCCAGAAACATAGATCTTGTTTGAACTAGTAGAGGGGAAAATGTTGAATTGAAATGATTGTCATTATGGTTATAAACAAATGTAGATACAGTTAATCTGTCTATTGAATGACACTGAAGGGAACATGAAAATGTGCTTTTTATGAACAGTATACAATCAAACCTGTATATAAATGACACTGAAAATGTGCCTTTTGTATGAGCAGTATACATTATTAATTTAATATAGAAAATGACATTGATTAGTTATATACAGGTGCCTTGTAAGGCGGGTTTGACCGTTTTCTTTATTTTTTTTAGAAATCTATATTTAATCCATCAATGTTTGGAAGTACATTGGAAGAAATTTTAGATCTACAAAAAGACAAATTTCCAGAAAAGAAATTGCCATGGTTACAAACAACACTCTCAGAAGAAGTACTGGGATTAAATGGTGCTCAAACAGAAGGCATATTCAGGTATTAAAACAATCAATATAAGAAAGAAAGATTTAGGTAAACAAAAAATGAATATACAGATCACATTGTTCACCATCTTGTGCTGTCCTTTGACTACATCAGAATGTACGTTTTGTGACCATTCTTCCTCCTACAGTTGAAATATGATAACATTATTCATGGAGGGTACATGTGCATATTTATACATATGTCACCTTAACTTAATATTAATGAAATATGATAACATTATTCATGGAGGGTACATGTGCATATTTATGCATATGTCACCTTAACTTAATATTAATGAAATATGATAACATTATTCCTGGAGGGTACATGTGCATATTTATACATATGTCACCTTAACTTAATATCAATGAAATATGATAACATTATTCATGGAGGGTACATGTGCATATTTATACATATGTCACCTTAACTTAATATCAATGAAATATGATAACATTATTCATGGAGGGTACATGTGCATATTTATACATATGTCACCTTAACTTAATATCAATGAAATATGATAACATTATTCATGAAGGGTACATGTGCATATTTATGCATATGTCACCTTAACTTAATATTAATGAAATATGATAACATTATTCCTGGAGGGTACATGTGCATATTTATACATATGTCACCTTAACTTAATATCAATGAAATATGATAACATTATTCCTGGAGGGTACATGTGCATATTTATACATATGTCACCTTAACTTAATATCAATGAAATATGATAACATTATTCATGGAGGGTACATGTGCATATTTATACATATGTCACCTTAACTTAATATCAATGAAATATGATAACATTATTCATGGAGGGTACATGTGCATATTTATACATATGTCACCTTAACTTAATATCAGTTTCATGGTACAGTGAAACCAGTCTAAACCAGTCTAAACCGAACCTCCATTGGACCAACTATTGCATTCAAAATAGAGATGTGTTCAGTTTATACAGTTTGAATTAACAAAGATTTCCTGTTGGGACTTTATTTTATGGTCGGTTTAGACAGGGTTCACTACTTTTATTTAGTTTATTTCTGAAGAAAGAAAATCACAGAAACGAGTGCCAAAGGGCAGGCGAGACATAGATCTGTGTCTACAATTGTTTAATATGTACTCCTTTAAATCTATATCTCACAGCAGGTAACTGTTTTCACATGCATATTGTCCAAATTATTCTGTTTCACCCTTTATAGTTGAATGGTATATTAATAGGAGCAAATTTACATTATGAAATTCTCTGAGGTTTTCTATGAATACACTTCTTTTTTGCTGTATGTCAGCAATGTCTTTTATAAACTTTGGTTGTTTTAGCAACTTTTAACAAGTATTTCTTCACTTTGAACTATTGTTAATGTATACATTATGCCTTTGATCTAACCAAATCATCAATGGACTGAGTCTGATACTGGACATTATTAGTCAGTGTGCTATCAAATTCATTATGACATCAAAAGCTACAATATTATACAATTATAGTCTTTTGTTGAGGTCAATACGAGTTTTTATGGACCTTAAAATCGATATTCACCGAAACCTTTAGGCTGAGGTGAATATTGATTTCTAAGGTCCATAAAAACTCGTATTGACCGATACAAAAGACTGTAATTGTTTTATTACATTAAAATGAAAAGTGAAAGTGAAACCAAGTCAATATGAAATTAATCACTTCATTATGACGTCATACATAATGCAATGGAAAGTGAAAGTGAAAGTGAGTCAATACGAGTTTTAATCAAACAAAATCAAATTTTACGGAATGTCAGGTGACAGCATGATAGCCAATAAAATTGTTTAAATAAAACCATTATGTAATAAAAGTTTTGATGTTCTCTACAAACATTATCGCCAGTATCACAGCTTGTCTTATCTGAATTGATGTGATACTAGTGATAATGTCTCTACCTGCCTATATTCTATACATACTGTATTTAGTATTGATAATGAGAAGATGGATCTTACTTTTTTAACTCTACATAGCACTACTAACTGATCTGTTCTTTACAGAGTTCCTGGTGATATTGATGAAGTTAACGCCTTGAAGATTAAATGTGACCAGTGGATAGTACCGTCAGATTGTCCCGATCCTCACATTCCAGCGTCATTATTAAAGTTATGGTACAGGGAACTTCAAGAACCACTTATCCCGCCAGAGTTTTATGGAGAATGTATCGATAATTATCAAAACTCCGAAGAAGCTATAGAAGTCGTTAATAAACTTCCTGATATAAATAGATTAGTGCTAGCATATCTTATACGATTTTTGCAGGTAAGGGAAGTAACTCAATATGTCAATATCTTTTTAATTAATTGTTGATTGACACCAAGTGAGCAGTATTTCAGCTATATTCATGACAAGAACAAGTTTATTTTTATGTATTTCTAGTATATACTAGTTTACATGTATATTTCAATATTTGCAGATACGGGAAATAACTGTCAATATGTATTTATTGAAATTGATGAGGAACATCAAGTAAACAGTATTTCATCTATATACATGACAATAACAAGATTATTTTTATTTATTATACCTCATTAATATGTATTGCTAAATACACGTTTCCTTTTGGATCATGTGACTTGTGATTATTTTTGACAGTATGACCTGTGATGTACAAAATGAAATATACTGTGTATCTTATTAATTTTAGATGAAGACAAAACAATTATTTGTGTTAAATCAGGAAAAAGATCACATCATTTTAATACATCAACTAAAACTAACACTGATAATATTATTCTGTTGTAATGGCTTGTTATGCCTTAACACATGACATTTTACCAACTGACTACAGACTGTTAGACCCATTGCTTATTCTATTTGGGTTTAGTTTGTCATAGGTAATTTTATATGTCTGCTCACCATTTTAAAGAATGTTGCCAGTGTATGTATTTATAGTGTTTTAAACTATTGATTATATTTTGTCGTAGAGAATTCTCAGAATGTACTTTTTCACGAAGTGGTAAATGATCGTTGTTTGGTCTAATTGCACTGTATTCACATTTACACGATATCTTTAACATATCTAAATAAACGTCAGAGAAAACTGAAGTGGTAATCAATAATAGACAATACAGAGATACAAGCAACATTTGGCACAGGACGCAAATAAAAAACACAACACAGAAAAACTAAAAAGATAAGCAACACAGACTCCACCAAAAAAACAGGGGTCAACCCAGATGCTCACAAAGGGTAAACAGTTCTTGTTTCTTATAAGACGCCCACCATCTTACTCATAGTCAAAGTATATATTTTGAATAAGTCTATTCTTTTTTCTATTTATTAAGGTATTTGCTGCTGAAGACAATTCAAAAGTAACAAAAATGGACGTTAATAATTTAGCCATGGTGATGGCACCAAATTGTTTACGATGTGAAAGTTCGGAACCACAAGTGATATTTGACAACACTAGAAAGGAGATGGGATTTATCCGAACATTAATCCAAAACTTAGACACAAGTTTTATGGAGGGCATTGTGTAATATAAACAAAATTAGTGTTATAGTAGTACATGTATATGAAAATTACTTGATTATCCTGTTGTAAAGATTATTTAAGGGGGAAAGATCACAGGCTTGTGACTCCCTCTCCTCTTTTTTACATTCTGAAGAAGAAAAAACATTTACAAATGGTAAAAAAGAGTTTTGTAATAGGTTTTTAAAGATAAGGTTTTTTTTCGCAACAAAAAAATAAAATAAAATAAAACAGGTGGATATTGTCAAAATATCAAAAGAAAATCATAATATCTGTCATGTTCTTTTCATACATAAATCTAGATTATTATCTATTCAACTGAATAACATCTGTCAAGTTCTTTTCATACATAAATCTAGATTATTATTTATTCAACTGCTAAATAATAGATTTTTTTTGTATATTTATGCTAGGCATGTATAAATGCATTAATTTTATGTCTTTGTAATATATGTAAAAAGGAAATCAGTAGACTAGTATTTTGTAAATTTCTCACCTGAACATTTACCTGTATGTTTGTTGTCAATCTTAATGGAAGGTCAGAGTTTGTTATTTTTTATGTATCATATCAATAGTTTTAAATCCTATTAAGTAATATATTAACTGTTTTTTTTTGTTTGTTACGTGATGCTGTGAATGTATCTCTGTTTTAATTGATTTGTAGAATGTATCGAGATGGACATTTGAAGAAAAAAAATGTATGTTCTAAAGTAATGTTGATGGTTTTTGAGATGGAAACTTTAAAAAAATTATGTTCTAATGATTTTTTGTTTAATGAATTTTGAGATCAAAACATAGACAATGTTTGTTCTAAAGATATATTCAAATGAATTTCTACCAATGAACTCCAAATCATTTTATCCATTTCCCATTTCTAGCAAGATAAAATGGTATCGGTTGAGTAATCTTGACATTGAAATTCCAATCATGTAAATCATGTAAAAAAAATTATTAATAGTTTTAATGCTTTTCCAATAGACAAATTGTAGCTTTTGGTTCTAGGGACTAAAAAGTAGATTGAAATTGTGTTAGCAAAAATGATCTTACAACAGAAAAATTAGCAATCTCTTAGGCAGAGTTATCTCAGTCAATGTCTCAGCTTTTATAAGATTCTTAGAAGCAATATATTACTACAGAAAAATTAGTACAGATGTATTATGGAAAGAAAGTTTGAATAATGATTGTCAACTATTCCACCAATATCAACAAAACAAATAAATCACCTTTCACCACTTTTACTCACATGGACTAAGAAGATCCCATATTTTGCCTATGTAATTTCTTGTCAGCAATATCTAATGGTGCTTTAATCACAACAAATTATTGTCATATTCTATTTTTGTTTTCGTGATATACATTTATCTACCTTGTTTATAGGGCATTGGTTTGTTAACATTACTTTATTGATTTTTCCACCATAAAATAACGAAATGGTTTATATGTATGTGGTTAATTTCGCGGGGGGGATTTTGTATATGTGGCTAGTTGGCAAGAGCTACTTTTATGAATCATGTTTGTTGATACATTGGGAATATTTTGTGAAAAAGTTTTATTGCTTCCAGTTCAATGGCAAGATTGAAAACATTTCATGTTGGGGGTAATATTTGTGAATTTTAGTGAAATATAAACTAATAAAAATAAGAGCAAAATTTACCCTCATGAACATTTCCTCTTATATGCCTGTATAACTGAAATTTTGTTGAAAGTGGCATTAAACACCATAAACTAAACTATACAGTACTTACTATACGATAATATATACATCAATAGATCTGTTGGTAATACATAAAATGGGAGATAACCCATTTAAGTTTTTTTTTTTGTATCCATTATATCATTAGTGTATTTTATTCAAGTATCCATTTGTAATTTGTTGAAAGAAAGAATTATCTTTTAAAATTCATTAAAACATATTTATCACTAACTGAGATCAAAGGAACAATGTCTAAATTACTGATGAACTTGAAATCTTACTACAAATTGCCAAATTTATTATAGTTGAAGAAGGTCAACATTTTTAGCTATTTATAAAATGAATGTCATTGCAGTGCTATAAACGACAAGATATGATTGGTGTATATTTACTACTGTTTGTGTATTGAGTTTGTATTTATGTAAATAAACACAGTGTATTATAGACAAGTTATGATGTAAAAATTAACTTTACATATTATATTATCTGGACAACTTCTGTCTTGTTTTAGAAAGTATTTTTTATGTTTTTGACTGTGATCAAGGTAGGAGGCACATGTAGCCTCCCTTATTAACTTACAGGTATAATGTTAATGTATGCTTTATAATGGTGTCTTTAAAGTCAAGAGTAATAAATGAAAAATTAGTCTCATAAACTCACAGCATAGTACAGAGCCAATATACATACCAAATGTTACAAGTATGTCTCATAAACTGGCAGCATGACAGCATAGTACAGAGAGCCTATATACATACCAAATGTTGCAAGAAATTGTTATTTATAATGATGTCTTTAAAGTCCAAAGTAATAAATGAAAATAAGGCTCATAAACTCACAACATAGTACAGAGAGCCTATGTACATACCAAATGTTACAAGTATTGTGAACGAACATTGTTGTTTCACAATTTTGAGATAATACAGTTACATTGTACAGTAGTCCCCCTCTTATAAGGACCCTCCCACTAAAGGCCATTCCTCTTATAAGGACCCCCCCCACTAAAGGCCATTCCTCTTATAAAGGACCCTCCCACTAAAGGCCATTCCTCTTATCAGGTCAGATTTCAGATGCATTGAGATAGTAAATTACTACTACAATGCCCCCTCCAGATAGACCACCTCTCTTATAAGATAGTCAATTACTACTACAATGCCCCCCTCCAAATTGACCACCTCTCTTATAAGATAGTCAATTACTACTACAATGTCCCCCTCCAGATAGACCACCTCTCTTATACGACCACTTTTTCGTTGTAGAAGGAGTGGTTTTGTAAGAGGGAGATTAATGTACTACTTCCTGAGGAACAATTTATGCGTTGTATGTATAACATAAATAACACTAGGTTTTTTTTTCCAAATTTTGGTTTTTAATTCGTTTTAGCAATTTTTGTTAAATTTGTTTTATAATTGATTTAGATAAGTTATCAATTTAAAATCCGCTGCTTGTACTTATATTTTTGAAAGAAAGAAAAAAACTATATTCTCTCATATTATTATCTTTTTCACCTGTGCATGTTGTAGTAAAAAACAATTGAATTATACAATCCAATTTGTACCAACCATTTAGCAGTAATATAACGATAAGCTTTCAACAAAGATTAATGATCCTCGGAAATTTAAAACAAGCTCTTTTTCATACACTGGACTTTATAGATGTGTTTTTGCTTTGCAGCTTTAATCAAAATGTGCGGGTATAATTCACTTTTATCTTTTCTGGATGACAATGTTTCATGTTTGAAAATATCTAACCCAGTGCTAAAAATATATGCTGAGAAATTATGATCAAATTTTGTGTTGTAAATTGATAGCCTTACAAACCTTTGACTTTACAGGCCTCTATTTACTTCCTAAAAATGATGTAAATTTGACACAATCTGTTAGAACAAAAAAAACAAAAAATGTAATCGTAGCCAAAATTTCATCATAATTATTTATGAATTTTTTATTGACAGTTGGATAGATGTACAATGATTAATCATCATCCATGGATTTCAAAATTAATTTTTTAGTTTGTTTTTATTCTGATAAATTTAGTTTTTGTATATCATTTTACATATGTGCATCATATTTGTTACCTACGCAACAGAGAGAGAAAAGTTGGGAAGGGATTATGAAATATATTTTCATTATGAAATATATTTTCATATTTCAAACATGAAAATTTTGTATAGAGTTATCTCCCTTTGACTCATTTCCTTGTCTTTATTTCTTCTATTATGAAGCACTAGACTGGTCACATTGATCAAATTTGTTATTAATAGAATAGTGAAATAAAGAGTTTAATTTGCATTTAAAACCTCACAAGATCTGAATCACATATTTATTCAGAAAACAAATCTTTTATTATATACATGTATCACATAATTATTTGTTTTCTTCGTTAATATCAAGACGTCTATGAGAATATTAAAAAAATTATGACAAGAAAATGTATTTTCAGTATTAATGTAACACATGACATCGTGTGTAAGTGGAATGAAAGATAATTATATGTATTATTGAATATCATTTTAAACATTCCAAACGGATTTCAATTACCGAAATGAAAATGTTCAGTTTAGATCAAATATTGTTAATAGATTTTCATTGTTAAAATTCTCTGTAAGACTAGCCAAAAAGAAAATGTTTGATGACTGGCCGAGTTTCTTCAAAGAGAATAAGGTTTTTTTTTAAAGTGTACTGCAAATGATTGAATATCTCTTAATGTTTAATTTAAGCATCATCTGATTTCTAAATAGTTTGGGGGGGCCATCGTGGTTGTATGATAGTTGGATTTTCAACTACGTATGCAATTAGTGCCTAACGTTGTGAGTTCCAACCCTGTTCATGGCGAGATGTACTCGATACAACATTTTGTGATAAAGTTTGTCAGTGACTTACGACATGTTGATGGTTTTCTCAGAGTACTACAGTTTCCTCCACCAATTAAACTGACCGCCATGATATAACTGAAATATTGTTGAAATTGGCTTTAAACACCATAAACCAAACCTAAATAGTTTGGAATTGTTTCTACGACTGCAAATGTTAAAGCTATGGGCCACCAATGAAGTTAGACATAGAGAGATATTACATTCATGTTTCAAGGATTCAACAGCATAGAAATAAATGTTAATCATGTTTTTTAAGGTTAAAATTAAAGGAATAAACACATTAGAAAAGGAAATGTCATATTTGATATAAGGTTGCAATTTTATGTATTGCCTATCTACTGCTAAGATTATACATATGGTCATAAGTCGCACATAATACTTAAGCTGAAGCAATTAATGTTAAAAAAAAATCATTTTAAATTGTTTCATTTAGGGAAAAACTTGGTTAAAAAATAATTTCATTAGTTTACTGTAATATATTTGTTTTGTTCTTTAGTTTTGACCAAGTCTGAAACAAGTCCCATAAATTGACCTTGTAGAGAAAGTACATGTGATGTTTTCATTATGATCTCTTTCCCTGTCCCTTATTAAACAAATTAGGGTACCAGTGTTGTGTTTAGATTACACAATGTCTTCTTTTCTGTAAGCTTGACAACTTGATCCTTCACATAATTAAGGAAGACACAATATTGATACCGGTATATTTTCATCATAATTTACTTCTATGTAAAGGTCAGATGTCAAATTACCATTGTAATTATTTATTTTTCATTTAGAAATTTCTTTATATATAAGTATGAAAATGAAGAAAAAAATAAGTAGATTGGTATAATTACCAATATTAGTTTATATGGTAGAGTTGAACTTTATATAAGGTCAAAGTTCAGATAAAGTTGAAATTACTAACATCTTCACACTTCTCTTCCAAGTTTTTCAACCAAGTTAATGATCGAAGATTACTTTAAATATTGATTTTCAAAGATAACGTTTCTTTTTTTTTTTGTTAAGACTATGATGTACAAGCATCACATTATATGGCATATATACATGTATGTTAATAAAAATCCTATTTCATTTATATATGACCTATATATTCTTTTCTTGTTTTTCTACAAGAGAAAATCCCCCACAATGTGACATCAGATGACAATGACCAACCTTCCCTCTTCACATCAGATGAAAATTACTAACCTTTCTTTTTCCCATCAGATGAAAATGACCAACCTTCCCTCTTCACATTGGATGAAAATTAATAACCTTTCTTTTTCCCATCAGATAAAAATGACCAACTTTCCCTCTTTCTGTCAGATGAAAATGACAAACTTCCCTTTTTCCCCTCAGAAAATGACCAATCAACTTTCTCTCTTCCTGTCAGATGTAAACGACCAAGCTTCCCTTCAGAGGAAAATGACCAGCTTTCCCTCTTCCTGTCAGATGTAAACGACCCCACCTTTCAGATAAAATAAACCTAGTTATGACCAATGTCATTCAATGTTGACATATCATGATGTGTATTAAGTGTAGTAGCTATATTTGTTTTTTTGTGAAATGTATGTAATTGTTAAGAAGAACAAAGAAATTTTATTTACAAAAAATCTTACATATTCTTATTGAGCCTATGATATTAAATAAAGAAATAAAAACAACTATTTAGTATATTTATATTTAGTTAGTTGAGTATAAACATCTAATATTGACCAAACAATCAAATAAAATGAGACTTTGAATTTATTGCTGTGAAAGACGTTTTTATCTACAATTACGTCAAGCGTTACTAACCAAACCGAAAGTTGCTGTGCCTGCAGTTTACGTCAATCCATGTGATCCATAAAGGAAAACACCGGAGTTTTCACTGGAATGGAAAATTAAATGACTACAAAACACTGTATTCGCACAGTGTCAAGGTGTACTGATACTTGATTTGATCAAATTTGCCAGTGACTTACAGCAGGTTAGTGGTTTCCTCTGCCAATTATACTGATGGCCACAATATAATGGAAATATTGTTGGCACAGGCTACGAATACGACGGAAACGTATTCGTAGCCTGGGTTCTACAAGTACGACGGGCGGAAGTTATGACTAAATAATGAACCGGTTTCCGGAATCACGTATTGGTGTCAAACCAGTAATTCAACCAATCAGAGCTAAGAACATATACAAAAGTAGTCCCTTTTAAAGAAAAAAGTTCCTTTCACTTTGTTGTATTGTGACAAATACTGAATGGAATGGAATAATTAAATTGATAATTGAAGTTAAATGTATAAGGATTATTTTGAGCCCAAATTTGATTGATTTAGTTGTATTTTAATATGGATATGGAGGATTTGATGCATGACCTATAAATAGGGAATTTCTGGGGGATGACAGAGCTATTTTTAGAGTAGGTATTTTCCATAGCCTGGCATTTCACTGCAAGACTTTAAACATGGCCTGATATTTTGACAGAACGTAGAGGAATCATGGACGTTTCAGAAAATGTATGGTCTTCGAAAGGTTAAACTTAAGATAAAATGGCCAGGTAGGCTCGAAAAAACACAAATTTAGTAGAAAACCTTAAAGAAATTAATTATAGGTTTCACACCTTAAGTTAAAAAACATCAAATTGAACTTTTGTTGCTATCATGTTCAAATTAGCCTAATAATGTCACAACAGACACAGAGTGACATTTTTCATACAAAAATGTTACAAAATGCATTGTGGTGTCAGATTACATGGTCAAAATGCATGTTATGTAATATTTTGGAATATTGCTCCCAAACACTGGATATACATGGACAGAGGGTATTGCAACTCATTTTATTTTTATTTATGACTATGATTATTGGGAATATGTTATTGAATGTGTTTTTGCAGTAGAAGGACATAAAATATTGAAAATATGGTTGATATTAAGAATTTTAAAAATTTCATCATGCACCAGTTTGTTGACTTCAAATATAGAATATGGCGATATCATGATTGGATTTTTTTCAATCCTACAATTTTTTCCTGGTAAATTTTGATAGTTTCAGTTAGAATACATGTACAATGTACTCATAAAATAATATAAGGCTATAGAGAGCAGTTTTAATTGAACATTATGTAGTAAAAACCTGATAATTTAAGTGATCCCAGAAAAATTATTTTCACTGCTTAGCATTTTCTGTAAATTTTTCAAATTGTCAATTTGGATTTCATGTTTTAGAGTATTATTTGGCTGTAACAGTACATTTGAACATCCAGCTTACTTAAACAGTGGGGAAAAATGATGTGGAAGCATATATTTATTGAGTTTTGGGGGAAATTATAG
This sequence comes from Bathymodiolus brooksi, assembly GCA_963680875.1. Taxonomy (NCBI): domain Eukaryota; kingdom Metazoa; phylum Mollusca; class Bivalvia; order Mytilida; family Modiolidae; genus Bathymodiolus; species Bathymodiolus brooksi. The sequence continues at coordinate 83,699,391 of OY804585.1, read as the reverse complement.
TTTTGTACCATAAGAAATTCCAAAACTTGAATATCAATAAATCATATTTTTGCATATTTGATGGAATTAGAAGGAATTTCAACTAACTGTAGATCTATATACAAAAACTTATTTTATGTCTTAAACTACATAATTTATGGGATTAAAGCATGAATTAACAAAATTAAGAATGATGTGAACTGATTTTATGGGACAAAAAAAGGGGGGGCTAAATGTAAACATTTCATAGTATTTAGCTATTAAATATACAACTGAGGCATATATATGTGTAGAAATTGCTTATTATGTTAGAAATTAGCTTAATAACTGTAATATATAAGAGAATAGGTAAGTTTTGGTATATTACACAGTCTGAACTCAACAGCTGTAAATGGAGATGTTTTCATTAAAAATCTTCAAGGGGGTACCTTTGCATTTGAACACTTATACTTGCAAATATTAGACAGCCACATACCTTATGAGGTTTGTTGTGGTTGATATTGCCTAAGGAATAGAAATAAGGCCAATAAAGGGTTGGAGAAGCAAGTTTTGTTGCTCTTTAGGTGTCAAACCAGTAATTCAACCAATCAGAGCTAAGAACATAAGTAGTCCCTTTTAAAGAAAAAAGTTCCTTTCACTTTGTTGTATTGTGACAAATACTGAATGGAATGGAATAATTAAATTGATAATTGAAGTTAAATGTATAAGGATTATTTTGAGCCCAAATTTGATTGATTTAGTTGTATTTTAATATGGATATGGAGGATTTGATGCATGACCTATAAATAGGGAATTTCTGGGGGATGACAGAGCTATTTTTAGAGTAGGTATTTTCCATGAAACTGCATCGGTGGTGTAATGGTTAGCATGCTCGCCTTGAGTGTGGTAGATCGTGGGTTCATCGATGGTGTAATGGTTAGCATGCTCACCTTGAGTGTGGTAGATCGTGGGTTCATCGGTGGTGTAATGGTTAGCATGCTCACCTTGAGTGTGGTAGATCGTGGGTTCATCGGTGGTGTAATGGTTAGCATTCTTGCCTTGAGTGCGGTAGATCGTAGGTTCGAGTCCCATTCAGTTCAAATCAAAGAATATAGAATGGGTATTTGCTGCTTCTCTGGAATAAGAGCAAAGACTAATTGGCTCGGATCAGGAAAATGTGTCGGAGTCGAGTGCCATGTTTATCCGCTGACTTGTCAACAAGGCATGTTGGTGTAGTACAAAGTAAGGGACATCATCATCTCAACAATCTGTAACTTGTTCTCGCCATGATATGGCTGTAAAATTGCTCATTTCGAGTTGAGCAATAATCACTCTCCCAACAAAATTTAATGATAATGAATTATTATCAATAAAAAAAAATTCACTAATCTTTCTCTACTACTCAGTCTGAGTAATCTCCCCAGAATGGTTGTTCTTGCAATTTCTGTTCTTAATCATTTTATTATTTTTAAAAAAATATGTACTTAATAGGATTTTTCTAGGACATCTAGCACCTTCTATGTTAAATCTGACTGTTTACCTTCACTAGAATTTGGATCTACTGTCGTATGTTTTCAGAGGCGTTTTAGTGGACCAAAAAGTGGGGGATAATATTAATGCTTTCTTTTTGGACTAAAGCGAAAATTAAAGGGTGATTGTAAAACAAGAAACGAAACATAAACGAAACGAAACGAAACAAGCAGAAACGAAACGAAATCCAAAAAAAATCATCAATGAATAATAAAAAGAAACAAACATTAACGAAACTATTTTTTTACATGAGACAACAATCCTCAAAATGCCAGTGGCGGATTGAAAAACCTTTAAAATTTACGGGAAGATTTGGCTATGGAAGAAAAAAATAATCAGGATTTCATATCAAAAAGCTCACCACTTTCCTGCTTTTTGTGTGTTATGTAAATTTCTGAGATTCATAGAAAAGAAGAAATATATTTGATTGATAATAAATCCCCTCTCCAGGAAGCGACGGTCAACAAAGTCACCCCATGGTCTTCAATACGGTGGAAACCCACACCATGAAGCGATCTCCGAGTAGCCCATGAAACAACAGTCTACACTACTCGATATCTATTTGTGAAGTTAAATTAAAGATTCTAATGGAAACACACGAACTACTAGGCAGATTACCAGTTTGAAGAAATAAACTATGTGGATCTTGTTTTTCGTTGTGTTGTGCGTGTTTCCCCCCATTTTTTCAGTAACTTAGTATGACGGTTCACCAGTATGACAAGTGGCTGTGCAAAACAGTTCACGATCTGTGTTGGTTTGATCTATACGGACAAAACAATCAATTAATAGTAAACTTCATCTGATGCCAAGGAAATCTGAATTTTTGCTCTGAAAAATTCCTGGAGCCTTGATACAATTTGTCGAGCGAAACTGAAGTTATGCTATGGAAATCAGAGATGCATGTGAATACACATATCTGTGGAAACCAAATTCTTTTCTTAAACCTGTTGTTGTTTTTAAATTGATAGTTCGATCTTAAAATCAGTAGACTTCTTGTTCCATTATAAAAACATCAGTGTAAGTTTCATCAAAATGTGAGAAAATAAGATTTTCTAAAGGACTTGTTTAGATTTTTTCTTTCTAAGTTATTATTAAATCGGAAAACAACACCCCTAAAACAACAACAAAAAAATGTGGAGTCCACAGCATAACTCAAGATTGTGCTGAAATCGACCTTGACCTCAAAATTGTAGTCTTAACATTGTGTTTGTAAGACACTTTTTGGTGTCCCCCACCCCCCGCTGGTATAGAAAAAAACCCACTAAGTTCAACATCTTTTGATAAAATTCCAAATCATGTTGATATGTACTGGCTTTAGTTTATGTTCAAAATACCAGAGCTCTGGATTAAAAACTGTAGAAAAAGTCTGTGACTGCATGGACAAACTTGAATTACAAACGTACCCTATATCTAGAAAAAGTCTGTGACTGCATGGACACACTTGAATTACAAACGTACCCTATATCTAGAAAAAGTCTGTGACTGCATGGACACACTTGAATTACAAACGTACCCTATATCTAGAAAAAGTCTGTGACTGCATGGACACACTTGAATTACAAACGTACCCTATATCTAGAAAAAGTCTGTGACTGCATGGACACACTTGAATTACAAACGTACCCTATATCTAGAAAAAGTCTGTGACTGCATGGACACACTTGAATTACAAACGTACCCTATATCTAGAAAAAGTCTGTGACTGCATGGACACACTTGAATTACAAACGTACCCTATATCTAGAAAAAGTCTGTGACTGCATGGACACACTTGAATTACAAACGTACCCTATATCTAGAAAAAGTCTGTGACTGCATGGACACACTTGAATTACAAACGTACCCTATATCTAGAAAAAGTCTGTGACTGCATGGACACACTTGAATTACAAACGTACCCTATATCTAGAAAAAGTCTGTGACTGCATGGACAAACTTGAATTACAAACGTACCCTATATCTAGAAAAAGTCTGTGACTGCATGGACACACTTGAATTACAAACGTACCCTATATCTAGAAAAAGTCTGTGACTGCATGGACACACTTGAATTACAAACGTACCCTATATCTAGAAAAAGTCTGTGACTGCATGGACACACTTGAATTACAAACGTACCCTATATCTAGAAAAAGTCTGTGACTGCATGGACAAACTTGAATTACAAACGTACCCTATATCTAGAAAAAGTCTGTGACTGCATGGACACACTTGAATTACAAACGTACCCTATATCTAGAAAAAGTCTGTGACTGCATGGACACACTTGAATTACAAACGTACCCTATATCTAGAAAAAGTCTGTGACTGCATGGACACACTTGAATTACAAACGTACCCTATATCTAGAAAAAGTCTGTGACTGCATGGACACACTTGAATTACAAACGTACCCTATATCTAGAAAAAGTCTGTGACTGCATGGACACACTTGAATTACAAACGTACCCTATATCTAGAAAAAGTCTGTGACTGCATGGACACACTTGAATTACAAACGTACCCTATATCTAGAAAAAGTCTGTGACTGCATGGACACACTTGAATTACAAACGTACCCTATATCTAGAAAAAGTCTGTGACTGCATGGACACACTTGAATTACAAACGTACCCTATATCTAGAAAAAGTCTGTGACTGCATGGACACACTTGAATTACAAACGTACCCTATATCTAGAAAAAGTCTGTGACTGCATGGACACACTTGAATTACAAACGTACCCTATATCTAGAAAAAGTCTGTGACTGCATGGACACACTTGAATTACAAACGTACCCTATATCTAGAAAAAGTCTGTGACTGCATGGACACACTTGAATTACAAACGTACCCTATATCTAGAAAAAGTCTGTGACTGCATGGACACACTTGAATTACAAACGTACCCTATATCTAGAAAAAGTCTGTGACTGCATGGACACACTTGAATTACAAACGTACCCTATATCTAGAAAAAGTCTGTGACTGCATGGACACACTTGAATTACAAACGTACCCTATATCTAGAAAAAGTCTGTGACTGCATGGACACACTTGAATTACAAACGTACCCTATATCTAGAAAAAGTCTGTGACTGCATGGACACACTTGAATTACAAACGTACCCTATATCTAGAAAAAGTCTGTGACTGCATGGACACACTTGAATTACAAACGTACCCTATATCTAGAAAAAGTCTGTGACTGCATGGACACACTTGAATTACAAACGTACCCTATATCTAGAAAAAGTCTGTGACTGCATGGACACACTTGAATTACAAACGTACCCTATATCTAGAAAAAGTCTGTGACTGCATGGACACACTTGAATTACAAACGTACCCTATATCTAGAAAAAGTCTGTGACTGCATGGACACACTTGAATTACAAACGTACCCTATATCTAGAAAAAGTCTGTGACTGCATGGACACACTTGAATTACAAACGTACCCTATATCTAGAAAAAGTCTGTGACTGCATGGACACACTTGAATTACAAACGTACCCTATATCTAGAAAAAGTCTGTGACTGCATGGACACACTTGAATTACAAACGTACCCTATATCTAGAAAAAGTCTGTGACTGCATGGACACACTTGAATTACAAACGTACCCTATATCTAGAAAAAGTCTGTGACTGCATGGACACACTTGAATTACAAACGTACCCTATATCTAGAAAAAGTCTGTGACTGCATGGACACACTTGAATTACAAACGTACCCTATATCTAGAAAAAATACTAAGTTCAACATTATGTCCTTTTGTGATTTTTTTATTAAAATCCTGATCAAACACCCTTCAAAATATAAAATTCTTAGATCAAAAACTGTAAAAGAAGTTAGCCGGACGGACGAACGGGTGGACATGGGTAAATTAATATGCCGCTCGACTTTTCGTTGTGGGGCATAATAAAAAAGGAAGATAAATAACCTAAATCACATTGAGCCCTTGCCAATATAAATCTCGCTGTAACTTAAAACACCCCTGCAAAAGATTTGTCGGTGTTTACTTTCATTTATAAAGTTCAAATGAAGTTGTGAAGGTGCTAGTTGATCGCAAACGTTTGAATTCAAAATTCGGTTTCGTAAAGGAACTTTTAAATGAGTTATCTTTTGATGTTTTTAAACCATTTTTGACGGCATAAAACAGTAGTACGTTTGATCTCACAGGATTTATAAAACATGCGAGAAAATTTTCTCGTCACTTTTGCATCCAGCTATCAGAAAGGATGGATGGACAGAAAGGATATAGGTAATCTATAATTTCGTATACCAAGCAAAATTAATAGGAGTTGTTTATGTCCTAACTCATTTTTGTAACATAAAAATGTAAGCTCCTTCATCGTCTTCATCCATCTCAACAGTTTTGTGGAATTCAGGATTTTAAAAAAATTCATATTACAAATCTCGGGCGGCAAAATTGGTACGGAAATGGAGACATTTTTTTTTCTTTTCCATTAGCGGATCCAGACATTCTGAAAATCTGAAAAGAATACTAGGTACATTGGAGGGGAGGTGGTTGCACAAAATTTTCCCAAATTTCCGAAAATTGTTAAGGTTTTTCATCAAAAGGGGTGTGTGGCCTTGAATTCGCATCTGTTTTTTACCACTGAAAATTTCTTTTAACACGATATTGATGTCTATGCTCTACCACTAGGGGTTGACTTGATAGTCTAAATGTCTTTTGAAAAAAACAACATAGTCTAGACCTGGTAAATAAAAAAACAGATAATACTTATTGATGATTTTTTTGGTTTCGTTTCGTCTCTGCTTTATCTTGTTTCGTTTCTGTTGTGTCTCGTTCCATTTCGTTTCTGCTTGTTTCGTTTCGTTTCTTGTTTTACAATCACCCGTAATACATCATGCATTAAAACGTCTGAGTGATCGTATGGACAATCTTAAGGGGAGAGACTAATTTCTAAGAGTGGATCCAATAACGGAAACCCCGTAAAATGATTAAGGGTTCTTAACTATAATGTTAGTACGACATCATCTTGGAGGAAGATGTGGACATGTAAAGGATATGCTAAGAACGTTCTGTGTTACACTCTTTTGTCAATCTTAGCTTTCCCTTTTCTTTCCCTTAAATAACGACTTACGACCACTCTTATTGAATGTTCTAGTTTAAATGGGGCCGGTAACTAAGGGATTAAATCAGGGGAGGTGGGGTTATGGGGACCACCAACTGAGGCGCCCATGTACGGGGGTGCGGGTAGAAGCCACACCCCTGGCCGAAAATTGTGACTTAACGGTCAAAATAACGCAATTTTTTCTATCGATTTCTACATTACCAAAGTTTGATATCAGCCCATAAGTATTTTCGCAACTTCAAAGTACATCCAATGCTGCATATGGAACTATGATCGTTTTCAACACAATTCATATTTGGCCCATGTTATAATGAAACCCAGTTTGTTGCAAATGCTTGTTTAATTTATTGTGATAATATTAAGTTTAATTAAAACGGTATATTTGCTGCAGATGAATTCTAAATTTTAATATTTCGAAGACCCATCTGATAGATCCAATTCAAACCTTACCATAATTTGAAGACATATTTAATTCTGGCACATGTCTGAGTTTGGTCTAGATTGTGTGAAAATCGATTAAAAAAATGCATGAGTACATTTTCTAAAAATTTCGAATTTTGTTTTGCGGAAACACTAATTGGTTCTAACCCTAAAACTGTATACAATACAGCTTGGAAACGAAATGAAATTTATATTTATAGTTAGATTTAATCACAAATTTATATTTATAGTTAGATTTAATCACAAATTTATATTTATAGTTAGATTTAATCACAAATTGCTCATCACATTGCCATTATATGTGGAAATATTGTCGGAAGATCGAACTAGGAGGTGTTGCGATTATTTTCGGAATGATGGACGGACGGGCGCCATGGACAGTTACATTATACATCTACAGCTCCAGTAGCGTAACGTGTTGATATCATCTGAAGAAACATAGTTGAAGTTTGTAGTGTCCTTTCGTCCAATAAAACGACACTTGAAAGTAACAGGTAAATGACAATTTTTAATGTTCATGAGATGCCTATGTAATTATTTCATAAGCATTTTGCAGTAGTACATATGATGATCTATTGAACTCCAAGGAAAGTCCTAGACTTAGAGACCCACTAAATCGGAGAACTTGCAGAATAGAGAAAACACGGACAGATCCAGCGGGGTCTAAATTGAACGGAACCAAACTCTGGAAATAATTCCTGGACCCCTTGTCATGGTCGAAGATTAAAACAAGTTGAAGTTGGCTTTCAGTCCTTCCTCCCCCCTCTCACCCTTTCTCTCTGTGTGTTTTTTTCCCCTTTCTGTTGTTGTTTTTTTGTGTGGAGAAAATCAGATGAGGCAGTTGCTTCGTCTGCCTCAATGGTAGTTACGGCCCTGGAATCGACATGAGAGATACTAACAAATAATATTAACACAAAATACGTAAGACCAAGACTAAAGAGTTTTATTATCGAATATGAGCATAACAATCAAACATCAAATAAAGTTAATAATTCAATAAACAATAATCAATAATATTAAAGAAAATATAAGGCAGTACACAGTATTGAAAATGATTCTAATTCAGTAATACTGTTATTGGGCTCGGCCCAAATTCCATCCACTGCACAATGGGAGATAACTCCGATTGTACAGTGTTGGAATTCCTACCGAGCTTTGCAAATAAAAGAACATAATGCATATATTTAAATCAGTGCAAACAATATGCATTGAGAACGATGGGAGACTCCACATATCAAACCATCTTTTCTCGCATTTGAAAGTTTTCAAATACTATATCCCTTATAAAAGATATAATATTAATATCTTCATTTATCATAAAAAATACATGAAGTTAAAGTTTGGGACCTCCCTTTCCCATGAATAATCTAATTTTATCATTATTTATTTTAAATAAGTTACAATCTAGGAGAAAATGTGGTTCATCTTCTATTTTAAGACAGACTTTGCATAGCCGTTCTTCTCTTTTAAGTTTCTTATATCTCCCTCTTTCTATTTCTATATATTAATACATATACAATTATATAGCGGTACTGTGACCCATATGTCACGATTCCCCCGTGAAGATCGTTAACCGATTGCTACACTTGCCACGTGTAGCAACCGGAACACACCGGTCACAGTACTAGTTTATATACAATATTGGATGTATTACTTTATTATTTCAAGAGAGGTTCAACTTTTTTTTATAAAGATAGACAAGTAAGTCAACACTCTTGTATAAACATTTGGTGCAGTTTGCTGACATGAGGATATTCTAAATAGTACCTAGGAATATAATCTGTCTTAAAAGTTTCACTTCATCACAATTACACAAACATATTTAATGAAATTCGTCCCCTGTAAGCTCCTGAGAATTATGTTATTAGAGGATGCTAATGATTATAAATACAATAGTATTGTTTAATTTTACAACAAATAATTCGTGTGTTGTCATGTTATCTTTGGGTCGAATTTGTCAAAATCGCGGATCGAATAAAGATATTTCTATGGGTAGATTGCAAATAATTTTTAATATTGATAAAGATTGATTGATTGATTTTTTTTGTCTTTAACGCCACATTCAGCAATATTTCAGCTATATCATGGCGACCAATTTTAGTGGTAGAAGAAGCTGGATAGATACGATTACGTAACCCTCATTCCGCTTGTGCTCCAGCAAAAGTGGACTGAGGGTTACGTTATCGTATCTAGAAGCTGGAGTACCTGGAGAGAACCACCGAACATGGGCAAGTAAGTGGTATCAAAAAACTTTTATCACTTGCGGCTGCGATTCGAGTGCACCCTTTTATATAATTTACAAAATTTTTATTGATAAAAACATTTTTGTCAAGATAAATGGAATATTTATTTTAAGAAAAATTTTCCGTGGAAAAAAATATGGACGAACTTGGGTATAAATCGAGCAACAAGAAAAGCAAACTAGTTAAAGGGGAATTTGCGGTAGTGCCTACCGACACAATTTGTGGGCGGAGCTTATCATCAAAAATTCCCGTTGATATGAATAGCATATTTATGAAACTGTATGTCACATGACCAACGTGACCTAAAGGTCACAACCTCAGAAATTTGAATTTTCGAAGTGATTTTTGTAGTTTTTAGACTGATGAAGAATATTGTTTTTAATAAAACTAAATGTTTCGTAGGTGCGAACAATAGTGGCCATGCCTATCAAATATTTTGCTCCAAAGGTAACCGTGAAACTATTTATCATTGATTTTTCCTCCTCGAGATAACCGTGGTCAAAATAATGAACAATCTGAATGTTTGCTCCGCCCACAGCTATTTATACCCACGGTTCCGGTTTAAGTTGGAAAATTATACACAATACAGTTTATACAGAAGCAAAATTGCAAAAAATAGGATCTATGAACGGTTTATGTAATTTTTTTAATACTCGAGTAGAAACTTTGAAACATTTATTGTACGACTGTACAGTCATACAACAAAATCATATAGGTGTTAAAAAATTACATGGTTCTCCGCTAAGCACGCACCATTAAATTTCTTCACAGTATAATAAGCTTTACATAAACGTTATAGATATGCAAATAAGCAAAGGCTGTAGTATAGAATTCCTTTCCGCACGGACGATTTGGCAGTTAGTATATAAAGAAATGTTTAGGTGTGTTCGATTAATGCGACGTTCGTTCAAGTCGTAATACGACAAAAATTGTTAGTCACACACACACCCACCTCCTTTTAGGGGTAGAAATGAAAGACTGAATGAATTTGTTATGTTGATATATGTTTATAATAAATGCTATGCGATCTTGTAACGAATGCACAACCATACATTGTGTTTAGTCTTATTTGTACAACTACCGTACAGTACTTGTCCATGTGCATAGGACACGGGGAGGACTAGACCACTACACTACATGTGAGTTAACCTTTGATGTCTGATGTGGCCAACAATGTCATAGTCGACGGCATTTAATTATTATTATAATTATCATTAGTATGAGTATTTAGTGTATTTTATGGGCAGATTTGTTCATTGTAACGTACAATATTTATATTTTTATTTTTTAATGAATCACTGTAATGACTTTGCCCCTTGTGGGCCCTCTATTGGACAATAAAAATTCTTATTCTTATTATTCTTATATTACATTATTTTAGCTAAGAAATATAAAAAATTGGAGGAGTGAAAAGAGGTAGAAAATAATTCAGGAGAAAGAGAGCAAAGACTGCTTGGCTCGGAATCAATATAATGTGTTCGAATGGGGCGACATGTTTACCCGCGGACTGTTGTTTCATCGAGCTAGCACTATAAAAATCCAACTATTTACTAAGCGTGTTGGTCTAAACCTCACCAGCATTTCATTGAATATTAACTTGTTCTCGCCATGATATAGCTGACAAATTGCTGAGTTGCTGTTAAAAAACAATCACTCACTCGCTTAATACCGTGGGGTAAAATATTTGTGAAAAAAAACTTTACAAAAGTAAAACGCCAGTTCCGAAGTACAATATATTGTGAACCGCAGCGGTGGCGTAATGGTTAGCATGCTCGTCTCGAGTGATCCACAGTCGGGTCAAACCAAAGACTAGAAAATTGGTATTTGTTGCTTCTCCGCTAAGCACACATCAGTAAGGAGAAAGAGCAAAGATTGGTTGGCTCGGAATCAGGATAATGTGTCCGAGTGGGGCGACATGTCTATCCGCGGACTGTTGTTTCATCGAGCTAGCGCTATAAAAATCCAACTATTTACTAAGCGTGTTAGTCTAGACCTCACCAGCATCTCATTGAATACTTATTATCGCCATGATATAACTGAAAAATTGCTGAGTTGGAGTTAAAAAACAATCACCCACTCGTTTATTACCGTGAGGTAAAATATTTGGGGGAAAATAATACAAAAGTAAAACGCCAGTTTCGAAGTATTTTGAACCACAGCGGTGGCACTCACTCGCTTTTTACCGTGGGGTAAAATATTTGTGAAACCGCCAGTTTCGAAGTATTGTGAAACACCTACATTCTCGTTTTCATACCCCCCCAACTCACTTAGTCAGGAAACGCAGGAAAAAAACCCAGAAAAGTAGTGTGCCAATCCGCACCGTGTAGATGGGGGTGGGATTTAATTGTTTTCAAAACTGAAAGGATAATGCCATACCGATCTGTGAGTATTACTTCCAGTCAGATGTATTTTTTTAGAATAAAATATGAATATTTTTGTGTAATTAGTTTGTATGTATTCGAAAAAAAACAGTTGGAGTTTTGTTTGATGTTAGTTGATTATTGAAATAGACCGAATTCATATAATATATATTTATTGGTTTTTATTTTCGTCAGGATGTTCAATCAAACCCACTCTATCCTTAGTGTCTAGTCCAGTATTTGGAAAAAGAAAAGAAGTGTTTTTCGATTGGTTAACAGATAATATTTACGGCACAGTGTTTAAATCAACTGTTTGTTGATTGGATAAGGCCATATAGGGGGTATATAAGAAAAAAAATCTAAATTTTCTTCCAGCTTGAACTATATTCAAAGCAATAATAACCTCTATATATTTATATTGTAGAACTCAGAATGTCGAATTGCGTAGAAATGTCTTGTCCAGTTGTTGTAAGAAGTACAGTTCCCAAAAGGTAGGACGATTCTTATAAAATAACTAGTTGTCAAAATAAATTAATTTTTTTTACAGGCACTCGAGGAAAGACCCTTTTTTTCCATTTTCATGCAATTAGAATAAATATTTTCACCTAAAATACATTATTTAGTCTTCAAGTGTAACTAAATTACGTTAATTATAAAGTTAACATTTTCTACTAACCAAATGCAAAAAAATAAACAAAATGAAAGAGTCCCCTTTTTAAAGTAGCATAAATATTTTCTTAAATTAACATTTGACGATTAAATGTATTTTAAGTGAAAAATTAACACTTTTCACCTGTATAACCGGACAGTTTTCAAAAACGGAAGTTGCTGTACTGTTTGACCAGGTAAGGTTAGTTGCTTACAGAAATTTTGACATTTTTGGATGATTATCCGTGATTTATTCTTTGTCTGTGGATCAACCGAAGCAACAAAAATAAAAAAAAATACTGCAAAGGTATGTCATTTATATTTTTGATCAAATAACAGTGCCCTATTTGAACATTGAAACTGGAAATCGCCGTTTAAACGGTGTCTTCAACCTACGCTAACATTTTGAAATATCATATTCAAGGTATGCCAACAAACATTATATTACAGGTGTTTATATAACAATTAATGACATTTACAGGTAAGTTAATTTGGAAATGCAGGTCTCAAAGGTGAAATTTATTATAAAAAAAACTAAACAAAAAACAATCTAAAAATATAAGAATAAGTCTGTTAAAATTTAACAACATGAAAAAATATAATTAAACTTTCTTTTGTGAAAAGGTCTCAAAAGTGAAATTTATTATAAAAAAACCAAAACTAAACAAAAAACAATCTAAAAATATAAGAATAAGACTGTTAAAATTTAACAACTTGAAAAAAAAAAATAAACTTGTGTAAAAAAGGTCTCAAAAGTGAAATTTATTATAAAAAAAAAAACTAAACAAAAAACAATCTAAAAATATAAGAATAAGTCTGTTAAAATTTAACAACTGGAAAAAAAAATTTAACTTTTGTAAAAATTTATTATATATTTTATTAAATAAAAATCTGGTAAAATTAAACAAAAATCTGTAAATAATAAAGATGAAAATGTAAAATTTTAGAATAATTTAAAAAAACAATCTTTCTAAAATGTATGAATTCAAAATATTATATGATACTCATGCAATTAAGCAATTTTCTTAAAATCTAAATTCAAAAGTTTTTAATAATATTTATTTATAAATTTAGAATTATCATAATTTTGAAGAATATTTTTTAATTGCTCACTCCAAGCTAATTAATCATAAGATAATTCAGCTCACTCCAAGCTAATTAATCACTGTAATGACTTTGCCCCTATTGGACAATAAAAAAAAAATCTTATTCTTATAAGATAATTTGAAGTATGATAAAAACAAATATCTGCTTATAATATCCTATTTTATTTTCATGAAGTATGATATAAAAATATATATGCTTATAATATCCTATTTTATTTTCATAATGATTGATGTTAAAATATATGTGCTTATAATATCCTAATTATTTTTATAAAGTTTGATATTAAATATATGTGCTGATATACTGGTTTTTTTTGTTTTGTTATTTCCATAAAATATGATTTTAAATACCTACTTAGTTTATTCACTCAATACTCACACAAAAACAAGACAACCTTACATTAAAAATTAAGTGTGGACGTGGAGTACATTGACATCTCCCCCGATTTTACACTAATTAAACATGACATAACAATTTTTTTTTTTTTTTTTTTTTTTTTTTATTTCAGATCATTTTATTCAAAAACCCTGCTATATAATTACCTTATGTAGCCCAGGGGAGCTACATATGGGCCCCTGTGGTTTACATAACTTATTTGACCAGGAAAAATATCAAATTGAGTAAAAAAAATACACTCCTTTTCATTCACAAAATGAAAATTACAAACATACATGTACATTTAATTTAACAACACATATATCTTCATTTTATCTTCTCGCAAAAGAGTTTGGGTTATCAATAATTTGTTTTTCTTTTTCTTTTTTATTATTAATATAGAATCTATATATATATTTTTTTTTTTTATTTTTTTTTTTTTAACTTTATTTTTTATAACAAATATTACTGTAGCAAATAGAAAAAACTAATTATAACGATTTGAGAACGGTATCACTAAATAAAACTAACTGCAGTTACCTGATAAATCGAACACACCTTATTGTTTTGAGTGTAGTTTTACGACAGCAGCGTGGCTATTTATTCTTACATACATTTTCCTATTTTCATTCTTGGGACCTACAATTACCATCAGTTTGTGTTATTCATTCAAATGGAATTATAGGGAAAATGCAGTTGGATTAATAAATAACATATACACTATAGGGTCTACATATTAACAGACAGCTTTGTAAGTAAGAAATAATCAATATATGTGTCAATACAAAAATGTACTAGAAAGGAGTGTGTATCTGGTCATTTACAACACCGTGACGCAGATAAATTAATTCATATGGAAACAGTTAGATACAAAACATATTTGTCATTTCTGTATAGATATTATTTCCCGTTTTACTTTTGGCAAGAGAAAATATGAATGAAATTTCGCTTTTAATTAAGTTGATAATTTTCAATTTAGTAATTTTTTTTCTTTTGGTATTTAGCAACATTTCGTTCTTTCCAAATCATCCACTTTGTGGTTGTCAAAATCGTGTTGACTATTGCGTTAATTTGGCCGTCTCTGTGGCTTATTCCTAAGATTATTTAATTTTCTGATTTTGATATAGTTTTAATTTCATTTTGTTCATAAAATTCATTGATTTTTTGGAAAATTTCTGTTCACACACTATCCACCAATTTACAGTTAACGAAAAGATGCATTAAATTTTCGGGGTCTTTACAGAAATGACAACTACCATTTGGAGATTTATTCATCTTTTGTAACCTTTCTTCTGTATATATTATTCTATGTATCACTTTCCATTGTAATTGTTTGGATTTTCTATTTGCGAGATTTTTAAAATGTCTACCCCATATTTCTTCCCATGGTAATTCTACTCCGAAATAAATTTCCCATTTTTGTTGACATATTGGAATATTTTCTATTGCAAAAAAAGTACTGTATATCTTTGAGGAGAAGTTTTTTATTTTCTAGAATATTATCATTTTTTATAAATTCGGATGTATTTTTCACTGTAAATGGATAGCTTTTAGTATTTTCTTGATTAATGTTGTCTGATTTGAGCATGAGAAGTAGTTCATGAGAAAATGATGCTTTTATACGGCTGTATTCGGCAATCCAGTTTCTTTTATCAGCAGTCTATTGAATATTTCAGTGGAATTTACAAATATTTTACTATTTTGATCCCAGATATCTTTCACCGTTTTAAACCCACTTTTGGAGAAATTGGACAAAAATAGAGCTTTTCGTTTATATCTTATTTTCGAATTGCCAAATATATGTTGCTCTAATATATTTTCTTTTGTGTTAATTTTATTTAAACTCAGAAATTCAGACCAGCAATTTAAGAGATTCAGATAATATTTTGAAATCTTCCTTAGTCCAATATCTTTGATATCTGAACATTTACAGAGAAAAAAATCGGTCTCAAATTTTGAATCCATTGATGTCAGCCAATATTTACCAATAACATTCCATTTATCTAATTCTGAGTGTATTATATTATGCATACATTTAATTTGCTTTGCCTTAATAAAGTGATTCAAGTTCACCATTCCCATCCCCCCTTTATTCTGTGGTAAACTGCATACGTTTCTAGATATTTGATTTGTTTTACCATCCCATATAAAATCCCATATGATGGAATTTATTTCCTTTTCAAATTTTACTGGAATACCCCTCATTTCTATGCCAACAATCTTTTTTACCTTTTTATATATATTTTTTTAAATGTTGGCATAGGTTAAATGAACCGTTTAAACATCGGTGGATGGTATGTTTTCGCTCGAAGAAAGGGGATAAAAATCTATTTTTTTCTCCACGAATTCTTTAAATTACTGTGTGTCAAACATTTTCTCACTATCTGATGAAATAGACATCGACGTTTTCAATGCAAGGAAAATATTACCGTAAACGCACTCATTTTCCTTACGACAGGTGCATTTAACATCGTTCTTCATTGTACGTCACTGTACGCCTAATTGCTACTGTACGTTATCATTAATTGCTGAATCTTAAAACTCATCTGTCTGCCTAATTGTTTTTTGTTAAAGTTGATCGAGAACTTTTCTACAGTCTAATCCTTTACAAATTTAGTTTTACCGAAAAATTAAGATAGTTTATGCCCGCATTGGAGGACTTGTAAGGAACTACATTTACCAGATATTCAGTAATCTTAGATGATACATGTAGCATTGTGATTCAAATACATTTGTATCTTATTCCCAGTTTTTGGAACAAGTTAACTGAGTTTTCTCCCGTTTACAGAGTTATCTTCCTCTAGCAGCAGGTGTCTATACATTGACTGCAATGATTGTCTTTTACAACTACATGATTGATACGAATATCGTGTTTCATACATTAGGAATTAATTCTCGCCACAATGTACCGGTGCAATATAAGACGAGTCCCGAGAGTAATGCGTATTTTTAAAACAATATTATGTCTGTGACGTCATCAGATGAACAGCTTTGGCGAAGTTGATTTGGATGAAGAACGTTTCCCGCGTTTTGGTAGCAGTCGGAATCATTTTCAAACGATTTTTGTATTCTGGTTCGCAAATATGGAGTGATTTACCTATGGAAGTGAAAAGTGCAGGAAAATATTAAAAAAAATAATACCCACAACTAATTATATATATCTTCTTTCTAATATGACAAATAATAATTGGTTTGTCTGTATATTATGTTACTGTAAATCTAACATTGATACAGGGAAAATACCCTTAACGGCAAAGAGCTAATTCTACTTCTACACTGGTAATTCGTAGAGTTGTCTGACTCATCAGACGAATGCATAATACTGGACGTCATCCATCATGTGCTCATTAAAAACATATGTACATGTGCAGTTTAAAAACGTTCGTGAGATTTTACTGGCTTCTGTGGACTATGAGGCTGGTCTTGAATGTCTCATAGTCATCAATTCCTAGAATATCCGGTGGAATATCATTCCAGTCTTTGATGGTCCTTACAAAGAAGCTGTGTTTCCGCTGATCGCCAGTTGATCATATCCTTACGAATCTTTTTGGATGGTATTGTCGAGTCATTCTAGTAGGTTTTTGTAAATATGGTGGTAATGGTATGGCTACCTTCTGGTGGATTATTTTGTGGAAGACTAGCAGGCGTGATGTTTTGCGCCTTTCTTGGAGTGCTTGAAGTTCCAGTTCTTGCAGGATTTATGTTACTATCCCGGGATCTCTTGAATATTCGTGCTTGATAAACCGCGCTGCCCTTCTTTGTACCATTTCTATTTGGTATATATGCTTTTGTAGGTACTTATCCCATACACTACTGGCGTACTCAAGGTGCGGTCTTACAAGGCTGAGGTAGACTTGTCGCTTGATATTTGTGGGACATCTGCCTAAATTTCGCCGTATAAATCCCAAAGATGTGTTGGCCTTTGTGAGGATATTGCCAATGTGAGTATCCCATGATAGAGTGCTGGACAGTTCAACACTAAGATAAGGGTTGTTGTTTACTGATTCAAGCCCTTTTCCTTCCATGTGGTACGGGTATATGACTGGTTGCTTCCCTTTAGTTATTCTTAAGGTGTAACATTTAGATGGATTGAAGATCATCTGCCATTTCTTACTCCAGTTGACCATGGTGGCGAGATCGTCTTGGAGTCGTTGACAATCGTTCCTAGATGATACTGCCATGTAGATGAGGCTGTCATCAGCGAATAGTCTTACTGATGATCCTAGTGCAGTTTGTCTGTGGAATATTTTGTGTCATGAGAGATATAAGTATGTCCTTAAATGACTCCCAGCAGTTGTCTATTCCTTTCTCTCTATTTTCAATAATATAGTTTGGCAGCTTATCTTTAAGTTGTTCCTTGATTTTTGGCATATTTCCTTTGGAATACATGAAGATTTTTCTTGGCTTCTTCTTTGCAGTTTTTACTTTTGTTTTTATACTCACTATAACAGCTTGATGTTCACTGATTCCGTCTTCTACTGTAATATTGTCAATTAAGTTGTTATTTGTGGTAAAAACTAAGTCAAGAATGTTGTTCCCTCTAGTTGTATATTGCTACATTGCTGTAGGTTGTGTTCATTCACAAGATTTATGATGGTTTCATTTACTTCTTTTGAGCAGTTTGGTGAAGCTTTATTCCTGTTTTCCTCCTTGTCCCATTCAATGTCTGTGAGGTTGAAATCACCTGTCAAAATTATATTGGGTAGTGAGGTAGTATGGGTGAGTCTTCCCAGTGACTCATCTAGCTTCTGTATAGGTACTGCGTCATTGTTGGGTTTGCGATAAAAACACCCTGTATATAATGGATTGCTTCCTTTAATTTGGAGCTAAACACGGGACATAACTCTTCCCCCAACTCCGAACTGTCGTATTACAAGTTTCATTATTGGCAAGTAGACATAGCCCCGTATTTTTTAACTTGTCCATTTGGTAACGGGAAAATTTAGTATGAAAACTACAAAATATGAATTCCATATTTGTATTATTATATTCAATTTCCAGTGTTTTATTATCCTGCGAGTTGATGCTGTTTGACGGCCCTTCACAGTATTCCATTGATGCTGTTTGACGGCCCTTCACAGTATTCCATTGATGCTGTTTGACGGCCCTTCACAGTATTCCATTGATGCTGTTTGACGGCCCTTCACAGTATTCCATTGATGCTGTTTGACGGCCCTTCACAGTATTCCATTGATGCTGTTTGACGGCCCTTCACAGTATTCCAGTAAATAAAAAATAAAAAACTGTTCATGCCGTAGTATTAGTAGTAAGACAAAACGCGCCAATGTGCGAACACGTCCACTACATAACGGTCAGCTACATAACGATTGATATAGTTATGTAGTTGACATAGGTCTTGTACAATTCAAAGGTCACGTGTCTCAATGTTATTTGTCTTCCCATTTTAAAAAGCACCGTACATATTTCAGAGCTTAAATGTTGGCTTTAGATGTTTGTTTTTGCAGTATATAAACAATTTCAACTTGTTAATTTGGTGTGTTACAACAATGAATTTATTGCGGCATGTAACGTTATCTGGTACTTGGAATGGAATGCATGCAACATTTACGGGGCCGTCGTGGCCGTGATCGTATGGTAGTTGGATTTACAACTACCTATGCAATCAGTGCCTATCACCACTGATGTTGTGAGTTCGAATCTCGATCAGGGTGAGGTGTACAACATTATGTGAAGTTTGTCAGTGACTTGCGACAGGTCAGTGGTTTTCTCCGGGTACTCCGGTTTCCTCCACCAATAAAACTGACCTCTGTTCTAAAAATGCCAGTTCTTTCTATCTATCCCGAACATGGCAACCCTGAAGTAAGAGCACATCTAAATAGAATGGTTTATCCAAGAGATGGACGTTCAGACTTCAAGGCACAAATTTTGTGGACGACCACGAGAATTTACATGAACAACAATCATTGGATACCAAATCATTTTGTGCCAGTCTTGTCAATAGAGATTTCTGAAAGCAAGACTGACGAATATTTGTAACAGTCTACAAGTTAATAATCACATGAGCCTATGTCTTTAATACTTTAATCAGTTGAATTGATTTGATTTGGTTTGATTTTTGGTGTTTAACGCCACTTTCAGCAATATTTCAGCTATATCATGACGACCAGTTTTAGTGGTGGAAGAAGCCGGAGTACCGGGAGAGAACCACCGACCATGGGCAAGTAACTGGTAAACTTTATCACTTACGGCTTTAATCAGTTCGAATGTTTACAAGACTTTATTAAGTTTACAAGGCTTTATTTATATAAAAATAAAAACATTTAGAAAATTATCAATTCTATTCATTAGATATTCTAGACTTTTGACAAAAAAAAACCATTAAAGATAAATATTAAATGCACAAGTATGCCTTATCTAAATGTCAAATGGATTGCCAATTATGTTACTATTTCCTATTTTGTATAATTATTGATGTTATTTTGTTTTATCTAGTCAGTAAAACGAAGGTTTGCTTTTTTGTCCTCCACATAACAATGATGTCAACTACATAACACAAATGTCCACTACATAACACTATATACTTTTTTGTTTTTCTTACTTTTTACGCGAATAAATCTCAATAATTTAGTGGTAAGTCTTTAAAGCATTCTGAAATAATGTGTGGTATGCAATCAAAATCATAGAAACTGAATTGTGAAAAAAGTACTGCTATTTGCAGGTTGTAATTCTTGAACTTTTAATTGAGCAAATGACAAAATCGATCATGGACACAAAATTAATGTTTGATAACTCTAATAACCTTAGTATTTAGAAAAAGTAAAGACATATTGTTGTTTTTTAGCCAAAAGGTTCAAAATATTAGCATCTTGCAAAAAGTTATTAACAGAATCCCTATCGTTACGTAGTTGACATTTCTTTAAGGGTTATCTAATTTTCCATTAAAATAATATTTCGAAGTTTAGTTAAGATTGCATATTTTATAATTTGTTCATGTTAATGTTGAAGAGTTCATTGGTATTATTAAAATTGAATTCAATCGATGTTGGTTTTGCTTCAAATTACTATCTAGAATATTGGCATTTTTTTTAAATGATCCATATAGTGAGCTCTGTAGTTTGTAAATTGGTATGAGAAATCAAGATATATATACATGTATGTTCAAGATTCTTTATTAACCAATCATCATGATGGTGGACCCTTAAGAGCAGTGCCGTCTTAACGCATGGGCATGCGGGGCACAATTGTTTTTTTTAATGTTTGAACATGCACTCATTTTGTTGGAAGTACCAATAATAATAAATATATAGCATATAGCAAATATTTGCTTAATTTTATCGAATTTGACAGTTTTATTCCTGGGAGTGGTTGTGTAGATATGGCATATAAGACGGCCCTGTTTAAGAGAACATCCATGTTATGTACATGTAGAATTACCTATCATCAACAAAAAACAATGATATAATTAAATTCTGTCCTACCATTTATTTCCAAATAAATGGTTGAGAAAATAAATGGAAAATAAATGGTTTTGTTGTTAGAAATATTACAATAGATGTCCATTTTTTATCCATTTCTAAAAAAAATGGTTCCACAATGTACCATTTAAAATCCATTTGGGCAATAAAGGGTAAATACATGGCAGTAGTAAAAATGGTTGGCAGTTTGTTTGGAGGTATTAAAATGGTAAATAAATGGATTTGAAATGGTAAATGGAAATTAAATGGAATAACAATGGTAATTAAATGCTTTAAAACCATTTTATTTTGCTAAGGGTGACATCAGCTTTGAGGATGATGTGTGTAGATTGCTCTGGGCTGTAGCTTTCTCTGGTGAATATACCTAAAATAAATGAGAAATTGTTACAGGCAATAATATTAATTTGGGTAAACGGACAGAAAGTTACAGGACAAAAAGTCACAATTAATATTTTGGGTTAAATAATGTTATAAACAATAAAATGTCACAATACACATTTAACATGTATGTGGGACAATAAAAGTGACTTTTTTTAATTATTGTTAGCACTGGCACTCGTGGCATGGAATTACCACCCCGTTTCTGAGTACTTATTTATTTTCAATAAAATTTCTTTATTATTTCATCTCTTTTTCCTGAATTTATTGTGGATAATAAGAGTATATATAGGGTTGACACATGTAACTTGCTGTTAACATAAGATTGTATAAATATGGATATGCACAAGTTAAATTAAGGTAAATGGGATGAAATTATAAAGAAATGGTATTGAAAATAAATATGTAAACAGAAAGTTGATTAATTCATAAATTAAAATGATTTTTAATACAATTTATTAAGAAATACCAATCACAATACCGTTATTTAGGTAAATACTTATTAGACAGATTATTTAAAAACTATTTTTGTCTTTTTAATTGATAACTGACCCAAATTAGGCTAAATAAATGAAATGTGTTAATTAATTTTCATTAAACATCATCATAAAATACATTTTTTTAATCTTTATTTTAAATGAAATTAAAAAATCATTTTAAGAGTGAAGTCAATTCAAGTTTTTAGCTTTTATTTACTTTAAAACTTTGAAATAAAAATTAATATATTTCAATATTTAAAAAAATAGTAATTATTCATTTAAGTTTGATTTCATCAATGATCTGATTTAATATTTAATAATTATGATAACCTTGTTTTTCTACACGATTCCATGTTTATATCCATGCCATGATGGTCTCAGACAGTTGACTGTTGTTGGTGATAATTTATGGAAGGACTCAAGGAGTTTGTTTCTAATAAAAAAAAATTGTAAGTTTCATGATATGTAATAATTTCTATCATTTCATTAATATATATATTTGAGACATTAATCCTTAATATTTAATAATTATGATAACATCAGGCCACTTGCACGGATTTTTTTCCCCAAATACCTTGCTGGTAACTTGTAAGGGCACTCTTTACAGTTAATTACACTTAATTTTGATTTGTAGTGACATAACGATTCACCATTTAACGGCTCTTGATAGCTGTAGGACATTAACACTAGTACACATGTATATTTCACGGTTGTTTATTGCAAAGTAATGATAAGGTGTTAATTACCACTCAATTTATAGATAACTCCCCTATTCTCCACTGAAGCCATGTGTATCCACGTGATAGCTTCACCGCCTCAAGATGGCCGACTTTTGTTGTCAGGGGAAGTAACGTCACTCCGGAAAAGAGATATGGTTTTCAAAAGAATGGTTTCGATGGGTTTCTAATTAAGAAATGGAGCTCATGTCTACCAAATATTTGTACAAGTACATAAAAATGTGACAGAATACTTTGAATGTGTTTCATATTTCTCGCCAGTCTTTCTTTAACGTCCTTCGCCTTTCATGACTGCTATTCTAAAATTAGAAATCTAACTGACGTATATGCAAAAATTTACAGGTCACGACCTGCGCAAAGATTGCGGCGCACTGTATCGCATTTCCACAGGAAGGAACCGTTTGCATGTCTGCCGACTTGATATCGAACTTTTTAAATCTGGAATACTACTTTATTAACGGATCAAAACTGCGAAAACCATGACAGAGGATATCTTCAAAGGTTTGTTTTTCTAAATTTACTTTAATCTGTATAAGAATATGGTTTATTTTGTTGTATGCAGTAAATATATAGAGAGGTGTTCGTGTCAAACTGTCGATTTCACAAACGTTCGTCACTATGGTCTTAAATTTGATGTATTTATGAGGAAATCGTTCGAATATGACACAGTTTCATATTTATTAAGATTTATCAATAGTGTATTTTTCATATTTTTCAGTTGTCCTTAAACAAATCATTTTTTCTAAGTAAGTTACCTCGTTGAAACTTTGGTAAACATCGACGTTTTGGTCGATTCTTTTGTGTTGTGATAAAATGGCAAACGTAACTCAACAAAGTGATCATACGTGTAAAAGTTCGTATTATAATTTGTTAAAGGTTATATATTTTATATTTCAGCACCTAAAACCAGGAAACCGCTTGGGAGACCGGAATATGAGGTAAGAAATGTTGAATTTATCCTTGAAAATATTCACATCAAAGATGGCGGCATTACATTCTTGACGAGTCGGCCATGACTGGTACTGGTAGACTTATTGTTGAGACATGAAGTACCTTAATGAATTTAACTATTTAATCATTTAATTTTGTTTATTGATAAAAGCTTTAATATTCCCTAAATACTTGGTGACTTGACATTTTGCTCTTGTGATGTGGGAAGTCCAATTATAGTTGTGTGGTTATGTCATGTTATATATGGTTCTGTTCAATCAGTCAGCGATGTAACAATACACAAATCTATCTGTGTGTGTATTACCACATATAAGATACCGCAGATTTACATTTTACAAGTTGCAATGTTCCATAAGAGACAGAACTGTAGTTTATCAAGATAATACTAAAACGAGGATAGTTGGGGATGATTGAATGTTGTGTCCATCTTCAAATATTTTAAATCTGTACAGAAATGTTTGAGGAATGGGACCTTTGAGTGTCATTGGAAAAGTATAGAGATTTGACTAGTGACAAAAATTTTAGACTTTTGAAACAGATACAATGCAACAATCTTTGTTCTTAAATCTACAAAAAGAGTGGACCCGACCAGACAGCTGACGAACAAAAAGAAAATTAATCTTTGTCGTAAATTTTTCCAAAAAATGGGATATATAAATATAATTTTGCCCAACCCCCTCCACTGCCATGGATTTGTAAAGGAGTTGAAAACATTAAAAATAGAATCCAATACATGCCATTCACATTTGGAATACTTCATCTGAGAAAGGAGATCACACATTTTTATGGAGGGATGACCATAAACGTGACTTAGGATGACAAATGATGAAATCATTAGTTTTAAATGTATAAAATTTTAGTCCAAAGAATAATTCCACCTAGGAGTAATTTTATTTGAATTTTTTAGGTCGCATATTAATTAATTTCAGAGCAGACTAATGAAATTGATACTTTGATACATGTGTTCTGACATAAACAAATGCTGAAAATACTCTTATCTGGGTTGACATCACATTATGTACGTGACCAATCAATGAATAGCAAAGGTGAGGTGAAGCCAAGCACATTCCACAAGAATCTACATAGTCTTCAATGCAAATTAATTGTTTGCTATACTGTATATAGCAGAAATTAATTATATTCGGGGACGTTGTGTTCGTGATCGTATGGTAGTTTGATTTACAACTACCTATACAATCAGTGCCTATCGCCACTAAAGTTGTGAGTTCAAATCCAGCTCATGGCGAAGTGTACTTAATGTAACTTTACGTGATAAAGTTTGTCAGTGACTTGCGACAGGTCAGTGGTTTTCTCTGGTCGTAGTCCATTCCTCCACCACAAATAAGTTGAAATATTGTTGAAAGTGGCATTTAACACCATAACCCTAACCCCTTAAATATATTAATTAAATTCACATCTGGTTCTTGTTGACAGCAAGTCAAATCTCAATTAAGATTTTTATGCCCCCACTGCGAGTAATCAGGGCATAGTTTATCCTTGTCCTTACTTCTGTCTGACCCATATTTGATTTTCCACTCAATAACTTTAGTTCCTTAAGCATATCATTTAAAATTATTGCACAAGGTCAGGATTCTTAAATGTTGGGCCAAATTTGATTTCACACTCTTTCCGTTTTGGAGTTATGCCCCTGACCTGTTTTCTTTAGTGATGACTTCAACTTAACCAATATGAACTCTTGGTTCAGTAGTTTCCTTGTTAGTAGCAACCCTCAATCAAGGAAATCCTGATAGGAACCACAAGCTCTGGAATATCGTATCAAGTGCAGGTGCTGATGGAATGTTGCTACATATAAATGGAAAGTTCACAATGGGAAAATTGAAATCATCTCTTTTGTCATAAAGTTGCGTTCTTAACCGTCTCTCACTGTCAATTTTGAGGTGTAGGTCAAGGTACATGTATGATAAAGGTAATAACAAAATTACCGAACTCCGAACAATCTTATAAAGGGAAAGTCAAAACTCATAATTATATAAACAGACAAAATCAGTCAACAACCGGAAAACTGTGAAAACCGTAATGACCCTGACTTGGTACAGGCATTTCTAAAGAAATGGTGGGTTGAATCAGATTTTAAGGCGCCAAACCTCCCGCTCTCATTACGGTTCAAAGGTTCCGGCTGTCACTGTAACAGTATTTAAATACAGGAACAAAATAGGTAAAATAGTTGTCAAAGCAGTACCATATTCGGTGACGTAAATGTCAAAAATACTTTTACGTCACACATTGACAAAAAAATTCTTGACATTTTGGACTTCTTTATGAAGCAGACCTATCTACAAACTATGCTAAAAATACTAGGAAAATAAGTTTGCCATGTGAGCGACCAGAATAGTAAATTTTAGGAGCACCTAGTCTTAGAACCACTTGTATTGTCGAGTGGATATCTGCAGCCCTGAAAAGGAATTGGTCGCATCGGTAGACTTGGTAATCTGAAGTTTTAGTGGCCAAAGTCTGGAAAGTGTACTCTTGTAATTTATTAAATAGATATACAGCTAAATGTGATTATCTGATTCCCTAATGTTTGTGAAATTATTTTAATTGTAGTCAAACCTTACATGTATATAAAGGGCAATCAACTTCAAGTTAAGCTGAAAATGTGCCCTTTATATACAGGTTAAAATCATTAGTGCTATTCATTTATGGGGAAAAGGAGTCTGCCCTTTAATAGACAGTGATTTGATATATAGAGGTAGCCTTTAAGGGAGGTTTAACTGTTCTTTATTTTAATACTGATAGTTTATTATGAATGCATACATTGTAGTGCCCATGTATTTGCAGGGGTTTCAATATTTTTCAAGTCTACCAGTACTTCACTATTTACAGGTAGTACTTTTTATTAGAATTTTAATAATTTTCATGAATATCTTATGCAACACTCTTTAAAATCCAAAGACCATTTTAGGCAGATAAAAGTACCTTTTATTGGATACTATTTCTGCTAATAATCTGGTTTTAATAGGCTGTTTTGTCAGTAAATTTTAATATAATACACAAAAATACAGAAAATTTGCATATCCTTTTTTCCCCATTGGACTACATGGACATGCATGGCTGCCATTACTCAATTTACATTGGGAACAAAATACAATGTACATATAGTACTAACAGACTAACAAAACTGTCAAATTAAGGAGATTTAATAAAAATGTATTAATGTATGAATTTTGATTGTTAAAAATAAACGTATGCAGAAGAAAAATGCATAAATGTAGTGTTTCCATGATTTAGAAATTGTTGAATAAATATTCATGCAATTTATTTGAAAGCAATCTTACATTAGTGATTTTCCATTTCTTTGTAATTCCCTTTGATTAAGAAATAAATTAACAGCAATCAAATGGAATAGCTAGCAACAGACAGTTGAAAAAGTAGACAAATTTTTATTTGACATTGAATATTTAGTGCTGACCCACTTGCCCAAAGCCCAAAACAAATAAAACTGGATTCGGTGAAAATTATAAAAGAATTTGTTAAAATAAATAAACAATTTCTAAATTTGGCTTTCAGGCAAGTACATGTAGGTGAAAAAAATTAAGGCAAAGACTGATGTTTATTTGCTTTTTCTGTATAAATAACAATTTATTTTTATGTATATTGAGGTTATAATTTTCTTGTGTTTATATTATAGCATACTGGTAGTTCACCTCCAAAGAAAAAGAAAACCAAAGAGGACTTTTATGCATTTTGTACAATGATTTTAGAATACACACAATACGAGTCCCACAGACGTGAGGTAAGTCAGATTTTTGATATAATTTAATTTTGTATGATATTTAAACAATATTTTCTAGTTGAAATACATCATCACTACATGGATGCCTGGTGGAGACTGATGCTGTTTTGATTATGGTTTATCTGGTATTTGTATTTTTCATAAAGTTGTAATAATACATTTTAAAAATCTGGTATTTATATTTTTCAGAAAGTTTTAATAATGCATGTTGAAATTTTTCTATGATTTTTTATTTATTTCATAAAAAAACCGTTTTCACATATAATACACATAGATTGATTTAGTGGTGTTTAACACCAACTTTAGCAGTATTTCAGCTATATCATGGCATGAACAAATTTTATATTAACTTAAGACACTAATACACATGGATCTATACAGCTATTTGGTTAAAAAACATTAAAGAAAATATTGCTTTGGACAATACAAGACTTGAACCCTTATAATGTTTTGCATGATCAATTTTTAATTTATACAAACACATGTACTATTGTAAAAGTAATTCGATGAACATAATTGAAAATAAATTTTACGATCATTGATTTTTTACATTTTAACAGTAAAAGTTGAGGTTATCGGTGTTTATGATCACTTTCAGTTGTATCTTGACTATCAGACTTAATCAATGGGAAAGGAAAGCTATAATAAATTACATTGTGAAACCCCTGGCCTGTGTTAGGTGTCTAAAAACCTTAACACTTATAAGTGGATATAGAGGCACAAACCCAAGTCAGTCGTGTTAGGCTTGTGGTGAGAAGTTATCTTTGATGACCTTAACTTCGCAGCTACCCATGTTCCTTTTTTTTGAAAATTGAAATACTTCCTGGTTACATAAACCCTAACAACAGATCTTTAAAAAACATTTATACCTATTGTAAACAATAACATTGACATTTCTCTAAGGATAAATTTAAGTGTTAATTTTGTTGTTAAGTGTAATAACCTACGTGTAATACAAGTACAAACATGTCATATAATATGGTGCAATAGTACACATATCTTCAGGGGAAACTGTTTCACTTGTTAACTGTCTCCACTCCATTTTAGAGAAACTAATTCTTATTGTTATGAAAGGGAGCCGTCTTGGTTGTGATCGTATAATAGTTGGATTTATAACTACCTGTGCAATCAGTGCTTATCACCACTAAAGTTGTGTGTTCTAATCCTGGTCATGGCGAGGTGTACTCGATACAACATTATGTGATAAAAGTTTGTTAGTGACTTGCGACAGGTTGGTGGTTTTCTCTGGGTACTCCGGTTTCCTCCACCAATAAAACTGATCGCCACTATACAACTGAAATATTGTTGAATGTGGCATTAAACACCATAAACCAAACCTATTGTTATGGAAAATTTAATCTTTTTTTGCAGGATATGAGAAGTCAACACAATATCAGTCCATTAGATAGCAGTGGGAGTACAGCTGATAGTTACACCTCTGATACAACACTGTCTGCTGGCAGTCCAAGTCAACACTCACTCAGTACAGACATAGCTGATTCAGGTAATGTACCGTATTTTACGGACGATAGGTCAATATTTTTTTTCTTCAACACGCTGGCTTCGACCTATCGTCCACATCGACCTATACAAGGATGAAGTTAAAAAAATCTGGAATCCCTAAAAAAAAATCTGTTTACAGTATACCTTGAATTTGTTGTAGGTTTTTTTTTCTGAATAAGAAGACTGAAATCATCGATGTTCTTGGGGAATAAAAGTATACTAACAAGGGGTGCAATTCCGAGGGAAAAATGTTCAACGTCCGAAAAAAATCAATAATATTCAATGATTGAAGTGTTAGCGAAAATCAGTTCAATAATGAATTGTATAATAAAATATATACTATAAAAAAAAATTGTTGTTGAAAAAAAATCACAGGGTGGATCGTTTTA
Organism: Bathymodiolus brooksi; assembly: GCA_963680875.1. NCBI lineage: Eukaryota > Metazoa > Mollusca > Bivalvia > Mytilida > Modiolidae > Bathymodiolus > Bathymodiolus brooksi. The sequence continues at coordinate 83,670,020 of OY804585.1, read as the reverse complement.
CAATATAAAATTATTGTCACAAAATATCTAAATATAGCTATATAGGTTTTCCATCTAACACGAGCATGCGCACGGGGTTGTAGTAAAAAATGGCGGTTGCATTACATCTCACAATAATTTGAATACACGTGAAGAACAAGCTTTTTATACTAAATATACTGGAAAATAATTATCGATTTCGATGTTCTACGCTTGAATTGGTCAATTAGGAACAAATAAAATAATCACCACGAGATAATCAACACAGGTGAACATCAGTCGGCACTTAATTATCCTGATCAGCTGATTGAAAATTTACTGGACCGAGACATCACATAATTTGTGTACTACTAATTAAACACAGTTTAAAGGTATGTCAATAAAACTGCACAAGGTGACACATTGTTTTGACAGCTTGATTATTTTATTGTATGGACATCCGTTTACCATCTATTGTGACACCCACACTGGGCCACAGATGGCCTGATTTGAATGTCATCGATGTCTGGCTTTACAAACCAGACTCCTCATAAAAAACAAGTTTAAAAACAAAATTTTATTTAATTTAATTTTCATAATTATTTCGTTTATGACACATAAGAATAGTATTCTTGAGTTAATACTTACATATACTTACCGAAGAACATCGTTATAGGACAAATGTTTACCGATGTGAAAAAAAAAACACAAAAAAAGTTTGATGTGACGATACTTACCCAAGTTGTCATCGGCATCCTCGACCTATCTTAGTATTTCCCAAAAAAAAATCGCCGAAAAGTAGCAATTCGACCTATTGTCCCCATCGACCTATAGTCCGTAAAATACGGTACTCCCCCCCCCCTTTTGTACATGCAATACAGTCAGACTTCCTAGCCCTTTTGTTCCTTATGATGAAGTGTTTGCCTTAATTTTTTCACCTACTTGCCCGAAAGGCAAATTAAAAAAATTGTTCTATTTATTCAAACATTCTTTCATAATTTTCACTTGTCCGATTCCAGTTTTACTTGTCCCCAGCTTCTGGCAACTTGGTAAGCGAGAAGACTGATGCATTCATGCATACTGTGCATATTAGTAGCATGTTGTGACTCTCATATCCCTAAAGAACAGATACTAAGTTAATTCTTGCAAATGATGGGTTCTTGGTTTGGGGTGCAATCAAACATAATGTCTGACGTCAGTTTACCCGACATCTTTGTTATTCCCCTTCAAATTAATATACATGGGTGTTCTGTCAGATATTTTTCTATCACAGTTCTTACCTTGACAATTTTACAATTGAAATAAACAATATGAACAACCTGTAATATTTACTATTAAAAAAATCTATGAGAAGAAAATAGCTCGGTGATCATGTTGACAGTTCAACCACTGAAAATATTAGATACCTAGTCAAGACAAGAAATGTGATTTTCAAGATTTAAAAAAAAAATCTGATAATAAGCAGGAAATCCTAATTGTAAAAAAACATTTATACAAAACCATATCTATTTTTAACATAAATAACCTTGACATTGCTCTTTCTTTTGCAGATGATGAGTCGTACGAGTTGATCACCTGTTTTTGTATGAAGCCTTATGGAGGAAGACCAATGATCGAGTGCTCTGTGTGTGAAACATGGATTCATTTGTCGTGTGCAAAAATTCGTAAAAACAGTATCCCCGACACGTTTGTTTGTAACAATTGTAGAGACAATAGATTCACAAAGAGGAAATCTTCACGGACAAGGGTCGAAAACAACAAATTTGTTGTGTAGTTAATAGTGCTAGTGAATTGTTGATTTACGATGTATATAAATTTATGTTTTTACAGATCACTTCATTCTATCTTGTCTTTACTTGTAAAATTGATATGTAATTCATCCTTATTTTATTTTTTTCAAAATTTTAGATGAAAATTTTAGCAATTTCAATAATAATTTTTGCATTTATGAATTTAAGAAGAAAATTTAAATTAGAAATTGGCTATTGTATTTGATGTTTTCAAAGAACAAATAATTTTTACTGTGTGTTTGAAACAATTGGCAAGGTAGATGGTTAAAAAATTGTGTAAAAACTTTTATGGTAAAAATTGTCCCATTATACATAGATATCTGGATTATGAAGTTGAAGAAGAATAAATGTTTTTTTTTACCGGTACTGAATAGTAGAGGAAGTTGATTAACTAATGTGACCTTTAATAATCAAGGGAGATAATCTACCACTTCCTGTAATGCAATCAAATGACTTGCATTTCCTATTTGTTTGAGAAATGTTTTAATTTATTGAAAATAACATTTTTGAAAGTGTCAGAAAGGTTGTTACTTAAAAAAAAGTAGGGATACGTAGCTATTTAATTTTATTTGTACAGACAAGATTTAGTGAAGAGATCTAATATATGTGCTGAGAAAATGTCTAAATCCAAGTGAAAAAGGGTAGAAATCTACATCTAGACACACATGAGGAGAGGATACTGACTATGAATTTAGTTGTACTTTACACTTCCAATGTTAAAATGGCCAGTTTATTTTTCTACGACCAGTATTATCTCTTGATACTCTTTCAAACAACCTTTTAAGATTGTGGAAAATGATAACTTGTCTGCTATTTCTCTGCACAAGTAGCTATTTTTAACTATTTGACTTCAACTTCTGTAAATTGTGATATTTTTACTGAGGTAATATTTTGGTTTTATTGGCACCAAGTGTTAAAAATGTCAAAATAAAATACATGTAGAACCAAAATATTTATTGTCAATATAATTTATTTATTCTTTCACAAAACTCCAAAGTTAAATACCCTGACCTGTAAACTGCCAAAATTACACACAAAAATAAAATCGCACTGATTTGAGCAAAAATAGCCAAATTATTCCTACATCAAAAATATCCCAATATACTGTAGATATTTCTTTTCCTAACATACATTATGAAATAAAAGTGTCTTAAGGTTAGGCAAGGTTACTGTCAGATTCTTCCTTATAACTGTGTTTCAATGTAAGATTTTCCCCCCACTGTCTTCAGACTATCATTATAAGCTCAGAGTATGGAGAGATATTTGAATGTATGTAAGGCAGCTATTTTGTGTTCATTTAAATATATTTTCCATTAGACAAACTATTGTCAGATAGATGTAAGAAAATGTCATTTAATCAGTTATTGACTTATGGTGATCAATATTTTACTTATGATACAATATTTTTACATTGTACATATGATAGACACCTATAGGAACGATCTCCTTTATATAGATAGAAATGATAGTGTCTTTAACAGTGTCTGAATTTTGGACTAGATTTATTTTCCAGCACAAATGTGTATAGAACTATATTTGTAAATTGTATAGATTTTTACTCTCTTCTTGCATGTAAGTAATCAGGGCTCACCATACTTAGTAAAAACTGGGCGACATGACCTCTCTCTGGGTTGACTTTAGGACCAAGTGAGGGAAAATCTAGGAGACTTCCGAAAAGCTAGCAAGATTTGAATGGGTCTTTTCCTGCTATCGCATGTCCTCCTACCTTTCACAAAACAAATGTGCTGCACAATGATCTTAGAAAAGATGTAATCAAAGAGTTTGGAATAAAATATTGAACATCAAACCCTGTATGGGTCAAATTTCAGGACCATGAGAGGCTTCTTTTATGTGAATATTGAAGAAAGAATTTGATTATTGGTGAAAAAAATACTGACTGAATGATTAAAACTTCACCTTTTGACAGGAATAGGGAGATTTCAATGAAACCAGGATGAAAAAATCACCCACTTCACCTGATTTGGTTAGCCATAAAATATCCAGGAATGTGTCAACTTCTACCATATTTCAAACATTTTCTGTCTTAGATTCTATAATAACAGATATCTCTTTCATTTCAATCTTAGAAAATCTACTTAGGGTCATATACTTTTACCTACTGACTGCCTTCAACAAGTGGAAGATAAAAAAAAAACTGAGAGAGAAAAAAGGCTTGTAAACACATAAGAAGAGAGTAAAAATGTTTACATTATTTCTAGCAAATCCTGCCAAATATATGTACATTAATTGTTTTACATTTGTTATGTTAATTTTTAATATGATGAAAAAAATGTTGATTAATTTTACTCTTCAATCTATGAATAGAATAATGATATGTGCAATTGTGATAAATATTTTACAGAGATATATTGTATTGTAAAGCAGTGCTGCAAGAACTCAAGAAAATATTTAACTACAAAAATTGAAGAAGAAGAAATGGCTGTAAAAAATTTGTATATTAATATACGTTTTTATCATTCGATTACCAGTACTTCTTGCTTTTAGTTTCTACTACTATGTAAGAAAAGAGTATTAGTAAGAAAGGATATGTTTGTAAATGAACATGCTTATTCAACATTACACTTAGACACAAATTAAAGTAAAGAAACAGCTCTTTTATTCCTGTACTACATTTCAGTCACAGTAGGGTTTCAATAATGGGCATAACTCATACCCTAAAATGAGTTTGAAACACCACCTAGCCTGCAGTTGAGCGGTACTCTTTACATCTCGATAATCGCTACATATGCATTGATATCAAAAACAGACAAACATGTTCTGTCTTTGTGATTTTCAATTTATTTACAAAGAGTTACAATTTTATACACAATATAGCTGAAATATTGCTAGAGTTAGTATTATATCAACATCAGTTTGATTCAACCTTGTTCATTTCTTTCTATAATTTACTTTTTACCATGAATGTGGAGCCATTCTTTATACAAGTTGGTCTCTTTAAATTTTAAACAAGTAATTTTATGGTAACAATCATAGGTTTTGTCAATTTAAACTATGCAGAGGCAGCCTCATTTGTTTTCGTATCAGATTTAAAAAAAATTGTGGAAACGAGAGAGAAAAAAATCTACATTTTTAATGTAAATAGTGAACATTCCTTTGAGTGAATTGTACAAATGTCTATTGTAAATATCTGTTTAAAACTGTTAATTAACAACATTAACCCTTGCAAAATATATATATATAAACTAACTTTTCTAAAAATAGATTATGCAATTTTTAATCTGTGTATGTATTAAATTGGTTAGTCTTTCTTCTAATTGTCAGGTGGCTTGATTGTAGTATTTTTACTTACATAAGGATATGATCTACATTTTAAAATTCATCTTTAAAAGAATACAGTACCTTGTGATACTGTTGCTATGGTTACTGCCAACTTTTTAAAGCTAACAGTGCTTTCTACAAGGGACATTAGGGCATTACCTTGTTTAATTGTAGTACATTGTATATATATTTAAACCCCTTATAAAGAGAATGTTGCCATGGTGACATATTTACATAAATAAGGGAATTATGTGAAATTTTATACCTGTTGAATCTTTCCTAGTTCATCATGAGAACATCAAAATTTCAGACTATTGTCAGACATTTATTTTGAACAACATTGAGGTATATTTTTAAGGAGTCATTTGATTATTTACCAAATTTTACTTTTTTTTGTTAAGTTTTGTTTTGTTATTATTTTAATTGATATACAGAGCATGACAAGTACAATGTTTGAAGAATGAGTGGGACATTATAAATGTATTCTGCTGTTGATAGTGGAAATGATATATATATATATTATATAGATACATAATTGTAACATGTGTGATTGCCATTACCTTGACTTGTACTGTCATTAAAATAAATGTCTCATAACAGTCAAACCTCTTTCAGTTAAAAGTTAAAATAACAGTACTCACAATGAAAACAGTTCTCCGGCCCAAGACCAGTAAAACTATGTTCGAACCAGTAAATTTTTCAGTTTTTATTTAGATATATATAAAAATAAATTCTAGAATTTGATTCGAACCAGTAAATTTAAATTTGATTTCGAGGACTGAAATAAGTCAAATAAAACTCTTCATAGTACAGTCTATTTAAAATTAGATGTTTGTTGTATCTTTAATTTTTTTTTTCAAAGATACCTCAAACGTCTTCATTTTAATTCGATTGTTCCTTGTAACAAGTAATTTGACCTCTTTAGAATAATTAAAGGTGACATCCTGTTTGACCTCTTTAGAATAATTTGGTATTAAAGGTGATATCTTGTTTGACCTTTACAGAATAATTTGGGATTAAAGGTGACATTCTGTTTGACCTTGACATTGGTTTGATTGTATTTCTTATATAATGATGTGATTACTATAGATGACATGGGGTGTATGCAAAGATTTATGAATTCCATAGTTTTACAACTGTTAACACCATCATCTAATCATTATTTAACGAAACATAGAGAGATGTTATACGTTTTGTATAAAATTTGAAAAAAAAAGTTTTTAGCAAAACTTGTTGTAAAAAATGTGAATAAAATATAAAATAATACAAATCAACTAGAACTAAGGGTGTATTGTTGTATTAAAGCCTGGTGTATTTCCCATAAGTAAAACAGCATTCTTTTTCATTATAGAGATTTCTAATTTTATACAGGTATGCTTTTGTTCAGTTAATTACTTTATTTCAGTTATTTACCTCTGAAAAAAAATTGCAGGACATGGTCAAAACTGGTAACAAATGGATCTTTTGAAATGGGGTGTACATTTGTAAATTGTTTCAGCTATTTTTTCATTGATTGCCCCTTCCGTATTCTCTGAGGTTTATTTCAGTTAATATATTTTCTACCCAGAATCATCTTTAACTTTTGATAAATTGTGAAGTTAATCTTTATATCAGTAGAAAACATATACTTTTATAGTGTAATCGGATAAAATCCTTTCTGCACTTTTCAATCATTGTCTACCTAAGTGATGACTTTTGCTAGACTGTAATTGTGCAGGAGGTAGCCCTTGTAGACTTGTTGCAAGCATGTGATCCCTTTATTTCACCACGTCACAAGGGTTACATAAGTTTGAAACCACTGTGCTATTTAAAAAGAAAGTTGGGTATGAATGTTCTGTAAATGGTACTGTACAAAGTTTTTGTGTTGTTTAAAATCCAATATGGCCACCACTACAGGACATATTTTTACTATAGAACAATATGGCAGTTTTAAAATTTCACCTGAAACAACTGAACCATTTAAAAGTAGAAAAGATAGGAATGTACCTCTACAAAGCACTCCTTTGCATTGATCAGATTGGTTGGTTGCACTTTCTGGTTATTCTAGTGTCAGCATACATGTATATGTGGGGTGGTTATGGTGTTTAATGCCACTTTAAACAATATTTCAGTTATCTCGTGGCTGTCGGATTTATCGATGGAAGAAACCGGAGAAAACCATGACCTGTCAAGTCGCTGACAAAATTTATCAGTGTTGCTTGTATCGAGTACACCTCACCATGAGCGGGATTCGAACTCACAACTTTAGTGGCGATAGGCACTGATTGCACAGGTAATTGTAAATCCAACTACCATACGATCATGACCACAATGCCCTCCCCGTACATGTTTGGGAGGTGTCATACTTTATGAAAAAATTTCAGCAGTAATTTTCAACAATTCAAATATCAAAAAAACGAACAATCGCCTCTCATTAAACACAAAAAAGACCATGACGTTCGTAAGTTTTTATTGCATCTGATTTTATTGTTTGATCATGCAATCTACATTCTGTATGTTACAAATTACAATGGTCGATTCGGGGAACACCACTTCAGCTAACTGGTTTTATAAAATGTGATCACCAATTTCATTAAAATTGCATCTCTCACTTGCTCCTCTCTACCTATCTGTCATGGCGTGGGAGATCTGAAGAAACCCCTATTACAGGTCACAAAGGGAGAGAGCAAGATGAGATTAATGGGTATAATCAGATTGGGTGATCACCTAAAGAATGTGTCTACAGGTTGTTTATATTGATGCACAGCTGTCTGGTTGAAATAAAATATTATTAACGAAGATTATCATAGGACCTCTTGGGGAAAATGATTTTAAAATATCTTTCTCTGAAACGTCTGAAATACTTTTTCTATGCCAATCAGATATTCAAGAGAGTACTCTAGTTGTTTTTAATGTTGAATATCAAGCAATGAAGAAAACAAGAGCACCGCCCACGGGTGCTGGGCGCTCGACTTTTTCGTATTTGATATTAAACTGCAAGCAATTTACAAAGTTATACATACTTCTAACTATGATGGTCATATAAGCAAATATGTTTGCAAGATTGGTAAATATAATCAGAAGTGTGTCTCACTAAAAGGACATTAAAATAAAAATTAAAAAAAATTAAAAATTTGGGGAGGGGGCAGTGGGGGTATAATCTTTTCTTGCTGTAACACTATTTTAGTGCATATGAAATAAAAAAAAATGGGGGGGGGATGTATGTTGGGAGTGGGGGTCACCCTTCTGTAATGTGTTCCTCTTTTGATAGTGAACAAGTATTCCAAGTTTCAAATGAATACCTTTGATAGTTTTTGAGAAATGGACTCCTAAAAAACTTAACCGACGCTGACGTGACGACAATAGCTCGACTTTTTTTCTTCGAAAAGTCGAACTAAAAAAGAGGAAATTAAGAAATGTAATAATGAGCGAGTGATTGTTGTTTAACATCAAATGAGAAAATTGGATAATATGAAGCAGCCGGCCGCGATACTGGTATTACCAGTATTGTAATATTTACAATACTGGTATTACCAGTATTATAATATTTACAATACTGGAATACCAGTATTGTAAATACAAAAATGTATTACAATACCGGAAATCTAGTATCGTATATATACAATACTGGATGTACCAGTAACGTGCATTTACAATACTGGAATACCAGAATCGTTGATCTATTCACAATACCGGAAGCTCCAGTATTCTTCATCCAACAATATTGTAAGATCTACATACCCTGCAATTTTGAAGTAAATCCCATTACCCATTTTGGAGTTATTGCCCTTTTTTCATCAAATTTTCAAAATGTTAATACTTTTCATCCTTTATTTCAAAAACTATAAGAGATAGATGTTAAGTTTAAATTGCAAAAATGTGCAGCATGTCAAGATCTACCTACCCTGCAATTTTTAAGTAAATCCCATTACCCATTTTGGAGTTATTGTCCTTTTTTCATCAAATTTTCAAAATTTAATACTTTTCGTCCTTTATTTCAAAAACTATAAGAGATAAAGGTTAAGTTTAAATTGCAAAAATGTTCAGCATGTCAAGATCTACAAAAAAGCTCCACAGTTGACTTTCACTGCTTTTGGTTACTCAAATAATCAAAGGGAAACAACTCTATTACAAAATGTGAAGTAACAAAATTTTGAGAATCATCGACATTTGTTTTTTTACAGCAATGTTGATAACTTAAATATTAAAGGGGGAACCCCTGCCCAAATTTGTTTGAGGGGGTCTGCAATGACGAGGGCTACATTTGTTATTTTTTGACCGAAGTTATCAAGTTTTAATGACTGATGTTGTTATTATACCCAGGTGAGCTATACAGGCTCCTGGGAGCCTCTAGTTATAGTGTTGGCTTGCTGAAACAACAATCTGCAGGTAGACATGTTGATCCACTCTGACATCATTCCGATTCCGAGCCACCCAGTTTTTCTTCTTGCTCCTTAATGCTGTGTGCTTAACATAGAATCAACAAAGACCAATTTCATAGTCTTTGATTTAACATGATTGGGAATCGCACCCATTACTGCACTCAAGACAAGCACGCTAACCATTACACCACTAATGGGGTTGAGAAATGTTACAAGATCTTCAGAGAAGATATAAACCTGATTTACCACAATACATAAATGATATGATTTATAATCAGGAGAGTTGTACAAGCTCAGGTAAGCCTCTAGTTAAGATTTACAATGTGCAACAAAATTAAATTAAAAAAATAAAGTCTGAGTTTGTTATTCAAAATGTTAATAATTTAAAACGTTGGTCGACACAAGCAAGGGATCAACACACAGAATGTGAGATAATTCATGGCTGGAAATTTAGGGGTGTACAGCTTAAAATAACTCTTGACTTTAAAATTAACCTACTTACATTTTGGGTGTATTTTGTAGTAAATATGTTTAGGAAATCATAATTACTTTTATTGATTCTCTATTATTTTATAATCAATATAATTTAATCTCCACAAAATGTCAATTGTTACACAGGGTTTTATAACTACCGGTATACACACAATACAAATAGATGTGTTAAATTGGTGATTATCAGATTGGGTCATTGAACGGTTTCACCTGTATACTTCTCGTCAGCTACATTATTATCGATATACCGGTTTCATCCAGTTAATAAATCATTGTATTTTATTAAGGTCAAGTCTAATCGAAGAAACTTTACATGTGTTTGCGTGTGCTTATTGTCATGATAACATACCTGTCGCGAGTCAAGTTTTCCATCTTGTGTAAATAGAGGATTTTGATGTGTTGATTGGGGAGAATCAGTCGGTGTTAGGAAGAATGGTTGTCTTGTGTGGAGGCTAACACTGTATAATACAATTTTGAAAGAACAATCTGTGCCAATTTGTTTATCAAATTTTTAATGTAATGCAAGCATTTATTTTAACGTTTTCTTAGCTTGCCTGAAGCAAAGGATCATGTAAGCCATTACTATCAGTTAGCATATGGCCTGCTTAAGGTGGTACCGTACACTTCAGGTAAAATTTGATCTGCTCATTTAATTTTCTTATATTTTTTTGGCAGTGTGTTTGAATATATCCACTGTAATAAATATCAAAATTTTAGCAAATTCCAACCAACAGACTCAAAGCTATAAATTCACTAGCCACATAGCAGCTTTTCGCTCTGTGGTTTTGATCACCGAGATGTTTGAAATCTGCATACAAACATCATATGATCAAAACATTCAACTGATTTTAAAGAGTTATCTCCCTGTAGTGTATGGTACCACCTTAAATTACCATAAACTATTTCAAAATCTTCTCTTATTGCCAAGGAAATAAAACTTTTCCTATGCATCAGTTCATCCCAGAATATTTGACCTTGACCAACACCAACTTATACACAGGGCGTCGTCTTGCAAAATTAAATCTGATGATAATGCCAACCAATAAATATGGTCACCATCACAATGAATTGAACAACAGGTAAAACTTTATCTACAGAGACAATAAGGTAACATTTTCCCACCGAAAAAGCTTGAATGTTGTTGTTTTTTGTTTTTTCTTCTTCTAATTATTAAGAAAGACTGTAACTTTTGTGTATTTATGTTCAACTGTATCTGTATATTGTTTATATAAAGGAGAAGATGTTCTAAGTTGGAAAACTTGTATCTGATCCTATTGTCATGTTTTTGGACAATAAAATATGTTTAAACTACAATTTGAATAGTTGGTTTATCTTTTTTAAATTAATTTTAAACACCCAGTGGTTGAGTCCTTTTGACACGAAGATCTTCCTTGGCACAAATCTATATCTATACATCCCAATGATGTTGCATAGCAAATATTGTGGTATTTCTGTTAGTGGTTCATCTTAAGAACAATTTTAAAGATTTATTAAATTTCTCTTTTTTTGACCCTATAATAGCCCCCTCCCTCCCTCCCAGGAGGATCACTTTCATTTGTACAAATCTCAATCACCTTTTCCCAAGGACCATTCCTGAGAAATTTGGTTAAACAGTTTTGTAGGAGATATCAAATTGTGAAAAACGATGACAGACAATGGACAACATACGATTGATGCCAAGTTATGCTTAAGCTCACTTGAATTTTGACTAGGTCCACTAAATAAATAATGCAGACATTTCTTGCCAAAATAATCACATGGACCCAATTAGGAGTAATAAAAAAAGCCATACCATTGCAAATTGTCATTAAAATACTATATTTATTATTATTTAAAATGTATGTCAGCATTCATCTGAACCTTTTGCTGTAGTAGTTCCTATACCATTGGTGGTGGAGGTTTTTAATGAACTGTATCTTTTTCCAAACAGAGATTTGTATAAATCGTCTCTAAAAAATAACAAAAAGAAAAATAAAATTCTATGTTTTATTAATACAAAAAGTTTAAACTGATTGCAATAACTCATATGTCTTTGGAACTATAAAGTAGAAATGATGTCAGAATGAGAACATTTTCCTTATCAGGAGAGGGTTATGGTGTTTAATACCATTTTCACCAATATTTCAGTTATATTATGGCAGTCAGTTTTATCGGTGGAGGACACCATGGACCTGTCACAAGTCACTGACAAACTTTATCACATAACGTTGTATCAAATACACCTCGCCATAAGCGGCCTTTTTATCAGTACCGATATACAAGTGACCAAATTTTGTTCTCTTTATTCATAAATTATTAAATATAACAAACCAGGAGCTAGATTTCCAACATCTTATATCATGGTCTTTTTTATGTTTAATTATTTGTGGTGAGAGGTGATTGTTTGCTTTGTTGATATTAGTGGAATTGTTGCCCATTAATGTTTAAACTTTCCTTTCATAACCATTTGAATACATCAATAAAATACTGTTACATACAAATAAGACTTGACCTTCACAACTGATTTGTTAATGTTAAATGAATCCATTTAATTAAAGTGGGGAATGTCTCAAAACATTGCTGAATTTAAACTTACTTTGAATCGTCTGTCCAAGTACAGTTGTCCATCTGTGCCATGAAGTTGACCAGCTTTGAGTGTATATTGTATCTGTAATCACATACAAAAACCAATATTCAGGAGCATGTCATTGCTAATCTTGAATATAAATAGGCTCCAATAAAGGGGCTGTTGTGGCCATGATCGTATGGTAGCTGGATTTACAACTACCTATGCATTCAGCGCCTATCACCACTAACATTGTGAGTTCGAATCCCACTCAGGCAAGGTGTACTTGATACAACATTATGTGATAAAGTTTGTCAATGACTTAACAGCAGGTCGTTGGTTTTCTCCGGGCACTCCGATTTCCTCCACCAACAAAACTGACCGCCACGATATAACTGAAATATTGTTGAAAGTGGCGTTAAACACTATAACCCTAACCCCTGCTCCAATACATCTGAAGGATTTCCAAACCAGGTATACATGTGAAACAGTTTCAAGAATATTTCTTTTGCTACTTGCTTAGATATTTATCTAGTTTTGTAACAGATTGAATATTTTGCTGGTTTTTTTTAGAGTGGGTGTGGCTAACTTTACTTTTTAAATTCAAGGTTCCAAATTGTCAGTGGTGAATTTTTTTTATGGAGGAATATTTCAGGATCTAAAACCTCTTCCAATCCAATCCTCTTTTTTTACTGGAGAAGCAGCAAATACCGATTTTATTTTATCTTTTTTTCACCTGAAACAACAATCTATCATTCTGGAAGTGAGGAGAATAACAATTACAACACTGAGAGAGTAAAAAAAAATTATGAAAGGTTGAAAATGTTGTTAAAGAAAAAGACACTTTAAAATACAAAATTGACATTCAGGAAAAAAAATATATGGTTAAATTCTATACGAAAACAATTTATTTACCTGACTTTTCTACCTTTACTAGCTTTAGTGTCAATCTTCTTTTTCACCTTATTACGTAATTTCTGAATTTCTAACCATTGCCTGGAATGTAAAAATACACAATAAGTGACGAAAACATTGAACAGACCAATATTGTTACACTATCTTTTTACCCAGTAGTATAAAAAGTTGAGAATATTAATGATACGATATGTCAGAGAGGCAGCTCACACTAAATCATTCTGGAGACTCACCCTTACCTCAAACAGACATCAATAAAAAAAAATAAAAAAAACACAATTAAAAACTAACTCATTTTCACTTTCAGAATTATCAGTACATATTTGTATTATTGCACAATATAAGTTATTACTGGTATACCACATCTTTAAAGGCAACTCTTTTTTTCTTTTCTTCAATTTATGTCAAAATCCATTTTACCCAACATGACTAAATTGGAGAGTGACGTTTATTTCAGAAATTATAGTGAAAGTCACATGGGATATTAAGGTAATTTATTAATAGTCAATACATGTCTTTAGCCAACCTGTAATTATTAATTAATCTGTTGGTGGAATTGACGACCATCACTGTTTAAACTTTTTTTTCATAATAATGTCAGCTTCGAAGGTCTTGACAGACATTATCACTTGTATCACAGTTCCTCCTATTAGACTCGCTGTGATACTAGTGTTAATGTCTGTCTCGAACTTCATAACTGCTGTTATTTTATATGTATGTTTTTTTTACTTGCCTACTGATTGCTACAGGATCAACAATATCGGCTGTTTTTCGTTCTATTAACTCTCGTAACTGTTGATGGTAAAAATCGCTGTCATCAAATATTTCTGCGTCATAATTCTTCAGATTTTCTCCAAGTGCCTCTGTCTACAAAGACATAGCAGTGAAAAATAAAATAAAATGTAGAATGTAGAATTACTGAGGGTTTCAAGCATTTTTAATTAAAATTATTGATCAACTTAACACAAATGAATAAATGGACAGAAAAAAATTGAAAAGAATATTTTGTAGACAAATAAACAAGTTTGTGTTTAAATCTTGATGATCTGAAAAATATGCTTCTAAAAATTATTTGAAAATAGCTTATACTGTAATAACAACATTCTTTTCTGCTCTTTTGGAGAAAAAAAATAGGACAGGTATTGAACTGACATTGTAACTTTTATATGAAATATATGGTGAAAATTGGAAATGTCTGAATCCTTTTGTTCACTGTCTAATTGTACTATCTAGCCATAATTGATATCAATCACAAAAAGTGCTTACTCCATCATGATCTTGTTGGTCTGTGTTCTGTTCCTCGTCAGGTTTACCAATTATTGAATAGACAGATCTCTTTAATTGTGTCCTCTTTATTAACCTTTCCTTATCACCCAATATCTGAAGACATAAAATCATGATTTTTACAGTATTACAAGTTCAAGTGGATAAAAATAGAAATTTAAACTTTAACCTTTACTAATTATTGAAAAAAATGCAGTCCTCGAAATGAACATATATTTCTAAATAAAAACAAAAAAATTTACTGGTCCAAACAAAGTTTTACTGGTCTTCGACTGGAGAACCGGTGCTCATCGCAAGGACTGTGAGTGAATGACTGATCTAATATCAAGTAGCTATATCATGGAAAGAACAAAGTTACATTTTAAGATGATAATAATGCCCTCTTTGTACTATAGACCAACACGCTTAGTTAGATTTCAATAGTACTAGCTTACTGAAACACTCCACTCAGACACATTCTGATTATAAGCCAAACAGTCTTTGCTCTTGGTGCGTAATGCTGCGTGATTAGCAGAGAAGCAACAAATATCAATTTTATAGTCTTTGGTAAAATAAGATCAATAAAAGTACTATAGTTATAATGTACTTTGATGTACTTTTACGTGTATTTATCTATGTTGGCAACCCTTCCTGTTCTAAATGATTAATAATAGGGTTAGGGTTATGGTGGTTAACGTCACTTTCAACAATATTTCAGATATATCGTGGCAGTCAGTTTTATTGGTGGAGGAAACTGGAGAACCCGGAGCAAACCACCGACCTGCCACAAGTCACTGACAAACTCTATCACATAATGTTGTATTGAGCACACCTCGCCTGAGTGGGATTCAAACTCACAACTACCATACGATCACGACGACAACGGCCCCTTTAATAATAGGATATTTATCTTATACAAACATATCTTGTTTGATTAATAGGATATTTATCTTATACAAACATATCTTGTTTGATTAATAGGATATTTATCTTATACAAACATATCTTGTTTGATTTTTTTAAGTATGTGAGTCTCAGTTTTTCAAGTTGGAGCAAATTACATGTGCAACCATCATTTGTTAGAAATATGTTCCCTAATTTCCCAAGGAAAAAAAACAACAGAAAATACTGATTTCATGGTGACATCATCTCTTGATGATACATTTCTTTAACTATTACCTGTTCTATTTGCTTCAGCGCTGACTGTTCAAAGTTTGAGAATGATTTACTTTTCACTTTACCACCAGACAGTCTTGTCTTGTCATACCATTTCTGTATGGTATTGTTTCTGAAATAAAATGTTATGGACATTTTAATAATAATAACAAAGTGTAATTATGCTTCAAAGTCAAAAACAATAAGTAATAGAAATGACAACATATCCCCCCACTTCAAAGTATTCAGGGGCACGGGTGGCTCAATGAGTTAGGTAGTTGGAATACCTAACAACTCATACAAGTCTATCACCAATACGGCGTGGGTTCGCGCCCGACTTTGTAAATTACAAAAAAGGGTGCAGCAGCAAGTGATAAAGTTTACCAGTTGCTTGCCCATGGTCGGTGGTTCTCTCCGGGTACTCCGGTTTCCTCAACCACTAAAACTGGTCGCCATGATATAGCTGAAATATTGCTGAAAGTGGCATTAAACACAATAAATCAATCAAAGTATTCACTGAAAACAAAGAGCTACGCCTAGCAGCAATTTGATACAACCACAGCAAGTCTATTTTTAGCACCATTAGGCAATTTGCTTTGAAACAGATATGTCTAGGATCCCCAAATCAATTCTGTGTCAAGAATCATTGTGCTAAAATTTCAGAAGGACCAGTCAAATACAACTTAAATTTTCTATCTTCAGTGAGAATAATACTCAGAAACAATACAAATTGGTAGATTTCTTTTTCGAACGTATGTGATGCGCTTTATCTTTATGCATTAAAATACAAGTTTGTCCATAGAAAATAAGAATCAAAAGTTCATATTAGTTAGAATTGTAGATAAAAATGATTTTTTTTTCTCAGAATTACTCGATCTGAATTACTACGGCCGTACACAAATGCGAGGACTACGTCCCCTACTTTTTACCAACCTGTAGATAACAAAATGAAATTGGTTTTATTACTATGGAAATGTCTATCTTTAAGAAAATTAAATTTACTCAAGTTTTCATATATGTTTTGATTTCTATTAATCCACAAAAATGAAGACATTACTGTATCTACCTAAAATTTTGAAAATCTTTGTGTCTCTTTGCAAGGAATGTTGGGTAAGCTTCCATCTTTATCTTTCTTTTGACCCCCACATGAACTGGTTCCTGTTTCTGTTCTGGTTTCTCTTCTTCATCAGTATCACTTGGAATTTCTTCATCATCCTCAAATTTTTGCTGGTCCTTTTCTGCTTTCCTATTTATAAAAAGTTAAGATTTGATATGATTTTTAATACTGATCTCCCACAAAAAAACATTGCATTTTCAAATTATCTTAGTGGCACCAGACAGTCTCAAAACTAATGAATGATTATTGTCTTTTAAATGTTTCCCCAATATATTTTCTACATCTGTACATTTGAGCCCCAGTCAGGTCAAACAAAAAGACTATAGAGTTGGTACTTGCTGCTATTCCACCAAGCACACAGTTTAAGGTGTTACCAAACACTTCAGGTAAAATTTGATCTGCTCGTTTAATTTTCTTACTCTTTTGGCAGTGTGTTTGAATATATCCACTGTAATAAATATCAAAATTTTAACAAATTCCAACCAACAGATTCAGAGCTATAAATTAACTAGCCACATAGCAGCTTTTCTCTCTGTGGTTTTGATCACCGAGATGCTTGAAATCTGCATACAAACATCATATGATCAAAACATTCAACTGATTTTAAAGAGTTATCTCCCTGTAGTGTATGGTACCCCCTTAAGGTGTAAGAGCAAAGACTGGTTGGCTCGGAATCAGGATAATGTGTCCAAGTGGAACGAAATATCTACAAGCAGACTGTTGTTTCCGTGAGCTAGCTCTATAAAAATCCAGCTGAGCATGTTTGTCTGGTACAAAGCGGCCATCATCATCATCTCATCGAAATGTAACTTGTTCTCACCATGATATAGCTGAACAATTGGTCACTTGACAATTAACAACAATCGTGCACTCTCTCTTTGTCTAGATTGTAGGATAAAGACAAGTAATCATAATATTTTCTTTTTCATCAAACAAAATGTGTGTATTCAAACAGTTCATTGCTTTCTGAAGAAACATTTTTTTCTAAATACTTGCTATATATTCTAATGTAAAACTATTTTATGCTATGGTGACCATCTTGAATTTCCAATTGACATAAAAACACAACTAGTTGATCATGGATCATCAAGTAAGAATTATGGGTTCAAAATGATAAATTGTCTCTGACAAGAAGAATTTGTTCATGTAGTTTGGTTTCGAAAACATTTTAATGATTTTGAAGCATTTCTCACATTTCAGTCAATCAGCAAACATAATTGAGCCTGGCAGCCATCTTGGATCCACATCAAAAACATGTGTTTGGAGGAGCTCTGCAATATCTGGTTTTATTTGCATTGTGTATGTGATCTTACTAATGCCATTTATACAAAATTATATTTTTAATTTCAATTTCTCAGTATAAATGAAGATATATAATATATTGATATATTTCTACAAAACAAAAGGTACCTACTTTCCAGTGACTATGTGTCTGGTCTCAGTATTCTGTAACAGCAGAAGGGTCTGTAATTGTACCAGTTTGTCTAGTAACTTCTTCAACATAGCTTGTGCTGATAAATACACAACACAACAAACTACATGTATAATAAAGGTTTGGTAATAATAGCAATTCAGTCAAAATAAAAATTTCTTTTACAGCAAAGAGTGAGTGAATGGTTGTTAATGATATGTAGGCAATTTTTCAGTTATATCATGGTGAGAGCAAGTTATTTTTTTATGAGTATTTATGACATCTGCTTTGTACTTGACTAGCATGCTAGCATCAAGTTTTATGACGTCTGCTTTGTACTTGACTAGCATGCTAGCAAGTTTTATGACATCTGCTTTGTACTTGACTAGAATGCTAGCATCAACTTTTATGACATCTGCTTTGTACTTGACTAGCATGCTAGCATCAAGTTTTATGATGTCTGCTTTGTACTTGACTAGCATGCTAGCATCAAGTTTTATGACGTCTGCTTTGTACTTGACTAGCATGCTAGCATCAAGTGTTATGACGTCTGCTTTGTACTTGACTAGCATGCTAGCATCAAGTTTTATGATGCTAGTTCACTGAAACAACATTTTGAAGGGAGACAACTCACTACAAAATTTGCTCATTTTCTTGACTTGCCAGTCTTTACTTTTAATGTTGAATTCTGTATGTTTTGCAGAAAAGCATCAAATACTAATTTCATAGTCTTTGAATTGACACAACAGAGGATTTAATGTTATTCCGCATTAGAGACAAGCACACTAAGCATTACAAAAAATTATCTCCCTTTAAAGACATTTAAAATCATTGTACTTACTGTCTGCTGCTGACTGTTTAAATTCTTCATTTTCGTCTTTTTCAAACTGTTTCCAGATGTCAAATTGTGGCATCTTGTTTATTATTCCTGCTACTTTCTGTAACTTTATTCTGCCCTCTAGAAAACTATCCCATAATCCTTCAATAAATATAAATAAACCATTTTAAATTAGTTTGTTACAATGTGAAATGATAGGGGTGTCTTTTTCTCACACCACTGTGTTATGTTTGCATTTACAGATAATTCGGACATTTTTCTTTTGATCTCACCATACTATATTTCGAGTGTAAATAACTGACTCCGTTACTGATAATTATCAATCAGACTGGTGTCACATACATTATGACATTACTGATAAAAACAATAACAGTAATAATAGTTTTTAAGGTCTTGACATACAATGCACTAGTATCACAGGTTATCAACTCGCTAATTAAGGCACAATTCCAAAAAGTTTTTTTAATGGTTAAATTGTTTCAGAATTTTTTTACCAAACTTTGTTCTTCGATGGTGTCTATTTTGGATTTCCGATTAGTATAAACATATTTTATTAATTAATTCAATATTACACATTATGATAATACACATATAAATTATATAGACATTTAAATTAATCATTAGGATTCGGAAACAAGTGGTTATACTTATATTAATCTGTATCCCTGGATTTCCGATTGACAAAGGACCATTGAATAATTATTCATGCATTGTTTAGATTCAATAACATTTCTAGTTTCTGAAAAAAACCCAACCTTTCATAGGATATAAACAGGAAGTAAGAATTGGAATGATAAACAGGGAGCAATTACAGTCAAACCTAAACCTACCCATGGGGTCACCTCTATTAAGCAGTCATCTTTGTCTTGTCCTGTCATAGAAAATTTCATATGAATTGAACCTCTTGTAAGAGGACACTTGTCTTAAAAGATCACTCTTTCTTTGTCCCAAAGGTCACCTCTTAATTACATGTATCTATATTGCATACCTAACTGTTGTTTAGTAGCTTCTCCTTTCTGTACCTCTTCAGTTCCACTTGTCATTGAGAATTTTTTTATTTCAGCTTCTGTAAAGAAATTTTTAAATGTTACATTTTTCATAGCAAATTCAAAGCCTTGATTTTTTTTGTCAGTCAAATGAGTCAAATTGTTCAGTATTCTTGTCTGTCATCAATTATAAATCTATTTGTACAAAGCTTGTCTATATTTATGAGTAGCTAGATGAAAATTCTGCTCAATAAAAAGATTTTGAACACCATTGATAATTTACTACTATTTTTCAAAATGTTCAGAAAATGCATAAAATGTAATTAACTGAAATATATCTCAAATTACACTCCCCTGTTTCTGTAAGTATTTGATTATTATATTTAGAAATTAATTTTCAAAATCTTGAAAACATTTGTGAAATGTTTAATTTCATTTTGAGAAGAAACATATTTTGAATTTAAAATTTGGGTGACAAATTTGAAATTATCCTGTTTTACAATATATCCTATAAACAGTCTGATGTGTGATGATCACCAAGTCAATATTTGAACAGCTCATAATATAAATTATTGATGTGAGTATAATTTCACTATTGGTACCAGGTGACTATTTCAATTTCCCGAGGATATTAAAATTGTTAGACTGGCCAAAAAGCAATTGTAAAATTATGATTGCCAAGAACATTATAAATTTTTCTATTGTATAACCTCTGTTTAGCTACTCAGGTAATAAGGATTGACAGAGGTGACAAGTGAGTAATTACCATTTTCCTCTCCTTCATCCTCATCATGATCGTCTTCATCTTCATCACTATTTATATCATCTTGATCTTCATCATCTTCATCACTACCCATGTCATCACTATCATCTACATTTTCATCATCATCATCATCTGCATATTTGCTATAATCACCATCATCTTCAAAGCTACAAGTAGCAAAAAATATTTTCCCCATAGAGTGACTAAAATTTTGTCCTGCAGTGGTTGCCATCTTAAGTTTTCAGATTAACACAAAAAATCTTACCTTTGTGTAGAAGACCATCCAAGGAACATCCCAGCCAAGTTTCCTTTCAAATGGGTCTGTGGCAGGGTTGGCCGGGAAATACCAGTGGCGGGAATTCCCAGTGGTAATTACCGGGAAATACTCTAAATTTTTAGCTCAAGTGGGAAATACTGGGAAATATGATTTTTAGATGTGATTAATTTCTTGAAAGTTGCTAAAAACTTAACATTTTAACACACAGTGTTGAAAATTACATCAGTTTAATAAATATGGGTATACAGCCTAGGTGTAGGACCATTAAGAAGGACTTCAGGCAACTTTTGAAATAGGAGTGTTCGCCGATCTCATTAGTGATGTCATATTCACTAATTTGCATGACAATAAACAAATACTTGGTTGGCAATAAAACAATAAAGTAATTGACAGGAAAATAACAAATTTTTAAACTTTTATAACTTTTTTATTTCCAAACCAATTTTGGTTCTATTAATTGTTTTAGAGACTTAAGAAAATTCATATTTTTTCTGTCAGTTTACATTTTTTAATTTTGATATGATAAATTCATAATTCTAATATGAAATAATGCATTTTTACATTTCAAAATTAAATAAAACAAGATTGAATTTCCAATCCTTTTATTCTGGATATTTTCATTGTGAATTAGCTATTTCTATATAATTTTCACTTCTGAAAGAATTATTGAATTATCTTAAATAACAAAAAAATAATGACAATTTAAAGTTGAGTCTTCAATGAAAGACAATGGAAATTTTCCATTTCTTGCCAACCAGACAGGTAAATTCTCAAGCCTATGACATCACAGCAAACACTCCTATCTTCATATAAACATAATATTTATACAAAATACTTTTATTAAAAACATGTTAAAACTGTCACCACAATTTTATATCTACACTTTTCAGTTCAATCATACAGTTTCAGAGTTCACCAATCTATTTCATCTTTCCCCCTTAACATTCTGTAGCAAAAAACAAGCTTTCCTGCTTTAACAAGACCAAGTCTATTTCTTAATTTAACAATAATCACTTAACAATTATATAATTAATAGCTGATTGTTATGCCAGGTTGTATACATGTAATCTAATATCCTAAGGACATTTCCTTTATGCTATAATAATGACTAACTTTTTTAATTTGTATTTACAAACTAATTAACACATCTTCAATAACCTTTAGAAATCAATAAGTCCAGTTTGTAAAGACAAACAATAAATATGTCAAAGCAGGTCAGAATATGGTTTTAATCACTAAACAAAGGAGGTACAAAGTGGGGATTACAAATAAAGAATAACTTTCTTAATATTTCTATCAAAATCATTTTTTTTTATAACAAATATCAATTTTCCAATATCAATTTTATATATCTGTACATTAACACTATCCATTAATTTTTTTTCTTTTTCTGTAAGGCCAATATAGTTACAAACAGATTAACTCAAGTCTATATTATACTCCAAATAAATGTTCAATTTGCTTATTTATAAGAAGATATATCACAATAATCTGGAACTCAAAGAAATTTACACTATGTGCAGTAAACAAGTGCACAATGTGTACAGGTTCATGTATCATTATATTTGCAAATTAAGAATCAATCTTATTTCCCAGTATTTCCCACTTTTTTGCCAACCCTGGTCTGTGGTTTAAACAGGAGGAGTTATAATTATTACATGTATGTTGATGCAGTCACAAATTTAGAATGGGTTCGTCATAGTCGTGATCGTATGGTAGTTGGATTTACAACTACATGTGCAATCAGTGTCTATCACCACTAAAGTTGTGAGTTTGAACTCGTTCATGGTGAGGTGTACTCGATACAACATTATGTGATAAAGTTTGTCAGTGACTTGCGACAAGTCGGTGGTTTTCTCCGAGTACTCCGGTTTCCTCCATCAATTAAACTGACCGCCACGATATAACTGAAATATTGTTGAAAGTGGCATTAAACACTATAAACCAACCAACCAATTTTAGAACTACTGTCATCAGCAAAAGTAATAAATAAATAATGTACTTTAAAATTATTTGATCATTTGTATTTTTTTATATACCTTTGTATTGTTACCTGTAAATTAGCTAGAATACATTTTTATCATGTTTGATTACATCAAAATTATTACCTATAACAAGCTGGACTTTCTTTAATCTAATTTAATCTATCAGATTTAATTCCAAGGATGATTATGGTTAGAAAATGAAATAACTGAAAATTAATGAAAAAAACTGAAACCATCTACATCCCCTTTCAATAGCTCCATTTTTTTACATGTTCTGACTATGTCCTGCAACTTTCATGAAAAAATTTCAAAGGAAAATAAATAACTGAAAATATTCATCCCTGTAATTCTATGGAAATCAACAATTTAACCGTTTAAATGTGAAACCTATTAAACACCATTCAGTCTATTTTTGAATAACAATGAAAAAATAAACAACAACTACAATTTCATCCGTATTCAATTTGGTTATGCTGAACTCGGTTTTAGATTTTCATACCATAAAGTTCCTACTTCAACAAATAGACGAATTACATTTGAAAATTGCAAAATGTCAATGAAAACTGTTCTACAAAGCAAATTAAGCATTCAGTTGGTCACTATTAGTGTATAACAAAAAACAGACAAACCTTTCTTATGTGACCTTCCACAGTAACATTGAAATAGGGTCACATAAGACAGGTGGTCGCTAAATACATGTACAGGTTCAATTGATATGAAATGTGTTGTGAAGGGAGATTAAAATTATGGTCACATAATACAAATTGTTGCTTAATAGATGTGATCAATGAGGCATGTTTAACATTGAAATAGGGTAACATAAGACGTCGCTAAATACATGTACAGGCTTAATTAATATGAAATGTATTGTGAAGGGAGATTAATATTAAGGTCATATAATACAAGTTATTGCTTAATAGACGTGGTCAATGAAGCATGCTTGACTAACTTAACAGACGTGGTCAATGAAGCATGCTTGACTAACTTAATAGACGTGGTCAATGAAGCATGCTTGACTGTAACTTAATAGACGTGGTCAATGAAGCATGCTTGACTGTAACTTAATAGACGTGGTCAATGAAGCATGCTTGACTGTAACTTAATAGACGTGGTCAATGAAGCATGCTTGACTGTATTAGATATTTCATCTGTGATAAAATCATATTTTGACTTTTGATACGACACTTTTACCATAATTCTGTTTTTGATTTTATACACACGAACTAGACTTTCTCCAAGGTTTGTGTGCATTCTATACACACTCAAATACAATATTAATTTTTTACCTAAATTCAGGTTTACTCTCATTCTGAGTAGCTGCCTTGAAAGATGATTGAAATTCTTCCAAATTTACATCATCCTCTTCATCATCTACTTTTGAAGAACTGCCCTCGTGATAATCAAAGTTGTCTCCCTTCAATGAACTCTCTTCTTCATCCTCACTTTCACTGTCCTCTTCATCATCATTAAATTCCTCTGGTAAATTTCCTACAATTTGAGACAATATATTTACGTTATTCATACAAAATCTATAATAAATTTTACACTTAAAATTTTTTCTTCCAAATTGAGCATGGTAAATGTTGTCAATTTCTGTGTTCATCATTCTCTTTCCTTTCCTCCAAGTTGGTTTACAATGATACATTTTTTACATCCATCATGAAACTTTCAGATGAAGAAAACAAATTATGAATAATTTTTTTTTTAAATCTTGTTTATCCCTGTTTATCTAACAATCTCCATAATTTTGTAAATTGATATCCTGTTTTAATAATTTTGATAACAGTTTAAAAGGAATGAATGGAAATGAAAAGTTTTGGTTTGGTCATCAAAATACTCCCTCCTCCCTTCTTTTTTCTTTTTCATTTTTATCAATTTAGATTTTGATTATGGAATTCTATGAAAATCTAACAATTTTGCTAAATACTACACTCGACTAAATTTCCACTAAATTTATTTTAAATAATTTTAATTAATCAAATGCATGTTAAAAATAATATGTCTTAAGATGGTTGAACATTGAATCTTCAATCACCAGTAGTGTGATATTTCAACTTGTTCTTATGATGAACACAATTTGATATGACAATGAAAGACAACAGTGAGCTCACACATCCCATGGCCATGCTTCCAGCAATGTCAAGATGAGAAAATACTGCAGGTATGGATGGAGGATTTTGTGTTAGCGAAGGCATATTTGGCAGGCAAGGGGTCAAGGTACCCAGAATGTCCAGGACAACACCTGGAGTGTGTACCTTCAATCCAAAATTTATTTTTTTCAGACTTACATTTAATATAATTTATTAAATATTTGCATTATATATGCCAATTACAACAGCTTGTCGTCTATACCATGCTGACCAGGTTTAGTTTTGATGTAGGAAGCCATAAAAATCACCTAGTCTTGTTAAGTACCTGTCAAACCTTTCCAATAAGGGTACTAATCAAACATCTGGCAGCGAGCTTGGTTTGAAAGTGTACTTCAATAGTGAAAGGATAGTAGTTATAATAGACAATCATTTATCTACTAGACCATCCTCTCTGTTTTATATTTATCAACTGCAGAGATCCTTGCAACTCGTCTAGATGATAACTAGACTTACAATTTTTATTTGGGACTCACCAAAGTTTACAAACTTTAGATTCTTACAATGGTAGGACTCTCCAATATTTTCAGAAATGTCTTCTGGACTCATCAAATTAAATGGCTTCAAGTATCCCTGAGAACTGCAGATTTAAATTTGAAGTAAGAAAAAAGCCCAATCAAATACTGTACCTGCAGGATTCTCAATACAATTTACATGTCCTTAATCTTATACTACAAGAAAACAATTCTAAAATAACAACAATAATCCCCCTCTTTTTTATAAGGTCACCCTTTCTGCAAAGTGAGCATTCTCAATGATTGAGATGAGACAATTAAAGTTCTATTTTACTGTTTCACTATATCTAATGTTTGGCCTAAGAGGTGTGGCCATTAGTAGGAGTGGCCTTGTAAAAAGGGAGACATATACAACTGAAATAATTTATTTTCATTGGCCTAAGAGGTGTGGCCATTAGTAGGAGTGGCCTTATAAAAAGGGAGACATTTACAACTGTAATAATTTTTATTTTCATTGGCCTAAGAGGTGTGGCCATTAGTGGGAGTGGCCTTATAAAGAGGGAGACAACTCTACTGTAATAATTTATTTTCATTGGTCCAAGAGGTGTGGCCATTAGTGGGAGTGGCCTTATAAAGAGGGAGACAACTCTACTGTAATAATTTATTTTCATTGGTCTAAGAGGTGTGGCCATTAGTGGGAGTGGCCTTATAAAGAGGGAGACAACTCTACTTTAATAATTTATTTTCATTGGCCTAAGAGGTGTGGCCATTAGTGGGAGTGACCTTATAAAGAGGGAGACAACTCTACTGTAATAATTTATTTTCATTGGTCTAAGAGAAGTGGCAATTAGTGGGAGTTTATAGCCTTATAAAGGACACAACTGTAATAATTTATTTTCATTGTCCTAAGAAGCATGGCCATTAGTCGGAGTGGCCTTATAAAGAGGGAGACAACTGTAGTAATTTATTTCCATGCTGCAATAAGTTATGATTGACTGGCTGTATATCAAGATAAATCACATACCAAGTTGTTCCAGATCATTCAATTTATTTCTAGATGTTCTTTTTCCAGCATATTTTTCATCAGATTCTGTAATCAAATGTGCTGCCCTCTGTCTTAGTCTACTTGTTGGTATAGGTTGATGGTCTAGTTCTTCCTCCTCTCCTTTCTCTACCAATCTTGCTGAAGTATCTGAAAAATAAATATATTTACAGTGAACCCTGTCTAAACTGTAATCCTGTATAAACCAAACTTTTAATAAAGTCCCAATGTATGAAATCTTTGTCAATTTAACTGGTATAAACAGAACACCTGTCTATTTCGACCACAGAAGTTGGTTCCAAAGAGGTTCAGTCTAGACAGGTGTCACTGTACATCAAACATCATAGACTTGTATATTTATACTGTAACAAATTCTACAATACACCATCTGCACATTTCCGATTTGATTCTAAAATATTAAATTTTTACATGTTTTTATAGGAGTTACTTCCCTTTAAATTAAAGTTCAATGAAAATAAAATATTTTGTTTTTCTTAAAATATTAATGTTACACCAACATTGTGATTTGCTATAAAATAATCATTTGACTTTTTACCAGGTACAAATATTTACAAATTCTAATAAAATCTTTGTTATAATATCCTGTATTTATAAACCGAACATGTCAATTTAAATTTCAAACAATTTATAGTGGAAGTGAAACTTGGGTGCATTTAGTCAAATTCTTAATGTCAATCGGGTAGATAAATGAAATATTGGCAGGTCTACACTGATGATGTCATATACATATTTAACTTGTCTTAGTCTTACTTTTAGAAGTTAGTGTTAGTAGTAGAGTGACTTTTCACACATTTGTAAGATTGTAATGCACCTATCTAACATACGGCTAAATTTCATATCAATCGAAAGCTTGTATTTAGGGCTATACGAATTGACTGTTCGTAAAAGTTGAAAATGGTCACATTTTTGCTAAATCGATGTTAAACACCAAGGGAGATAATACGATAAAAAATATCTTTTTTAAAAAAATTCCATTTTATTTCACAAGTATGAATAAAAATGTGACAAAAAGCATATAAAATGGAATGCGTGCCAATTCTTGATAAAAATATCAAGTAATAGTAATTTAAACTATTGAGACTTCTTTTAAAAATATCATATTTCGAGAAAAGGTGACAAAATCACATTTTCTCAAAAAAACATATTCCTGAAAGTGCGAAACCTATCTCAAATGGTAAAATCAATAACAAACAGATGCAGTGATGTATTTGGATGTTTTCTATAATAAAAAACATTTTATATGCTTTTTGTCACATTTTTATTCATACTTATGAAATAAAACAGAATTTTTGTGAAAAAAGATATTTTTTCATCTTATTACCTCCCTTGGTGTTTAACATCGATTTAGCAAAAATGTGACCATTTCAAACTTCTACGAACAGTAAATTCGTATAGCCCTAAATACAAGCTTTCGAACGATACCAAATTTAGCCGTGTGTTAGATAGGTGCATTAAAATCCTTAACTAGATGCCTTTTTTCAAAAATTCACTCTACTATAGACATGGTTCAACCATTAATCCCTTTTGGGATTCGAAGCCAGAGTTGTTTTCTGATATTGCCTGCCTCCGAATCACTTATCAACCATGCATAGTTCTATTCAGGATTTTTTTTTTCAGGCACCCCCGCCTCTGGAGTATTCAAAAGTAGACATATTTTGCTGCATAAATATGTAAATAGAATCATGATCACCTACCTATGACGCCAGATACAGCTCATCATTCCCAGTCGCCGCTTCAGATCCATCGCCATTTTGACTTGTTTTGAAAGTATGTCACGTGATCGCTTTTTCCATTACGTGGTATAGTCTATTTCATACATCTGATTTATCGGTATTGAAGCATTCTTTTCTTTTTACACGAGGAACTTCTTTTGTTAATATCTAAATAACTAGTTAGTCAAGTTGACAAATGACAGATATAGATATTGCATTAAACCAACTCGGCTGTAGAACATAACATCGACAGTTGAATACCGATTGAACAAGAAGTATGGAATAAATTATACCACATAATTCGTGGAAAAAGCAATCACGTGACATATTTTCAAAACAAGTCAAAATGACGACATTCAATGGATCTGAAGCGGCGGCTGGGAATGATGAGCTGTATCTGGCGTCATAGGTAGGTGATCATGATTCTATTTACATATTTATGCAGTAAAATATGTCTACTTTTGAATACTCCAGCGGCGGTTGGTACGGCATTGAGGTGCAGGCGTAATTCACGCCGGTTCGAGGTGGGGGTACCTGAGAAAAAATTCCCAAATAGAACTATGCATGGTTGATTAGGGATTCAGAGGCAGGCAATATCAGAAAACAACTCTGGTTTCGAATCCCAAAAGGGATTAGGTTCAACATAAACAGAAAGTTTTTATATTAAAAATGTAGAGACCAATTGCCAGGTAAAAAGACTCGATATTTATACCGAGTAAATACTGTGTAAATACCTTCTAAAATCGTGAATTTTGCATAATTTTTGCTCTACTCAGACTCAGTATTTTAACTATTTATAAATATCAAGTGGTCATTTTTAGGTTTTTGGTTACGATGAACCTTAAGGCCAGATTTCAGATCACTGAGATAGTAAAATCAAAATACCATCTTCAAAGAAATCTTCTGGGTCTTTAAATTCTGGTAAAGTTGAAGAAAGTTTAGCAATTTGTTCTCGTAGAGAATTTGCCATGCTGCTCTCTCAAAGTTGTAAAGGAAAGTCTAGATATAATCCGATTAGATTTGTCGGAAGAAGATAAAAAAAAAAAGGAGGTCAGCCGTCCCGTATAATTATTGGAACAGTGTACAAGTGAATGGAATTCTAAAGATCAACAGATTCCCCACTTCCAGCTAATACGAAACTATAAAAGCTAAATATTGTGCACAAGCGATGACTTACATCTGGTCATGGAAAACTAAAGTTAAAGCACCAAAAACCACAAAAATGTTGCTATTTCTAAAAATAATTAAGGGCTATAACTCTGAAACGGAAAGTGTTTAAGTTCAAAATCGAAATTGGCATCCTTGATCTTGTGAATAAGTTTCAAATTATTGGATTAAGGGGGAGCTAAGATATTGTTGTAAACCTGCGAAATTGTAAAAAAAAATTGGCAAATCAAGGGGTATAACTACAGAATGGAAAACTGTTAAAGTTCAAAATTAAACCTGTTTTTATAGTCACTGGTTTTTTGGTCATATAAATTACAAGATTGCTTGAGGAGAATTCAAGTTAATGACTGAGAACGGAGAATAGTATTTTTCGGCAAATCAAGGAGCGTAATTCGTGAACTTTAATTCCAAAAACTAACTTTTTTACTTTAAACATATTTTATTGTTCAAAAAGACAAAAGGATAAGACACAAGTTAAACAACTGAGACAGTCTTCTCCCATTACCTATATTACAAAATACACAATTGAACATTATAATATTTATTTACACAATTTTATAGTAAACTTTTATAGTAAATGAAGGCATGAAGAAGAAAAAAAACAATTAAAACCCTCATGGAGCCTCATTGACTATATGATCAAAATATAGATAATCTCTTGCATGTAAGTTTGTAATTATCTTGCACAAACTTTGGTCTTGTTGTAAAATATTTTAATGCACGATCTCTAAGACATTCAATAAGTTTATCTAACCAAACTTGGTCAGACCATTCATATTTATTTGCAATATGGCAGAATTGCAGGAAAGGTTCCCATCTTTGGAGGTGTTGGACCACTTGGTCTGTTCTGTCCATGTCCCGATGAATTGTTAACTGTTTTATCTTCCAATGTCATTTTTGGTTGGTCCATGTTAAGAATTGTTTGTAAGAACGCTTTATCACCAAGTCTTGACGTCGATGTGTCTACTAACACTCTAATTTTCACCTCACGTTCATCTAGATCTGTTTGAGTAATTCTTCTTCTTTCTCATTAGTGTCTTTTAGCAACCTCTGTATTTCTTGTCTGTGTTTTCTCTCAGCTGCTTCTTGTAATTTTTCAAATTCATGTATCTGGTTCTTAATCTTGACCTTGAAATCAACACTCATTTCACTCAGTTTTTGCTCAAACTCGGCTTGCATTAAATTATTCTGTTTCTGTAATATACAGAATTCTGCCTTTAATTCTGCATTATATCTTTCTAATTTCTTTATCCTTTCTTGTCCAATTGACACTGACTCTATCACTTTGCCTTTCTCAGCTCCATATTCATGCCCCTCTTGTTCTATTGTGACTTCTCCTTTTTGATGAAACAATACTCAGAAGGGAAGCTTCGAACTTACAGCACATTCAAGGTACATTTTGGGTTTGAAAATTATCTATCTGTTATCGGTAATAATGAGCATAGGAGATGTTTAACTAAACTAAGAATCTCAGCACATCGTCTACATATTGAGACTGGTAGATACCAGGGTATCCCTCCACACCAAAGGTTGTGTGGGCAGTGCGACTCGGGAGAGGTAGAAGATGAAATTCATTTTCTACTTTGCTGTAATAAATTTAGAGAGGAGCAACAACAGCTGTTCAGAACAATATCTCAATCGTGTAACAATTTTCTACAATTAAATCCTCGAGAAAATTTTTACTGGTTAATGACCTGTGAGGATGTATCAGTTTTAAAAGAGTTGTGTCACTTTATTTATAAATACTGCAGATAATTTAAATAACTGAATAACACTGCTTCAATTTTATTAACAAAATCTACATATTAATGTCTAAAATATATTATTGTTTGTCTGCACTAGACACGAGGAGGAATGCTCATTGCTAATCTTAGTAGATGCAATGCATTTCCTGAAGCAATGTCCCTTGGTGTCTGTTGCAGATAAACGATACATCTATGTATTCCCATTTTAGTTTATTACTTGAATTGCTTGCTTTCCTGGATCAGACACGGGGAGAATCGAAATGCGATTCTTAAGCACCGTCCCCTGGTGTCTCCTCCAGCTAAGTAATCACAGTCCTTTCATCAAACACATGATGTTTTACTACTTGAGCCGCTTGCTCTGCTGGATCAGACACGGGGAGAATCAAAATACAATTCTTAAGCATCGTCCCCTGGTGTCTCCTCCAGCTAAGTAATCGCATATATGTAGTCCATTCTTCAACCATACGATACAATGCAACTATACATTACTCATTGCCTCTCCTCGGGTCGTGCTTCCGAACACAGCCTATTTATTTATTTATATATTTTTTGTAACATATATCATTTAAATAGTTGGAATTGTCTTGCTTAATAACATATGTCTCCATTCTGTATTGTTGTAACTGTTGATATAATTATGAATGCATATTTGTTATTGCCCCTTGAGGGACCTTAATTGGAATAAAATATATTGTATTGTATTGTATGAGTGGATCCCACATGGTGCTTGGTATGTCAGACATCAATTTCAAATCTTCAAGTGTTAATGGAAACCCTTTCTCTTCTCTTGATGATCTTCTGTGCTCTTCGATCACTGATTCATGTAATTCTCTTCAATTCATCTAAGGATGCATTGTTGATTGGTGTTGCCATTCTGGATTATATCGATTTTACTTTTTGAAAAAAAAAATACCTCTATATGACAACAATCAACAATTATGAAACAAGCAAAAATTATAGACAGTGACAATATTTGTACAATTGTCACTCAAAAAGGAATGTGAGAACAAAAATATCAATCAGTACATACAATCAAAAAAATGTTGCTCACAAAAATGATTCTTGACACCACATGATCAGAAGATCTGTCGCACACAACTATGAGAGAAAAAAATCTATGTGAGCATTTTGTTTATAAACAAATAATAAATTATATGTACTATTGTACTCTCAGCACTTTGAAAAACAATAAATAAGCTTGTTATTACAAACTTCACAAAACGATATGTCATTCAAAAATACTGACATGGAAATCACACAAAAAAATGCTCACAAAAAGGATTCCTGACACAGCTGTGACATCAGAAGATCTGTCGCACACTATAACAAAAATCTATGTGAGAAAAATTACGAAAAAAAAAAAAATCTGACAAAAACAATTATAGGTACAATTGTAATTGCAAAATTTCACAAAATGTCCAAAATATCCTACTTCAGGATATGCGCGATACAATATACAAATAAGTAATGACAAGTGCTCAGTACTTAAAATGATCACCAGAAAAATAAAGCCCGATAATCAGTAAATCTGTGAATACAATGACAAATTTGTGAAAAATATCACAAATCTTGTCCAAAATAACAAATCAAAATACAAATAAATAATATTCTAACCACAGCAATGACGTCAGAAGATCTGACGCACAGAGCTGCAGAAAGAACAGGGGGAAATAATATATATAAAAAGGGGGGTCAATAAAGAAAAAAAAATCCAGAAATAATGGACAATCTGGAAAATAAATATGGTAAATGTGACCCGAAATAGATCAACACGCCATTAAATACAGCAAAACGCCATATATCTTCGCGGGAAGAAAGTAAAAAAAAATTCTCTCCCGAAAAAAAATTGAAAATTGGCGCGAAGAACTGTCAATCAAAATCAGTTTCAAATTCTGGAAGATCAGTAGGATCGTGCCGACTTTTGACACCACTGTAATAAATAATGTGTGTGTTTATACCTGGATAATATATTCTAGGTCTTTGGTCACCGGTGAACTGTCGTCAAGGATGGCAGTAGACGACTCCAAAGAAAAAGCAGAAATATTAAATAGGCAATACTTTTCAGTTTTTACACCTGAAAACACTGATGAACAGTTACCACCACTAAATGACAATTTTCAATCTATGCCAGAAATAAAAGTCACCATATTAGGCACTGAAAAACTTCTTAAAAATCTTGATCCAACAAAAGCCACTGGACCAGACCAAATACCAGCACGGATATTAAAACAATTTGCAGCAGAATTTGCACCACACCTAACCACCATTTTCAATACATCTATTACAAAAGGTGAAGTTCCAACAGACTGGCGTCAAGCAAATGTAATACCGATCTTTAAAAAAGGGGAAAAGTACCTAGCAAGCAATTATAGACCAGTATCACTCACCTGTATATGCTGTGAACTTTTAGAACACATCGTAGTGAGTAACATCTTAAAACATCTAGATCTGCATAACATCTTAGTCGACTGTCAACATGGTTTTCGTGCAAAAAGGAGTTGTGAAACACAATTACTTACACTCAGCCATGAACTACTCAGTAACCTACACTCTAGCATTCAAACTGACTTGATAATACTTGACTTTTCTAAGGCATTTGACAAGGTACCTCATAAGAAATTACTATGGAAGCTTAACAATTATGGAATAAGAGGGAACACCTGGAAGTGGGTCTCAGCTTTCTTGAGTAACAGAATGCAGCAAGTAGCTTTGGATGGGGAGGTATCTGGTCAACTGCCTGTAGTAAGTGGAGTACCTCAGGGATCGGTCTTGGGTCCACTGCTTTTTCTCATATTCATAAATGATCTTCCAGTTGCAGTAACATCAAAAACTAGATTATTTGCAGATGATTGTATTATATACAGACAAATCTATAATCATGATGATTCAATCACTTTACAACAAGACTTGGACAACTTGGCAGCTTGGGAAAAAATGTGGGGTATGCAGTTTCATCCAAAAAAATGCATCTCATTAAGTGTCACAAGATCACAAAAACCATTTCACACCAGCTACATCCTCAAAGGTCATACCCTTGAATCGGTTACAACTGCAAAATATCTGGGCATAACAATCTCAAAAGACATGAACTGGGACACTCATATCAATAACATCACCTCAAAAGCAAACAAGATCATAGGCTTCTTGAGACGAAACCTACCAATTCAAAACACTGAAACTAAAACTTTGGCATATAAATCCATGGTCAGATCAAATCTGGAATACTGCGCAAGTGTCTGGTCACCTCACACAGAAAAACTAAAAAGTAAATTAGAGCAAGTTCAGCGCAGAGCAGCAAGATATGTGACAAACCGCTATCACAATACCAGCAGTGTTTCGGCAATGCTTAACCATCATCAATTGCCAACTCTCGAACACCGTAGGAACTTAAACAGAATTACAATGCTTTATAAAATCACCAACAACCTTATTGCAGTCGATCCAAAACTTTACCTTACTACTCAACCTTATCTCAGTACAAGAAACAATAACCCATTACAATATCAAATTATATCCACCAGGACAAACTATTATAAATACAGTTTTTTTTCCCACATGCAGTAGTACTCTGGAACTCGCTACCTTATACAGTTGTTAATGCTGGGTCCCTGGATCAGTTTAAACAACTGATCCAATGTCAGAACATCTAAACATCTTAGTTGGCCTGTAAATACCTGTAAATGTGTTAAATTTTTGCACCTGTTTTTGTTAATTTTTGATTTCACTTATTTTCATGCAATATTTTTAGTTAATTTTTATTTATTAATATTATAAATATATATATATATATTTTTTTTTTAATGTCTGTTTGCGCAGCACCGACGTGTAGTCATCAGAGTTTTGATGGATCGTCGTACTATGTAGATGTAGATGTAGATGTAGTTGTACAACGTACGTCTTGACAGTTCGAATTATGGTGGGCGACTGCCGTCTAAATATATCTGTCTCGCCACTTCCGGGATCCCAGGTTGAGGTGTTCCGATTGTGTATTTTTGCAATTTAAACTTTCCCTCTATCTCTAATAGTTTTTGAGATGTAAGATGAAACTATTAAAATTTAGAACATTTGATGAAAAAAGGGAAATAACTCCAAAATGGGTAATGGGATTTACTTACAAATTGCAGGGTAGGTAGATCTTGACATGCTGCACATTTTTTAAATTAAACTTAACCTTTATCTCTTATAGTTTTTGAAATATAAGATGAAAAGTATTAAAATAAAAAAAAAAAAATGATGAAAAAAGGCAATAACTCCAAAATGGGTAATGTGATTTACTTACAAATTGCAGGGTAGGTAGATCTTGACATGCTGCACATTTTTGCAATTAAACTTAACCTTTATCTCTTATAGTTTTTGAAATATAAGATGAAAAGTATTAAAATTTAAAAAAAAAATGATGAAAAGGGGCAATAACTCCAAGATGGGTAATTAGATTTACTTCAAAATTGCAGGGTAGGTAGATCTTGACATGCTGAACATGTTTGCAGCTTAAACTTAACCTCTCTCTCTTATAGTTATCGAAATATAAGATGAAAAATATTAAAATTTTGAAAATTTGATGAAACTAGAGGCTCCTAGGAGCCTGTATAGCTCACCTGAGTATAATAACATCAGTCAATAAAACTTGATAACTTCGGTAAAAAAAATTAACAAATGTAGCCTTCGTCATTGCAGACCCCCTTCTACAAAAAGATTTGGGCATTTTATGTAAGTTATCAAAATTGCTGTAAAAAAACACATGTCAATGATTCTCAAAATTTAGCTTTTCCTACTTCACATTTTGTAATAGAGTTGCTTCCCTTTGATTATTTGAGTAACCAAAAGCAGTGAGTCAACAAAAAATGCATTTCAAGAGGAATAATTTCATCCCCCCTTTTTTTTATTTTTAGCTTGGCGGCCATCTTGGTTGGAAGTCGGGATCACCGGACACAATTTTGGATCATTCCACAAAAGTTTGATTGCAATTGGCCCAGTGGTTTCTGAGGAGAAGATTTTTATGTGAATTTCCCATAGGGTCCTATGTTAAGCTAAGTTCGGCTGTGGGGGCCATCTTGATCGAAGGGCCGAACTGCCGGACACATTTTTGGAAGAGAACCATCCAATGACTATTTCATCAAAATTTTGTTCTTATCGAGCAAATGGTTTCAGACAAGAAGATTTTTATAGGAATTTCCCATAGGGTCCTATGTTAAATTAAGTTCGGCTGTGGCGGCCATCTTGGTCGGTGTTCTGAAATGCCGGACACAATTTTGGAAGAGGACCACCCAAGAATCATTTCAGCAAAGTTTGGTTGAGATTGGCTCAGTAGTTTCAGAGGAGAAGATTTTTTAAAAATTTCATCCCCCCTTTTTTCTAATTTGCATAATCGGTCAAAATCGGCAAAAGTTCGAAGTTCATAAAAAATCCCGTAATATATGTTAAAAAGCTCATCATTATGCTTATACAGTTAAAATTTGGGCACTTTCTGGCTTAAAATAGAGCAGTTTTGGCCATTTGAAGAAATTTATATTTTTAGTAATGGCGGCCATCTTGGATACAGGACGGCGCTGACGGACACAATTTTGAAAGGGGACCACCCAAGGATCATTTCAGCAAAGCTTGGTTGAGATTGGCTCAATAGTTTCAGAGGAGAAGATTTTTTTTTAATTTCATCCCCCCTTTTTTCTATTTTTAGCTTGGCGGCCATCTTGGTTGGAAGTCGGGATCACCGGACACAATTTTGGAAGGGGGCCATCCAATGATCATTCCATAAAAGTTTGGTTGCAATTGGCCCAGTGGTTTCTGAGGAGAAGATTTTTATGTGAATTTCCCATAGGGTCCTATGTTAAATTAAGTTCGGCTGTGGCGGCCATCTTGGTTGGTGTTCTGAAATGCCGGACACAATTTTGGAAGAGGACCACCCAAGAATCATTTCAGCAAAGTTTGGTTGAAATTGGCTCAGTAGTTTCAGAGGAGAAGATTTTTTTAAAATTACATCCCCCCTTTTTTCTAATTTGCATAATCGGTCAAAATCGGCAAAAGTTCTAAGTTCATAAAAAATCCCGTAATATATGTTAAAAAGCTCATCATTATGCTTATACAGTTAAAATTTTGGCACTTTCTGGCTTAAAATAGAGCAGTTTTGGCCATTTGAAGAAATTAATATTTTTAGTAATGGCGGCCATCTTGGATACAGGACGGCGCTGACGGACACAATTTTGAAAGGGGACCACCTAAGGATCATTTCAGCAAAGTTTGGTTGAAATTGGCTCAGTAGTTTCAGAGGAGAAGATTTTTTAAAAATTTCATCCCCCCCTTTTTTCTAATTTGCATAATCGGTCAAAATGGGTAATGGGATTTACTTCAAAATTGCAGGGTATGTAGATCTTGACATGCTGCACATTTTTGCAATTTAAACTTAACATCTATCTCTAAATAGTTTTTGAAATATAAGACGAAAAGTATTAAAATTTAAAAAAAAAATGATGAAAAAAGGGCAATAACTCCAAGATGGGTAATCAAATTTACTTCAAAATTGCAGGGTAGGTAGATCTTGACATGCTGAACATGTTTGCAGTTTCAACTTACCATCTGTCTCTTATGGTTTTTGAAATAAAGGACGAAAAGTATTAAAATTTTGAAAATTTGATGAAAAAAGGGAAATAACTCCAAAATGGGTAATGGGATTTACTTCAAAATTGCAGGGTGGGTAGATCTTGATATGCCGCACATTTTTGCAATTTAAAGTTAACCTTTATCTCTTATAGTTTTTGAAATATAAGACGAAAAGTATTAAAATTTTACAAATTTGATGAATAAAGGGCAATAACTCCAAGATGGGTAATCATATTTACTTCAAAATTCCAGGGTATGTAGATCTTGATGTGCTGATCATTTTTACCCCATGTCAGATTTTTGATATTATTAACGGTTTTTGAGTTATTACCCAAAATCTGCAATTTTACCATATGTTCTATTTTTAGTAACAGCGGCCATGTTGGTTGGTGCACGGCATCACCGGACACAATTTTGAAACTAGACACCCTAGTGATGATTCAGACCAAGTTTGGTTACCATTGGTCTAGTACTTTCAGAGGAGAAGATTTTTGAAAACGGTTACGACGTACGACGGACGACGACGACGGACGCCAAGTGATGGCAATAGCTCACATGACCCTTTGGGTCAGGTGAGCTAAAAAGGGCAATAACTCCAAGATGGGTAATCAGATTTTCTTCAAAATTGCAGAGTAGTTAGATCTTGCTGTGCTGGTCATTTTTACCCTGTCAGATTTCTGATATTATTAACGGTTTTTGAGTTATTACCCAAAAACCTGCAATTTTACCATATGTTCTATTTTTAGTAACAGCGGCCATGTTGATTGGTGCACAGCATCATCGGATACAATTTTGAAACTAGACACCCTAGTGATGATTCAGACCAAGTTTGGTTCCAATTGGTCTAGTAGTTTCAGAGGAGAAGATCTTTGAAAAAGTTTATGACGTACGATGGACGACGACGGACGCCAAGTGATGGCAATAGCTCACCTGGCCCTTTAAAGGGTGCACTCCGATTCGCAGCCGCAAGTGATAAAGTTTACCAGTTGCTTGCCCATGGTCGGTGGTTCTCTCCAGCTTCTTCCACCACTAAAACTGGTCGCCATGATATAGCTGAAATATTGCTGAGTGGCAATTGCTAAGCACAATAAATCAAATCCTAGATTAACACGACAGGTGCCACTAGTGGAGCAGGAACTGCTTTCCCTTCCAGAGCACCTGAGTTCACCACCGGTTTTTAGTGGGGTTCGTGTTACTCGATCTTTAGTTTTATATGTATGTTTTGTAGATCGATGTTTGCCCTTTTGTACTTTTTCTTTTGGCCATTGTGTTGTCAGTTCTTCTTCGATATACGGATTCTGATTGCCCATTTGGTATCTTCAAACTCTTCTACTACATCCACTGCCTTGGTGGTGTAATTGTTTCTCATGCCTACCTGGGGTATGGCTGAACATGTTTGACCTTGTGTGTTTTAATCAAATAAGGACTTTACTACAAAATTGATACTTTGTGCTTTTCTGTTAAGAATGCACTACAATGTATATATAAGTTTACAGAGCCAGGACTGCAACATGTTACTTCATCTAGCTCCTAAAAAGTCCACCTTAACAATTCTAATCTATTACAAAGAAACATCAGAACACTATTCACAACAGTACCCATTCTTTCCATGGTATAGCTGATAAAACTCCTCACTTGACCTTTAAAAAAATGTAATTGCTAACAGTCATTAAACTTTGTGTGAATTTTTTTTTAGGTAAAACACTTTTTCTGTAGCCACACATACATGGTGTAGCTACATGTATTTTAAATATACAATCAACCTGCAAATTTAACCTGTCTAATCCAAGCACAAGTTTGCTCAACTTAGACAGTTGTCATTAAATGTATATATAAATATTGTTAAGTACTTTTCCATCTCAGACAAACATCTTCAAAGTTGTTTTAACAGTATTTTTCATAATTATTAGCCGATTTTGACTATTTTATTATGATTTTCTTATTCCCAAAGAATTTACAATTATTTGACTTTCCAATCTTCTTCGAGCATACCTGATGGTTATTCTAAAAAAGTGTCATGCAGACAAAATTAGATATCTACATTTTTATTTTTGTAATTATTCTAAACTTTAATTATCTACATAAATACCTGTAGAATCTTATCTTATTAATATTTCCACCATTTTGATTGTACAGTGAAACCTTGAATAAAACGGAATCCTATATATAGACTGAATTATAAATAAAGTGCCAATGTAGGAAATATTTTACCTGTATAAACCAAACATCTGTAGATTCCAAACACAAAAGTTAGTTCTCACAGAGGTTCAGTTTAGACAGGTACTAACATTAAAAATATTCATGAAGTAAAAATATAAAGAAAATACACTGTGTATTGTTTGTTGTATATTTTTATTTTTAGCTGCCATTTGTACATACATATAAAAGTAAATTTGTATTTGTATATATCTAGTCATATTTTAATAACTTTTGTGTCTATAAAAAGTATTTGCAATAAGATTCCTCATAAAATAACTTAATGACCAACATAAAATCATGATTTTCTTTCTTAATATCGTTCGATTTTGAGCGTCCCTGATGAAGATTATTCCAGAGACGTGTCGTGCGCACTAAATTTAATATCTACTTTTCTTTTCTTTTTCTTAACATGGTACATAACTTCCTATTAATTCTTACTGCAAAAATGTTGAAAATTGTAGAATTTAATACAAGTGACAAATTGATATATCGGCAATGAAGATAAAATTGAAAATTTTCCTACAAGTGTAATGTCCCAGTTATAAAGGTTACTCTATGAAATCAAAAGTGATAAAGAGATTTTAGTAACTTTGTTTTGAATATGTAATTAGTAATATGGTGGATATATGAGAAGTGATGAACATTTTTACTTAGATACGTAAGAACATATTCCATAGACAACACATCTAACAAAACCATTATATATGAAATTTGCATCATAACAAAAATTTATTAAAACTACAAAAATATATTCTATGACACTATGTCCGACGAGACGATACATTATTATGCTGTAAGTTATTTGTAAAAATTGTCTTAAAATCGGCTAAATTTCTTTGAATTGAATATCACAGATCATCAATCATGGCATTGGGATCATTATCACATGTGTTTCCTGATGAAGCTCTCGATTTCCTTCTGGTTGTTGATGGTCTCTCTGTTGTGCTATAATTATAAAACATGTGTATCACATTAGGAAATAGTTTCTAGAAGTTATTAATTATTTACAGTAATATCTGAATGTCAGAGTTAAAAAATAGTACACAGTTAAAAATGTCATTCATGATCTGCATATCTTTTGTACATTATGTTGGAATCAAAAGATAAAACATGAAAATGCATGCATCAGCTATTAGAATAATACATTACTACCTAATGGGTTCCAATTAAATTTTCTGTATTGTTCACTTGAAACCAAATCCTTTCTTATCAAAATTAACGTTTGAAAAACTGATTGTTCTAATGCAACAAAAATCATGATTTGTGTACAAAATTATTAGAATAAACTTGTTAAACATTTATCAACAATTCTTTTTGTAAACAAGATGTTGCATGCTACGTCGTGCTAAGACTACCCCCACTCGTTCATTTGTAAGTCGCACGGTAAACAGGAAGTAGATGTGCAGTAAACCTGGAAAGGGGAGACACGGTACAAGTCACCATGCCAAAGCCATATATCAAATATAAAATCATTTCTTCTAGTAGAAGCTGAGACAACTGTTATGAAAGTTTTCATTACGGCAAACATGAAAAATTCTAAGTCGCACTGTAAACAGGAAGTAGATGTGCGGTAAACCTGGAAAGGGGAGACACGGTACAAGTCACCATGCCAAAGCCATATATCAAATATAAAATCATTTCTTCCAGTAGAAGCCGAGATATCTGTTACGAAAGTGTGAACAGACGGACAAATGGATGGACGGACGGACGGACAAGGTGATTGCAATATAGCCCCCTCTCTACGAGTGGGGGTATAATAAATAAATATTTAATTAGGCTCCAATCCTATATATTCTCATGATGGAATCTGGCTGTCTGTTAACACAAACACACAATTATTTTGTCTAAATTCAATTGCTGTGACATAATTGAACACTGCTTTAAAAGGGGTTAAACAAATACAGTCCACTTATAATGAAATCAGTTATAATGAAAAATCAGTTATATCGAAAAGATTATTTATCTCGAGCAACTCCCTGGAGTATTACTCTTGAGCAACTCCCTGGATTATTTATCTTGAGCAACTCCCTGGATTATTTATCTTGAGCAACTCCCTGGAATATATACCAGGTCTGGTTATATTGAAATTTGACTTGTGTCTCCTTAAAATTTCACTATATATAGACTAGACTGTAATAATTTAAGCATGAAAGACAATTCAAGGACTT
The DNA here is from genome assembly GCA_963680875.1 of Bathymodiolus brooksi. Lineage (NCBI taxonomy): Eukaryota > Metazoa > Mollusca > Bivalvia > Mytilida > Modiolidae > Bathymodiolus > Bathymodiolus brooksi. Next base: position 83,627,635 of record OY804585.1, on the reverse strand, counting down.
AAAAATTTACCTTGAATTGGAACCTTTTGATGACACTTTAGGTAGAACTGGTTTGGTATTGGTTGTTTTCTTGTTGGCCTCCCTGTTACGTCTTGGTCTGAAAAATAGATGTAGCAAAAATGAACATCAGACTTTCTAATCTTCACCAAAAACATCTATAAATATGTGAAAAATGGCAAGATAATGCCCATATGCCAACATTTATTAAAAGAGGTGGATTTCCCCCATGTGATCTCTTGTTTCTTGAAAAGTAGGGTCACTAACTAGTTAATCTGGTTCTTGAACAATTGTTTAAAAATTTCAAACATAGAAAACTTAAAGTTGAAACCAAATTTTAATTTGTGTGAAGTGTTTGCTTAAAGACAGGTTTCATCATACAGTTGACTCTCATTGTCTCGAACTCGGTTGACTCGAATTTTCGGTTGAGTCGAATTTTTATCGAAGTCCCGAACTTCGTTGTGTATAAATATATATAATTTGACTCCTGTTGAGTCGAATTCGGATGAGTCGAAATTTCGGTTGTCCCGAATAAAAGTTTTGGTCCCGAGATGTAGAAAGCCATATTATTTACATTCGTTAAGTCGAATTTACCTGTCAAAACATGTGTACTACCTTGGGATTAAAATCGGACCACAGGTGAAACATCCGGTCATTGACTTTGACATTTTTACCTTAGGCTATTTCACATGTTTATTTCACAATCTGTCAGATTAATTAGTGATAATATTTGAATTGGCTTGGTATTTAGGTTAGATGTGTACAATAAAAAATTATTGATTCGTAATAAGTGCGCTTGGGTCGGCATACATCAATGAATATGAAAAGTACACAAAGGAAGCATTTTATCTATTGAATTATTTGTCGGAAATTAATTTTGATTAAAGAAGAATAGTTTTCATCTACACTTTATTGAATAATAAAAACACACAATTTATTGTAAATAAACAGTACTGCACAAAGAAAAATATGTCATGATGGGTGAAGTTTAATGACAATGCAACAGCTGAAAAACCATAAACATATTCATACACACAAAAAAAGATATCTAGAAGTTATCAGTCGTTCCGCAAGATTCAAAGAATTTAACAGAGAGAAAAAAACAGCAACAAAAACATCGAATATGTTTAAAATCGTTCCGAGAATAGGCACATGCGATGCTGGTTTTAGCTCTTCAAAATTTCGCTCAAGTTGTCTCCCTTTCGTCGTTAAACAAACTACACTTCCGGTATTTTCGTAGCTCCTCTTGAGTCGAACTATGGTTGACTCGAATTTTTTCCATGGTCCCATCGAATTCGAGATAACGAGAGTCAACTGTATATGCTTCACTTCATTTGACTGGAGTTTTGTAAGATATCAGACTTACAACTGAATTGAATCGGAAATGTTTCTTAAAATATTTCCTGTTTTCCTAATGACTTCTTGTTCCTTGCCTCAGTTCCAGTAATGAATAAAATACAGCCAAACTTATATATTAGAAAAATGACAATTAATATATTAAAGGATGAAAAGGTTAAATACTGTTAATTGTTTGTTTGATGGTGTTTTAACGCCACTTTTAACAATATTTTAGTTATATCGTGGCGGTTAGTTTTATTGATAGAGGAAACCGGAGACCCGGAGAAAACCACCACCGACCTGTTGCATGTCACTGACAAACTTTATCACATAATGTTGTACACCTCGTCCTGATCGAGATTCAAACTCACAACATCAGTGGTGATAGGCACTGATTGCATTGGTAGTTGTAAATACAGCCACGACAGCCTCTAAATACTGTTAAACTGATACAATGAGATAAACTTTGAGTGACCGCTGACCGCATTAGTGAGGTGACCATTTATTTGAGTTAAACCTGTCGTTTCCAGCAGGTTAAGACAAGTGTGACTGTAAATACTAGTATTTTTCTGAACATGAAACTGTTCTACAAACCTAGCAACAATTGCTGGTTTATCTTCATTTTCTTCCTCCAATACTAGAGAGTCATCATCTAATGATTTCTTATCTCCCTTCCTTGCTCTTTTGCTTTGTTTTATTATCTAAAAAAATTGAGTAAATGCATATACATTATACCATTTCATGAAGTTCAAGATCAGTTGTAGATATGATATGATATTCAAGAACAATATATGCTCTAGCTTTTGGATATTTTTTTTATACCATTTTAAAATTTTTTTATTTTTTTTTTTATACCATTTTGATATCAGTGAACCAATAACATCAATAACATGCTATTTCAGAATACAACATCACGAAAACAGGGTACAGGCTACTTTGTGATTCAGACGAAAAAGTCGCCATGTGGAGATTGATGATTCTGACTTCGCTTAACTTTCTGATCAAAGCTGAAGCTGAAGTTGCCTTGATTTTTTGACATGTCATCCAAGTGTTTGGCATTAATGATAGATGAAAATGATAAAATTGTGTTATTCAATACTATATCAGTTTAAAGAAGCATTTTATTCCGTGTACATGAATTTTATAAATCGTAAACATAAATGCAAGGGAAGGTGATTTGGACTGTGTCATATAATGAGAAAATTCTAGCAAAACAGATTATCACTGATATTCTAATTCAATCTGTGCACAAAAGCAAAGTCTTAAGACCAATAGTGTTAAACCTTTTTAATCAACCCTGACATGTCAAAATTCATTGATACATATTGGGACGTCTCAAGCTTTGAGTTGACCACATTCAATCTTGATTTGTTATTTGTGTGACTAAAAACTGGTTTAAAACTGCAAAGGATCTGGGTAGAATGATAAGGTGATTGTTGTTTTATGCCATGTGAACAATCTTTCAGTGACTTTATAGTTAGAACAAGATACTTTTTGATGATATGTTGATGCCGGCTAATTCATAAAACAACAGAGATGGAAGTCAGTTGAACTTGTAACAAATCTTATGTATCACTTATTGTAGTTTACAAATACTCACCTGTTCATCATCAGTTGTACTATCTTCGTCACTGAAAATAAACGATAATGAGAAACATGTTATCATCAATAGTGTAATTGTTAGTCTGCTCGCCTCAAGTGGGGTGGGTTTGAGTCCCAGCCTGGTAAAACCAAAGACTTGGTATTGGTATTTGTTGTTTCTCTGCTAAGCAAGCAGCATCAAGGAATAAGAGCAATGATTGGTTGGTTCTGAATCGGGAGTGTCTTCCCACAGACTGTTCTTTCAGGGAGCTAGCACTATAAAATCCTAACAAAGCGGACATCATCGTCATCTAATAAAAATGTAACTTATTCTCACCATGATATAGTTAAAAAGAACTTCTCACTTGGCATTAAACAACAATAACTCACTCGCCAAAACCAGAAAAGACAAAAGGTGGCCATTTTTATGACCTCCCTAACCCAACCTGGCTCTGGGAGATAACTTACTAATAACATTGTATTTCCCATTATAGAATAACTGTAGGGTTATGGTGTTTAATGCCATTTTCAATAATATTTCAGTTATATTGTGGCGGTCAGTTATATTGTGGCAGTCAGTTATATTGTGGCGGTCAGTTATATTGTGGAGGTCAGTTATATTGTGGCGGTCAGTTATATTGTGGCGGTCAGTTATATTGTGGAGGTCAGTTATATTGTGGCGGTCAGTTATATTGTGGAGGTCAGTTATATTGTGGCGGTCAGTTATATTGTGGCGGTCAGTTATATTGGTGGAGGAAACTATAATACCAAGAGAAAGCCAACAACCTGTCATAAGTCACTGACTAACTTTAACACATAATGTTGTACCGAGTACACATCGTCTGAGCGGGATTTTAACTCACAACTTTAGCGGTGATAGGCACTGATTGCATAAGTAGTTGTAAATTCAACTACCATACGATCATGATGTCCCCTAGAATAACTGTAATATGTTGAGCAAAGTAAACATGGGTTAGGTAAATACAATCTTGATTCTGTTGAAATGACTAACATGCTTACAATACAGTTGTTTATTGATGCATAATCTGTTTCATTAGTATTGTTTTCAAGTGTGTATATTGTTTCCACTATGTTTTATTAGTATTGTTTTCAAGTGTGTATATTGTTTCCACTATGTTTTATTAGTATTGTTTTCAAGTGTGTATATTGTTTCCACTATGTTTTATTAGTATTGTTTTCAAGTGTGTATATTGTTTCCACTATGTTTTATTAGTATTGTTTTCAAGTGTGTATATTGTTTCCACTATGTTTCATTAGTATTGTTTTCAAGTGTGTATATTGTTTCCACTATGTTTTATTAGTATTGTTTTCAAGTGTGTATATTGTTTCCACTATGTTTTATTAGTATTGTTTTCCAGTGTGTATATTGTTTCCACTATGTTTTATTAGTATTGTTTTCAAGTGTGTATATTGTTTTCACTATGCTTTATTAGTATTGTTTTCACGTGTGTATATTGTTTCCACTATGTTTTATTAGTATTGTTTTCAAGTGTGTATATTGTTTCCACTATGTTTCATTAGTATTGTTTTCAAGTGTGTATATTGTTTCCACTATGTTTCATTAGTATTGTTTTCAAGTGTGTATATTGTTTCCACTATGTTTCATTAGTATTGTTTTCAAGTGTGTATATTGTTTCCACTATGTTTTATTAGTATTGTTTTCAAGTGTGTATATTGTTTCCACTATGTTTTATTAGTATTGTTTTCCAGTGTGTATATTGTTTCCACTATGTTTTATTAGTATTGTTTTCAAGTGTGTATATTGTTTTCACTATGCTTTATTAGTATTGTTTTCACGTGTGTATATTGTTTCCACTATGTTTTATTAGTATTGTTTTCAAGTGTGTATATTGTTTCCACTATGTTTCATTAGTATTGTTTTCAAGTGTGTATATTGTTTCCACTATGTTTCATTAGTATTGTTTTCAAGTGTGTATATTGTTTCCACTATTTGTATCTGTAAAAACTCAGTATTTTATTGTAATTTGTGTTGTTATTGTTTATTTCTTCACACAGCAAAACAATGGTAGAATATGTCCATATGACACTGATCCCCCTCAACCAAGTAACAAGGAGTATAACTCTAGAATCATAAGAATAATAATCAAATTCCAACATGACCTGTGTATTGTGGTCAAAACATTGTTTAATAAATTTCATACTATCTGCATAATCAGAACTTAGTTATTGGACAGAAACGTTTTTTTTTTTTGCAAATAAAGGGACATAATTCAGACAGATTGACAATAATATTTTACCTGTAATTAAACTACTAGCAGGTCTTTTTTGACTCTGAGTTTCTATTCCTGATGGCCCTAGATTTGAGTTAATTCAGATAGACTGACAATAATATTTTACCTGTAATTAACATTCTTCGCAGGTCTTTTTTGACTTTGAGTTTCCATTTTTGATGGCCCTGGTTTTGAGTCGTCTACATCATTCACAGCTGGTTTTCCTATATTAGCAAGAATAACAGAGTTAAATTTTTTTTACAAGAAATCCCTTCAATGAAGTTGTATATGTCTAATTTAAGTGTGAACGACACGTTTCTGGAATAACCTTCATCATGTACTGTCAAAGGCGAAAGATTTAAGTGATGAATTACATGATATTGTTTAGTATTTAACATATATTTGGCCATCTGACAGATTGACAGTTTCAACAAAAATCAGCAAAACCTATAGCATATGTCATATCTTTTATCAAAGTTCAAAGTTCAAAGTTCAGCTCCTTTACGGGGAAATGTGGCTCTATAGGTTCATTTTACGCCCCTATGATTTATTCCTAGTTGCAGCAGACATTTTTGATATAATTTTGGAAATAGACATCCTAAGGATGATTCTTGGCAACATTAGTTGAAATTAGGCCAACGGTTTCAGAGAAGCGTTTTGCAGAAGTTTATAATGTATAAACGATGTCTTACACAAAGTCAGGACAAGTAATGGCAATAGCTCATATGACCATTTAGTTAAGTACATGTAGTTATGTGAACTAAAAAGTATATGCTAAATAATAGTAACAGTAACCTTGGATGTTCAAGTGCTATCATTACTGTAGTCAGTTAATTTACAGAGCTCCAGATAATTTTCAAGTCCAAAGGGTTATTACCCCCTACTTTTGAAAATGATGCATATTTGCATATTTCCTTTGCACTGTTGTACTCTCTACTTCAGAAAAGATTGCTTACATGTACACTTTTAAAATTATGTTGGACACAAGTGTTATTCAATAAACACAGGATGCAAGTGAAATGTATATCTCTGTTTAATTTGACACGATTGTGTCATGTTTATTAATAAAATGTTGTAAATATTTTGTTTTTTGCTCGTCGACTTCGGCAGTTTTCACAGCCGTGTTGATAATGTCATCAATGATTCCTTTAACTATACTGTCACTAGACACAGATGAAACTGTCAGGAACTTAAAAAAAAGTATATAATTTTCCGTAGCGCGCTTATTCATGTTCTTGCTCATTTTCAACAAACAACATGTTCCCAAATTCACTTTCGTTTTAGTTCTTAATTAAACCGCAGTTATTTGTAATATTGACCGCGATTGGATGATTTATCCTAAACATCCAATCAGATCTCTTTTGACATCGATGCTTAGAAAGGCAAACATTCGGTACCCCTCGGATGTATACACTTTCTCTTTCGAAAAGTATATAGAGAAGTAATTACGGGGAATTTCTCAAAGTCAAAAATGTATTGTTTATGTACACGATGTATTATCGTCAACAGCGTACAAGTACGCTACGAATTTGGAAAGTTTGCTTACACAGCAATATGTATGCGTAAATGTACACTCTGATCTGATAATACATGCGTTTTTACTCGTTTTCATAGCGTAAAAAACGCCAATACGCAGCTTATCTGGAGCTCTGAAATTAAGCATTCATTAACCCTACTTTAGTACTCTACATAATTACATAATGTTGTTTTCATTCCTTTAAGAGTGTGTAGTGAGTTACAATGAATCTTTGCACTATTTTAATTGTTTTTTTATTGTTTCTGTTTGACTGGTGGCTATTTCCATATTCACAAGATTACTAACCTCCAGACTGTATCAAATCTCTTATTTTTTCCTTTTTACTGTTCAGAATTGCTACAAACTAAAACAAAAGAACCATAGGTACAATCACTTTTGAATTAATATTAAAAAAAAAAAATTCACATCGTAAATTTGAAAAATGTAACATTGTATAAAAACATCACATGAAACAACATAGACAAGGCTATGGCGGTGTCTTATTTATGTTCAATGGTTTCAGGCGAGAGGTGATTTTTCATTTTGTTGATATTGGTGGAATTGTAGACTATTGGGTTTAATAATTATTTTTCATAACGTCTGTATTAAATGGGCATGTTATTTTTTGATATGGTTCTAATTGTGTGTTATGGTATCACAATACAAGCTATACATTGTAATTCTTTAAATCTAGCACTTTCTTCCAAATAACAAACCATAAAGTTTCACCTCTACAAATTTGTTTACAGTAAAATGTGTATTGAAAATGATCCAAATATTGCCAATGTTTCTATATGTGTCTAAAAATAGAAAATCCAACAATTTCTCTTCATAAAATAAGTGACATTCATAAAGAATTTCTTACTTTAGAGTATAGGTCTGTTTCTAATTCTTCTTTTGCTACAACACACTTGTCTAATCTCTGTAAAAAATTTTTTACAATAATGAATACAATGAACTGTACACAAAATCAATGTCTGTATCATGTATTCAATCTTAAAACATGCATGCATGCACACACACAAGTCTTTGTTATCAGATAATTCGCAAATTCATACTTAGAACTACATGTGCTACCTAGCTAGTATTTTTAGTTGAAAACTTATTTTATGCAGATTTTTTTTTAAATCCTTTTTTATACATGTATCAATCTGTTATGAAAACAATGAAAATGTTGCATGATCTTGAAACAAATACTGAATCCAAGTCAGCAAGTGAGATGTTCCATGCTGTTTATTATTTTTTTTAAACTTCCACATGTACATACCTTTAAAGCATTAATTCTTTCTAGAGATAATCTATCATTATCTGTCTGTAAAGTTGTTATTTCTGTTTGTTGAGATTTAGCACAATCAATACAATAATTAAAGACAGATGAAATTGCATCTTCTGGAGAGGTGAAGGTCTTCAATAAAGCTTTACCTAACTGAAACTATTAAAAAAACAATCAGTTTAGCTATAGTATACATCTGTTTGTTCTAATTGATGTAAGAGTAAAATTGAAGAAAATCTGAAATAATATTACAATCTTCATACACTTCGACTTGCATTGTACGAAAAAATTCTTGAAATATTTAATTTAATTTAATTATTCATATAGTGAGGAATACTTTCAGCTAATGACCACTAGGTACTCCCTTTCACATAAATATGAATATACATCATAAAAGCACAATAAACACAATAACCTGCACTTGCGCTATGTGAATTTTACTCCTGTCTTTGGCCAAGTGCAAAATGGTACATGGTCTAGCAAGATCAAAGGAGAGGGCAACAAATTTTCTCATAATTAGTAGATATTTGAACCTTGTTATTGTAAAAAAAAATCAAAGGACAATTTGATAGAAAATAAAAAATTCACAAGTTTATATAACATTAAAATTTTGAACAGATTATGGGGGAAAATATATGTTAGTCATTAAGCTTTGCCAGAGAGAGGATCCTTTTGCCTTCCTTGAATGGAAATAATTAATGGAAAACGTAGTTGGAAATGTGTAAACTTTCTATTAGAAGCTTTATACAAGTATACATGTGCCTTCCCCTATCCCCTTCTAAAATTTAGTAAATAAAATTCTGGCAATGATTATAAAAATACTCTAAGAACCCCCCCTAAACGGTATCCAAAAAGAAAGTGAAGTTAAACAATAATGGTTGACAAAACAATGAAAGAAAGGGAAATAACTTCCAGTGATATCTTCAGCAGGAACATGTTTCTTCTAAACTAACAGAAACAACGGAAGAAACAGGAAATAACTTACAGTTATATCTTCAGCAGGAACATGTTTCTTCCACACTAACTCTACAGCATTATCTTTCTTATGTTTTACTTGATAATTAAAAACAATATCACTGCCTCCAGACTTGGTCAATGCTTGGAGTGTTTCTTTGGTAAATGTATTCAGGTCCATTTTTATGTTCAGCCTAAGATTGTCTAAATCATCTTCAGAAACTAAAATAGAATAAGATCCAGATTATTACCACTAAGCTTAAGATGTACTTTATTGTAGCATATTATATAGTAGATTATTCAAACCTTGACGTTTAACCCAAAAAAAAAAAATCAATTTTATTTTGTAATCGCTGCTTAATATTAAACATTTCCATTATTCAAGTATCGTTGTTTCTCAAGATCTAAACCTAAATGTTATGGTATTTCTTTTCAAAAAAACCCAAAAACAAAATGTAATACAAAAATGTGTTCATACATGTATGACACGGATGTCTCTATCTGTTTCCAGTGAAAGTAAACCGACGCAAAACTCCAGAACGGAAAATGTGGTAAAGTCTAAAATCTAAGTTGGTCTTCCTCTTATGGTTCCTGGCCTTGTCTTGTGTATATATTTCAAATAATTTGCCTTAGGAGAACTTAAGTAATTGAGCGGAAACAAAACGTGGGATGGAACTACAGACTTACATAAGGGCATGGGTAAAACTTAAAGCCCTTGTCGCCTAACAAACAAATCATTGACAAACTAATTATAATTACATAATACATGGACATTTTAATTTTTACATAACACTATGGACCAAGACAATCTCACCGTGACCTTTCCAGACATCTAACCCATTAATCAATGTCAGTTTAAATCCAGACTTCCCATCTTCTTTATATTCTGTTTGTAAGAAATATGTACTTCCATCATGAAGATCCAGTCGCGCTAATGATTTCATTGTTTTAGAAAATCTGAAAAAAGGGGGAAAAAGAAGCTAATACAGTAGTCCTTGCCCTTTGGAGTGAGTGGGTGATTGTTGTTTAAAGTAAAGTATCAAATTTTCAGCCATGATATCATGGCGAGAACAATTTACACTAGATGATCATGAGATGATAATGGATGTCCACTTTGTGCTAGACCAATACACTTAGTTGGATTTGTATGGTGCTAGCTCACTAAAACAACAATCTGTGGGTAGACATGTCGCTCCACTTGGTGACTTTGTCTCGATTCTGAGAAAACCAGTATTTACTCTTACCCCTTAATTTGCTGCATTACTGCATGCTTTGCAGAGAAGCAACAAAAAACCCATTTTATAGTCTTGCCACACTTGGTTTGACCTAAGTGATGATCGTGGTGCAGGAACTTCTGTTCACCCCTGGTTTTCAGTGAGGTTAGTGTTACTCAATTTTTTTAAAGTTTCTGTGTAATGTTTTATAAATCAATGTTTGTCTTATTATTTAAAAAAAATAAAATTGTATTGACTGTCCTTCGATTTACGGCTTTTAGGCGATTACCCCTTTACTAGGGTTTAGCTTAATTTTGTATCTTTTTTTAACTAGGGGCTGTCATGGTTGTATATAGTCCGAGATTACTCTGTCGTCCGACGACATTATATATTTTTGCTAGAGCAGTCGAACGTCAGAGCGCAATATATACGGAAAACAGCGAATTTGCTTCTCCAACTCTGGGTCAGCACATTTCCACGTTTCGTGGCTATCGGATTTTATTTTCTATCAGAAACCCTTATATAAATCGCTTCACCAATCATTTTTCTATTTATTCATAACCATCTTACCCTCAGAAAGTGGTGTTACACTCCATTACAGCACGATTTTGCCTTAGATCCTATGATTTCGACATTTGTCTTCCATTTTTCAAACATTTGTCATGTGACTACGAGAAAACTACGATTACCGCAATGTATCATGGGAGATGATTTGCATATAAACAAACAAACTAATATTTTTATTGCCAATCATAGGAGCCTGTTAAGGCAGAACAATTAACATAAAATTTAATACAGTTGATTATATTGATTGGTAATGATTTTAACAGCAAATTTAGTGAATTACAGATAACCATAAGAAAAAAAAATGTAGTACCTTGTCCAAAAACAAAAAGGGGGAACGTAACACATGCTCTTTCCGAAGCCCGTTGGTAACACTCTGCCATTGAATCTTTTCTTTCCAACACATTCTGTATTATTTCCTTCTGTTCTGCTTTGATCTGTAGATGGACTGTTTGTCCTGCAGAATACGCTTAAATGTATCTTCTTCCATGTGATTTGAATGTTGTTTACGTATGCAAATAATGCTCCAAATAATTTGGCATGCTGCATTAATTAGCTCCCATCATGCAATGCGTTGCTGTCATCAATCAGTTAGTATCGCGAGATCACGTGTGTAGATTCGAAAATGGGAGTCAAATGGCGGAATAATAGGATCTAAGGCAAAATCGTGCTGTAATGGAGTGTAACACCACTTTCTGAGGGTAAGATGGTTATGAATGAATAGAAAAATGATTGGTGAAGCGATTTATATAAGGGTTTCTGATAGTTAATAAAATCCGATAGCCACGAAACGTGGAAATGTGCCGACCCAGAGCTGGTGAGGCAAATCAGCCGTGTTCCGTATATATTGCGCTCTGACGTTCGACGGCTCTAGCAAAAATATATAATGTCGTCGGACGACAGAGGAATCTCGGACTAGGTTGTATAGTAGTTGGATTTCCAACTACCTGCGCAATCAGTGCCTAATATCACCACTAAAGTTGTGAGTTCGAACCCCGTTCATGGCGAGGTTAGTCCGAGATTCCTCTGACGTCTAACAGCTTTTATGGATTTGCTGTAGCCGTGTCGAGGTGTACTCGATACAACATTATGTGATCAAGTTTGTCAGTGACTTGTGGTAGGTCGGTGGTTTTCTTCAGGTACTCCAGTTTCCTCCACCAATAAAACTGACCGCCACGATATAACTGAAATGTCGTTGAAATTGGCGTTATTAACACCACACCGCCATGATTTATAAACCCAAGTCCAACCTTAAACTTTTCTGTACTTTCTTGGATTAGGTTTATCAACAGGAAAAGCTACAGATCACCTAAAATTAATATTTACAGATAGGTGATTCAATGGACTTACGTACGACTATGATCAAATTGTCATTTGATAAAAATGTTTGAAACCTTTGCCTATTTGTAATTTTTATATGAAAAGTAAAGGGTTCCTGTAGTATAGGGGAAAGGAATGTTTATTGCTGTCTCAACCAATCTCTATGCAACATTGTAAATTCTAGAAATGCTCCGAATAATATACCGGTAGCCCTACATGTATTTGTTTTTATTTTTCATCAGTACAGGTATCTATAAATAAGATTGTAAAATTATAGTAAGACCAATATTAAGAACTTGTGCTTTTTAAATCGTGCAGATTTTTCAACATTTGCAAAATGAAAAAAAGTGTAAAAGGGAGTACTTTTTGGAAAAGATGTTTTACAGATTTCTTCCAATATTACTTTCGGAATATCTTTTGTCTATTTATAGAATTTGTACAGTGACAACATGTGAACTAGTACAGATTGCAAGATTATTGAATGCATGAAACTAAAAGAAATTAGAGACACACATGGACACTGGTTTCAGGTACATGGGTATGACAATTTTTAGCTGTGACATACATGTGTATCTTGTAGAGTGTAATTTCATATGTGCCCACACTGACCACTGGCACAACACAGCAACTTGTTAGTACAAGTATCTGACATTATATCAATAGCATTGGGTTATGCTGTTGTGGGGTAAGAGTGCTTGGCAATGGGGAAATGATAAAGGTAAATATGATTCCCATTGACCAACGATCTCCATGACTGTCGATCTTCCCATTGTCATTGACCACCACTGTGAGTGTGAATTCTGGGTTAATTACTCTATACTTAGGCAATTGCATTGCATATATGCCATTTGACATCTTGAATGGCAGACAAAATTTACAGGGATTTACGTTGCATCATAGTAGCCACAGGATGATCATGCTAACTGAGTCCATGTCCCTCTGTCCCTGGCTGGTAGCCCTATATATTATTTGTTTTTCATTTTACTAACTCATCTTTCTGGATTTAACTTGTTAAAATTATTCCTCAATTTTTTTTCTATAATGATTACCTGCACGATTTGTCACATGTCCATAAATCTGTGCAAACAGAATTTTGAAAAGAAAGTTTAAACAGTGATGGTCACCAATACCACCAATATCAACAAAATGAACAACCACCTCTAACATTGTGGTGGGGTAATATATATCTGTTAATGGAATCCCAACCTTCTGATAATGGGATCTCCAATGACAATACGGATATTAATAAACAATAAAAACCTACACAGATTCCCTTCCACTCAAAAGCTCATACACTATCCCAAAAATGAATGAACAGCATAAACATAGATAGTACAATACTAGGGTCAGTGAATGAATGAACAGCATAAACATAGATAGTACAATACTAGGGTCAGTGAATGAATGAACAGCATAAACATAGATAGTACAATACTAGGGTCAGTGAATGAATGAACAGCATAAACATAGATAGTACAATACTAGGGTCAGTGAATGAATGAACAGCATAAACATAGATAGTACAATACTAGGGTCAGTGAATGAATGAACAGCATAAACATAGATAGTACAATACTAGGGTCAGTGAATGAATGAACAGCATAAGCATAGATAGTACAATACTAGGGTCAGTGAATGAATGAACAGCATAAACATAGATAGTACAATACTAGGGTCAGTGAATGAATGAACAGCATAAACATAGATAGTACAATACTAGGGTCAGTGAATGAATGAACAGCATAAACATAGATAGTACAATACTAGGGTCAGTGAATGAATGAACAGCATAAACATAGATAGTACAATACTAGGGTCAGTGAATGAATGAACAGCATAAACATAGATAGTACAATACTAGGGTCAGTGAATGAATGAACAGCATAAACATAGATAGTACAATACTAGGGTCAGTGAATGAATGAACAGCATAAACATAGATAGTACAATACTAGGGTCAGTGAATGGTTGTACCGTAGTTAACTGACTACTAGATGAACAGCATAAACATAGATAGTACAATACTAGGGTCAGTGAATGCTTGTACCGTAGTTAACTGACTACTAGATGAACAGCATAAACATAGATAGTACAATACTAGGGTCAGTGAATGCTTGTACCGTAGTTAACTGACTACTAGATGAACAGCATAAACATAGATAGTACAATACTAGGGTCAGTGAATGCTTGTACCATAGTTAACTGACTACTAGATGAACATCATAAACATAGATAGTACAATACTAGGGTCAGTGAATGAATGAACAGCATAAACATAGATAGTACAATACTAGGGTCAGTGAATGAATGAACAGCATAAACATGGATAGTACAATACTAGGGTCAGTGAATGAATGAACAGCATAAACATAGATAGTACAATACTAGGGTCAGTGAATGAATGAACAGCATAAACATAGATAGTACAATACTAGGGTCAGTGAATGAATGAACAGCATAAACATGGATAGTACAATACTAGGGTCAGTGAATGAATGAACAGCATAAACATAGATAGTACAATACTAGGGTCAGTGAATGAATGAACAGCATAAACATAGATAGTACAATACTAGGGTCAGTGAATGCTTGTACCGTAGTTAACTGACTACTAGATGAACAGCATAAACATAGATAGTACAATACTAGGGTCAGTGAATGAATGAACAGCATAAACATAGATAGTACAATACTAGAGTCAGTGAATGAATGAACAGCATAAACATGGATAGTACAATACTAGGGTCAGTGAATGAATGAACAGCATAAACATAGATAGTACAATACTAGGGTCAGTGAATGAATGAACAGCATAAACATAGATAGTACAATACTAGGGTCAGTGAATGAATGAACAGCATAAACATGGATAGTACAATACTAGGGTCAGTGAATGAATGAACAGCATAAACATAGAAAGTACAATACTAGGGTCAGTGAATGCTTGTACCGTAGTTAACTGACTACTAGATGAACAGCATAAACATAGATAGTACAATACTAGGGTCAGTGAATGAATGAACAGCATAAACATAGATAGTACAATACTAGGGTCAGTGAATGAATGAACAGCATAAACATGGATAGTACAATACTAGGGTCAGTGAATGAATGAACAGCATAAACATAGATAGTACAATACTAGGGTCAGTGAATGAATGAACAGCATAAACATGGATAGTACAATACTAGGGTCAGTGAATGAATGAACAGCATAAACATAGATAGTACAATACTAGGGTCAGTGAATGAATGAACAGCATAAACATAGATAGTACAATACTAGGGTCAGTGAATGAATGAACAGCATAAACATGGATAGTACAATACTAGGGTCAGTGAATGAATGAACAGCATAAACATAGATAGTACAATACTAGGGTCAGTGAATGAATGAACAGCATAAACATAGATAGTACAATACTAGGGTCAGTGAATGCTTGTACCGTAGTTAACTGACTACTAGATGAACAGCATAAACATAGATAGTACAATACTAGGGTCAGTGAATGAATGAACAGCATAAACATAGATAGTACAATACTAGGGTCAGTGAATGAATGAACAGCATAAACATGGATAGTACAATACTAGGGTCAGTGAATGAATGAACAGCATAAACATAGATAGTACAATACTAGGGTCAGTGAATGAATGAACAGCATAAACATGGATAGTACAATACTAGGGTCAGTGAATGAATGAACAGCATAAACATGGATAGTACAATACTAGGGTCAGTGAATGCTTGTACCGTAGTTAACTGACTACTAGCTGCTAAGAAAGTAGAATCTGTTGGTTAAAGACCATTACTTGTGGGACAAAAAAAAACATAGCTGTTACTTCTAACATATAACCATCTAACAAAATTAATGGTGTTCTTGGGAGACCAGGTGTAAATAGGTCACCCATGTATATTATATATATAGAAGTAAACTACGATTTCTTTTTACAGACAATCGACTGAAATGCTGCAATAAATGAAAACAATGACCCAGTTTCTGACCAGAACAACAGCCACCTGTACACCATATAAAGTATTACAGTCTGCTGTAAAGAGCTATGAAGGGTTGATTCAATATGGAACAAGACAACACAGAATTATCAATAAAATAAAACCTATGTTAACATCTGGTTTCCATACTTCATTGATGGTAAAACATGAAGATAATTTTAATGTCTCAGATGAAGGTAAATACATGATTTCCAGTTTTTACTGAAGGTGTTAGGGTTATGGTGTTCAATGTTTCAGTTATATCGTGGCGGTCAGTTTTATTGGTGGAGGAAACCAGAGTACCCGGAGAAACCCACCGACCTGCTGCAAGTCACTGACCAACTTTATCACATAATGTTTTATCGAGTACACCCCGCCTCAGGGTGGGATTCAAGCTAACAACTTTAGTGGTGATAGGTACTGATATGACTAAAGGTAAAATATGATTTCTAGGTTTGACTAAAGATACATGAGTTTCAGTTTCTGAGATGAAGATAAACATGATAAATAAAAATAAATTCTGGTTTGATTGTGGGTAGATGTAAGAACTTTTGTGGTTTCAGCCAAAAGTATTTATGCAAACATAAAGACTTGATGACTAAAGGAAATTCACGATTTCCAGTTTTGACTAAAGGTAAAACATGATTTCCAGTTTTTACTAAAGGTAAAACATGATTTCCAGTTTTGACTAAAGGTAAAACATGATTTCCAGTTTTGACTAAAGGTAAAACATGATTTCCAGTTTTTACTAAAGGTAAAACATGATTTCCAGCTTTGACTAAAGGTAAAACATGATTTCCAGTTTTTACTAAAGGTAAAACTTGATTTCCAGTTTTTACTAAAGGTAAAACATGATTTCCAGTTTTGACTAAAGGTAAAACATGATTTCCAGTTTTGACTAAAGGTAAAACATGATTTCCAGTTTTTACTAAAGGTAAAACATGATTTCCAGCTTTGACTAAAGGTAAAACATGATTTCCAGTTTTTACTAAAGGTAAAACTTGATTTCCAGTTTTTACTAAAGGTAAAACATGATTTCCAGCTTTGATTAAAGGTAAAACATGATTTCCAGTTTTGACAACAGGTAAAACATTATTTCCAGTTTTGACTTCAGGTAAAACATGATTTCCAGTTTTTACTAAAGGTAAAACATGATTTCCAGTTTTTACTAAAGGTAAAACATGATTTGCAGCTTTGACTAAATGTAAACATGATTTCCAGTTTTGACTAAAGGTAAAACATTATTTCCAGTTTTTACTAAAGGTAACACATGATTTCCAGTTTTGACTAAAGGTAAAACATGATTTCTAGCATTGACTAAAGGTAAAACATGATTTCTAGCATTGACTAAAGGTAAAACATGATTTCTAGCATTGACTACAGGTAAAACATGATTTCCTGTTTAGATTAAAGGTAAAACATGATCTTCAGTTTTGACTAAAAGTAAACATTATTTCCAGTTTTGACTAAAGGTAAATTCTTGATTTCCAGTTTTGACTATTATCTTATTTTTTCAGTACCATTACATAATTTTTGTTATCTTTTGCAGATGAGAAGTTTTTAGAGGACAAGGAATATGTTAATGTTCTTAGAGAATACCATAAAATTCCTAATACAGGTCACAGACTATTTGTAATACATCCAGGTATAGTCAATGCTCTTACCATAAAATTTCTAATACAGGTCACAGACTATTTGTAATACACCCAGGTATAGCTGATATTCTGACCATAAAATTCCTAATACAGGTCACAGACTATTTGTAATACACCCAGGTATAGCCGATGTTCTGACCATAAAATTCCTAATACAGGTCACAGACTATTTGTAATACATCCAGGTATTGTCAATGTTCTTAGGGAATACCATAAAATTCCTAATACAGGTCACAGACTATTTGTAATACACCCAGGTATAGCTGATATTCTGACCATAAAATTCCTAATACAGGTCACAGACTATTTGTAATACACCCAGGTATAGCCGATGTTCTGACCATAAAATTCCTAATACAGGTCACAGACTATTTGTAATACATCCAGGTATTGTCAATGTTCTTAGGGAATACCATAAAATTCCTAATACAGGTCACAGACTATTTGTAATACACCCAGGTATAGCCGATGTTATGACCATAAAATTCCTAATACAGGTCACAGACTATTTGTAATACACCCAGGTATAGCCAATGTTCTTAGAGAATACCATAAAATTCCTAATACAGGTCACAGACTATTTGTGATACATGCAGGTATAGTCAATGCTCTTACCATAAAATTCCTAATTCAGGTCACAGACTATTTGTAATACATCCAGGTATTGTCAATTTTCTTACCATAAAATACCTAATTCAGGTCACAGACTATATGTAATACACCCAGGTATAGTCAATGGTCTTAGAAAATACCATACAATTCCTAATACAGGTCACAGACTATAGTCAATATTCTTAGAGAATACCATAAAATTCCTAATACAGGTCATAGACTATTTGTAATATACCCAGGTATAGTCAATGCTATTAGAGAATACCATAAAATTCCTAATACAGGTCACAAACTATATGTAATACATCCAGGTATAGTCAATGTTCTTAGAGAATACCATAAAATTCCTAATACAGGTCACAGATTATTTGTAATACATCCAGGAATAGTCATTTTTATACAAAGGCAAACATTTTTGCAGTCGTATTATGGTATAGGTCTGTCATCATAGTTACTTTCCATCTGTAGACACAAGGTTTTTTCACAATTACGTAAGTTCTATTTGACAGATCCTTCTGAAATGTTAAAATGATGGTCCTTGGAACAGAATAATAGATAAAACTGATTTTTTGGGAATCTAGCCATACCCGTTTCAAAACAAGAGACCAGAAAGTTGTCCTAAATGGTCTTTGCATATATGTTAACGTTATTCACAACCTATTTGAAACTACATGTGTTCTGACATTTTCAACTCTACTTGTCTTGGTTCTATCATGCTGATGTCCATTGTAGCGCTTTCTCAAAATAAATTAAACATAAAAAATTACTAAAAGAAGAAATAGGGTAAAATCTTTGAAAAGTTATTTTGGTAAATTCATTTGTGAATATAGAAAATTGTCATTATTTATGTTATTCTTAATTAAAGTTACCATATATTTTTTCAGCAATTAAATGGGGACCAGATAAGCCAAAGCTTACTACACCAGAGTTAGAAATGGAGGAAGCATGTACACTGGTGAGGACGCTAAAGAATTGGGATTTTGCAGAACAGGTAAATACAGTGAAACCTGTCTAGACTGAACCCTCTTGGGGCTAACTTTTGTGTTCAGAATAGACAGGTGTTCGGTTTATAAAAATTCAATTAGCAAAAATTTCCTACATTGGAACTTGATTTAATGCTTGGTTTATACAAGCTATATACAATTCATAGTCTATGTTTGACAGGGTTTTTATTTTGCTGGTATCGGCAGATTTCAAGGGTTAGGGGTTAGGGTTATGGTGTTAAACGCCACTTTCAACAATATTTTAGTTATATTTTGGAGGTCAGTTTAATTGGTGGAGGAAACAGGAGAAAACCATTGACCTGTCGCAGATATCACTTAAAGTGCTATGTATAAATATAATAAATAAAGTTACTGGTATGTTGACCCACTTTCTTGACAATATGTCTCCCGTGGTGACAGAAAAAGAAGGACAGTAGTCCCCTCTCTTGTAAGGCCACATCTTCTTCATTGAAAAAGTGGCCTTATAAGAAGGGTGGTCTCCCTTGAGGGGGCAGTTTAGTAGTAATATATTATCACAGTGCATCTGAAATGTTACCTTATAAGAGCGACGGAAGGTAGGTTAAGCTTTATATTAGGGCGAAAAAGTAAAATTCACTTTGGCAAATAATAGTATTTTGACCCTGTAAAACATGCAGATAATGATAAAACATGTAGATTTTTGTTTTTTTCTCTTACACAATATCCTAAAAATAAATGTTTGGCAATAAATCAGATTTTAAGTCACAGTTATAAAATGCTATATAGTACCTATTGACATAGAGCGATGCATAAAAAATTAGAAAAGAATATTCATTTTCTGTCTTGCTTAACAAATTTTCGAAGATTGTTACTGCACAGCAAGAATCATCTACAAGTTATGAAGTTGCAAAAAGAAGTATATATGTCTGTTTGAATATTTATTTTCAGCAACAAGGGTTACGGGCACACTGGTTTGGTTTGGTGTATGGTGTTTAGCACCACTTTCAACCATATTTCAGTTATATCGTGGCGGTAAGTTTTATTGATGGAGGAAACTGGAGTACCCGGAGAAAACCACTGACCTTGCCGCAAGTCACTAACAAACTTTATCACATAATGTTATATCGAGTACACCTCACCATGAACAGCGTTCAAACTCTAGTGATAATAGGCACTGATTGCACAGGTAGTTGTAAATCCAACTACCATATGATCACAACCACACGGTCCCTGGCCATGGGCACACTGGTAAATGACCTTTAATTATAAAACTTATCATGTGAAGAACAGGTTAGAAACTCCTAATTAGATTAAATGTTCTTTAGAGAACCATGCAATGTTTCTACATTCAGATTTTTTTTCTAGAGAATTATAAGAGTGGATTCTCATAAAACAAAGCAAATTTTTGGACCAACAAAATTTAAAGAGCTTTCAGACGAAATCCGTAATAAGAAAACAATATCTGCAGTTTTTTTGAATGTCGGCCATCTGAAAACCATACAGATAGCAGAATTTCAAGGACATTGGAAAATACCTGTATTTGATAGGTATTATGTTATTAGTACTTTTATAAGGAATTATTTTATGGTGTTAGTCTTATTTTGTTCATTATATATAACATATGAAAATGCTTTATTTTAATTGGATGATAGGTGTTTACTTAATATGTTTAATTTTGGCAACGGGTGACTATGCCTAGCGACAGGAACTAGATTAGTTTCAAGTGATTTCCCGCAGGCACTATACCTGTGGCATAGATTTTTCCACATTATTTTAATATAATTTTGGCAAGATTTACCTCCGTTAAAATAGACGACGCCTAATATTGATATTGAAATTGAATTACATAAATTACCTGATACATTAGAAAAAAATCCTTTCCACAAATTACAATGTAACCCACTATTATTGAAGAGAGTAAAATAACCGATGCACGATTTGTTTCATTGTAGTTTGATCTCTTTGTTATAACATATATTTATACAGGTTGTATTATTGATATATGGTATATATGGAGGTTAACCATCGTAACTGACATTGACTTTTTTAGTATTTTAGTAATCTTGTAAAGTTGAGAATTTGATCATATTTTTTCCATGACTACAGTTGGCACATGCACTGTTTTCTTTCTTGCAATGCCACTTGGCCCGGGCGGCTCAATGAGTTGGGTAGTTGGATTACCTAACAACTCATACAAGCCTATCACCAATACGGCGTGGTTTCGCGCCCTGCTTTGTAAATTACAAAAAAGGGTGCACTCGACTCGCAGCCGCAAGTGATAAAGTTTATCAGTTGCTTGCCCATGGTCGGTGGTTCTATCCGGGTACTCCGTCTTCTTCCACCACTAAAACTGGTCTCCATGATATAGCTGAAATATTGCTGAAAGTGGTGTGGTGTTAAACACAAAAAATCCAAATCCAAAAACAGTTAGCATTGTCATTTGTTGTAAATTAATCTGTAAATAACCATATTGTATTTTCAAATCACCATATATATAGCAAACAATTCATTGATTTTAATTTCTTTTAAAACCCTTGAAATTTTTAATTTAATCAGATACATGGAGCTCTAGAATGTAAGTACAATTTGAAACAAAAGTAAGTTATCTCTTTTAGGTCCTAACACACAAAAGGGGGGTGGTATTTTCTCTCTTATCTAACTTTGTTATCATCTTATGTGACGTAACTTAATTGGTCATAATAGTTTTGGTTGTGACGTTAACCTTTTAAATCACAGTTCATTGAATTATTTTATGATAGGATCAAGACACTTGATACTTATATGATGATTAACAGTATTTATATATTGTTTCAGATACTCGATTATTTTACAAATTTTTAAAGAACATGCTAAGACCAAGGTTTCTAAGCTTCAAGTTGCCTTGGCAGAGATACCTTATATTAGGTAAGATTTTTTCAAGTTTAATTGAGAAGTGTTGAAAGTGTATAATAAATCCTCATTTCTATTGGATATTGGAACTGTTCTGACAGTGTGGTATTTTTTGTTTTTGATTTTTATTCCTTAGGTATTTCATTCAAATCACTCTTATTCCCATCGTCGGTAATCCAGACCGATTAGTTTCCCATCGTCGGTAATCCAGACCGATTAGTTTCCCATTGTCAGTAATCCAGACCGATTAGTTTCCCATTGTCGGTAATCAAGACCGATTAGTTTCACATCGTCGGTAATCCAGACCGATTAGTCTCCCATGGTCGGTAATCCAGACCGATTAGTCTCCAATTACTCTCCACTCATTACATGTGGATCCATTAATTTTGCAATTTTTTTATGTTTCTGTTATAAATCCACTACCTATAGCAATGTATTGAATTATGGAATACATGATGATGCAATATTTTGTATGAAGATGAAGTACTCCATATTGAATATTTAATCTTCCTTAAATACTTGTTGAATGTTATTTATGTCACGTTGAAGGGGAAGAATGCAAGAAATACAAGCAGGAAAGGAGGATACACAGACAGGACAGGTAGAAATAGTGGGAGGAAGTGGGGTGAAATATATAAAAATCAGGAAGACACTTTTACATGTAAGTAGTCAGTATTAACCTTGCTTAGAAATATGAGATAGCGTCAATGCAATTTGTGTTATTTTTAATGTTTAATTATTTGTTTACTTCTTATTGTAACTCTTGGTAAAATTTGATTTTTGATTTTAAGCTTTCCTTAATTTTTGAAAAAACATTTAAATCATAAGAAACAATATATCATTCGTAATATAAGTGCAGTCAAACCTGCCTTAAAGGGCACCTCTATATAACAAATCATTGTCTATAAACGGCAGTCTCATTTTTCCCCATTAATGAATAGTACTTATAATCTTGACCTGGTTTATCTGGGTTACCTCAGTGTCCTTTATATACAGGTTTGACTGTGGTTATATATTCTCTGAAACACATTGTATTTAGGATGACTTGATTGACATGTAGAAACATCACGTCATCTGTTCCGACATATGCTTTTATAACAACTAATAAAAAAAACATCATAATTAGTCGACATCAACAATAACGGCATAATAGATAGATATTGCGCAATATTCATGACACACATCAGTCTTTACGGTCATAAAACTTTTGAGTATCAGTTTTATGCTCATCCTCAAAAGATGACCAATCAGAACACTGTATCCAATATTTACAGTGTTCTGGTTGGAAGATTTTGGAGTACAAATGTAGAACTCCAATTTATTTTACCGAAAGTCCTGGAAATATTGTGTATTTTTTTTATCTAAATAATATTGTATGTACAAATGTAATGCATATTCTGGTAAAACAAAATATGAAGTTTTTTCTGGGAAGGGAAGACAACATTTAAGGTAAAGACAAAAAGGGTGGGTTTTAAGAATTTAACAAGCAAGGATATGGATGTAAATGAACATGAAAGAAAATTCATTTACAACCCATGTACTTTTATCACTGCTTTGATCTGACAAAATTACTCACATACAAGACAACTCAGATGCTATCTTTAAAAGTTCTTAATTATTAACTTTTTCATGTAGAAAGGATTAGCTATAAAATAAAAATAAAATAAATTGGAAATGTGAATTTTTACCTGTAATTTGTTTTTTAAAATGAATTTATTACAGGAAAGAGAGACAAAGTTGAAGAAGGCCCTGACGAAGGTTAAACAACATAGAAACATGTTACGAAGTAGTCGTCAGAAAAAAGAATTCCCTACTGTAGCTGTTGTAGGATATACAAATTCAGGTAAACAAGATTATAACACCATATATGTAAAATATCTTAAATAGCACGTACAAATGTACAAAGTTTTTTTCTTTCCATAAAACAAATGCATATTTACTCAATTTCGTCTTAATTATATCAAAATACCATACCAAAGAAAGACAACTCTTCCAAATAAGAGAAAAGGGAGATAATATTTTTATTTTCAGCAATTCAGAAATCAATTCTACATGTACCATATTCCTTCTAATTAAAGCCCCCCTTCTAATTAATTCCCCCCTCCCTTATTCTGGCCTATAGAACATTTTGACTTCTAATTAACGCCCCCATTTCATAAAATGTAAACTCCACTTATCGGTACCTAATCAACAACACAGCGTGTAAGAGTTCCCAAAATAGTTAATCTGTCAACATTAAAGAACTAGGCTGCCGCATGTTTTCCCTTTTCTTCGGCAAATTTAATTACTTTCAACTTAAAAGAAAAATTTTATTCTTTATTCTTAGATTCCATTTTAAGTAGCAGTGGGTTTTAGTAAAGTTCTACGTACACGGTAATTATATTCCTATATTGAAAAACTTGTTGCCGGTTACAGTTGCAAATATTTTGCCACCTCTTGAGAAAAAATTTAAATACTTTGCTGTGTTCGATGGGCACGTGTCCTACACATTGTTCTTTATTTCCATCATTTCGAACGAGTTTCACAGCAAATTTGTCATTTGAATTATGTTCTTCTCTGTCACAACGAAGTTTCTCGCCGATCTCGTATGTCCAGATTGATTTATATACGTGATAACCTCGAATAGAACTTTCAAAATTAAACTCCATTTGCTGCTCCATGCACGTTTCTAGATGGAATTTATAAATTAAGGTCAGACCAACCCAACACGCACCGATTAACCGATATCAGAGACATTTCATTAGGTATTGTATATTGACATAGCACGTGTATATTTCTATAGTCTGTTTTATCAAATTAACCTCATCTAACGGCTATAAAAGTCGGAAATTCATTTCTCTATTTGAAGCCCCCTATTTTAAAAATGCATTCGCCCCCGGGGCGTCTATTAGAAGAAATACGCTATGTTACGGTGTGGTCATGCAATACCACCTTCTGTCTGATTTTCCAGCCGATTTTTCCTTTCGATGCACTTTCAACAAAAAATTGTATCGTCTGTGAAAAGTCGAATTTAACATTCTTTCAAAATCAGTTGACGTCCTATTTGAATGAAAAGTTGAACTCTATGAACATTTGGCCATTCAATTTGTTTTTGCCGCAGATGCAGAATCATTTGGAATCAGACGGAAAACTGTATCGTGTGAATTCACCTTTAATTTTACAGTTACTATAAATTTCTCAATCAATCATTGCAGGAAAAACAACATTGATCAAAGCTTTAACAGGTGACGAGAAAATGATCCCAGAAAACCATTTGTTTGCCACGTTAGATGTTACAGCCCATGGCGGTCTACTTCCTAACAAGATGACGGTTGTTTACATGGATACAGTAGGCTTTATCTCTAATCTTCATCATAGATTGATTGATGCCTTTTCTGCAACATTAGAAGATGCTTTAGGTGCTGTAAGTGTTGAATTCTCCAAAAATCTATGCAATTAGTGTCTATCACCACTAAAGTGGTGAGTTCGAAACCCGTTCATGACGAGTTGTACTCGATACAAGATTATGTGATAAAGTTTGTCAGTGACTTTCGACAGGTCGGTGGTTTTCTCCGGGTACTCCAGTTTCCTCCACCAATAAACCTGACCATCACGATATAATTGAAATATTGTTGAAAGTGGTGTTAAACACCATAAACCAAACCAAAAATCCAGGACTGGGTTGCACAAACCTCAATTAGAATTAAATCTGAGTTAAACCTTATGATTAGCAGTGGCCACAATCACAGGAAGGACTTATAATAATCTTGTCATTATATCCTGCAATCATTTGATTTTGAGTGAGTGACTGATTGTTGTGTAAAGCCAAGTGAGCATTTTCCCAGATATATCATGGTGAAAACTAGTTGCATTTCAATGAGGTCATGATGATATCAGCTTTATATCAGACCAACAAAATTAGAAGGATTTTTCTAGTGCTAGCTCATTGAAAGAACAGTCCATGGGTAGACATGTTGCTCAACATTATCCTAATTCTGAGCAAGACAGTCTTTGCTCTTTCTCCTTAATGCTGCATGATGAACGGAAAAGCTGCAAATGTCAATTTTATTGTCTGGTTTGACCCGACTTGAACCTACGATCTACCACACTCGAGACGAGCATGTTAGCTATTATGCCACTATTGCGATTCGTGTAATTTTGAGTACTAATAAAGGGGTCAAGTTAAACTTCAGTGTTATTTTAGTGATGTATCTAATAAAGATTTTCAAGGTACCCAATTGAAATAGAGCAAACAGTAATAAATGAACAGTAACAATAAAGGCATTGGCATGAAAGAGGCCACACAACAGTAACAATAAAGGCATTGGCATGAAAGAGGCCACACAACAGTAACAATAAAGGCATTGGCATGAAAGAGGCCACACAACAGTAACAATAAAGGCATTGGCATGAAAGAGGCCACACAACAGTAACAATAAAGGCATTGGCATGAAAGAGGCCACACAACAGGAACAATAAAGGCATTGGCATGAAAGAGGCCACACAACAGGAACAATAAAGGCATTGGCATGAAAGAGGCCACACAACAGTAACAATAAAGGCATTGGCATGAGAGAGGCCACATAACAGGAACAATAAAGGCATTGGCATGAAAGAGGCCACACAACAGTAACAATAAAGGCATTGGCATGAAAGAGGCCACACAACAGGAACAATAAAGGCATTGGCATGAAAGAGGCCACACAACAGTAACAATAAAGGCATTGGCATGAAAGAGGCCACACTTGAAAACAATTAGAACAACTCTTGTTTCTTCTCTTTTCATTTTTAAAATTTAGCAGTTGGTTTGACCTTTTTGACATTGCAGGATAAACACAATTTACATACATTGTTGTTGAAAATCATATTTATTTGCACTCGCTGCGATACAATCTAGAAAAGCTAGTCAAAGGCTAGTCAAAGGCTCGCTTTTCTACTTGTTTCTGTAGCTTGAACAAATCAATTTTAATTGATTGATTGTTGGTTGCTTCACGTTCATACTTGTATATATATATTGTAGGATATAGTTATACATGTACGAGATATTAGTCATCCAGATACTGAAAACCAAAAGGTCAATGTTCTGAGGACACTTGAAGATAAACTGACCGATAAACAGATGGAGAATATGATAGAAGTCTGTAACAAAGCTGACAAAGTCCCACAGTAAGTATTTATAGAAGTCAAAGGGGACTATAGTTATGGGTGTCGTCTGTGCATCTGTCCCAAATTGGTTTTCGGATGATAACTTGCGAACAAAAAGTTGGATAGAAGCTAGGTATGTAAGTGTATCTTATGAATTTCTAGCTCAAGTTCGATAATGACCATTTTTTGACAATTCTTACCAAAGTTATGCCCCTTTTTGTACTTTGAATTTACTAAATGTTTGGTTTCAGCATGCTAACCTGTGAACAAAAAGTCAGACTGAAGCTAGGTGTGGTATGTAAGTGTATCTTGGGAGTATCTAAGTCAAGATCGATAATGACGATTTTTCAACAATTCTTGCCAGAGTTATGCCCCTTTTTGTACTTGAATTTGTTAAATGTTTGGTTTCCAAATGATAACCCTGTGAGGGAAAAGTCAAATTGAAGCAAGGTGTGGTATGCAAGTGTATCTTATGAATATCTAGGTCAAGTTTGATAATGACGATTTTTCAACAATTTTACCAGAGCTATGACCCTTTTTGTACTTCAAATTTGTTAAATTTTGGTTTCTGGATTATAACTTGCGAGCGAAAAGTCAGGTGTGTGGTATTTAAGTGTCTCTTATGAATATCTAGGTCAAGTTCGATAATGATGATTTTTCGATTTTACGACGATTCTTGCCAGAGTTATATCCCTTTTTGAACTTAGAATATACAGAATTGTTAGTTTCCAGATTATATCTTGTGAATGAAAGATTAGATTGATGTTAGATGTGGCATGTAAGTGTATTTTGTGAATATTTAATTATTTTTTTTTTATATTTATGGTGGAATTTATCTTCACCTCTAATACCACATGCCACATCAAAACCAGATACCAAATATATCCTATGTTTATTGTGCTCTATTTTTGTGCATTTTCAACACTTCTTACCGGTACTTATGTTATTGCAGAATAATTACAATAATTGAAGATATAAAGTAACCTTGGTGTCTTGCGGTAATAGGCCAACGCCCTATTATTGTAATATTATGTAAAGTATATAGGGTCTAACACCAGGAGAGGTGCAAGATAGTAAAATCTGTGACACCCGAGGGTAAGATTTAAATCGTATCGAACGAGGCTTGTCCGAGTCGGATACAATTTAAATCTTACCTGAGGGCGTCACAGATTTTACTTACTTGCACCTTTCATGGTGTTTGACTCATTTTCTCACACCTTTCTATCGTGTCAATGTTTGTTTACTTTTTGTGTAGTTTAGCGCATTAATTTGCGAACCGCATATCACAGGACCAAAATCCCACGTAATAAAATAAAACAAGATTTTAATTTTACTACTTTTGAAAGGGTTCAAAATAATAAAGTTAGCAACTTGTGATAGATTCTACAATAAAAAAAAAAATCCTGCACCTTTTACGGTGTTTGACTCTTTTTCTCATCTCTTTCTATCGTGTCAATATTTGTTTTTTTTTTGAAAATATAGAATGCTCTCCCTTGTTAGTAACCAATGTAAATAGAAAAAAATTACCTCCCTTTGACCAACGTCAAATAAGCTTTTTACAGGTATTTATCGCTGTTGTAGTGGCATATATATAATATATTTATAAAATACATTGTATTTTATTGTGAAATACATTTAAAATACTGCCAAGACACGGATGCATATCTATAAATCGACAGTTTAATTCAACAATGGAAAACAATTTTGCGGGAATAAGGGTGTGTAGCTTGTCTTACCCAGGAACCGGGGTAAGATAGAAAAATCTTTTTCACCTAAATTAACAGGTTACTTTATCCAAGGGGTGAGAAATTGCAATCACATTTTGTCATTGTTCCGTCTTTCGTTGTTGTCTGTAAACCTTTTTACATTTCAAACTTCTTCTTTTTTAAAACCACTGGACCAAATGAAATTAATCTCTGCATTGTATGATCTTTTATCCTACACTTGTTCTATTTGAGCAGTCAAATTGCATTGACTGGATTCATTTTTGTCATATACGGTCACCTGAATAAATTATAGTTTTTCTGGTACCTGGTTCATGTTGAGTGACAGTAAGAAATAGGAACAGTATAAGCACCGACTTCACAGAAGACACCATAAAAAAAACTATTAGAACAACTCTTGTTTCTCCTTTTATTGGACAATTTGGCAGTTATTTTGGGGTTTTTTGACATTGCTGAATAAATACAATATACGAACATTGCAGGAAAGTATAAAATTCAGTTGCACTCGCTGGGAAAAAGTGCAGAATAGCTCGCTTTTCTATCTGTTTCTAAAGCTTGTACAAATAAATTTTATATTTTCTGACAATGTGCATATATTAACTATTTAAAAAGTTTTGTGTTGATTGATAAACAAAGATAGAAGATCTATGGAGAGAAGGGTAAAAAAATATTTTCAAAATTTGTTTTGATATTTTTTATAATTGGTTCTATAGGACTCCCTTAACTAATTTTCATAATGGATAGGCCATTCAAAACTGCCTTCTTTATACAAAAACTTTAATCTCATGTTATTATTCCATATCTGTGTGTTTGACTTAAATACAAAATAATTCAGGAGCGCCCTCAAGGTGCGTCCTGACAGCAACTAGACCAGCTCCCACCTGTATATAGTTTTACCTGTAAATAGTCGGTAGAAGACTGCTGTGTTGCCCGACACTGCGCAAAGTTTTCGCGGAACCTTATACATTCACGTGTGAATCCGGTTCCTAAATTGGAAGAAGAAGAAGAATTGGAGGGCCCGGGTGGCTCAATGAGTTAGGTAGTTGGATTACCTAACAACTCATACAAGCCTATCACCAATACAGCGTGGGTTCGAGCCCGGATTTGTAAATTACAAAAGAGGGTGCACTCGACTCGCAGCCGCAAGTGATAAAGTTTACCAGTTCAGTGGTTCTCTCCGGGTACTCCACCTTCTTCCACTACTAAGACTGATCACCATGATATAGCTGAAATATTGCTGAAAGTGGTGTTAAACACAATAAATCGAATCAAATCAAAATAATTTGAAGAAAAAAATCAATAAAGGTTATTCCATTCAAACACACCTCTCAATTTTGTTTTTATATTTCAGACATATCCTTTCTGATGAGGAGCTTGCTGTGTCTGCTGTGACAGGACAAGGATTAGGTGAATTACTGAACAGGATTCAACAGAAAATGTTTGACGATGAATCTATGTATATGATGAAGAAATTGAGAATTCCCAGCTCAGGGGAACATTTGGGGTAACAACTAGAATTTTTTTTTAAATTATACTGAATTTTGAATTTAGACGAATTTCATCAAAAATGTTTGTTGGTTTGATGGAGAATATATTTGATTGGTTGTCAGTTACATTATGTCCTGGTATCACCAGTTTTGGACAGTCTAACACACAAATCTCAATAAAGTGACGAGAATTGAAGTTTACCATATAAAGCATGAAAAACTGATCCTTTGTATTTGGTTTCTTTTATTGAAAAACAAGTATTTTCTTTCCCTGTCAAATTGGTTGCATGTATTTATTTACTAAAGTATCTGTACCACATCACCAGTTTTTGACAGTCAATATTTACATTATCAAAGCATACCTGATGAAGGTTATTCCAGAAACATGTTGTGTGCATTAAATTAGATATCTACATTTTTATTACTGATTGGATGAAATTTAAGTATCTGTCCAATCCAGATTTGGTTTTCTTAAGAAAGTTTTTTTCTCTCCTTTACCAGAGTTTTATTTGTTAATTTCAGTTGGTTGTGTCAAGAAGCAACAGTACAGGACATACAGACAGACTCCAATGGAAATCTTATTGTAGACGTTATCATAACTAGAACAGCTTTTGAAAAATTTAAAAGTCAGTTTCAAAATCAAAGGACTAAAGTAGATCATTCAAAAATAAAAAGATGATAACAGTCAAGGAACCGGAAGTTTTCTTCTTTCAGTCAATCTTTCTTAGCCACATTTATTGCATTCACTTTGTGTATGTTTTGTAAATCGTTGTTTGTCCTTTTTCTTTTGGCCATTGTGTTGTCTGTTCTTCTTCAATTTATGGATTCTGATTACCTCCCTTTGGTATCTTCAAACTCTTGTTGTGTTCGTTGTCAGGCATCGTTGTTAACATTTCATATATTGATCATCTCCTCTAGAAATACTCGGAGAATGAGTTTAAACATATTTATTCATTTAAGAAAAAGGGTCATGTTTATGGTGTTTAATGCCACTTTTAACAATATTTAAGTTATATCGTGGCACTCAGTTTTATTGGTGGAGGAAGCTGAAACTGGAGTACCGGTAACCGGAGAAAACTACCAACCTCCTGCTAGTCACTGACAAACTTTATCACATAATGTTGTATCAAGTACAACCTCGTCATGAGAAAGATTCGAACTCCCAACGTTAGTGGTGATAGGTAGTTATAGTTATAAATCAATCTACCATATGATACGACCACAACAGTCTCTTTAAGAAACAGTCTACAATATAACACAGATATAAATTTAAGAACCAAGGTAATTATGGCTTGTACTAATCGGTCTACTGCCAACTTTGCAGGAATGGTGATTGTTAAGTCCTCTACAAAAGTTCCTCTTTTTCTTTTGATCCAGCAAAACACATTGTCGTGTGATAATTGTTGTCAAATGAGCAATTATTCAACTATATCATGATGAGAACAAGTGACATTCAATGAGATGATAAGTATGTCGTCTTTGTACATGCTTAATTGGATTTATATAGTGTCGGATCACTGAAGCAACAATCTGCTGATAAACATTTCACTCCAGTCAGACACAGTATCCTGATTCCGAGCCAGCCAGTCTTTGCTCATACTCCTTAATGCTGCATATTTAGCAGAGAAGCAACAAATACCAATTTTATAGTCTTTGGTTTCGGGCAAAACACATTGATGTCATGGTCAGTTCTTCTTTCTGATTGTCCGAATCTTTAAAAATAAATTCTCCCCTGGAACTATATATCTAAATGATTTGTTAGTTGGTACAAATAATGTATGCGAGATGCTCTACAAAAATTCTATAGTTCGCCTTGATCCAGAAAAAAACATGGCAAACATGGGTAATTTGTGTTTCTGATTGGCTGAAAATTGAGATGTATAAAATGACGAAAAATCTAACAAATGTTGACACTAGTGACAAACTTATACCACTCCAAAGACCATCAAGAAATTGTAACACTCTGGCATTCAGCATTCCATCATGCAAAACATCCATACGGAAGGAATCATTCTATCCAAGAACCACCAAGGATTGGAATGCTCTAAAGGACGCCAGTGTTGGGGCACCGAGTCTTGAAGCTTTCAAGGCTTGCCTCCGTCAGTAAGCTGCCAGTGCCGTTTTTAACCTCACTGTAAATATTCCACACATTGTAGTTTTTACATGCGCACACCCAAAGTGGCAGTATAGTCAATCAGATGACGGAGGCCGCTCAACGCAAGAAGATATCTATCATTTGGTTTCTATTCTCCGGAACTACCTATCTAAGTTATTGTTAAATGCATGGTATGTACAGACTGAATATTACCACAACACCGCCATACCATCATACCATCCAATAACATTGGGACAGTGACAAAAATGTGGCATGGTTAAATCTGTTAATGGGATCCCAACCCTCCTGCTCTTGGTAACTGAATCCCTAATACAAATATAAACAAACATAAAAAGAAGTAAGGAACAGACCATTTAACTTGCAGGGAGGGGGGTTATGTTTTTTTTTTCATTCAGAATTTTTTTTTCGGACAACACGGGAGTTAGAATAAAAAAAATTATAGAATTTAACATTAGGTTATATGACAAAAACTCTGAATAAGATTATTTTTTCCTCCTCCACCAAAATCAGAATATTTTTTTCAGCAACATTGGGAATCAGAATATTTTTTGGGAAAAAAAACATACCCCCCCCCCTGTAAGTTAAATGGTCCGTCCCTAATAGATTATCGATAGAGATGTATAATTGTTGCCATCTACTGATGTAAAACATTTAATTAAGAAAGAGAAATCGTTAATTTTCAGTTTCAAGAATCTTAAAACTTTTCTTTAATCTAATTCCAAGGAAGCAAAAAATATGAAAACTTCAAAGTATCACAAATTTATCTAAGTTGAAAGTTATACATAGTACTCTGCATGTTTATATTCAGGGGGTTGTCTACTGACACCATAATCACTTCCCTTTGTGGCGTGATAATGCAGGATAAGTCTGAAAAAGAATAATGTAACATTGACAATGAAATGCACGGACTAGTTTAGCTGTGTATTATGCATTAGGAACAAAACTTACCCAAGACACTAACCGCACCGGTGGTGTAATGGTTAGCATGCTCCCCTCGAGTACGGATGAATGTGGGTTCGAACCTAGGTTGGGTCAGACCCAAAGACAATACAATGGGTATTTGTTGCTTATCCACTAAGCACACATCATTAA
Source organism: Bathymodiolus brooksi (assembly GCA_963680875.1). Classification (NCBI taxonomy): domain Eukaryota; kingdom Metazoa; phylum Mollusca; class Bivalvia; order Mytilida; family Modiolidae; genus Bathymodiolus; species Bathymodiolus brooksi. The sequence goes on along the minus strand of OY804585.1, from coordinate 83,593,971 downwards.
AGAGAAAGAGCAAAAACTGGTTGTCTCGGAATTAGGATAATGTGTCCGAGTGTACGTCCACCCACGGACTGTTGTTTCAGTGAGATAACACAATACACATCCAACTAAGCGTGTTGGTCTAGTACAAAGCGGACATCATCATCATCTCTGACATAGAATGTTACATTGTAACTTGTTCTCTTCATGATATAGCTGAAACAATTTTCATTTTCTGTTAAACAATAATCATTCACTCACTCCGTCAAGATACTAGATTTTCTAAAGATGAGGTTATTCAATGATGTTTGTTTTATTACCTTTCTTTACATCTATCTTTGTTTTATATAAAACTAGCGCGAAGTGTACTCGGTCAGAAACAGAAACAAATCAAAATAAATATATGTAATATAACTCTTTGAGAGAGGAGGTTTGGGCCCATAAAACTAGTTTAATCCCGTCACATTTTATTGAAGTGTATGTACCAAGTCAAGAAAGTGAGTGGTCGTGTATTTGTGTGTTTTGGGTATCGATTTTGCTTCGTTCTTCGATTCTGGTGTTGCATTTTGAAGCTGTTCCGACTGTGGTATTTTGAAGCTGTTCTGACAGTGTGGTATTTTGAAACTGTTCTGACAGTGTGGTATTTTGAAGCTGTTCTGACAGTGTGGTATTTTTAAGCTGTTCCGACTGTGGTATTTTGAAGCTGTTCTGACAGTGTGGTATTTTCAAGGAAGCTGTTCTGACAGTGTGGTATTTTTAAGCTGTTCTGACAGTGTGGTATTTTTAAGCTGTTCTGACAGTGTGGTATTTTGAAGCTGTTCAGACAGTGTGGTATTTTTTTGTTTTTTTTATTGTATTGTATTATCTAACACAATGTAGATGTGCAAAACTTGGTATTAACTTTCTTGTTTTTACTATAAGCGATTGACGAAACAAGTATTTACAATTACGGTGAGGACATGCCTTATGTTAAGCAATGTCTGTCCAAAATGCTTAACTTTTTAATTTACAGAATGTCTTTCTAATTTGCTGAAATTAGAGGACTATTGGCATTCACATGAGAACGAAATGTGCACATCTAATTGCCCGAATCTCTAATTGCATATTAATATATGTAGAATATGTTTGATACCAAACCTCAGTTTAGTAACATTTAACGATTATTTAATCTAGATTAAAAACTGAAGCTGTGTCGTCCACATTGCTACAAAGAGGAGTTTGAAGATACCAAAGGGGAAATCAGAATCCGTAAATCAAAAGGACAACAGACATCACAATTGCCAAATGAAAAAAGACAAAAGGACAAACAACGATCTACAAAACACTACACAGAAAACTAAAGAGCGTGCAACACAAACCCCACTAAAACCGGGGGTGTACTCGATATAGTGGTCGATGTACGTTAAGCAATAACCAATCAATCAATCTTACCTTGAGGCTGGAATGTTTAATGCCTTGGTGAAGAACTCTTGAAATTTTACTGTGTATCCGGGGTTAGCATCTTCACTAAATTTATTTGCCGTATCGATGTCAACAAATGCCATTGGGGCTCTACTGCCATTGTGTATCATCCTGTCTCCGCACGTTACAGACACGTGTATAAGCTAAGAAAAAACATAACAAATTGAATACACTTTTAACATCTTCCTTCAATATCAAAAGAAGAAAAAGAAGAAAAAAACTCGAGATTCACATAAGTATGCATCTCTCATCTGATTACACATGATTAGTTTTTTACTGAATGGCAATTATAATGTTTTAGTTTATTTTGGGTTAGTATAGTAGTGTCTGAGAAGAATATATAACATTTTACATTAGTAGAAGAATATATAACATTTTACATTAGTAGAAGAATATATAACATTTTACATTAGTAGAAGAATATATAACATTTTACATGAGTAGGAGAATATATAACATTTTACATTAGTAGAAGAATATATAACATTTTACATTAGTAGAAGAATATATAACATTTTACATTAGTAGGAGAATATATAACATTTTACATTAGTAGGAGAATATATAACATTTTACATTAGTAGGAGAATATATAACATTTTACATTAGTAGAAGAATATATAACATTTTACATTAGTAGGAGAATATATAACATTTTACATTAGTAGAAGAATATATAACATTTTACATTAGTAGAAGAATATATAACATTTTACATTAGTAGGAGAATATATAACATTTTACATTAGTAGGAGAATATATAACATTTTACATTAGTAGGAGAATATATAACATTTTACATTAGTAGAAGAATATATAACATTTTACATTAGTAGGCGAATATATAACATTTTACATTAGTAGGAGAATATATAACATTTTCCATTAGTAGAAGAATATATAACATTTTACATTAGTAGGAGAATATATAACATTTTACATTAGTAGGCGAATATATAACATTTTACATTAGTAGGAGAATATATAACATTTTCCATTAGTAGAAGAATATATAACATTTTACATTAGTAGGAGAATATATAACATTTTCCATTAGTAGAAGAATATATAACATTTTACATTAGTAGGAGAATATATAACATTTTACATTAGTTGTAAATGGATTGCATCAAGAGTGGGCTGCCCACTTAATTGGAATTTTGTTCAACAACAAAAAAAATTCTGTGTAGAGGACCATATATTTGCTATTCCAGTCAAGTTTACTTTCAAGCGATTCATATAGAGTTGTATGTTAAGCTGTATCATATGGTGGCATTCATCTTGGATTCATGATCCACAAAATGAATTTAACCTTGTAAATACTATATACCGGTCATTCCTGTGCAGTTTCTTTTAAAGTCTATAGCTTCTATATACGTGTAGGTATATATAAGACAATCTAGGGAACATTCCAGACGAGTTTGCCTTTAATTGGTTGAGCGATTTACAAGTAGAACGTTTAACCATAGGACTCTACGATAAACTTCGTCTTGTAATAAGGGCCATATCGGATTTTCAATCAAATATGAAACGTGAGCTGTGTCCAATTCACAACCATGTATAGATTGGCTTCATGTAGCTGCAATATACAGTTAAATCTGCATATGTGGTCACCTCTATTAAGCAGCCACCTGTATTTAATGGCCACCTTATCCTTAGTTTAAACATATTTCATTAATTAATAAATATAGTACAATAAGATAAATTTCAATATGGTATAATATACAATTATGGCCCTCGGAAGAGGTGAATATCCAAAATTGTCAACCCCACTAGAGTTATTTCCCAGAGCATTGTCAAACCCACTAGGGTTATTTCCCCGAGGGCTTTAGCCCGAGGGAAATAACCCTAGTGGGTTGACAATTTTGGATATTCACCGATTCAGAGGGCCGTAACTGTTTTATTATACCGAACAAACAGTTGAAATATACTGTTTAATATTTGAATTGTTTCATTAGGGTTATTCACTGGACGTTGTAATTTTCGAGGGTTATTACACCGTTGAATAATAGGGTTATTCAATGGACATGTGTAATTCTTGAGGTTATTCACCGTTGGCGGCGATTAGAAGCAAAAATATCCAGATTATTTTATGTCATGTGCTTATCTTTTAACCAATAGAATTGATTCTTTATTATGTGAGGAATAATAATACAAATAATTAAAGGGATATCCTTTTAACATGTTTGTAAGTTGTTAAGCATCAATACATTTGTTTGTTGTTTAGCTTCAATGTGTTTGTTTGTTGTTAACCCTAAATATGTTTGTTTATTGTGTCGTGAATTTTGTAATCTCGTTCAGACGAAATTACAAAACGATCCATGTTTAATTGTCCAGTCATGCAATCATTCAAGTGATGTTCTGTCATTAAATTAGTAATATTAATATCACGGTTTTCCCCGAGTTAAACGGGTCAACAATCGAACGCGAAATGATTGTTTAACTCTACATGTTAAACTCGGAAAATCGTGGTATAAATGATTTGTTACATGCAGCCATGCAATATCACATCTAGGTCGTTTATTATTGCACGGCTCTCTGAGAGTAATAAATCTACAGTCCAGATTTAAAGTACAAACATGTATGTAATATTTCGTATCTGTGTGTAATATTTCATAGTTTTTAGCTGTTGGTTACATTCAGCATTCATGTTACAATTTTATTTACTGGACATGTGCCAGTAAATATCATGAATATTTGGATATTCATACTAGTCTATTTTCATCTATTTTCAAGATTCGACATCCTCAATGATACAAATAATTTATATAAAGAGTTTACCTCTAATGGATAATTAATGGTTTCGGACACTTTCAGTGCCACTTTCTCCTCGAAATCTGTTGAAATATCAGCATCTTTTATATTTGTGTGGATTATGATTTTCGGCATTGTCTACAAGAAGGATATAAGAATATTTCACTGTAGGTAACAAAGAATAAAATTTGAGCAAAACAAATAGTAAACCTGAAACGCAAACCTTTTAATAACATAATTTACATAGTTCCGGTCGAAAATTCTACTAACCGTCAACACAATCGTGCCTTCCACAACTCCACACGTAGTTGTCGATGTAACCACCAACACAATCGTACCCATCACTACCCAGATGTAGTTGTCGAAGTAACCACCAACACAATCGTACCCATCACTCCCCAGATGTAGTTGTCGAAGTAACCACCAACACAATCGTACCCATCACTACCCAGATGTAGTTGTCGATGTAACCACCAACACAATCGTACCCATTACTACCCAGATGTAGTTGTCGATGCAACCACCAACACAATCGTACCCATCACTACCCCGATGTAGTTGTCGATGTAACCACCAACACAATCGTACCCATCACTACCCAGATGTAGTTGTCGAAGTAACCACCAACACAATCGTACCCATCACTACCCAGATGTAGTTGTCGATGCAACCACCAACACAATCGTACCCATCACTACCCAGATGTAGTTGTCGATGTAACCATCAACACAATCGTACCAATCACTACCCAGATGTAGTTGTCGATGTAACCACCAACACAATCGTACCCATCACTACCCAGATGTAGTTGTCGAAGTAACCACCAACACAATCGTACCAATCACTACCCAGATGTAGTTGTCGATGTAACCACCAACACAATCGTACCCATCACTACCCAGATGTAGTTGTCGAAGTAACCACCAACACAATCGTACCCATCACTACCCAGATGTAGTTGTCGATGTAACCATCAACACAATCGTACCAATCACTACCCAGATGTAGTTGTCGATGTAACTACCAACACAATCGTGCCTTCCAACACCCCAAACGTAGTTGTCGATGCAACCACCAATACAATCGTACCCATCACTACCCAGATGTAGTTGCAGATGTCGTAGCCGCAAACATTATCGTGACTGTCACGACCCCAGACGTAGTTGCCATGTCGTAACGGCAAACAATAAACATCATCGAGCATGTCACTATCACAGAAATAGTTGCCGATGTCGTAACCGCAAACGTTATCATGCCTGTCACCACCCTGGACGCAGTATAAAATTTGCCGATGTACTTGGTTAAACGTTTTTCCTCGATATGCACACATACGGAGACGATTTGCATTATCAGGGTGGACAACGTACGTCATACATCCGTGTATTTTATTTAACGAAAACTTTATAATGGCGAAATTTTTCAACCATCTGACAAAATAAAACAAATTTTTATACTATTTTAACAACGAACCTGTATGATAAAAGCCAGACCAAAGTACCCTACAGACTTGTGTGGTACTATTTACATCGATAATATTCAAAAAGCTGTTGTCATTTGTCTAATCATTCCGACAACATTTCCTTTTGATGCTGGATCCAGGGCGATGGACAACGTACGTCATACATCCGGGTATTTTTTTTATGTTGGATGCAGCATCAAAAGGAAATATTGTCAGATGGTTGAAAAATTTCCGCCATTATAAAGTTTTCGATAAAAAAAAATACCCGGATGTATGACGTACGTTGTCCACTCTGATCTTTGTTATGACCAGTCTGCTTGGAACAATACTAAAAGTTTAACATATTTCACGAGTGAAAGCGTCACAGCATATATCTTCTCCGATAGCTAACATTGTGTGTATACGTTGATGAACATTTTGCTCTTTTTCTAGTTTTAAAATGTGCAGCTATAATGTAAGGAAACAGATATTTTGTAGCGGTGAGCAGCGCACACAATAATTCTTTTAAAGATTTACCTGTTTTGCTTACATTATGTATACACAGGACCGACCTTAGGAGTTGCGGGCACACTAGTTGTTCCATGTAAAACCTGCAGTATGTTGTTGTGTATACTTGAACAGCTGAACGTATATAACCCCAGCGCGGGGCCTAATTGGGAGCAATTGGTCCAATTGTCTTGTGCATACCAGATCAATAACCAATACTAAAAATACGAAACACTGATATGTCAAATCTTAATCTTCTACACAGAAATACCAGCGACAGAAGACGATGGAATTCTAACATGTCTAATTAGGGGCAATCACAAACATGTGGCGGGTTAAAACTGGTAAATGGGATTCAACTGTTACACACCCCTCTTGATAGTTAACCTAGCTCAGCATAACACTGTCGTCAACACATCCCTCTTGATACTAACCTAGCTCAGCATAACAGATACCGTAACACACCCCTCTTGATATTAACCTAGCTCAACATAACAGATACCATAACACACCCCTCTTGATACTAACCTAGCTCAGCATAACAGATACCGTAACACACCCCTCTTGATACTAACCTAGCTCAGCATAACAGATACCGTAACACACCCCTCTTGATACTAACCTAGCTCAGAATAACAGATACCGTAACACACCCCTCTTGATACTAACCTAGCTCAGCATAACAGATACCGTAACACACCCCTCTTGATACTAACCTAGCTCAGCATAACAGATACCGTAACACACCCCTCTTGATACTAACCTAGCTCAGCATAACAGATACCGTAACACACCCCTCTTGATACTAACCTAGCTCAGCATAACAGATACCGTAACACACCCCTCTTGATACTAACCTAGCTCAGCATAACAGATACCGTAACACACCCCTCTTGATACTAACCTAGCTCAGAATAACAGATACCGTAACACACCCCTCTTGATACTAACCTAGCTCAGCATAACAGATACCGTAACACACCCCTCTTGATACTAACCTAGCTCAGAATAACAGATACCGTAACACACCCCTCTTGATACTAACCTAGCTCAGCATAACAGATACCGTAACACACCCCTCTTGATACTAACCTAGCGCAGCATAACAGATACCGTAACACACCCCTCTTGATACTAACCTAGCTCAGCATAACAGATACCGTAACACACCCCTCTTGATACTAACCTAGCTCAGCATAACAGAAACCGTAACACACCCCTCCTGATACTAACCTAGCTCAGCATAACAGATACCGTAACACACCCCTCTTGATACTAACCCAGCTCAGCATAACAGATACCGTAACACACCCCTCTTGATACTAACCTAGCTCAGCATAACAGATACCGTAACACACCCCTCCTGATACTAACCTAGCTCAGCATAACAGATACCGTAACACACCCCTCTTGATACTAACCTAGTTCAGCATAACAGATACCGTAACACACCCCTCTTGATACTAACCTAGCTCAGCATAACAGATACCGTAACACACCCCTCTTGATACTAACCTAGCTCAGCATAACAGATACCGTAACACATCCCTCTTGATAGCTAACCTAGCTCAGCATAACAGATACCGTAATACACCCCTCTTGATACTAACCCAGCTCAGCATAACAGATACCGTAACACACCCCTCTTGATACTAACCTAGCTCAGCATAACAGATACCGTAACACACCCCTCCTGATACTAACCTAGCTCAGCATAACGGATACCGTAACACACCCCTCTTGATACTAACCTAGTTCAGCATAACAGATACCGTAACACACCCCTCTTGATACTAACCTAGCTCAGCATAACAGATACCGTAACACACCCCTCTTGATACTAACCTAGCTCAGCATAACAGATACCGCAACACACCCCTCTTGATACTAACCTAGTTCAGCATAACAGATACCGCAACACACCCCTCTTGATACTAACCTAGCTCAGCATAATAGATACCGCAACATACCCCTCTTGATACTAACCTAGCTCAGCATAACAGATACCGTAACACACCCCTCTTGATACTAACCTAGCTCAGCATAACAGATACCGTAACACACCCCTCTTGATACTAACCTAGCTCAGCATAATAGATACCGCAACACACCCCTCTTGATACTAACCTAGCTCAGCATAATAGATACCGCAACACACCCCTCTTGATACTAACCTAGCTCAGCATAACAGATACCGTAACACATCCCTCCTGATACTAACCTAGCTCAGCATAACAGATACCGTAACACACCCCTCTTGATACTAACCTAGCTCAGTATAACAGATACCGTAACACACCCCTCTTGATACTAACCTAGCTCAGCATAACAGATACCGTAACACACCCCTCTTGATACTAACCTAGCTCAGCATAATAGATACCGTAACACACCCCTCTTGATACTAACCTAGCTCAGCATAACAGATACCGTAACACACCCCTCTTGATACTAACCTAGCTCAGCATAATAGATACCGTAACACACCCCTCTTGATACTAACCTAGCTCAGCATAACAGATACCGTAACACACCCCTCTTGATACTAACCTAGCTCAGCATAATAGATACCGTAACACACCCCTCTTGATACTAACTTAGCTCAGCATAACAGATACCGTAACACACCCCTCTTGATACTAACCTAGCTCAGCATAACAGATACCGTAACACACCCCTCTTGATACTAACCTAGCTCAGCATAACAGATACCGTAACACACCCCTCTTGATACTAACCTAGCTCAGCTCAGCATAACAGATACCGTAACACACCCCTCTTGATACTAACCTAGCTCAGCATAACAGATACCGTAACACACCCCTCTTGATACTAACCTAGCTCAGAATAACAGATACCGTAACACACCCCTCTTGATACTAACCTAGCTCAGCATAACAGATACCGTAACACATCCCTCTTGATACTAACCTAGCTCAGTATAACAGATACCGTAACACACCCCTCTTGATACTAACCTAGCTCAGCATAACAGATACCGTAACACACCCCTCTTGATAATAACCTAGCTCAGCATAACAGATACCGTAACACACCCCTCTTGATACTAACCTAGCTCAGCATAACAGATACCGTAACACACCTCTCTTGATACTAACCTAGGTCAGCATAACAGATACCGTAACACCCCTCTTGATACTAACCTAGCTCAGCATAACAGATACCATAACACACCCCTCTTGATACTAACCTAGCTCAGCACAACAGAAACCGTAACACACCCCTCTTGATACTAACCTAGCTCAGCATAACAGATACCGTAACACACCCCTCTTGATACTAACCTAGCTCAGCATAATAGATACCGTAACACCCCCCTCTTGATACTAACCTAGCTCAACATAACAGATACCGTAACACACCCCTCTTGATACTAACCTAGCTCAGCATAACAGATACCGTAACACACCCCTCTTGATACTAACCTAGCTCAGCACAACAGAAACCGTAACACACCTCTCTTGATACTAACCTAGCTCAGCATAACAGATACCGTAACACCCCTCTTGATACTAACCTAGCTCAGCATAACAGATACCATAACACACCCCTCTTGATACTAACCTAGCTCAGCACAACAGAAACCGTAACACACCCCTCTTGATACTAACCTAGCTCAGCATAACAGATACCGTAACACACCCCTCTTGATACTAACCTAGCTCAGCATAATATATACCGTAACACACCCCTCTTGATACTAACCTAGCTCAGAATAACAGATACCATAACACACCCCTCTTGATACTAACCTAGCTCAGCATAATAGATACCGTAACACACCCCTCTTGATACTAACCTAGCTCAGCACAACAGATACCGTAACACACCCCTCTTGATACTAACCTAGCTCAGCATAACAGATACCGTAACACACCCCTCTTGATACTAACCTAGCTCAGCATAACAGATACCGTAACACACCCCTCTTGATACTAACCTAGCTCAGCAAACAGATACCGTAACACACTCCTCTTGATAGTTAACCTAGCTCAGCATAACAGATACCGCAACACACCCCTCTTGATACTAACCTAGCTCAGCATAATAGATACCGTAACACACCCCTCTTGATACTAACCTACCTCAGCATAACAGATACCGTAACACACCCCTCTTGATACTAACCTAGCTCAGCATAACAGATACCGTAACACACCCCTCTTGATACTAACCTAGCTCAGCATAACAGATACCGTAACACACCCCTCTTGATACTAACCTAGCTCAGCATAACAGATACCGTAACACACCCCTCTTGATACTAACCTAGCTCAGCATAACAGATACCGTAACACACCCCTCTTGATACTAACCTAGCTCAGCACAACAGAAACCGTAACACACCCCTCTTGATACTAACCTAGCTCAGCATAACAGATACCGTAACACACCCCTCTTGATATTAACCTAGCTCAGCATAACAGATACTGTAACACATCCCTCTTGATACTAACCTAGCTCAGCATAACAGATACCGTAACACACCCTCTTGATACTAACCTAGCTCAGCACAACAGATACCGTAACACACCCCTCTTGATAGCTAACCTAGCTCAGCATAACAGATACCGTAACACACCCTCTTGATACTAACCTAGCTCAGCACAACAGATACCGTAACACACCCCTCTTGATAGCTAACCTAGCTCAGCATAACAGATACCGTAACACACCCCTCTTGATATTAACCCAGCTCAGCATAACAGATACCGTAACACACCCCTCTTGATACTAACCTAGCTCAGCATAACAGATACCGCAACACACCCCTCTTGATACTAACCTAGCTCAGCATAACAGATACCGTAACACACCCCTCTTGATACTAACCTAGCTCAGCATAACAGATACCGTAACACACCCCTCTTGATACTAACCTAGCTCAGCATAACAGATACCGTAACACACCCCTCTTGATACTAACCTAGCTCAGCATAACAGATACCGTAACACACCCCTCTTGATACTAACCTAGCTCAGCATAACAGATACCGTAACACACCCCTCTTGATACTAACCTAGCTCAGCATAACAGATACCGTAACACACCCCTCTTGATACTAACCTAGCTCAGCACAACAGAAACCGTAACACACCCCTCTTGATACTAACCTAGCTCAGCATAACAGATACCGTAACACACCCCTCTTGATACTAACCTAGCTCAGCATAACAGATACCGTAACACACCCCTCTTGATACTAACCTAGCTCAGCACAACAGATACCGTAACACACCCCTCTTGATACTAACCTAGCTCAGCATAACAGATACCGTAACACACCCTCTTGATACTAACCTAGCTCAGCACAACAGATACCGTAACACACCCCTCTTGATAGCTAACCTAGCTCAGCATAACAGATACCGTAACACACCCCTCTTGATATTAACCCAGCTCAGCATAACAGATACCGTAACACACTCCTCTTGATACTAACCTAGCTCAGCATAACAGATACCGTAACACACCCCTCTTGATACTAACCTAGCTCAGCATAACAGATACCGTAACACACCCCTCTTGATACTAACCTAGCTCAGCATAACAGATACTGTAACACACCCCTCTTGATACTAACCTAGCTCAGCATAACAGATACCGTAACACACCCCTCTTGATACTAACCTAGCTCAGCATAATAGATACCGTAACACACCCCTCTTGATACTAACCTAGCTCAGCATAACAGATACCGTAACACACCCCTCTTGATAGCTAACCTAGCTCAGCATAACAGATACCGTAACACACCCCTCTTGATATTAACCCAGCTCAGCATAACAGATATCGTAACACACCCCTCTTGATAGTTAACCCAGCTCAGCACAGCATATACCGTAACACACCCCTCTTGATACTTACCTAGCTCAGCATAACAGATACCGTAACACACCCCTCTTGATACTAACCTAGCTCAGCATAACAGATACCGTAACACACCCCTCTTGATAGCTAACCTAGCTCAGCACAACAGATACCGTAACACACCCCTCTTGATACTAATCTAGCTCAGTATAACAGATACCGTAACACACCCCTCTTGATACTAACCTAGCTCAGCATAACAGATACCGTAACACACCCCTCTTGATACTAACCTAGCTCAGCATAACAGATACCGAAACACACCCCTCTTGATATTAACCCAGCTCAGCATAACAGATACCGTAATACACCCCTCTTGATACTAACCTAGCTCAGCATAATAGATACCGTAACACACCCCTCTTGATACTAACCTAGCTCAGCATAACAGATACCGTAACACACCCCTCTTGATACTAACCTAGCTCAGCATAACAGATACCGTAACACACCCCTCTTGATACTAACCTAGCTCAGCATAACAGATACCGTAACACACCCCTCTTGATACTAACCTAGCTCAGCACAACAGATACCGTAACACACCCCTCTTGATACTAACCTAGCTCAGCATAACAGATACCGTAACACACCCTCTTGATACTAACCTAGCTCAGCACAACAGATACCGTAACACACCCCTCTTGATAGCTAACCTAGCTCAGCATAACAGATACCGTAACACACCCCTCTTGATATTAACCCAGCTCAGCATAACAGATACCGTAACACACTCCTCTTGATACTAACCTAGCTCAGCATAACAGATACCGTAACACACCCCTCTTGATACTAACCTAGCTCAGCATAACAGATACCGTAACACACCCCTCTTGATACTAACCTAGCTCAGAATAACAGATACCGTAACACACCCCTCTTGATACTAACCTAGCTCAGTATAACAGATACCGTAACACACCCCTCTTGATACTAACCTAGCTCAGCATAACAGATACCGTAACACACCCCTCTTGATACTAACCTAGCTCAGCATAACAGATACCGTAACACACCCCTCTTGATACTAACCTAGCTCAGAATAACAGATACCGTAACACACCCCTCTTGATACTAACCTAGCTCAGTATAACAGATACCGTAACACACCCCTCTTGATATTAACCCAGCTCAGCATAACAGATACCGTAACACACCCCTCTTGATACTAACCTAGCTCAGTATAACAGATACCGTAACACCCCCCTCTTGATACTAACCTAGCTCAGCATAGCAGATACCGTAACACACCCCTCTTGATACTAACCTAGCTCAGCATAACAGATACCGTAACACACCCCTCTTGATACTAACCTAGCTCAGCATAATAGATACCGTAACACACCCCTCCTGATACTAACCTAGCTCAGCATAACAGATACCGTAACACACCCCTCTTGATACTAACCTAGCTCAGCATAACAGATACCGTAACACACCCCTCTTGATACTAACCTAGCTCAGTATAACAGATACCGTAACACACCCCTCTTGATACTAACCTAGCTCAGCATAACAGATACCGTAACACACCCCTCTTGATACTAACCTAGCTCAGCATAACAGATACCGTAACACACCCCTCTTGATAGCTAACCTAGCTCAGCATAACAGATACCGTAACACACCCCTCTTGATACTAACCTAGCTCAGCATAACAGATACCGTAACACACCCCTCTTGATAGCTAACCTAGCTCAGCATAACAGATACCGTAACACACCCCTCTTGATATTAACCTAGCTCAGCATAACAGATACCGTAACACACCCCTCTTGATACTAACCTAGCTCAGCATAACAGATACCGTAACACACCCCTCTTGATACTAACCTAGCTCAGAATAACAGATACCGTAACACACCCCTCTTGATACTAACCTAGCTCAGTATAACAGATACCGTAACACACCCCTCTTGATATTAACCCAGCTCAGCACAACAGATACCGTAACACACCCCTCTTGATACTAACCTAGCTCAGTATAACAGATACCGTAACACACCCCTCTTGATACTAACCTAGCTCAGCATAGCAGATACCGTAACACACCCCTCTTGATACTAACCTAGCTCAGCATAACAGATACCGTAACACACCCCTCTTGATACTAACCTAGCTCAGCATAACAGATACCGTAACACACCCCTCTTGATACTAACCTAGCTCAGCATAATAGATACCGTAACACACCCCTCCTGATACTAACCTAGCTCAGCATAACAGATACCGTAACACACCCCTCTTGATACTAACCTAGCTCAGCATAACAGATACCGTAACACACCCCTCTTGATACTAACCTAGCTCAGTATAACAGATACCGTAACACACCCCTCTTGATACTAACCTAGCTCAGCATAACAGATACCGTAACACACCCCTCTTGATACTAACCTAGCTCAGCATAACAGATACCGTAACACACCCCTCTTGATACTAACCTAGCTCAGCATAACAGATACCGTAACACACCCCTCTTGATACTAACCTAGCTCAGAATAACAGATACCGTAACACACCCCTCTTGATACTAACCTAGCTCAGCATAACACAGTCGTCAACACACCCCTCTTGATACTAACCTAGCTCAGCATAACACTGTCGTCAAACACACCCCTCTTGATACTAACCTAGCTCAGCATAACACTGTCGTCAAACACACCCTTCTTGATACTAACCTAGCTCAGCATAACAGATACCGTAACACATTTGCACAGAAATGAAATAAAATATAAATGCAATTATATCTTAGGAAAGTGAAAAACATTAAAATAAGAGTAAGTTGATGATAACAGTACCTGTATTCAGTATTGTCCACTTTATGTTTTACACAGTATTTAGACGATGATAACAGTATTGTCCACTTTATGTTTTACACAGTATTTAGACGATGATAACAGTGCCTGTATTCAGTATTGTCCACTTTACACAGTATTTAGACGCGAACTTTACCTTAGCGTGTATATGGTATCTAAATATAGAACGTTGTGTATTGTTGTTGACGCTACAATGTGTATTTATCAATTTATTCAAGGATTATTATAATAATTGCTGAACAAAATGTCTATATATAACTGTGTAATTTGTTTATAGACAAGCTATGTGTTGTGTTATTTGTTGCTAATGTTTGATTTTCCATCAGATAAAATGTGCGACAGTTTTATTTGTTTTTATTATTTAAGTGATTATGATTATAATATTGAAAATACAGGTAAACTGTGAGTGTGGCGTGATGCAGTTGGATCGGCATAGATAGTAAACTGTGAGTGTGGCGTGATGCAGTTGAAATGATATACGACTCGACATAGATAGCCTTAGCTGGGATTGTTCTTTGGACATTTCAGCTTTGTCTGATTTTCTATTTTTACTGACCATGTGGTTTTTATTTTCGTGTTGTATTTCTGAATTTGGCGAAAACTCGTCTAATATATTCTTTATGTGTCATAACCATATATTGTAAATGTGTTAGTACCAATAAATATTGTCTATTGTCTATTGTCTATAAAAAAAAACAAAAAAAAAACAAACAATTTGTCGTGAAAAAAACCCGGTTAATTTTGTTTTGTTGGGAGAAAAACATTTTGGTTACGATTCATTTTGAAAACAATATTATTTCAAGACGGCAAGTAACAGGTCCGTCAAATAAGAACATGACTGGTTCAACACGTTCAGTATTATTAATAAAGAGACGACTAAGTAAAGATCTTACAGTAAATTCATGCACAGTGGCAGTTTATCAGCAAGATATTGCAGCGACCATACTATCCATATCTTAATTATGTTTTTTTTCTGTTTGTTTACATATAGTGGTATCAATCACGTCTTTACTAGTATAAGTAACATGGCGTATGTCTTATAAAAGACAGGGACTTCTTATCCTACGCGAGCACCTTAGTTCACCCCCGGTTTCTGGTAGGATCCGTGTTGCTAATCTTTCTAGTATTCTGTGTTGTGTTTTTTGTTTTGTGTGTCTTCGTCCTGTGTCTTGTGTACACAATGTTGCCAATTTCTCTGGATTAAGCATTCTTGATTGCCCCTTCGTGTTTTTCTAACGTTCATTTAGAAGCGCATTGCGGAAGCCCGATAGTGTTTTAAGCATAAAGTTCTCGATTTTAAAAACAAACATATTTACAGGGGATTGATTTTTTTGCTTCCTCCTTTTTATCTATGTTTTAATAACAGAGATGTTTTCATCTTGCTTGTAATTTTGATCTGTATGTGTTATAATGTTCAGTTGTTGTATAATGTCTTATAACCGCGATTGCATCTTAGTTTGACTCACCAGTAAATAATGCAAGAAGAGTTTGAAGATACCAAAGGGGTAATCAGAATCTGTAAATCAAAGGACAGACAATATAATGGCCAGAAGATACCAAAGGGGTAATCAGAATCTGTAAATCGAAGAAGGACAACCAACACAATGACCAAAAGAAAGAGGACAAACAACAAATATGTACAAGTTTCAAACAAACTCGTTGTATAGAAAAACCTAACCAATCTGTACCAGAGGTGGACTATGAAACTGAATAAGTGCACAGTTAGCGTATCCAATATCATCCATGGAAATGCGTGATCAGATAGCTGAGGATTGTTGCGTACGTGCAGTCATCGACCACAAATTCCCAAAATCCAATTGCCAACATTTCAACGCGAGCCCATAGACAATTGATGTTTGTATACGAAAATAAGTATGAAACGTTTGCTGATGACCAGAAGGGAATGCAACCAAACAATGAGAATGAGAATGTAATATGAAACGTACGAGATAGATAGGGAAAGTTTACTTTCTCGTATTGTCAAAATGAGCTAAATGGACAATATCACAAATCTAAATGGAAATAGGACAGGGTGTTATTTTCTCTGTAGGAGTAATTCCTTTTTTCCATAGTGATCCTTTTTCAAAACTCTAGTAAGAAAGCTTAGGTGTGTAACTATTGAATATTCCCCAGCAGTCCTTTTCACAAAAATGCGTACGATAAATAGTTGCCGTAAGTGTAAAAAGTTACGACTATACTTACAAATTTTTGTGAAAAGGGCTACAGGTTATGAATAAGAAAAGACACTAACAAGAAACTCCAGACATACTTTATTGGATTGAATCGCCATCTATTTAAATACAATCTTATGATTAAAAAATAATGAATACCCTAGAGGAAATGGATAGAATACTGAACACGTTTTACTCTTCTGCAAATGGTAAGCAAATTCTAAAACCACTTTCTTACTTGGTATGAACCGTTCACCGTATCCCAACCTTGTTACGTGATTTGTGTCCATCATATGCCAAACCCACAGACAATTTATTTTTTATCATTTTCTGCACCACATGTCACGTTAATTTATTTGATTATTTGAAGGTATTACGCGAGTATGGATGAAACCAGACGTAATGTAACAACCCTGTCAATATTATTTAATTCATAGCAAGGTTTGGGTAAATAACAAAAATGTTCAGATGTAGGGCTTGTCCACTAGAAAAGTGCAACGCTCAGCTACAGGTTAGAGATATATCCACATTCATTTATGGTATGAATTACGCTCATTGTTTAAGACCCAACTAAGACTGAATTATGAACATATCATTGATATGATTACATTCAGATATACCCTCTTTATTGAGAAGCATGGTTTTCCCTTTGACGTTTTCCATTTGAGTTTATTATGAATTTTCAACAAAGCAAAAAAAATAAAACAAACAAATGAACATAAAAAACATAAACAAACAAAAACAAACCATACAAACACACACAAAAACAAACAAAAACAAACCATACAAACACACACAAAAACAAACAAAACAAACCATACAAACACACACAAAAACAAACAAAACAAACCATACAAACACACACAAAAACAAACAAAACAAACCATACAAACACACACAAAAACAAACAAAAACAAACCATACAAACACACACAAAAACAAACAAAAACAAACCATACAAAACAAACAAAAACAAACCATACAAACACACACAAAAACAAACAAAACAAACCATACAAACACACACAAAAACAAACAAAACAAACCATACAAACACACACAAAAACAAACAAAACAAACCATACAAACACACACAAAAACAAACAAAAACAAACCATACAAACACACACAAAAACAAACAAAAACAAACCATACAAAACAAACAAAAACAAACCATACAAACACACACAAAAACAAACAAAACAAACCATACAAAACAAACAAAAACAAACCATACAAACACACACAAAAACAAACAAAACAAACCATACAAACACACACAAAAACAAACAAAAACAAACCATACAAACACACACAAAAACAAACAAAAACAAACCATACAAACACACACAAAAACAAACAAAACAAACCATACAAAACAAACAAAAACAAACCATACAAACACACACAAAAACAAACAAAACAAACCATACAAACACACACAAAAACAAACAAAAACAAACCATACAAACACACACAAAAACAAACAAAAACAAACCATACAAACACACACAAAAACAAACAAAAACAAAGCAAAACAATGAAAAGCAAAGTAACAAAGCAAATAAAGATAAGTGTTGATACCCACAATGCCTTTAGACGCACATATGTACAGAATGCTACTAACATGATGAAAATGATAAGCTTTCACACATACCGTGATGGTTGAATTTCGAATAGTTTAAAAAAAAAAATAATCAAGATACTGGTTTGAATAAAAAATGTACACTGATAACTCTTCTAATGGGTTAAATTCGATTTTGATATTAGCCGTTATATTCCCATACTACGTTTCTGTGATACCATTGAACAACGCGAATTTGTCTGATGAAATTGAGCAAAGGACGTGAGAACCCTATAATATAAACTAACACTAACTTCATTGCTATTATAGACATGGGATGATGGCTTCGCAGAACAAGCTATTATACATGATCTGAAATACACAACTGTACATGATCAACACTACGAGAGATACTCTGAGAGTAAGTTGGTATATAATTACTATAATGTATATTTTTAAAGGATTAACACACTGTATTTGTGCTTTCTAGTGTGCAATTGGAACACTGCAGACTGATTGTTGTCCATCAACAAATTGGCAATATTTCGAGGAGAACAAGTTTACACAAATCTTTATCTAAAACTAATAGAGGAATAAAATAAAAAATAAAAATACCACACTGTTAGAACTATTTCAAAATCAAATATCAATATTGTAGAAAGAGGGAAAATCGATACCCGCTCACTTTCCTGGCTTGGTACAGGCACTTCAATAAAAACAAGTGACGGGATTAAGCTAGTTTTATTTGCCCAACCTCCCCTCTTAGTGGAATGATGCGGTCATGCTAATGCTTTCCCTCCCCTCTTAGTGGAATGATGCGTTCATGATAATGCTTTCCCTCCCCTCTTAGTGGAATGATGCGGTCATGCTAATGCTTTCCCTCCCCTCTTAGTGGAATGATGCGGTCATGCTAATGCTTTCCACGTGTGAGTAAAATGATGTTTTGCAATCTAATTAAAATCAATTGTTTGGTGGATCTTTTTATTTGCTGATTTACTGAAGTCTAAAGGCATCCCGAATGGGGTCATGTCAAGAGTCATATTTTCAATCGAGCAATTATCAACTATCATATCAAATCGTGAGGCATTCCAATCCAAAATGTCAGCGGCCATGGACATAATTTTAAAATGTTGTTGACTCTACTGGAGGTTTACGAATGAACTTATTTACATGCACTATGTGCGTTTTCATTTGTCAAAACTTACATTACCTAATCGTGATCTGGATTGTGTTCGCCATAGGAAAAAATATACCAGAAGCCGAATATCGAAGATTGACGGACAATGCAATGGCCAAAGGAAAAGGGACACACAAAAAACAATGATCAGCGAAACACTGCACAGAACACTTACGATTGAGGGACACCAAATGCAAACTCACATTCAGTCATACAATGTATCATAAGGTACTGTAATATATGGATATAATAATCTACAGGGCATCAACCAAGATTTCCGAAATCCCAACTCTCAGTCATGTGTTTTAAAATCCCAATCCCCCAATCAATTATCCCGGAGCCACAAACCCCTAATCTAGTGTCACGAAACCACAATCACCCAATCAAGTGTCCCGAAAACGCAATCCCCCAATCATGTGTCCCGAAAACGCGATCCCCCAATCAAGTGTCTCGAAACCTCAATCCCCCAATCAAGTATCCCGAAACCACAATCCCCCCAATCAAGTGTCCCGAACCCACAATCCCCCAATCAAGTGTCACGAAACCTCAATCACCCAATCAAGTGTCCCGAAACCACAATCCTCCAATCAAGTGTCCCGAAACCTCAATCCCCCAATCAAGTGTCCCGAAACCTCAATCCTCCAATCAAGTGCCCCGAAGACACAATCCCCAAATCAAGTATCCGGAAACCACAATCCCCCAATCAAGTGTCCCGAAACCACAATCCCCTAATCAAGTGTCCTGAAACCACAACCACTGCATCAGGTTTCCCGAAACCATAATCACTCAATTAAGTGTCCCGAAACCACAATCCCCCAATCTAGTGTCCCAAAACTACAACCACTGCATCAAGTGTCCCGTAACTACAACCACTGCACCAAATGTCCCAAAACCACAATCACTCACGTAAAAATACGACACACAAACATCTTTAGGATTTCTCACAAAATGAACAATTTTATATCTGAATGGCAGATGGGTATTTATTAATCTTGGTGATGGGGCTTGGTTCAGTAAACTCAGGGCTGGAATAGCATCAAGCATCGACTCTACCTTCGGTTTACTGTTGAGATCCTCTGAGTTGTGTAGCAACGTAGTAATAATTTCAAAAATCCAATGGCTACCTTAAATATTAATACATGTAGAATATTAGTTTAAAAGGAGGTCCTAGACAGAAAAAACATGAAAAGAAAGCGGTAACAAACAAAAACATTGCTTTGATTTACACCATTATTTTCAGGTGAACATTATTATTTGTTCTACCGTGAATGCATAGTTCCTGTTTGTTTCCTCAGTTCTGTCAAACTTATAATACTTTCTCAGCCAAACTGTATCTGGCCGGCAGGAAACCAGTCAAATGACAGAGTATCGTTTCTTTAATATGACTCTCCCTTAGGTTTGCCAATGTGCAAAGCATGGAAAAAGCTGTCATATATAACGCGTCGTTAAACATATTAATCAGGTTTTATTATATCCACTTCGTTGCATATAACATACGGAAATTGTGGTTGAGCAACAAACATTACCTAACAATTGCGTTAATATTTGACGATATTCAAACAAATTGTAACGACTGTGTTCAACTACGTTTGACCTATTTCGAACTGATAGTGTGAATTTGTTTAATCTTGTTGATTAATAAATACACTTGTTTTTGTTTTCCGGTCAGTGTTTGTTCAAGCTGCATTTATATTATCAGGTCTACACGAGCGATTACATCGGAGGGATCGAATCGTGACAGTGTGTCTGAGTGGAGCGGCATGTCTACACGCGGACATATGTTTCAGTGAGATAGCACTATGCAAATCTAATTAAGCGTTTTGGTCAAAGTGGGCATCATCATCATCATAACATCGAAATGTGTAACTTGTTCTCTCCATAATATAGATGAAAAGCTACTAACTTGGAGATACGCAACACTCACTCACTGTTACATCAGAGAATATCGATATCACTAAAATAACATATACCCGGTGCATGTACAAATACGGTATGACTCACTTCAAGCTTGTCGAAAAGACGCGCAGCGTTTATTTTTAATCGTAATTACACCTTATATAAGAATGCTGGATTCTGATTGGTTAATAGCCGTGCCATATTGTTTTACAAATTCAGGCCTTGCACTGTGAATTTGCAGAATATTTACTTCATGTAGGTGTATTTGCATAAGATTTAACTTTTCTTCATGGTATTTGCAAAAATCGTATTTGCCGTTTTTACTCTTCACCGAGACGCTTATAACAAAATTTGTAAAACGTTATCAGTTGTGCGTTTTATGTAACATCATTCGGTAGAATTAAACAGATACATCATGTTAGGTCCTGAAAACGAAACGACAAACAAAAGGTATTGTTATACCTTACATTAAATAATTATATATGAAATAAAAGTGATGTTTTTACAAAATTGGTACCCCAGGGAAACATCACTGTTGTTCACCGATCGACAAATGTAATGTTCCATGTCTGTCCGGAAATGTATCCGTTTTTGCATTCCGGAATTACAATCTTGACCGGAAGTTAAAAACACAAATATGAAGTTTATGAAAACACAAGATAAAAACACACAAATAAGTGTTTATTGCATCCAACATTATTGTGAATAGAGTTTCGGTATAATAAAACAATTATTGCCTGCACTTGCGGTGAACATCATAATTGTTCACCCTTGGGATGTTGTTTTTCCTCGGGAAAACAACATCCCTCGGGTGGACAATTATGATGTTCACCTTAAGTGCAGGCAATAATTGTATATTATTTATTTAGCCATTGTTCTGAATAATATTCGGTGTAATTAAACAGATATATCATGTTTGGGAGGGGTATTTGCGAAAAATACCAGTCTAGAGACGAAAAATTTCCCGAGACGAAGGGCGAGTGAAATTTAGTCTCAAGACTGGTATTTTTCGCAACAAATACCCCTTGTTGTCATGATCGTATGGGTAGATGGATTTTTGATTTTTACAACTACCTGTGCAATCAGTGCCCATCACCGATAAAGATGCGAGTTCGAATCCCATTAAGGCGAGGTGTACTCGATACAACATTATGTGATAAAGTTTGTCAGTAACTTGCGACAGGTCGGTGGTTTTCTCCACCAATAAAACTGACCGCCACGATATAACAGAAATGTTGTTGAAAGTGGCGTTAAAAACCATAAGTCTACTAAACCTTATTTAGGAAAGAGTGAATTACAAAATAGTTTAAGAGAGTACTTCTCCACAAATTCCTGGTCCTACGACAACATTTTGTCAATGAGCATTTACTGAAATGTACTCCAAAAAGTTGATCAAATACATTGTACCATTGGGGCCGCTCTAGGCCTTCTAAAAACAGTACGCAAATAGCAACAATATTATATGTAAATTATACACATTTCATTTTTACAGTGCAGATTCGATATTTGTTCTCATTTAATAAAAAAAAAGGATTACTATACAACTTTACTGATAATGGTACCAATTCAGCGTTGTTTCCATAAAACATCAAAGACGCCCAGGGGATCATCCATACCAACTTGTATATAAAACATCTGACGTGGCAAGTCACATTGCTGATAAGATGTTACACCTAGTGTTGTTTTTGGAGTTCAAGCTCGCCGATTTGTAGTTCAGTGGATTTGATGAAATTTTTGTTTCTTTCTATTGCTTGAATCTTGATCTACCGGTCTTACGGTCATGAAACGTTCGAGTGAGATTTTTGTATTCCTATTTCAAAATCCAGAAAACCTAGTAGGAAAGGATATGTAGGTAGACGAACATGAGAGATTATCCAACATCACACTTAGACACATATTAAAACAAAGATAGAGCGCTTTTACTGCTGTTCTATTGCAAATTGTGCTCTGATTGGCCGTTTGAAACTCTTTCTCTGTCAAATGTTATATTTCCGAAATGCCCGTATTCCGATACTGAGGAGGCCGTCGTGGTCGTATGATCGTTGGATTTACAACTACTTGTGCAATCAATGCCTATCTCCATGTTTGTGGTGAGGTATTTATGTGATAAAGTGTGTCAGTGACTTGCGACAGGTCGGTGATTTTCTTGGGGTACTCCGGTTTTCTCCACCAATAAAACGTACCGACACGATAAAAATGAAATGGGGGGATTACAAGTAATCCTTTGGCCCTTTTAGAACCCCACCTTTGCATATTATGTAATAAAATGTGTTTTATGAATGTAAATAGCTGAAAATAAAACTCGGCCACATGCGGTGGACAAATATTTTCCACATATCTAAGTTGTTGTTTAGTAGCCCTATATGCGAACGTAGCTTGCTGCAGAATCTTGGAAATTGAGGGATATTGGTTTACAAGTGTCATGCTAGAGAATAGGGGAAATAAGTATCTGACTTCCTTTATCATTTGAGGCAATGGGAAGAGCATAAATCAAAGTTATGACAATAACGCTTTTATGCGATGACCCTTGTTAATTATCCCGTTCTTATGAATATTCATTATTACTCAATTAGTACCACGTGACCACGCACCACATCATAGCTTGTTGTTGTAGACAGAAGACATAAACAAATTTGCTATTGATTTTAATTGATTTTTGATAAAAAAAACTTCCCAGTCCCCAACCACCATCCCTAACAAGAAAGGGATATAAATGAGTAGACAGTAGATGTACATTTAGGATTGTTTTACTGATTTAGTATTGTTGTTGTTAACAGGTTTTACTTTGTCAAATGTAATTTTCAGACCAATGGTTTCTGTGTGTTTGATTTATTGATATTAACAGGTTTTACTTTGTCAAATGTAATTCACAAACCAATGGTTACTGTGTGTTTGTTTTTGATGCTTTTGTTTTACGAACGATGGTTTATCTTAGGTCTTTTTAGGCCCATTTAGAACCCCACCATTCGCATATTATGTAATAACATGTGTTTTATAAATGTAAATAGCTGAAAATAAAACTCGGCCACATGCGGTGGACAAATATTTTCCACATATCTAAGTTGTTGTTTAGTAGCCCTATATGCGAACATAGCTTGCTGCAGAATCTTGGAAATTGAGGGATATTGGTTTACTAGTGTCATGCTAGAGAATAGGGGAAATAAGTATCTGACTTACTTTATCATTTGAGGTAATGGGAAGAGCATAAAAATGAAATATTGTTGAAAGTGGCGCTAAACGCCATGAACCAATTCATGAACCATAAACCAATACTGAGCTTGTCCCTGAAAATGAAATGTTTACACAAACTTTGCAAAACACTTAAAATAATCTTTCGAACACTCTTACCTGATATATGTAGTTATCAAAATATCAGTTTCTCTTGATTTGAAATTCATAACATCCCTTATATGGTTATCAATTCCTTTCATCCT
Source organism: Bathymodiolus brooksi (assembly GCA_963680875.1). Classification (NCBI taxonomy): domain Eukaryota; kingdom Metazoa; phylum Mollusca; class Bivalvia; order Mytilida; family Modiolidae; genus Bathymodiolus; species Bathymodiolus brooksi. The sequence goes on along the minus strand of OY804585.1, from coordinate 83,568,881 downwards.
GAATGGTATACAAGATGGATATTTAACTCCTTCAAATGTCGGCCATGTTTGTGGCTTTATCGTAGACATGTACATCTTAACCAGTGTCTCACTGGTAGCCAGGGCATTCAAACTAGAAAATGCTACACCTCCCATGTTAAATGATGTTCTAGTAATTAATGTCTGTTCCGTGCGAATGATGGCTGTGGCTCGTAAGTTACACACTGTACATGGCCTAGATCAAGGGGAGCAAATCTGTATTACGGATATAATGAAGATACTCTTAATAAACGATATTTTTATTTAATGATTGCTAAAAAAATAAATTTTTAAACAATGTTGGAAAATTGTATTGCATATTTAACATCAGCGATTCGTTAGCTTTAAGAGATAAATACACATATTATCACTTAAATTGTAATTGTCATAAACACCCTGTATTTGCTTACCAAGTATATGTATACATTTAATATGTTATATATGTACATATATGTTCAAGACACCATATCACACATATACATGTATCATAACACACATTTAACTGGAATTTATTTAAACACTGATACTCAGATCATTATGTAGGATGTACGAGGTAAATGAAAAATAGGTATGTCAAGCCGTTCTCGTTAAAACTATTCTTAAGCAATGCCCCCCCCCCCCCCCCAAGTAAAAAGTAATATATGTATATAGACATTGTATGGTTGTCACCTGCTTAGATGTTTGTATATAGCTGCAATAATGTAGCTCCTGGGAGAAAACTTGTGTCTCGGCAGAGCTACAACGCGGTCCCATTCGTCACAATGGAGCAACAAAAAAGTTGCAGTTGAAACATAAAAACTCACTATTTACGCTTCAAACATTTCATTATAACTATTACTGATGATCCCAGTCCTTGTTAAATCGGTTTGGCTGAGAAATATATGCTTTTCAAAGGTAGCAACAACCTTGATCAAATTTATCGATCGTTTTCCATAACCGGAAACTACGGAAGGCGGAGCTTTTCTAAATATGGTATTTCTTACTACACGCATTCACGCATAAATCGCCAAATATGGTATCGACATCCAAATAGTGAGGCCGGAAATGACGAAATTCAAAATGTTCAGAGACATGGATTTTTATTTAATGGGAATTACATTCTAAAATACTGGTAGGTGATAAAAACTTGTTATAATAATGGACAAAAGGAAAGGTTATGTCTTATTATTGATAAATGCAGGCATCAGAAGCTCTGTAAGCGAGCGCAAAAAATCTCGGCGGCTGCTCCATTACGTGTAATGGCATCCCGTTATAACCCTTGCGAGTAAGCGAGCATTTAGGGTTTTATTATTAGAACTAGTTTGTATACTATACTTTATTTCCTGTGACTGTATAGTGAATTCTTCATTATCCTATACAATATATTAAAAATTGCTGAGTTAGATTGCTGTCAAATCATGATATTAAGTATATATGTAAATAAGGGTAATAACAAAATTACCGAACTCCGAACAATCTTACAAAGGGAAAGTCAAAACTCATAAGTATATAAACAGACAAAATCAGTCAACAACCGGAAAACTGTGAAAATCTGTGTACCATCTACACACGCTTAGACACATGTCTTATGTCTATCTCTAGATTTTCCTTACGAAACAAGGTAACCCTTCGACTATTGAAGCTACATTTTTATATGGAGTGGATGTGGTCGAGTGGTCTAGGGCGCTGGACGTAAGGCTAAGCGAATGGTACTGCAGTGTATCAATGGTGTGAGTTCAAATCCCGTCGAGGGAAGAACAAAAATTTGACAGCTCAACAATCTAATTCGAACACTGTTTGGTTTAATTTTCAAACGTCTGAAAAAGTAGCCAACGTATGAACCTACGGGATGTCGGATCGGAAACAAGTGTTAACGATTCTGTGCAAACAAACAAAATGATAAATAAACGTCTAAAATGTAGCACAACACCAAAAACAGATGCTAAAATACAACAAAAATAACTATAAGTCTACAAAAAGACTATAATTATAATCAAGTTGACGGATATTTCGCTTGACCGACAAGCTTCATCAGCGTCTGTAATCTGATTTGAAAAATAGTTATCGTGACGTAAATCCTAATCTTGAACTTTATACTTTATATTATTCAAATATATATGTACACTAATTTATAAACAATATGAAAAGAATGAGAAAATGTAATGATGAAATTTACCAACTAGCCAAAGGACCAGGCACTGGTTAAAAAGTGTTTGTTTATGCCCTCCGGATGTAATGTTTGTAGCTCGCGGATCCAAAAACTATTTCTTTCATGTCTTTGATTCTCTTTCCAATTTGGATTGTGGTCAATGATATAAATTTTGGATCTGACAAAGTCATCCAATGAGTGCCCTGGCGACACAAAGTGTTGACTCACGGGCAAGAGCATCTTTTTTGTAAGGTCATTTCTGTGTCCATTCATTCTTTTGTTGAATGGTTGGACACTTTCTCATACATGATTCGAACTCACAACATCAGTGGTGATAAGCACTGAATGCATATATAGGTAGTTGTAAATTCAACTACCATACGATCACGGCCAAGATGGATTGAAATCTTAAAATATCCGATTTAAAAAATTACACAGGATACCATAATAGAATATGGGGAATTTGGTACTTATGTTTAGCTATAACGTTCCGTTTGTTATTATCACAATCAGGTCCATTTCTCATTCATGACGTATCCCCGGGTTTGAAACAAGAGTAGCGCAACGCGTGTCACTATTGTATCATGAACTTAAACTGCCTACCCTTCCGGAGTACCTGAGTTCACCTTGAAATCGACAACGGAGGGAGATTAAAAACAAAACTCTACGAAAAACGCGATGACTTCACTTTTCCAATAGTCAACTTCCCCTTCACCAGTAAGCAATATTGCAACATAACCAGCGTATGGAGTTTACATTTCACTCATACCTTATTTTAGAGCTTGTGGGCAGTACAGTGATTTTCTGGACAGATGCTACTGATGCTACTGATGCAAAATCTACTCAAACAAGGCTACATTGCTCCTAGGTTGAAGTAATCGCTACAAAAATTATACGACCGTCATCACAATCTAGTTGATCATTACGAAATATCCATATCTCAAATGACAATGGATCTTTCCTTTTTATGTAGATATTTTATTTCATCTCTCACTGCTAAGACTTTTACTGGACATGACTGTATATAGGAGTAACACGGCGGGTGTCTTATAAGAAGCAGGAATTGCTTACCCTTCGCCAGCATCTGCATTTACCAGTTTTCCAATTTTCTAGTATTAGAAAAGGGGTGTTATTTGATCTTTTGCATCTGGACTGCCTACTGGGTTGATTCAGTTGTATGGTTGAAAGATTGCTTGATTGATTGGTTTTTAATGCCAACCTTAGCAATATTTCGGCAATATCGTGGTGTCAGTTATGTGGTGATTGGCATAGTGATGCATATAAGAAACATATTGAAAACTCATGTTTTGAAGAAAAACGTTTTCATCATTGCAGGAGATATTTTTATTCATTAATATTAATCTGTTGATGGTATATATGGCTGTACTATTCAAGCATTTCCAGTTGGAACCACCAGTGGATCATCTGGGCTGGTTTCGTCTGAATAATAAAAATGTTCACGTGGATTGATATGGATTGATAAGCACTGAATGTCTCAAGCATGTACTCTTTGACAGGAATGATAGCATCATGCATCTATTACAGAGTCTATCTTTACTCCTGTCTTCAGAAGCTTACTCATTTTTTAACATGCATTTAAAGTAAAAACGTCTTTCAAACTAATATTTTCTTCACTTTTTGGGCAACAGTTCGTTTTTATTTATATTTTGTTCAAGGAAACTTTTCGTATTTTCGTCATCATATAGTCTCTCAGTAATTTCAACATCGTTTGATATTACTTCATTTAAAGCTATGCCTTCCTTTTGACTTCTAAGTTTGTAACGGTATAGGAGAATCAGGATTATGATGACTAAAAACAGTACGACGACCCCGATTGTCACACCGATATAAATCAGTTTGTTTCTGTCTGACTTTGCTACAATATAAATAACCAATTTTGAAGACAGTAAATCCATAATAAATGACATATGTAACAGTCGACATTGGTGCTTTTATAATTGTGAGGTTATCAATACCACTTTAAAGTGATTAAAACCCAATCATAACGTAGTGCTATAAATACGTAATTACTTATTTAAACAGTAATAAACTACATTTTCTAGCTAAGAAGAGTTTGAAGATATCAAAGGGAAATAAAAACTAGAGGCTCAGTGGGCTGAGCCTGTGTCGCTCACCTTTCATTCTGCTTTGAGGAAACTTAATACAGAACTTTCCATAGGTGCTTCCCACCAAATTTCGGTTCAGTTGGCAGTTTCAGAGAAGATTTTTAGAAATCGACCAATTTGAAACAAGAATTGCCTGTGGTGGCCATGTTTGTTAATGGATCAAAACGAAATGAGCAATCTCTATAGAGAACCTTCCATAGATGCTTCCTACCAAGTTTCATATCATTTGGCCAAGCGGTTTCAGAGGAAAAGCTGTTTTAGAAATCGACCAATCAGAAATAAGAATTGCCTATGGCGGTCATGTTTGTTAACGGATCAAAACGGAATGAGCAATTCCCATAGAGGACCTTCCATAGATGCTTCCTACCACGTTTCGGTCCATTTGGCCAAGCAGTTTCAAAGTAGAAGATTTCTAGAAATCGACCAACCAGAAACAAGAATTGCCTGTGGTGGCCATGTCTGTTCATAGATCGGGACAAAATGAGCAATCTTAATAGAGGAACTTCCATAGATGCTTCCTACCAAGTTTCGGTTCATTTGGCAAAGCGGTTTCAGAGGAGAAGATTTTTTAGAAATCAACCAATCTGAAACAAGAATTATCTGTGGTGGCCATGTTTGTTAACGGATCGGGACAAAAAGCGGTTTCAGAGGAGAAGATTTAAAAAATCGGCCAATCAGAAACAAGAATTGCTTGTGGTTTCACTTCATTTAGCTGAGGGGTTTCAGAGGAAAAGTTAACGGACGACAGACGACGGACGCCAAGTGATGGCAAAAGCTCACGTTGCCTTTGGCAAGGTGAGCTAACAAATCCGTCAATCTAAGAAGGACAGACAACACAATGGCCAAAAGTAAAAGGACAAACAACGATCTACAAAACATACACATCAAACTAGATCGAGTAACACAAACCCCACTGAAAACAGGGGGTGAACTCAGGTACTCCATAAGGATAAGCCGTTCCTGTTCCACTAGTGGAACCCGTCGTGTTAATCTAAAAGAATCACAGAAAGCTATTAATTGGGTAAAATCAAACATAATTAAAGTTTGTTTTTGCCCGCAAACACGTATGTCTCCCCCCGTCCCACAAACTGTAGTCAAAGGTAAAAAATCTATTTAGGTAACAAATAAAATTAAGCTTCAATGAATAAAAAAAAAAACCTGCTTTTAATTCATGAAACACAAAACAAAATTGATCAAAAGTGCTAAAGCAAGGGTTACAGGTACTATTCCATATTGTCAAAGCAAAGTTCCCCATTCCAGAAGATTGCTCAGCCTATGTTCCAATGATTTTAAAGGAGTTTTGTTCTTCTAAAATCAATGGATTGGTGATGAAAAACTTTTTCAGGGAAATAGTGACATTATGATAGACTCTTGTACATATATATATACACACTCCGACAAAAGTTAAGCACCACCCTATATTTTTATCGATATATTTGTTTACATCAATACTGTTAAAACAATAAAATAGATATCACCATTTTTCTTACACTTCTTGAAAGACTCCACCAAGGGCTCTAAAATTACCAATCTAGGAAGTATTTATCATCCTAAAAGACGTGACTATGATGTGGCAAAAATGGGGTTCAAAACAGGCGCTGGAAAAACGTAAAACCAGATTGTCTTTGATGGAAGTTTTTAACATTGCATTAAAATGCAGAGTCTTCAGATTTTAAGAACTTTTAAATGCATCTATTGTGCGTATGTGTAAGGCATACAAATCAATAACGAGTATATCCACCGCGTTTATTGTGAAGTTCTGTAACACGCCTCGTCATGCTTCGCACAAGACGCCTAAGCCGTTCTTGGGGGAACTGTTGCCACTCCTGTAAGATAGCAGTTCTTAATTCGTCAATATTTTGACATTTTGAATTGCGCTGGTTAATTTTTCGGCCAATAAAGTACCATACATGCTCTATAGGGTTCATGTCTGGCGACATCCCAGGCCATGGAATTGTCTGAACAGCCTCTTGCTGTAAAAAATGTTGTACAATTCGGGCTCTGTGTGGCCTAGCGTTGTCGTCCATGAACATTGGCCTGTCAGCCAACGCATGATTGTCGAAATGGGGGACTACGCGTGAAGCGAGCACATTGTCACGGTATTTTTGGCCTGTCAGATTACCATCAAGAACGTACAAGTCCAACTTACAGTCAAAGGAAAAACAACCCAAGACAGTTACACCCCCACCCCCAAAAGCAGTTGTGCCCTAAATGTGGTTGTCCTGAAATGAAGTGTTTCGTTGGCGCCAAACCCTTGCAGACCGTCGGTAGGGCGTAACAAAAAACGACTTTCATCAGACCAGTGGACCCGTCTCCATGTGCGAATAATCCACCCCAAATTAGCATGTGACCAGTCAAATCGAGCATGGCGATGACGTAATGTCAACTGTGGACGTTTTATGGGTCGTCGCGCTCGCATTCCCTGATGGTGGAGGCGTCTGATTACAGTGCGTGTGCTAATGTGGCCTCCAAATTACCACGAAGTGCACCAGCTGTACTGAACGGCCGTTGCCTCGCCCATCTGGATATCAGCCGATCCTCTCTCGGCGTCGTTTTGCGAGGTCTACCTGCACGTGGACGGTCAGCAACATTCCCCGTTTGACGAAAACGCTGCATCAGTCGTACAATGCTGGAATGATTAACCCTGAAGTGGTCTGCCACCCTTCTATAGCTAAAACCACCGTTATGCATGCCAACAGCTTGCCACCTTTCTGGTATGGTTAATTTTCGCCGCACCATACCAAACCAATAGAAAATGAAACTTAAAACTCTACACAAAAAGAATCGGCTTTCGTTCGCAAACACAAATGTTTTTCTGAAAAGTACACGTGGCACTTTACACACCCTGTCATATACACATAAATAAAAATCGATCAATAACCTGTTTCACAGGTAAGTAAGTATGTGTGTACAGGTAACAAAAACAGCAAACCGATTTGAAATAAGTTCATTATTAGAAAAGATATTATTGAAACAATCAGGTGGTGCTTAACTTTTGTCGGACTGTATATATACAAGTTCCAGTAAGGGATATTACACTAGAGTGTTTGCAAATCACAGTGTCCACTTAAAATGAGTAATACCTGAATATATTTATAAAATGATTCTACTGAAGTTGTTGCATATCTACAGAAATATATGTCATATCATGGTAGCTGTAATACATTGGCACTACACAAACTTGTTGAACATTCAAATGTCGAGTGTAAATATGATCTAGGCACGTCAATTTACGAGTAGTAGAAGATTTTATATTCTGTTCAAAAGCAGAAAATGTGCGTGTGATTACATCATCTTTTCTGGATAAAAAGTCCACTTTGAAATCGCCCATGACTATTTGTGGAATGCCAGGTGTCAAGTCTTTCAAGAGACGATTTAGCGTATCACAGAAATATTTTACTGGTAGATCTGGTGGTCTGTAAATATTGATAACGAAGATCTGAGGAGATTTGACATCCACAGCGACACATTCTATTCCATATTTGATCGTAGTATATTTCGAGAAATTTTTAAGTTCAAAGGAACATAACTCCCACAATATTCAGGCGATCAAACTTTCCTGGTAATATGCACAACCGCATATTGTGTCCTTACTACCTACCACGTTTCATGAAATTCTGTTCAGTAGTTTCAGAGGAGTTACCCTGACAAGCTGCTTCAGAAGTATATTTCGGGAAATGTTTAAGTTTAAAGGGGCATAACTCCCACAAAATTCAGGAGATCAACATTTTCTGGTAATATGTACAACTATATATGATGCCCTTACTACCTACCAAGTTTCATGAAATTCTGTTCAGCAGTTTCAGAGGAGTTGCGCTGACAAGCTGCTTCAGAAGTATATTTCGGGAAATTTCTAAGTTCAAAGGGACATAACTCCCACAAAATTCAGGCGATCAAAATTTCATGGTAATATGCACAACTACAGATGGTGTCCTTACTACCTACCAGGTTTCATGAAATTCTGTTCAGTAGTTTCAGAGGAGTTGTGCTGACAAGCTGCTTCAGAAGTATATTTCGGGAAATTTCTATGTTCAAAGGGGCATAACTCCCACAAAATTCAGGCGATCAAAATTTCCTGGTAATATGCACAACTACATATGGTGTCCTTTACTACCTACTAAGTTTCATGAAATTCTATTCAGTAGTTTCAGAGGAGCTGCGCTGACAAACTGTGTGACGGACAGACGGACGACGGACAGGACACAAACAATATGTCTCCCTCCAAAGTGGGGGAAGACATAATAAATTTCCGGCCAGCATGGCTGCTGCCATACTGACAAATGTAGTGATGTCACTCCTCTTGTTCCGGTTAATTGAATCAGAGATATGAGATTAGTGTTTTAATAATTTGGTTCCAGAATATTCGATAAAGGAATGTGAGAGTCGGCCCACGCCAGTGCCACCTGGGTAATCATTAGACGTAATTCGAAAAAGGATAGACAATATCATGGTCAAAATAAAAAAGACAAGAGGATAAATGGTTGATAAAACATTATACCTCAGGTACGATCCAAGTCAAAAGTTTTAATTTTAAAAGATCTTTACAATACTGCACAAAAATCTATTCGTCGAATTGTTATTTTTGTTCCTGCGAAATTAAACATGTTGTGCCACAAATTATTTAATCTGACTTATTATCCAGGACAAGTGACATATATTTTGAATCGGTGTTAAATCTAATCTGTTAAAAATACATGTTACAGGAACTGTTGACAAATAGTGTTGATGGACACTCCTCTGTATAAGCACGATGGAAAAAAATGTCAGTACATGCATAGAACAAATTGTTAACATTTTAGTCAAGATGTAGACTGGACAAAAACCAAGTCATTAACTTGAAATCAGTATTGGAACAAATCCGCGATATTTTTGCGAAATACGACATATTTTGTCAGAAATTGAAGTCAGACTCATCGTCCAGAATATTTGTCGTAAAGGACAAACCCTTTTTCCAAGAGACGATTCGTATATTGTTTTCAAAATTTACAGAGGGCATATACGCATATATTGCATCACTGAAAAGTTGTCTTTGTGGCCAGATACGACATAAGCAAATTGATTAAGAAAAATGTCAAGCCGATGCCCCCTTCCTCTGTGTTTATGGAGTAGCTTCATCACATATGCTGTAATTCAACAGATTTCCACATAATTTAAAACTCTTTGGAAGAAAGGACACTACAGTCACAGTTTTGACAGGAGATTTCCTGAATAGCTACCACAATATATGTCTCTGTATGTAAGAGGATACTTGTTAACAATTAAGTCAGAACATAGACTGGATAAAAATAATTCGTCAAATTCTGTTCTTTGGCAGCAAATCTCGACAATATTCACGTCAAATTTGACTTACCATCTTGGATATTTGCCATAGGATTTGACTCAGTGTCAAATGTGGAGGGTGGATTTTTGCTATCTGTAAAAGAAAGCATATAACAAGAGTTTGAAGATATCAAAGGGATAATCAGAATCTGTAAATCGAAGATGAACAGACAACACAATGGCAAAAAGAAAAAGGACAAACAACGGTCTACAAAACATACACATAAAAAACTAAAGAAAAATGTCAAGCCGATGCCCCCTTCCTCTGTGTTTATGGAGTAGCTTCATCACATATGCTGTAATTCAACAGATTTCCACATAATTTAAAACTCTTTGGAAGAAAGGACACTACAGTCACAGTTTTGACAGGAGATTTCCTGAATAGCTACCACAATATATGTCTCTGAATGTAAGAAGATACTTGTTAACAATTAAGTCAGAACATAGACTGGATAAAAATAATTCGTCAAATTCTGTTCTTTGGCAGCAAATCTCGACAATATTCACGTCAAATTTGACTTACCATCTTGGATATTTGCCATAGGATTTGACTCAGTGTCAAATGTGGAGGGTGGATTTTTGCTATCTGTAAAAGAAAGCATATAACAAGAGTTTGAAGATATCAAAGGGATAATCAGAATCTGTAAATCGAAGATGAACAGACAACACAATGGCAAAAAGAAAAAGGACAAACAACGATCTACAAAACATACACATAAAAAACTAAAGATCGAGTAACACGAACCCCACTAAAAACCGGGGGTGAACTCGGGTGCTCCGGAAGGGTAAGCAGTTCCTACTTCACTAATGGCACTCGTCGTGTTTATCTAGTTACACACCCGATGATAAGTCATGAATGACGAAAGGACCGAGAAGTGTTTACGACAAGTAGAACATATCTGTGGTCATTGGTGACACAGATATTCCATAACGGTCAACCATATAACACAATTTTACAATTCAAGGATGTGACCTTCCTATCTGTAAAAGAAAGCATATACCAGTTTTACAATTCAAAGCTACTTATATATTATCTGATTCAGGCGTATCGTCTATCGTCAAAACTACATTTGTCGTAACATTCAAATCAGTGTCGAAAATTGAGGATGTAGTGTTGCTAGCTGTAAAAGAATACATTACAGAAATGGCTGTGCAGGTGTTGATTGAAAATTTTACATATATACATAATAAGAAAAGTTTGAAGATACCAAAGGGGTAATCAGAAGCCATAAACAGAAGAAAAGTTTGAAGATACTAAAGGGGTAATCAGAAGCCATAAACAGAAGAAAAGTTTGAAGATATCAAAGGGGTAATCAGAAGCCGTAAACAGAAGAAAAGTTTGAAGATATCAAAGGGGTAATCAGAAGGCGAAAACAGAAGAAAAGTTTGAAGATACTAAAGGGGTAATCAGAAGCCGCAAACAGAAGAAAAGTTTGCAGATACTAAAGGGGTAATCAGAAGCCGTAAACAGAAGAAAAGTTTGAAGACACCAAAGGGGTAATCAGAAGCCGTAAACAGAAGAAAATTTTGAAGATACCAAAGGGGTAATCAGAAGCCATAAACAGAAGAAAAGTTTGAAGATACTAAAGGGGTAATCAGAAGCCAATAAACAGAAGAAAAGGTTGAAGATACCAAAGGGGTAATCAGAAGCCGAAAACAGAAGAAAAGTTTGAAGATACCAAAGGGGTAATCAGAAGCCGTAAACAGAAGAAAAGGTTGAAGATGTCAAAGGGGTAATCAGAAGCCGTAAACAGAAGAAAAGTTTGAAGATACTAAAGGGGTAATCAGAAGCCATAAACAGAAGAAAAGTTTGAAGATACTAAAGGGGTAATCAGAAGCCGAAAACAGAAGAAAATTTTGAAGATACTAAAGGGGTAATCAGAAGCCATAAACAGAAGAAAAGTTTGAAGATACCAAAGGGGTAATCAGAAGCCGTAAACAGAAGAAAAGGTTGAAGATGTCAAAGGGGTAATCAGAAGCCGTAAACAGAAGAAAAGTTTGAAGATACTAAAGGGGTAATCAGAAGCCGAAAACAGAAGAAAAGTTTGAAGATACTAAAGGGGTAATCAGAAGCCGAAAACAGAAGAAAATTTTGAAGATACTAAAGGGGTAATCAGAAGCCATAAACAGAAGAAAAGTTTGAAGATATCAAAGGGGTAATCAGAAGCCGTAAACAGAAGAAAAGTTTGAAGATACTAAAGGGGTAATCAGAAGCCATAAACAGAAGAAAAGTTTGAAGATACTAAAGGGGTAATCAGAAGCCATATAAACAGAAGAAAAGTTTGAAGATATCAAAGGGGTAATCAGAAGCCGAAAACAGAAGAAAATTTGCAGACACTAAAGGGGTAATCAGAAGCCGTAAACGGAAGAAAAGTTTGAAGATACTAAAGGGGTAATTTGAAGCCATAAACAGAAGAAAAGTTTGAAGATACTAAAGGGGTAATCAGAATCCATAAACAGAAGAAAAGTTTGAAGATGTCAAAGGGGTAATCAGAAGCCGTAAACAGAAGAAAAGTTTGAAGATACAAAAGGGGTAATCAGAATCCATAAACAGAAGAAAAGGTTGAAGATGTCAAAGGGGTAATCAGAAGCCGTAAACAGAAGAAAAGTTTGAAGATACTAAAGGGGTAATCAGAATCCATAAACAGAAGAAAAGTTTGAAGATACTAAAGGGGTAATCAGAATCCATAAACAGAAGAAAAGTTTGAAGATGTCAAAGGGGTAATCAGAAGCCGTAAACAGAAGAAAAGTTTGAAGATACTAAAGGGGTAATCAGAATCCATAAACAGAAGAAAAGGTTGAAGATGTCAAAGGGGTAATCAGAAGCCGTAAACAGAAGAAAAGTTTGAAGATACTAAAGGGGTAATCAGAATCCATAAACAGAAGAAAAGTTTGAAGATACTAAAGGGGTAATCAGAAGCCGAAAACAGAAGAAAAGTTTGAAGATGTCAAAGGGGTAATCAGAAGCCATATAAACAGAAGAAAAGTTTGAAGATATCAAAGGGGTAATCAGAAGCCGAAAACAGAAGAAAAGTTTGAAGATACTAAAGGGGTAATCAGAAGCCATAAACAGAAGAAAAGTTTGAAGATACCAAAGGGGTAATCAGAAGCCATATAAACAGAAGAAAAGTTTGAAGATACCAAAGGGGTAATCAGAAGCCGTAAACAGAAGAAAAGTTTGAAGATACTAAAGGGGTAATCAGAAGCCATAAACAGAAGAAAAGTTTGAAGATACCAAAGGGGTAATCAGAAGCCATATAAACAGAAGAAAAGTTTGAAGATATCAAAGGGGTAATCAGAAGCCGAAAACAGAAGAAAATTTGCAGACACTAAAGGGGTAATCAGAAGCCGTAAACGGAAGAAAAGTTTGAAGATACTAAAGGGGTAATCAGAAGCCGAAAACAGAAGAAAAGTTTGAAGATACTAAAGGGGTAATCAGAATCCATAAACAGAAGAAAAGTTTGAAGATGTCAAAGGGGTAATCAGAAGCCGTAAACAGAAGAAAAGTTTGAAGATACTAAAGGGGTAATCAGAATCCATAAACAGAAGAAAAGGTTGAAGATGTCAAAGGGGTAATCAGAAGCGTAAACAGAAGAAAAGTTTGAAGATACTAAAGGGGTAATCAGAATCCATAAACAGAAGAAAAGTTTGAAGATACTAAAGGGGTAATCAGAAGCGCAAACAGAAGAAAAGTTTGAAGATGCTAAAGGGGTAATCAGAAGCCATAAACAGAAGAAATGTTTGAAGATAACAAAGGGGTAATCAGAAGCCATAAACAGAAGAAAAGTTTGAAGATAACAAAGGGGTAATCAGAATTCATAAACAGAAGAAATGTTTGAAGATAACAAAGGGGTAATCAGAAGCCATAAACAGAAGAAAAGTTTGAAGATAACAAAGGGGTAATCAGAATCCATAAACAGAAGAAAAGTATGAAGATACTAAAGGGGTAATCAGAAGCCGCAAACAAAAGAAAAGTTTGAAGATACTAAAGGGGTAATCAGAAGCCGTAAACAGAAGAAAATTTTGAAGATACCAAAGGGGTAATCAGAAGCCGTAAACAGAAGAAAAGTTTGAAGATACCAAAGGGGTAATCAGAAGCCGTAAACAGAAGAAAAGTTTGAAGATACCAAAGGGGTAATCAGAAGCCATAAACAGAAAAAAAGTTTGAAGATACTAAAGGGGTAATCAGAAGCCATATAAACAGAAGAAAAGTTTGAAGATGTCAAAGGGGTAATCAGAAGCCATAAACAGAAGAAAAGTTTGAAGATGTCAAAGGGGTAATCAGAAGCCGTAAACAGAAGAAAAGTTTGAAGATACTAAAGGGGTAATCAGAAGCCGTAAACAGAAAAAAAGTTTGAAGATGTCAAAGGGGTAATCAGAAGCCATAAACAGAAGAAAAGTTTGAAGATACTAAAGGGGTAATCAGAATCCATAAACAGAAGAAAAGTTTGAAGATACTAAAGGGGTAATCAGAAGCCGTAAACAGAAGAAAAGTTTGAAGATACCAAAGGGGTAATCAGAAGCCGAAAACAGAAGAAAAGTTTGAAGATACCAAAGGGGTAATCAGAAGCCGTAAACAGAAGAAAAGTTTGAAGATACCAAAGGGGTAATCAGAAGCCGTAAACAGAAGAAAATTTTGAAGATACCAAAGGGGTAATCAGAAGCCGCAAACAGAAGAAAAGTTTGAAGATACCAAAGGGGTAATCAGAAGCCATAAACAGAAAAAAAGTTTGAAGATGTCAAAGGGGTAATCAGAAACCATAAACAGAAGAAAAGTTTGAAGATACTAAAGGGGTAATCAGAAGCCATAAACAGAAGGAAAGTTTGAAGATACTAAAGGGGTAATCAGAAGCCGAAAACAGAAGAAAAGTTTGAAGATACCAAAGGGGTAATCAGAATCCATAAACAGAAAAAAAGTTTGAAGATACTAAAGGGGTAATCAGAAGTCGTAAACAGAAGAAAAGTTTGAAGATACTAAAGGGGTAATCAGAAGCCGAAAACAGAAGAAAAGTTTGAAGATACCAAAGGGGTAATCAGAAGCCGTAAACAGAAGAAAAGTTTGAAGATACTAAAGGGGTAATCAGAAGCCGTAAACAGAAGAAAAGTTTGAAGATACTAAAGGGGTAATCAGAAGCCATAAACAGAAGAAAAGTTTGAAGATACTAAAGGGGTAATCAGAAGCCATATAAACAGAAGAAAAGTTTGAAGATATCAAAGGGGTAATCAGAAGCCGAAAACAGAAGAAAATTTGCAGACACTAAAGGGGTAATCAGAAGCGTAAACAGAAGAAAAGTTTGAAGATACCAAAGGGGTAATCAGAAGCCGTAAACAGAAGAAAAGTTTGAAGATACTAAAGGGGTAATCAGAAGCCGTAAACAGAAGAAAATTTTTAAGATACCAAAGGGGTAATCAGAAGCCGCAAACAGAAGAAAAGTTTGAAGATACCAAAGGGGTAATCAGAAGCCATAAACAGAAAAAAGTTTGAAGATGTCAAAGGGGTAATCAGAAGCCATAAACAGAAGAAAAGTTTGAAGATACTAAAGGGGTAATCAGAAGCCATAAACAGAAGAAAAGTTTGAAGATACCAAAGGGGTAATCAGAAGCCGAAAACAGAAGAAAAGTTTGAAGATACCAAAGGGGTAATCAGAATCCATAAACAGAAAAAAAGTTTGAAGATACTAAAGGGGTAATCAGAAGCCGTAAACAGAAGAAAAGTTTGAAGATACCAAAGGGGTAATCAGAAGCCGTAAACAGAAGAAAATTTTGAAGATACCAAAGGGGTAATCAGAAGCCGCAAACAGAAGAAAAGTTTGAAGATACCAAAGGGGTAATCAGAAGCCATAAACAGAAAAAAAGTTTGAAGATGTCAAAGGGGTAATCAGAAACCATAAACAGAAGAAAAGTTTGAAGATACTAAAGGGGTAATCAGAAGCCATAAACAGAAGGAAAGTTTGAAGATACTAAAGGGGTAATCAGAAGCCGAAAACAGAAGAAAAGTTTGAAGATACCAAAGGGGTAATCAGAATCCATAAACAGAAAAAAAGTTTGAAGATACTAAAGGGGTAATCAGAAGTCGTAAACAGAAGAAAAGTTTGAAGATACTAAAGGGGTAATCAGAAGCCGAAAACAGAAGAAAAGTTTGAAGATACCAAAGGGGTAATCAGAAGCCGTAAACAGAAGAAAAGTTTGAAGATACTAAAGGGGTAATCAGAAGCCGTAAACAGAAGAAAAGTTTGAAGATACTAAAGGGGTAATCAGAAGCCATAAACAGAAGAAAAGTTTGAAGATACTAAAGGGGTAATCAGAAGCCATATAAACAGAAGAAAAGTTTGAAGATATCAAAGGGGTAATCAGAAGCCGAAAACAGAAGAAAATTTGCAGACACTAAAGGGGTAATCAGAAGCGTAAACAGAAGAAAAGTTTGAAGATACCAAAGGGGTAATCAGAAGCCGTAAACAGAAGAAAAGTTTGAAGATACTAAAGGGGTAATCAGAAGCCGTAAACAGAAGAAAATTTTTAAGATACCAAAGGGGTAATCAGAAGCCGCAAACAGAAGAAAAGTTTGAAGATACCAAAGGGGTAATCAGAAGCCATAAACAGAAAAAAGTTTGAAGATGTCAAAGGGGTAATCAGAAGCCATAAACAGAAGAAAAGTTTGAAGATACTAAAGGGGTAATCAGAAGCCATAAACAGAAGAAAAGTTTGAAGATACCAAAGGGGTAATCAGAAGCCGAAAACAGAAGAAAAGTTTGAAGATACCAAAGGGGTAATCAGAATCCATAAACAGAAAAAAAGTTTGAAGATACTAAAGGGGTAATCAGAAGCCGTAAACAGAAGAAAAGTTTGAAGATACTAAAGGGGTAATCAGAAGCCGAAAACAGAAGAAAAGTTTGAAGATACCAAAGGGGTAATCAGAAGCCGTAAACAGAAGAAAAGTTTGAAGATACTAAAGGGGTAATCAGAAGCCGTAAACAGAAGAAAATTTTGAAGATACCAAAGGGGTAATCAGAAGCCGCAAACAGAAGAAAAGTTTGAAGATACCAAAGGGGTAATCACAAGCCGTAAACAGAAGAGGGACATACAATACAATGGCCAAAAGAAAATGCAAAAGATCCAGCAATAAACCACAAAAGACAGAAAACCAAAGATTGCGCAACACGAACTCCACTAAATCCGGGAGTGAACTAAGGTGCTCCGGAAGTGTAAGCAGTTCCTGCTCCACTGGTGACACCTGTCCTGTTACTCTTGTCTGAATCCATGAAAAGGGGGCCTAGGTGGTAGAGTGGTTAAGATTGCAAGCTAAACACCATTGACGTGGGCTCGAACCAAGTAACCCATCATAAGGTTCTGTATATGCACTCTAATATATGTCCGTGAATGAATGAAGATATTAATTAACGTTTTATTCACATTGCAGACTGGAGGAAAACAAACTCATCAGTTTGAAATTATTGATAGCACACTTCGGCAATATGGATAGAAATTAGGGGAAAAAATAAACTGAACTTACCATATTGGCCATTTGTTGTAACATTCAAATCAGTGTTGAAAATTGAGGATGTTCTGTTAGTATCTGTAAAAGAACACATATTATAGAATCTGTTAGGGGCCACCTTGGCCGTGATCCCATGGTAGTTGGATTTACAACTACCTATGCAATCAGTGCCTATCACCACTGATGTTGTGAGTTCGAATGTCGATCAGGGCGAGGTGTACAACATTATGTGATAAAGTTTGTCAGTGACATGCGACAGGTCGGTGGTTTTCTCTTGGTTCTCCGGTTTCCTCCACCAATAAAACTGACGGCCACGATATAACCGAAATATTGTTGAAAGTGGTGTTAAACACCATCAAACAAGCAAACAACAAACATAATCTGTTTAACAAAGCAAATGTTTTCTTAAATATTGAAATTAATGTTGACAGAAGATTCTGTATAGACTCAAAAATAAATGTTCGTGAATAAATAAAAATAATAGTTATAGTTTTAGTCAAAACGTAGACTGGACAAAAAGCATGTCATCAAATTAAAATCATTGTTGCCACAACTCGGCAATATTAATATGAAATTTAAAACAGTTTGCTAAAAAATTAATGTGGCCTTACCATCCGGGTCATTTGTCGTAACATTCAAATCAGTTTTGAAAATTAAGGCTGTATCGTCTATCGTCAAAGCTACTTATATATTACCTGATTCGGGCATATCGTCTGTCGCCAGAACTACATTTGTCGTAATATTCAAATCAGTGTCGTAAATTAAAGATGTATTGTTGTTAGCTGTAAAAGAATACATTACATAAATTGCTGTGCAGGTGTTGATTGAAAATTCTACATATATGTACAAAAAGAAAAGTTTGAAGATACCAAAGAGGTAATCAGAAGATATCAAAGGGGTAATCAGAAGCCGCAAACAGAAGAAGGCAAAAGAACAAACAATGATCCACAAAATACTACAGATTGCGCAACACGAACTCAACTGAAAACCGGAGATGAACTGAGGTGTTCCTCTCGTGTTACCCGTGTCTGAATTCATGAAAAGGAGGCCTAGCTGGCCGTGTGGTTAAGATCACAAGCTAAACATCATTGACGTGGGATGGAACCAAGTAACCGACCTTAGGTGTTCAGTTTTCCAAACAACCACCCACAGCCTGTCGCGTTGCTCCGTCTGTAGTTTTGTGTGTACTGTTGTGTATACCATTGTCTTTACCTTTGTCCTTTTTCTTTTGCCCATTGCATTGTCTATGGTTCTATGATATATGGCTTCTGATTAGCCCTTTGGTTTCTTCAAACCTTTCGCCAACAATAAATATGGTAGTCATAATATAGCTAATCGTAGAAAGTGAAGAACCAATAGCATAACATAAACCATGAAAAATATTATTAACATTTTAGTCAAGACAACAGAAATATTTGGCGCTTAACGGGGTACCATACATTACAGGGAGTTAACTCTTTAAAATCAGTTGAACGTTTTGATCATATGATGTTTGTATGCTGATTTCAAGCATCTCGGTGATCAAAACCACAGAGAGAAAAGCTGCTATGTGGCTAGTGAATTTATAGCTCTGAGTGTGTTGGTTGGAATTTGTTAAAATTTTGATATTTATTACAGTGGATATATTCAAACACACTGCCAAAAAAATAAGAAAATTAAACGAGCAGATCAAATTTTACTTGAAGTGTATGGTACCACCTTAAATCTGCACATTTATACAGAGATACTGGATCGGTGGTGAAATGGCTGACGCGCTCGCCGTCAGTTACGTAAATCGTGGGTTCGAGTACCAGTTGGTTCAAACCAAAGACTAATAAAATTGATACTTGTTGCTTCTCCACTAAGCATGCAGCATTATATTAATAAAATGACTTTTATAATTTGAATTTTATTTTTTATAATTTCATTGTACACTGGTCACACCTGTATTAAGAGGTCACCATGGAGACAAAGTAAAGGTGACCTTTTAAGAAAGGTGACCTCTTAAGAGAGGCTGAATTTATTTGAAAATGTCTATGATAGGACAAGTAAATGGTGACATTCTAATACAGGTGACCGCTTAATAGAGGTGACCTCATGGGCAGGATTAACTGTATATATTACTACAAAACATGAATGACTACTTATATATTACCTGATTCAGCAGTATAGTTTATTGATATACAACCGAAAATTAAATCACATCTACAAGGACACAAACATAGTATTATTCAATAATAAATTTTAATAATCAACTGCCAACTTTGCTGATGTATGTACATTGCACATAAAAAGAAATAAAAAATATATAATTTCAAGTTTACAATTAATTAATAAATATATAGACACATGAAGATTCTATATTTGTATTTTGGTCGTTTGTTTGTCTTTATTTTTGTCATGTGACAAATTGTATTACAGCTATCATTAGATCAGAAACAGCATCAATATATAAATCATAACATATCACAGTATTGTTTTGTATACCTTTCTAGTTCTGTACAGTTGTCACATGGGTAACATTTTTCTTCGCTTCCACATTCTATAATTAAATAATAAAAACGTAGATATCAAATTTAGTGCGCACGACACGTTTCTGGAATAACATTCACCAGGTACGCTCAAAATCAAAAGATTGGCAAGCCAAATAATTTAAAGTTTTGTGAGCAATAAAACCAAAGTGCCTAAGCAGGGTAGCAAAAATCTGCTAAGGTCACTTATGTCTGAGGGAGGAGCTAAGGTAACTTATGTCTGAGGGAGGAGCTGAGGTCACCTATGTCTGAGGGAGGAGCTAAGGTCACCTATGTCTCAGGGAGGAGCTAAGGTCACCTATGACTGAGGGAGGAGCTAAGGTCACTTATGTCTGAGGGAGGAGCTAAGGTCACCTATGCCTGAGGGAGGAGCTAAGGTCACCTATGTCTGAGGGATGAGCTAAGGTCACCTATGACTGAGGGAGGAGAACCTTAATTTTATCAATAAATACATTACTAGTATTTAAGAACTAAATATTGTGTTAATATTACACTGATTACAGTTTATAATCATTTACATTGAAGCTTGTCTAAACCGAATTTTCCTCATTCATAACTTATCACCACATTTGTAACGAGAGTAACATGACGGGTGCCACTAGTGGGGCAGGAACTGCTTACCCTTCCGGGGTACCTGAGTTCACCCCAGGATTTCGGTGGGGTTTGATCTTTAGTTTTCTATGTGATCTACAAAAACTGCACAGAAAACCAGAGATTTAATATCACGAATCCTACAAAAAACCGGCGATGAACGCATGTGGTCGAGTAGAGTAAGAAGTTCCTGCTCCACTAGTGACACCTGTCATGCTACTGTAAGTTTCTAAACGAATGTTTTCATTCTTTACTAAGATTATTGACTAGTTTATCTTAGGCTTATTTCAGTGTTAAAATTGCCAAAAGGTTTCTGTTTGTTTGTTTGTTTGTTTGTTTGTTTGCTTAATGGTGTTTAACACCACTTTCAGCAATATTTCAGCTATATTGTGGCAGTCGGTTTTATTGGTGGAGGAAACCGGAGGATCCAGAGAAAAAAACTGACCGGTCGCAAGTCACTGATAAACTTTATCACATAATGTTGTACACCTCGCCCTGATCGAGATTCAACTCACAACATCAGTGGCCAAAAGGTTACTAAAATGGTTTGTTAGATATATCTACTATTGAAATTGACAGTACCTAATTAATGTAATTATTAATAAAATTAAGGTTCACCCCCCCCCCCCCCCCCCCTCCCACAGTTACAAGCGAATTTAGCCGATTGTGTCTATACTGTTTAGTAGGTCCTTTTGTTTTTCTGTTCCCAAAGACTTTACAATTATTTGGTTCTTCAATCTTTCGTAACAGAAAAGGGGTATTCTATTTGTGCACACTAAATTAGATATCTACCTTGGTTTAATAATTTATTTAAGGAATATTTGAAATGTTTGAACAGGTTATACGATATAACCTGGTTTGGTGTAGCTTACGCTTAAAAAAACCGTAAAGCGGTTTATGAAAAGCATAAAATGTTCCAAACCAGATTATGCAACTATAACCTGTTAAAAAATTACAAATATTCCTTATAATTTAATTTTTACAACAAAATTTAATGATTCCTCGATTTCAATTACGATTATTTCATGTGACTATTTGTTGTCGAATCTTTAACAGTTAATAACAGTACACGAAGAAGAAATATATTATCGGTATAATTTTGTACCAAATAATTTTAAAGAGTGTGATTTAGATTTGAAGATTGCCTCAATATAGATAGACCTAGATATATTCATTCAACATTTTGTATGTGGAGACGGTGTCTTTATCAGTCTATTTTGTTCACTTGGAGGTAGTATTTCCCGAAATACAGGTACTTTAAAATGTTGAAATGAAGTTCATCAGTATTCATGATATTGCAGTGTGAGTAACCAAACATCATGTACACCTTTTATGAACATGTATAAGCTATGCTAAGGTACATGCCGATATGTCTTGTAAACGTCCGTTGTATTTCTTAATATGTTCATAATAAAACGCTTTTCTTACAACTTAAAGACTATACTTTTATTTTACATAGGTTAACGTTAGATACAAGCGTCTTTGTGATTCAAACGCACATGTAACCACTTATGGAACAGCAGCGTCACCAAACGGGAGAAGCGGTGAATGATTCCTATTGTCGTTGGTGAATGAATACGTTGGTGACGTCACAATACCAACCAAAGTTATCAAGTATAACCATAATTTTCTCCAGGCGGATCAGCAATTCAGATTGCAGTATTCAAATCAAATTAAATTATTTACATATATATTTAGTAGCATGATTTAATTAGCTATAACAAGAACTTTTACATGTTCCTAATTTTTGTTTTAATAGAGTTTTTGTTAAATGAAAGACAATAAAATATACTGTACATAATCGTGCTGATACAATACCTGAACACGTCCTCTTGTTATCATTGAGTTGGTAGTTTGTAGGACAACCACATACATAGAAATTAAGAGGTGGAAATGCCATACACCAATGTGAACAACCTCCATTATAATCATGGCACAATCCTGATGTATAAAGATAATATAGTGAGTGATTGTTGTTTAACGCCATTCAGCAATTTTTCAGCTATATCATGGTGAGAACAAGTTAATTTTCAATGAGATGATGAGGATGTGCTTTGCTCTAGACCAACACATTATTCTGATTCCGAGTCAACCAGTCTTTGCTCTTTCTTCTTAATGCTGCGTGCTTAGCGGAGAAGCAACAAATACCATTTTTTATAGTCTTTGGTTTGACCCGATCTACCGCACAAGAGAGGCGAGCACGCTAACCATTGCGGCACCGATGCGGTTAAAAGACAATATAACATCAGTATTTAAGTGAACAAATTTTGCTAGAAAACATAGGTGTTACATAATGTTAAAACATAGGTGTCATATAATGTTAAAACATGGGTGTCACATAATGTTAAAACATAGGTGTCACATAATGTTAAAACATAGGTGTCACATAATGTTAAAACATAGGTGTCACATAATGTTAAAACATAGGTGTCATATAATGTTAAAACATAGGTGTCACATAATGTTAAAACATAGGTGTCACATAATGTTAAAACATAGGTGTCACATAATGTTAAAACATGGTTGTCACATAATGTTAAAACATAGGTGTCATATAATGTTAAAACATGGGTGTCACATAATGTTAAAACATAGGTGTCACATAATGTTAAAACATGGGTGTCACATAATGTTGAAACATGGGTGTCACATAATGCTAAAACATAGGTGTCACATAATGTTAAAACATGGGTGTCACATAATGTTAAAACATAGGTGTCACATAATGGTAAAACATAGGTGTCACATAATGTTAAAACATAGGTGTCACATAATGTTAAAACATAGGTGTCACTTAATGTTAAAACATGGGTGTCACATGATGTTAAAACATAGGTGTCACATAATGTTAAAACATGGGTGTCACATAATGTTAAAACATGGGTGTCACATAATGTTAAAACATAGGTGTCACATAATGTTAAAACATAGGTGTCACATAATTTTAAAATGTTCTTGCTCCCAAAAATTTAAGAAGAAAAAAAATGTTTTTCCGATCTTTTGTCTTTGAGCGTACAAGATGGTGGTTATTGCAGAAACGCGTCGTGTGCACTAAGCAAGTTAGATATCTACGTTTATATCAATATGGTGTTGGGTCGTAACTGTCTTCTCCTGAAGAAATATGTTGGATTTTTTAACTTTGATTATTAATTAAAAATAAGAGGGATGGTTTGGACCTATACATTTAGCTTAACCCTGTCACTTTTTATTGAGCTGCCTGTATCAAGCCTGGAAAGTTAGCAGTTATGTATTTGTGTGTTAGGGGTGTCGATATTGTCTATTTCTATGAACTTTCTATAAGATTTTGGAAGTGTTCCGATATTATGATCACGTGACGGAGGGTCGCAGTGCCAACTTTCTGCAGTGATACAATTCCAAAATCAATGTTAAAACATAGGTGTCACTTAATGTTAAAACATGGGTGTCACATAATGTTAAAACATAGGTGTCACATAATGTTAAAACATAGGTGTCACATAATGTTAAAACATGGGTGTCACATAATGTTAAAACATAGGTGTCACATAATGGTAAAACATGG
Organism: Bathymodiolus brooksi; assembly: GCA_963680875.1. Classification (NCBI taxonomy): domain Eukaryota; kingdom Metazoa; phylum Mollusca; class Bivalvia; order Mytilida; family Modiolidae; genus Bathymodiolus; species Bathymodiolus brooksi. The sequence goes on along the minus strand of OY804585.1, from coordinate 83,545,153 downwards.
GTGTCACATAATGTTAAAACATGGGTGTCACATAATGTTAAAACATGGGTGTCACATAATGTTAAAACATAGGTGTCACATAATGTTAAAACATAGGTGTCACATAATGTTAAAACATGGGTGTCACATAATGTTAAAACATGGGTGTCACATAATGTTAAAACATGGGTGTCACATAATGTTAAAACATAGGTGTCACATAATGTTAAAACATAGGTGTCACATAATGCTAAAACATGGGTGTCACATAATGTTAAAACATGGGTGTCACATAATGTTAAAACATGGGTGTCACATAATGTTAAAACATGGGTGTCACATAATGTTAAAACATAGGTGTCATATAATGGTAAAACATAGGTGTCACATAATGTTAAAACATGGGTGTCACATAATGTTAAAACATAGGTGTCACATAATGTTAAAACATAGGTGTCACATAATGTTAAAACATGGGTGTCACATAATGGTGAAACATAGGTGTCACATAATGTTAAAACATAGGTGTCACATAATGTTAAAACATGGGTGTCACATAATGTTAAAACATGGGTGTCACATAATGTTAAAACATAGGTGTCACATAATGTTAAAACATAGGTGTCACATAATGTTAAAACATGGGTGTCACATAATGTTAAAACATGGGTGTCACATAATGTTAAAACATAGGTGTCACATAATGTTAAAACATAGGTGTCACATAATGTTAAAACATAGGTGTCACATAATGTTAAAACATGGGTGTCACATAATGTTAAAACATGGGTGTCACATAATGTTAAAACATAGGTGTCACATAATGTTAAAACATAGGTGTCACATAATGTTAAAACATGGGTGTCACATAATGTTAAAACATGGGTGTCACATAATGTTAAAACATAGGTGTCACATAATGGTAAAACATAGGTGTCACATAATGTTAAAACATGGATGTCACATAATGTTAAAACATAGGTGTCACATAATGTTAAAACATAGGTGTCACATAATGTTAAAAAATGGGTGTCACATAATGTTAAAACATGGGTGTCACATAATGTTAAAACATAGGTGTCACATAATGTTAAAACATAGGTGTCACATAATGTTAAAACATGGGTGTCACATAATGGTAAAACATAGGTGTCACATAATGTTAAAACATAGGTGTCACATAATGTTAAAACATAGGTGTCACATAATTTTAAAATGTTCTTGCTCCCAAAAATTTAAGAAGAAAAAAAATGTTTTTCCGATCTTTTGTCTTTGAGCGTACAAGATGGTGGTTATTGCAGAAACGCGTCGTGTGCACTAAGCAAGTTAGATATCTACGTTTATATCAATATGGTGTTGGGTCGTAACTGTCTTCTCCTGAAGAAATATGTTGGATTTTTTTAACTTTGATTATTAATTAAAAATAAGAGGGATGGTTTGGACCTATACATTTAGCTTAACCCTGTCACTTTTTATTGAGCTGCCTGTATCAAGCCTGGAAAGTTAGCAGTCATGTATTTGTGTGTTAGGGGTGTCGATATTGTCTATTTCTATGAACTTTCTATAAGATTTTGGAAGTGTTCCGATAGTATGATCACGCGACGGAGGGTCGCAGTGCCAACTTTCTGCAGTGATACAATTCCAAAATCAAGACTTCTCTAGTGAATAATTTGATGAGCAATTACTGTAACAATTCAGAGGAATGTAGAAGGAAACCGAAACACCGATTTTTATCAAAATCCATACACAAACAGCAAAGGAAAGATTTTGAAGTTTTATTTGACATTTCCCACCACTTAGTGACGTCACAACCGGAAATTGTCTTTTTTACATTTTGCACATCATGAAGTTACACATCTCAAGTATTGTCATACTGACACTTATTAACCTGCTAATTAATATAGAAGCATTTCATGACATACCATCTCAGTCATCAGATAACTTGCATTGTAAATACCCACGTATTGATCCAAAATTAATCAACATCAGTGCATGGTCACAGAGAAGACACTTCATATTTACTGCCCCAAAGAAGGGTTCTACATCACACCTATTATATATTTTTGCCCTACTTACATCAAATGCATCAGATTGCCACCCAAACCCTGGACCTATAAAATATCCATGCGAAATATGTGGTAAAGCATGTAAATGGTCACGAACAATTCGCTCAATAGCTTGCACAGGCTGTGAAAAATGGTATCACAAGAACTGTCTTCAGATGAAAACCGTAATATATGAACCACTAGAACAGTCCGATGCTAGCTGGTACTGTTGTAACTGCGGTCTACCAAACTTTAACACAAGCTTGTTTGAAGACTTTGAAATACATACATATAGTTTATCATCAAACTTGAATGAAACATCAACATCTATAAATGACTCTATCCAAAGCACTACAAACATTGGACCACCTCAATGTACCTCATCACCTACTACTAAACAGAATAAGTGCCCAGTCAATAAGAAAAGCTTAAGACTATTAAATATAAACTTCCAAAGTATGAAGGCTAAGCGATAAGAGTTTTGGAGCATGCTTGAATATACTGAACCAGACATTATCATTGCCTCAGAAACATGGCTCAAACCTGAAATAAAAGAAAGTGAAGTACTACCTGACAGTTACCACTTTGTAGCCAGGCAGTGCCCATGGTAGGACAGCCATTATAGCTAGATCCAACATTGATGCAGTAGAAGTTGACACCAATACCAATACTGAATTTGTAGCTGCTGCTTTCTCATGTAAAAACTTGAAAAAAACACTAATTATTGGTTCACTATACAGACCAACAAACAACAACTCTGAATACACAGATGATCTGTGTAAAGCGATATCAAACCTTTACTCCAGCTTCAAAGATCACATCATATGGATCGGCGGGGATGCCAATCTACCGGACATTGACTGGCAGAATGATAGCATTCAAGGGTATAATTACCCAGTAGGAATAAACAAAGCATATATAGATTTAACCAACGATATTGGATGCCAGCAGATGGTAGACTTCCCAACTAGACTTAACAACACACTAGATATTTTTCTAACAAATCGTCCATCTTTAGTCAACAGATGCTGTCCAATACCAGGGGTAAGCGATCACAACATTGTCCTGATTGACTCAAATATCACACCTTATTATAGAAAACCAACACGACGACTTATATATTGATGGAAACAGGCCAACATAAACGAAATGAAGAAAGAACTAACCGAATACTCTAAAACTTTTTATGAGAAGTTCACAACATCATCATCTATAAATGAAATGTGGTTAGACTTTAAACATAAGTGTATTGAGACCTTAACAAAACATGTGCCATCAAAAATGACAACCACTAGGTTCAATCAACCATGGATTGACAGAAACACTCGTAGGTTGTCCCACAGAAAGAAAAGGGCCTATAGGAAAGCAAGAAACACAAACAACAAAAAAGACTGGGACCGTTACAAAAACATCCAGAAGCAGAACAAACAAGGCTGTCGAAAAGCCTATAATGATTATGTCAGGAACATGGTCTCCGAGGACAAAGGAACAAGCAGTAAGAAGCTGTACTCGTTTATCAAAAGCAAGAAATGTGATGGCCCAGGAGTGGCTCCATTAAAAAAAGACGGAAAAACATACACAGATGCATCAGAGAAAGCAGAGCTTTTGAACGAACAATTCTCCTCTGTCTTTACTAAGGAAAACACGAGCACCATCCCAAACTTGGGCACTAGTAAGACACCAGATGCACCTAATATAATAGTTGGAAAAGAAGGCGTTCTGAAACTACTTCTCAACCTCAATCCACACAAGGCTACGGGACCAGACCAACTGTCCACACGCTTCTTGAAAGAAATGGCAACATATATAACACCATCACTGACCCTAATCTTTCAAACATCACTAGAAAGGGGCAAAGTACCAGATGACTGGAAAATGGCTCATGTAACACCGATTTTTAAGAAGGGAGACAAAAGCAAACCTTCAAACTACAAGCCGGTATCATTGACATCAATTTGTTGTAAGACCTTGGAACACATAATATTCAGCCATCTGATGAAATTCTTTGAGAGCCACAACATACTGTCTGATAAACAACATGGTTTCAGAAAAAAAAGATCGTGCGAAAGCCAGCTGATTTTGACCATACAAGACCTTGCTGCAGGACTAAATTCCAAAAGTCAGATTGATTCCATTCTACTCGATTTCAGCAAGGCATTTGATAAAGTCCCACACGAGAGACTGGCGGCAAAGCTACATCACTATGGAGTCCGTGGTAACACCTTGTCATGGATTAAAAGTTTCCTGGCAAACAGAGACCAACAGGTAATATTAGATGGAGCCAAATCCAACTCAGCACCAGTATCATCAGGTGTACCTCAGGGGACAGTACTTGCCCCACTGCTGTTCCTGGTTTACATAAACGACCTGTTATCTAACGTTAATGCCACCGGCAGACTTTTTGCTGACGACTGTCTGTTGTATCGTACCATCAAGACTACGGATGATGCAGTGTCATTACAAAACAACCTTGACACTTTACAGCAGTGGGAGAAAGACTGGTTGATGTCGTTTAATCCTGAAAAATGTGAAGTCATCAGAATCACAAACAAGAAAAAGATCATAGATGCCAAATATACCATCCATGGCCAGGTATTACATGAAACTAACAGAGCAAAATACCTTGGAGTTACAATCGATAACACACTATCATGGAACAGTCATATTGACATCATGACTAAGAAGGCAAACAATACCACAGCCTTCCTACGTAGGAACCTATCATCGTGTCCAGCTGATGTCAAATCAACATGCTATAAGACATTAGTAAGACCACAGCTAGAATATGCGGCCACTGTGTGGGACCCGTGGACACAAACAAACATCAGTAAAATTGAAGCAGTACAACGAAGAGCGGCACGCTTCACACTCGGTGACTATAGAAGAACAAGCAGTGTATCATCTATGCTTCACCAACTTAAGTGGGACAACCTCATCACCCGTCGACATTAATCCAAAGTCACCATGATATACCGAGTTATCCATCAACTGATGGCAATACCATCAGCACCTTATTTACAACCAACCGGTGTAAGAACAAGAGGAAATGATATGAGGTTCCTAGTACCATTCACAAGTGTCAACTCTTATAAGAACTCCTTCTTCCCGTCTACCATCAAACTCTGGAACAGTCTTCCATCAGATATCATAAGAATGCAATCCCTAGAGGCTTTCAAGGGAGGGGTTGCTTCCAGCTTCCATTAGACCAGCCTCAGATGTTTTTAACCAGATCGTTTTATCCTGCACCTGTAAATTTTTGTAAATACACTAACCGACCCTCCCTCACGTGTACATAGTCAATTGTGCGAAAATGTTCCAGAGGAATCATGCACACTAATGGAAGAAGAAGAAGAAGAAGAAGAAGTATTGTACTTTTTGTTTTTCATTTCATTAGTATTATCATTATTATATTTTTGTACAAAATAAAATTAATAAGACAATTTAGATGTTTAACAGCAATTTAGCTGACGTGGGAGCCAAACATGTGGATAACCCAAAAATATATAATATAGAGCGAGACAATAGGTTGTCGCCCGGTCTACAACACCTGACAACCAGATATCGTGTTGAAAATCCATTTTTAATCATAATCTGTTTTCTATATCGGAAATTATCGTGATTTCTTCTACAAAGCAAAACATTCAAGTTATAAAATATTTAATGAGTAGTTACGGTATAGCAAACCTGTTATCGCCTTCATATGAGGTGAATATCAAGTTGTCAACGCTCGGGAAAACAGCAATCTTCTGGTTGACAACTTTTATTATTAAACCTCTCTATATATATGTATTTAGGATTGGTCCGATCAGCGGTCACATGACTTTGACAATTGCGACGTTTCCTTCGACAACCCCAAAAATTCACCGTGCGAGGTAAATAATAGTATTGTCACCCTCGACAACCCCAAAATTTTCACGCTAGGTGGCGATAACTGCAAACCGGAAATCGTCTGTTTGTGTAGAAAATATGGCAACTGCAGGTCGGTTTGCCGCTAGCTCAGAGGAACTTGGAAAATGTACTTACAGACATACCATAAGGGTAATAACAAAATTACCGAACTCCGAACAATCTTACAAAGGGAAAGTCAAAACTCATAAGTATATAAACAGACAAAATCAGTCAACAACCGGAAAACTGTGAAAACCGTAATGACCCTCTGATAAAGGTAATACTATCTGATAAATATATACTTCACCTTTAATGTGAGATTGCTCTGAGAAATCCATTCTCGCAAAGCAAATCAACTATAGTATGTTTATTGAGGATTTGGTAACGTGATCAACAATTTTAGACTGTTGTCATAAAGGTATCACTTTTTGTCCGTTGTTCGGTTAATAATACGATTATGGCCATCTTAGTCGGTGGACATCCAGAATTGTCAACTTGTGAGGGTTGTTTTCCCTTAGCCCTCGGGAAAACAACCCTCACAAGTTGACAATTCTGGATGTCCACCGACTAAGAAGGCCATAATTGTATATTATTATACCTTACATTATATATTATATATAAAATAAAAGTGATGTTTTTACAAAATTGATACCCCAGGGAAACATCAATGTTGTTCACCGGTCGACAAATGTTATGTTCCATATTTGTCCGGAAATGTATCCGGTTTTGCATTCCGGAATTACAATCTTGACCGGATGTTAAAAACACAAAATATGAAGTTTATGAAAACACAAGATAAAAACACACAAATAAGTGTTTAATGCATCCAACATGATGTCCACCTTAAGTGCAGGCAATAATTGTATAATGTTCACTTTGTATGATGGCAATAATTGTAAATTGTTTTTAAATTGAGGCACCGTCATGGTCTTGATCGTATGGTAGTTGGGTTTATAATCGATACAACACTATGCCTATAAGGTTTGTCAGTGACTTGCAGCAGGTCGGTGGTTTTCTACGGGTACTCCGGTTTCCTCCACCAATAAAACTGAGAACCACAATATAACTGAAATATTGTTGAAAGAGGTATTAAACACCATAACTCTCCCTTTTTTAATTTGCTATTCGTCCACTAGTGGTAACAACTGCAAAATATGGGTCACCTGAAGCATCTTACAACTGTGGCTCGCAACAGAACGATGTTCAGGTGAGTTTTCACGAAATAAATATATATAAGACTGTTTTTACAATTTCAAAACGTTATAGCTTGGTGTGCATGTATGTGTTCCATGTATTTTAAGGTTGCCATTGACAAATAGTAAGCTTCGTCTTCGGGAAAATGTGTCATATGTAAAAATGTATCTTTATCAAGTCTTATGGTGTTTAACGTCACTTTCAACAATATTTCAGTTATATCGTGGCGGTCAGATTTATTGGTGGAGGACCCGTTGACCTGTCACATGTCACTGACAAACTTTATCACAGAATGTTGTACACCTCACCCTGATCGGTATTCGAACTCACAGCATCAGTGGTTATAGGCACTGATTGCATAGTTAGCTGTATATCCAACTACCATACGATCACGGCCACAACAGCCCCTTATATCTTTATCTTAGATATTCCTTATTACCTGTACTATTTATAGGTGATCGAGAGCAACTTTGTTCGTCAAATGCATCCTTACATTGTGGAGTTCCATCGCACACCTCACCACGATCTATACATTTACCCTCATTACAAAGAAACTGACTAGGATGGCAACAGTCTGCTTCATCTGACACATCCTGGCAATCCATAAAATTATCGCATCTCCTTTCATCCGGGATGCAAGATATATTGCCACTGAGACAAGTAAACTGTCCACCAGTACAGTTCCTGGCACACTGTGTCTCATCACTTTGGTCTATACAGTGTATATATCCGTCACAAACATATCTAGCATGAATGCATTGATCATTATCACATTTAAATTGGTAGTGAAGGCATATTGGGCAACCTATTTCATCTGACCTATCCAGGCATTCGGAGATACCATCGCATCGCCATACCAAAGGAATGCAGTGGATTTTACCACTCACACAGGTAAACTGACTCGCAGAACATTTAAGCTTATCTGAGCACGTCTTTTCATCCAACTCTAAATAAAACTCTAATGGACATGCACAATGAATGTCACTTTCACCATTAGCAACACAAATGTGAGAACATCCACCATTACTATGTGAGCACAATTGACCAAGATTACCAGGTAAATTATTCACTGCAACATGAAGGTCACTAGCATGTCTAAATTTATTCGAGAAGACACTTCGTTCCTGTCCCGTGCCTTTATCAACTCGTGACATTAACATGCTATCTCTGTCGATCCAGTATAAATATTTTCCAAAAACGGCCATTCCTGTTGGTTGTACAATCTGACTAGATACTAAAACTTTACGATTACCGCTTGTAATGTCATAATACTCAATAAGATGTAAAACGCCATCTGCCCAATATAACGTTTCATCATCGACATCAATAAATAGTGGATCTGGTTTACCCAATGATGTGGAGATTAACGTCCGTCTGTCTGTACCGTCCATTGCAGCACTCTCAATTGTAGGTGGTTGTACCATGCTTACCCAGTACATAAGCCTAATAATATTTTTGAAATATTAATATGATTAAATGCCATGATTAAAAATGTTTGAAATAAATTACAAAAAATCTATATAGTGTGATGCCCGTTATTCTTCTAACCAATTCTTTATGATTGATTGGTGTTTCGTTCACGTCATGTGCCAAATATGTATGCATATTCAGGACAAAGTATGGTGAATTAGGTAGTGACGAACAAATAGCTATTTGTGGCCGCTACAATGTGTCTACTCTTTTCCGAAATCCACAAATGAGGTCTGTAATGTGAATACAGTGTGGTACTCACTAAACACATAACCAACTAATGGCCCACGGTCAGGCATTCCGATGTATAACTTTATATCTTAACATACCCCTCCCACCATTGAGGGGGCATTCCCTATCCGCCATATTAGAACGCCCTGTGATTTGACGGCTGGGAACTGTCATAAGCAATCGTAACTACTCGGCCATTCTCGCTACCCTGCAAATAACCTCGTATGCATTAGGCGTATAAATCGCACTACTTTACACATGTCAGTTACATGAAAGTTTGATAAAGTTATATTTTAAACAATTTTCTATATTTCAATTAAAGTTTTAATTAGTTTTGCATGATTAGATTTTACTTAGTATGTCTTCAATATTGGATTTTCGTGGACTATATTTGTGTGCGGCTTAACTTAACTTAACTTCCGGCAATCAATTTAAGAAGAATTTCTACTATGTACGTACGAGGTTATTTGCAGGGTAGCGAGAATGGCCGAGTAGTTACGATTGCTGTCATAAGTACCCAGACAATGCTCTAAATGTTACATTTGATAAAGAGACAAAGCATAGTACTTAAGTCACATTTGCTAGTAAATGAATAATCTGGATGCCAAACTTTTGCACATAGTATATAAATGCTTAACACAAAAAAAATCCCAATACAAGAACAGCTTGAAGATACCAAATGCCGTAAATCAAAGAAGGACGGATAATACAATGGTCAAATGATAAAGGACAAACAATGATCTACAAAACACTGCACAGAAACCTAAAGATTGAGCAACACGAACCCCACTAAGACTTTCACTATATAACTAATTCGCCATCCTACATTTCAGTTGTGTTGCCGATCGAGCATTTGTGGAACGAGATGGACAGTATGGTCCGGATAATGTGCATCAATGATTTAAAAACAGCTAGTTTTTGCTATTAAATTCAGTAAGGTAAAATGTTCATTCGGGACTTCAATTCGTTGTTGCAATTCCTTGCGGAAGTCGAACAGATTATTCCTTTGAACGGGTCGTTGACAAATTACACATTATTGCACATTGGAAAAATATCAGTAAAAACGGTTTTTAGTGGGGATCGTTTTGCTCGATCTTTAGTTTTCTGTGTAATGTTTTATAGATCGTTGTTTGTCCTTTTGTCCTTTTTCTTTTGGTCATTGCGTTGTCTGTCTTTTTCTTTTGTTCATTGTGTTGTCTGTCTTTTTCTTTTGGTCATTGTGTTGTCTGTCTTTTTCTTTTGGTCATTGTGTTGTCTGTCTTTTTCTTTTGTTCATTGTGTTGTCTGTCTTTTTCTTTTGGTCATTGTGTTGTCCGTCTTTTTCTTTTGGTCATTGTGTTGTCTGTCTTTTTCTTTTGTTCATTGTGTTGTCTGTCTTTTTTCCTTTGGTCATTGTGTTGTCTGTCTTTTTCTTTTGGTCATTGTGTTGTCTGTCTTTTTCTTTTGGTCATTGTGTTGTCCGTCTTTTTCTTTTGGTCATTGTGTTGTCTGTCTTTTTCTTTTGGTCATTGTGTTGTCTGTCTTTTTCTTTTGGTCATTGTATTGTCTGTCTTTTTCTTTTGGTCATTGTATTGTCTGTCTTTTTCTTTTGGTCATTGTATTGTCTGTCTTTTTCTTTTGGTCATTGTATTGTCTGTCTTTTTCTTTTGGTCATTGTGTTGTCTGTCCTTTTTCTTTTGGTCATTGTATTGTCTGTCTTTTTCTTTTGGTCATTGTGTTGTCTGTCTTTTTATTTTGTTTATTGTGTTGTCCGTCTTTTTCTTTTGGTCATTGTGTTGTCTGTCTTTTTCTTTTGGTCATTGTGTTGTCTGTCTTTTTCTTTTGGTCATTGTGTTGTCTGTCTTTTTCTTTTGGTCATTGTGTTGTCTGTCTTTTTCTTTTGGTCATTGTATTGTCTGTCTTTTTCTTTTGGTCATTGTATTGTCTGTCTTTTTCTTTTGGTCATTGTATTGTCTGTCTTTTTCCTTTGGTCATTGTGTTGTCTGTCTTTTTCTTTTGGTCATTGTATTGTTTGTCTTTTTCTTTTGGTCATTGTATTGTCTGTCTTTTTCTTTTGGTCATTGTGTTGTCTGTCTTTTTCTTTTGGTCATTGTATTGTCTGTCTTTTTCTTTTGGTCATTGTATTGTCTGTCTTTTTCTTTTGGTCATTGTATTGTTTGTCTTTTTCCTTTGGCCATTGTATTGTCTGTCTTTTTCTTTTGGTCATTGTATTGTCTGTCTTTTTCTTTTGGTCATTGTATTGTCTGTCTTTTTCTTTTGGTCATTGTGTTGTCTGTCTTTTTCTTTTGGTCATTGTGTTGTCTGTCTTTTTCTTTTGGTCATTGTGTTGTCTGTCTTTTTCTTTTGGTCATTGTGTTGTCTGTCTTTTTCTTTTGGTCATTGTGTTGTCTGTCTTTTTCTTTTGTTCATTGTGTTGTCTGTCATTTTCTTTTGGTCATTGTGTTGTCCGTCTTTTTCTTTTGGTCATTGTGTTGTCTGTCTTTTTCTTTTGTTTATTGTGTTGTCTGTCTTTTTCTTTTGTTCATTGTGTTGTCTGTCTTTTTCTTTTGGTCATTGTGTTGTCCGTCTTTTTCTTTTGGTCATTGTGTTGTCTGTCTTTTTCTTTTGGTCATTGTGTTGTCTGTCTTTTTCTTTTGTTCATTGTGTTGTCTGTCTTTTTCTTTTGGTCATTGTGTTGTCCGTCTTTTTCTTTTGTTCATTGTGTTGTCTGTCTTTTTCTTTTGTTTATTGTGTTGTCTGTCTTTTTCTTTTGTTCATTGTGTTGTCTGTCTTTTTCTTTTGGTCATTGTGTTGTCTGTCTTTTTCCTTTGGTCATTGTATTGTCTGTCTTTTTCTTTTGGTCATTGTATTGTCTGTCTTTTTCTTTTGGTCATTGTATTGTCTGTCTTTTTCTTTTGGTCATTGTGTTCAGGGTCTGTCTTTTTCTTTTGGTCATTGTGTTGTCTGTCTTTTTCTTTTGGTCATTGTGTTGTCTGTCCTTTTCTTTTGGTCATTGTATTGTCTGTCTTTTTCTTTTGGTCATTGTGTTGTCTGTCTTTTTCTTTTGTTCATTGTGTTGTCTGTCTTTTTCTTTTGGTCATTGTGTTGTCCGTCTTTTTCTTTTGGTCATTGTGTTGTCTGTCTTTTTCTTTTGGTCATTGTGTTGTCCGTCTTTTTCTTTTGGTCATTGTGTTGTCTGTCTTTTTCTTTTGGTCATTGTGTTGTCTGTCTTTTTCCTTTGGTCATTGTATTGTCTGTCTTTTTCTTTTGGTCATTATATTGTCTGTCTTTTTCTTTTGGTCATTGTATTGTCTGTCTTTTTCTTTTGGTCATTGTATTGTCTGTCTTTTTCTTTTGGTCATTGTGTTGTCTGTCCTTTTTCTTTTGGTCATTGTATTGTCTGTCTTTTTCTTTTGGTCATTGTGTTGTCTGTCTTTTTATTTTGTTTATTGTGTTGTCTGTCTTTTTCTTTTGGTCATTGTGTTGTCTGTCTTTTTCTTTTGTTCATTGTATTGTCTGTCTTTTTCTTTTGGTCATTGTGTTGTCTGTCTTTTTCTTTTGGTCATTGTGTTGTCTGTCTTTTTCTTTTGGTCATTGTGTTGTCTGTCTTTTTCTTTTGGTCATTGTGTTGTCTGTCTTTTTCTTTTGGTCATTGTGTTGTCTGTCCTTTTCTTTTGGTCATTGTATTGTCTGTCTTTTTCTTTTGGTCATTGTGTTGTCTGTCTTTTTCTTTTGTTCATTGTGTTGTCTGTCTTTTTCTTTTGGTCATTGTGTTGTCCGTCTTTTTCTTTTGGTCATTGTGTTGTCTGTCTTTTTCTTTTGGTCATTGTGTTGTCCGTCTTTTTCTTTTGGTCATTGTGTTGTCTGTCTTTTTCTTTTGGTCATTGTGTTGTCTGTCTTTTTCCTTTGGTCATTGTATTGTCTGTCTTTTTCTTTTGGTCATTATATTGTCTGTCTTTTTCTTTTGGTCATTGTGTTGTCTGTCTTTTTCTTTTGGTCATTGTATTGTCTGTCTTTTTCTTTTGGTCATTGTGTTGTCTGTCCTTTTCTTTTGGTCATTGTGTTGTCTGTCTTTTTCTTTTGGTCATTGTGTTGTCTGTCTTTTTCTTTTGGTCATTGTGTTGTCCGTCTTTTTCTTTTGGTCATTGTGTTGTCTGTCTTTTTCTTTTGGTCATTGTGTTGTCTGTCTTTTTCTTTTGGTCATTGTGTTGTCTGTCTTTTTCTTTTGGTCATTGTGTTGTCTGTCTTTTTCTTTTGGTCATTGTGTTGTCTGTCTTTTTCTTTTGGTCATTGTGTTGTCTGTCTTTTTCTTTTGGTCATTGTGTTCAGGGTCTGTCTTTTTCTTTTGGTCATTGTGTTGTCTGTCTTTTTCTTTTGGTCATTGTGTTGTCTGTCCTTTTCTTTTGGTCATTGTATTGTCTGTCTTTTTCTTTTGGTCATTGTGTTGTCTGTCTTTTTCTTTTGTTCATTGTGTTGTCTGTCTTTTTCTTTTGGTCATTGTGTTGTCCGTCTTTTTCTTTTGGTCATTGTGTTGTCTGTCTTTTTCTTTTGGTCATTGTGTTGTCCGTCTTTTTCTTTTGGTCATTGTGTTGTCTGTCTTTTTCTTTTGGTCATTGTGTTGTCTGTCTTTTTCCTTTGGTCATTGTATTGTCTGTCTTTTTCTTTTGGTCATTATATTGTCTGTCTTTTTCTTTTGGTCATTGTGTTGTCTGTCTTTTTCTTTTGGTCATTGTATTGTCTGTCTTTTTCTTTTGGTCATTGTGTTGTCTGTCCTTTTCTTTTGGTCATTGTGTTGTCTGTCTTTTTCTTTTGGTCATTGTGTTGTCTGTCTTTTTCTTTTGGTCATTGTGTTGTCCGTCTTTTTCTTTTGGTCATTGTGTTGTCTGTCTTTTTCTTTTGGTCATTGTGTTGTCTGTCTTTTTCTTTTGGTCATTGTGTTGTCTGTCTTTTTCTTTTGGTCATTGTGTTGTCTGTCTTTTTCTTTTGGTCATTGTGTTGTCTGTCTTTTTCTTTTGGTCATTGTGTTGTCTGTCTTTTTCTTTTGGTCATTGTGTTCAGGGTCTGTCTTTTTCTTTTGGTCATTGTGTTGTCTGTCTTTTTCTTTTGGTCATTGTGTTGTCTGTCTTTTTCTTTTGGTCATTGTGTTGTCTGTCTTTTTCTTTGGTCATTGTGTTGTCTGTCTTTTTCTTTTGGTCATTGTGTTCAGGGTCTGTCTTTTTCGTTTGGTCATTGTGTTGTCCGTCTTTTTCTTTTGGTCATTGTGTTGTCTGTCTTTTTCTTTTGGTCATTGTGTTGTCTGTCTTTTTCTTTGGTCATTGTGTTGTCTGTCTTTTTCTTTTGGTCATTGTGTTCAGGGTCTGTCTTTTTCGTTTGGTCATTGTGTTGTCCGTCTTTTTCTTTTGGTCATTGTGTTGTCTGTCTTTTTCTTTTGTTTATTGTGTTGTCTGTCTTTTTCCTTTGTTCATTGTGTTGTCTGTCTTTTTCTTTTGTTCATTGTGTTGTCTGTCTTTTTCTTTTGTTTATTGTGTTGTCTGTCTTTTTCTTTTGGTCATTGTGTTGTCTGTCTTTTTCTTTTGGTCATTGTGTTGTCTGTCTTTTTCTTTTGGTCATTGTGTTGTCTGTCTTTTTCTTTTGGTCATTGTGTTCAGGGTCTGTCTTTTTCTTTTGGTCATTGTGTTGTCTGTCTTTTTCCTTTGTTCATTGTGTTGTCTGTCTTTTTCTTTTGTTTATTGTGTTGTCCGTCTTTTTCTTTTGGTCATTGTGTTGTCTGTCTTTTTCTTTTGGTCATTGTGTTGTCTGTCTTTTTCTTTTGGTCATTGTGTTCAGGGTCTGTCTTTTTCGTTTGGTCATTGTGTTGTCTGTCTTTTTCTTTTGTTTATTGTGTTGTCCGTCTTTTTCTTTTGGTCATTGTGTTGTCCGTCTTTTTCTTTTGGTCATTGTGTTGTCTGTCTTTTTCTTTTGTTCATTGTGTTGTCTGTCTTTTTCTTTTGGTCATTGTGTTGTCTGTCTTTTTCTTTTGGTCATTGTGTTGTCTGTCTTTTTCTTTTGGTCATTGTGTTGTCTGTCTTTTTCTTTTGGTCATTGTGTTGTCTGTCTTTTTCTTTTGGTCATTGTGTTGTTGTCTTTTTCTTTTGGTCATTGTGTTGTCCGTCTTTTTCTTTTGGTCATTGTGTTGTCTGTCTTTTTCTTTTGGTCATTGTGTTGTCTGTCTTTTTCCTTTGTTCATTGTGTTGTCTGTCTTTTTCTTTTGGTCATTGTGTTCAGGGTCTGTCTTTTTCGTTTGGTCATTGTGTTGTCTGTCCTTCTTTGATTTACGACTTCTGGTTACCTCTTCGGTATCTTTTAATTTGTCTTGAATCGCATTATTTATCAATCGTGTGATTCTGTTTTGACCTCTAAAATTCGGTATTTTATATTATCTAGAAATAGTTGTCCAGTATGCACGATTTTTGCTAAAAATAAGTAATTAGAAAATGCCTATTCTTAGAGTGCATAAATTATCAATTATTTGACCATTGCTTTACAATAAAACAATCAAATATATACATTTAAACAAGGCTTACCTTTTTCGTGGATTTAATACTATAGATCTAGGTTTTTCGTTGTCTCCTTGCATCACCACTCCTAACGGAGTACCATCTAATCGGATTATATTGATGACGTTTCGTTTAGAGCACGTCCAATACAGTATACGAGCGTATGGATCTATATCCATGTCATATGGTCGATAGTCTGTGTTGTCATTGGAAACGACTGTTGTCAACTGTTAATCAAAATAAAACTGAGTGAGTGAGTGAGTGTGAGTGAGTGAGTGAGTGAGTCTTTTATTTATCGCTAAGTGAGCAATTGTTCAGCTATATCGTGGCAAAAACAAGTTATGTTCAATTAAATGATGATGATGTTCACTTTGTGCTAGACCAAAATGCTTAATTTGATCTTTTTAGTGCTAACTGATTGAAACAACAATCCGTGGTAGACATGTCGGTCCACTCGGACACAGTTCATTTAATTGCTTACACGTGATAAGTAAAACTGATGTCTATATACTGAAATAAAATTGCGTTACTAAGTTATTGATACAGTATTTTGATAGCTTAAGAAATACGTAATATTGAATATTATATGTTAATTTGTTCAGTACCAAAGCGAAAGACTATTGGTCATGATTGTATGCCTATCACCATTAACGTTGTGAGTTCGAATCCCGATCATAGGCGGTGTACTAGAAACAACATTATGTGTTAAAATTTGTCAGTGACTTGCGGTAGTTGGTTGTTTTTCTTCGTGCACTCCGGTTTCCTCCACCAATAAAACTTACCGCTACGATATAACTGTATTATTCTTGAAAGTGGTGTTAAAAACCATAAAACTAACCAACCAACTAATTCACTGGAATTCAGTTTATATAATACAATGGTTCGATTCCTCTATGTGGCCAAATGTACTCGATACAACTATGTGATAACTGAAATATTGTTGAAAATACAAATTGTGTTAAACACCATAACCCTAACCCTAACATTATCCACTGCAAACGAGAATAAAGAGGGTAACTATGAGATCTTCTGTAATTGAATTGAAACGTTAGTGGTATAGTGACAGATCTAGTAGAAATTACGACAATTAGCACAGAGCACACTTTATAAAAAACATCCTAGATCAGATGCTGCATATTCACCTCATATTACATGTATAACATGCACAATTGTCCAGCATGTTTATTCACCTACATATTGGACAAGGTCATCGTATGATCTACTTTTACGAATAGAATCGCTCATGCATAAAGTAGTGTCTTACTAAAATAAGAGACTACTTTTACAATAGCTCTGCAGGGGGTACTTATATATATATATATATATATATATATTGTACATGGCACCGTATGCAATTTTTTAAATATCTTTGAACCTGTATTAAGAGGTTACCATTGGGGCAAAGAAAAAATGGTCTTATAAGATAGGTGACCTCTTAAAAGAGGTTCAATTCATATGAAATTGTCTATGCCAGGACAAGAAAAGGGTGACCTTTTAATACAAGTGACTGCTTAACGGAGGTGACCACATGGATAAGTTTGACAGTATTTGATATAAAATAATCAACTTACATATGTACCATTAGCTGTTGCTCTTTTGATAACATTCGTCTTTCCCTCAATCCAGTATATATCCTCATCTACTGGATCGTACGATAAAACTTTAACTCTTCGCAAATTTGGAATGGGTAAAACAACTTCCGGTATTTTAGTATGATCAGTGTCATTTTCATCCATGATTAATCGGCTTATCGTATTCCTTTGACTATATAATAAATATGACTTCGGCGCTAAACAAAAGAAATAACAATCAATTAATTTATCTAACATGCTAGGAAAAACTAAAATATTTCATTCGGAGCAAATTATTTACATCATGATAACACACATGAATATTAAAATATTCAAAGATACAGAGATTGTTCATTTGGTTTTCTCTAACGTTTATTTAAAATCGGTCAATTATTTGTGCTAAGATATTATGTAGTGTTTTGTATATCATTGTTTGTCCTTTTGTCCTTTTTTTTCGTTTGGCTATTGTATTGTCTGTTCCTCGATGTACGACTTCTTATTACCCCTTCTTATTCAAGCTGTTCTTAACATCAGTTCAATCTTTAATGCTCTTGTTTTAGTTTATTTACGTAAGGATTGATCGCTGTTTTTGTTCGGTTCATGAAGAAATAACCCCAATCAGGTTGTACACACCGTGTAACTCGCGTAGCGGATTACGCAAGGGTGTGTACAACCTGATTGAGGTTATTTCGAATGAACCGAACAAATAATTTCGATCAATCCTTATAAATTAATTCAAACTTTTTTTGTTATGATATTGAAAAATATATTTATTTTTTCAAAATAAGGCAAATATTCTGAAATAAATTTAAATAACCCCAAAGGTGCCTCATTTAAAGAAAATCACCTGATGACAACGGCACGCGACGGCTTGAGAACGACTTCTACTTTTCGATTCCGTACATTGACAAATAACCTCAATTTTTTAAACCAATCAAAACACGTATAAAATGAAATGTGACTCTAAAATTAATGTATATGAATTTGTCAAATCTACCTGGATTGTGTATTTACTACTTGATTTCTGATAATCTGCATATATACTTATTACATACATAACCATAGCAACTACCTATGTCAACGAATAATAAAATAGTACTTTAAAGGCATATAGGCCGTCAGAATTGATTTTTTTCTTATATTAAAAGTTGCCAGTATTCGATGTTTTATACTAATTGCAGTTGAAATTTTTCATAATATCATACGTAAATAGCCTAGAACGAAGGAAATACGTCGTTGTTTGATTTTCTTACGTCCCGTAAAGAATTCAATGTTGACCCGCGCATATTCATACGACCTGACAGTGAATTCATTCGGGAAAGCGAAATTGATTGTTGACGAAGAAGCACATGGCACACTGAATCGAATCGTGGAATTGAATAAAACATTGACGATTCTATACGAAAACGACACAAAAAGGAGGATTCAGCTTTGTGTAAAAATAAAAAAAAAGATGTTATACCAATCTACTCCATTTTTCAACACGTAAGCATAATTTAGTTTTTTTCCCGGCCGAATCATATTTTAACAGTAGAATTGCGTCGTATTTTTTTTTTTAGGAGAAAACGCTAGGTGATATCTCTTTCAAATTAGAAACTAAAATAATGAAATTCATGTCTGTTTTTTTTTCGAAAAAAAATATAATCAAGTCAACTCAAGTGTTGTCAATAATATGCAATACAATTTGTTTACAATTTTTCCTTTATCGGGCCCCTTTGCAGAGTTTGGGTTTGTTTTTATTGATTTCATCACGCATTTTCGATTTTAAGTGTCATTCTTACTAAATACCATTATATAATATTAAGTGATTACCCCGGAATCCAATTTCATAGATATATTTCTTAAAGTATATTAATTCTAACCAATATTTACCTGTGCATGCATTCTGGTTATTTATAGCAGTTATCAGTATCCGGTAAACTTATAATTAGGTGTGTTAATGGCGATTTCACCAACAGACATTCGAATTCTTTTCACTAATTACGACATCATAACATATTTTTTAAACATGGCTTCTTATTCAGAACATTTTATTAGTATAAAACAGCGAATATTGGCAACTTTTAATATAAACCAAAAAAAAATCAATTCTGACAGCTTGCATGCCTTTAAAGGAGCTTTTTTTTTCTTTTATCTACAGGTTCAGTTAATGTAATTAGACTGTAGCAGATTTTTGCTTAAAAAACCTTTGCTTCGTAATTGAAGCATGTCAATATGAGACAGCCCATAGAAGACGCCTGCATGTGATCCCATCTTCTATGGTGCCGATTACCCTATGAAGCATTGGCATTATGACTACGTCATAGTTAAAATTATATAGAAAAAAGAAAGGTTTGAAGATACCAAAGGGGTAATCAGAAGCCGTAAATCTAAGATACCAAAGAGGTAATCAGAAGCCGTAAATCTAAGATACCAAAGGGGTAATCAGAAGCCGTATATCTAAGATACCAAAGGGGTAATCAGAAGCCGTAAATCTAAGATACCAAAGGGGTAATCAGAAGCCGTAAATCTAAGATACCAAATGGGTAGTCAGGAGCCGTAAATCTAAGATACCAAAGGGGTAACCAGAAGCCGTAAATCTAAGATACCAAAGGGGTAATCAGAAGCCATAAATCTAAGATACCAAAGGGGTAACCAGAAGCCGTAAATCTAAGATACCAAAGGGGTAATCAGAAGCCGTAAATCTAAGATACCAAAGGGGTAATTAGAAGCCGTTAATCTAAGATACCAAAGGGGTAATCAGAAGCCGTAAATCTAAGATAGCAAAGGGGTAATCAGAAGCCGTCAATCTAAGATACAAAAGGGGTAATCAGCAATCGTAACTACTCGGCCATTCTCGCTACCCTACAAATAACCTCATACGTAGATAGTAGAAATTCTTCTTAAATTGTTTGCCGGAAGTTAAGTAAAGTTAAGCCGCACAAAAATATAGTCCACGAAAATCCAATATGGAAGACATACTAAGTAAAATCTAATCATGCAAAACTAATTAAAACTTTAACTTTTATCCATGAAAATAATTGAAATATAGAAAATTTTTTAAAATATAACTTTATCAAACTTTCATGTAACTGACATGTGAAAAGTAGTGCGATTTATACGCCTAATGCACACGAGGTTATTTGTAGGGTAGCGAGAATGGCCGAGTAGTTACGATTGGGGTAATCAGAAGCCGTAAATCTAAGATACCAAAGGGGTAATCAGAAGCCGTAAATCTAAGATACCAAAGGGGTAATCAGAAGCCGTAAATCTAAGATACCAAAGGGGTAATCAGAATTCGTAAATCGAAAAGGACAGACAACACAATGGCCAAAAGAAAAAAAGACAGCGATCTACAAAACCTACACAGAAAACCAAAGATCCAGCAACATGCAGACATTTTAATGTTTTGAATATGAGTGTACCTGATGAATGTTGTTCCAGAAACGGGTCATACACACTAAGTTCCACATATACGTTTTAATTCTTTCTTATTATATTACCTTGCAATACTTGTGTTCGAAATCGTATCGGTGGTGTAATGGTTGGCATGTTCGCCTCGAGTGCTGTCGATCGATGGTTCGAGCCCTGTTCGGGTCAAACCAACGAACCGGCATTAAGGAGTAATAGCAAATAATGATTGACTCGGAATCAGGATAATGTGCTCGAGTGGAGCAACATGTCTACCCGAGGACTGTTGTTTTAGTGAGCTAGCACCATAAAAATTCAACGAAGCGTGTTGTTCTAGTACAAAGGGGACATCATAATCTCATCAAGATGTAACATGTTCTCGCCATTATACATCTGAAAAATTGCTGATTTTGGTGTTATAGCAATCACACATTCAAATGTGAAAACAATTTAGGAGTGGTTTGCTGTAGAAGTAGTTTTGAAGAGATTATTTTGCAGCTTCCGATTACCCTTTGGTATTTGCAAACTTTTCTTATTTTGTGTGTGTGTATTGTTTAAAAGCATTTACTTGGAAGCTACAGCATATCTCAATGACGTCATCATTCATAACTTTATAGATAGTTGCATTTTGGTGACTCCCGATTATATAATACATTTTGGTTATACCTGAGCAAGATCTATTGTTTGGATCGAGTGTATAGTGCGTGGGACAAGAACATTGGTGGCTCTGGATTTTTCCATCAACAGCTGAATTTGCAAAACATAAACAGCAACAATCTCCATTGTTGTCATGGCAGCTGTTAGAACCTAAGAAAATGGAAAGAATATATTTTTTCAACATTATTTCTTTTATTTATATAGTTGTATTTCTTTTCCCGATTATCCTGGCATATAATTAATCGCGTTCTGATCTTCTAAGGAGCGTTTCATATAATCTTCTTTGTCAAATGTCAAGGTCAATTGGTTCACGAGATTTTATGTACTATTCATTTACACCCTTGTATCACATTTTCATTTTTTTTCTTAAAATGAGTTACCATATCTTTTTTGTTCAAGTAAAAAGGAAAATATTTAATGCATCAATTAAAAATACAACAACAAAATAATATGAATCATTTTATATGCACAATTAGGATAGAATATGACAAAAATATAATGTTGAAGTCATAGACAAGTTGCAAGAATACCAAGTATACAATTCGCACAGTCAGAAACAGAGTTAGCTGCCGTTTTCAAACATATCAAACGCTTCAAATCAGAATTAATTCACTCAAAATGTCAGTTTTTTACTTTTTTGAAACAAGATTATTATTTCATATGAAGCGAATGTTTGTCAAAAATAGTACTGGAATCAAAATGGCTGACTCTTGAACATCAGCATACATTGATTGAATGAAGCTGAAAAAAAGGTGTTATTGCTACTCTTAAAAGAAATCATAAACATTGAATACGATTTTGTAGTAATATTTCGATACATAAACTGGGCCATTCACTCACCAATAGAATAAAATCTGAACGATTGTATATAAAGTTTCGGACTTAATTCAGTTTGTGAGTGACGCGGTCGATATAGCACTCCTACAAAATCGTATTAAATCCTATATCAAATAACAAATCACTCATTATTACATACATGTACAATACCCATAGCTTTCGTATGGGTGACTTTTACCCCCAGAAAACTTAACAAAGTATAACCTGCTTGTCTTGACGAATGATAGATCTTCATATCATATACACTTTCTACATCCTCCGTCAATGTTGTCTGGTTACGTCCATATCTTTTATCAGCTCTCATTATTGTCTTTTGATTCCAACCATGCCAGAATATAAAATCATTATACAATGTAAAGCTCCGTATATTGTAAGTCTGGGATGCAATTATCTGTTTTCGATTAGTACCTGGTCAAAGAAACATACACTGTTAGTCATGTAATTTGAATCTTATTTTATCTTCAATTAACCACCATGCAATGTTCGTGTACCAGAAGTTATTTTATCAATGGGTCGAGACATCTGTTAGTGGACTATTACTCGCACGATGGTCTCATCCGTCCAGTTGGCAGTGTTCCAGGTCAGATACATTTATTATTTACAGTTTCTAACTAATGTATTTATTATTAAGACTAAGGTTATCTCCCTTCAGTCATCGGTGATCGTAGCCCTTATTTGGCTATCATTTTATGTCTTTTGGGTTTTTAGCTCCTAAGTACTTTTAAGTCATTTAGATTTCCATTTTTTTTTTACTTGAACGTACTTGATGTAGGTTATTCCAGAACCGTGTCATGCGCACTACATTTGATATCTACGTTATATTCTTGTCACGAAGGTGCTAGCCGGACGTGTTATACATAATCACGAAGGTGCTAGCCGGACGTGTTATACATAATCATGAAGGTGCTAGCCGGACGTGTTATACATAATCATGAAGGTGCTAGCCGGACGTGTTATACATAATCACGAAGGTGCTAGCCGGACGTGTTATACATAATCATGAAGGTGCTAGCCGGACGTGTTATACATAATCATGAAGGTGCTAGCCGGACGTGTTATACATAATCATGAAGGTGCTAGCCGGACGTGTTATACATAATCATGAAGGTGCTAGCCGGACGTGTTATACATAAAGACTTAAGATGTATACCCGATGTTTACTTAAGAAATAATTCATGGAAGCCATACTGTGAGCTTTAACGTGGGTTGGCAGATATTTATCCCGAGCGGGAGCGAGGAGTAGAATTTACAAATATCCTGCCAACCCACGTTAAAACTCACAACACAGTATGGCTTCTATGCACTATTTTGATTCTGATATGTATAATAGTATAAATACGGTAGTATACTTTGATGGGAAAGACGGTAATTTATATTAATGTTTGCGGCAATGTCACACACAATTTATGATGCCAGATTCTAGCAACATGTGATTTTACGACAGGAAAGTCAGTCTTTTTGATGAAGCATCCGTAACAACAATATTGTGTTTGCACGTTTTAACTGCACATCATATATTTATTAATTTTGGATATGCTGATTATTTTCAGTGAATGCAGATGTTTAAAACGTTAACAAAATTGTAAATAATTTGACCACCTGGCTTAAATGTGTGTACCGCGCATGTGCGAATGAGATCTTGCAATCTAAATAATTTGCTCATTTGTTTGCAAAGCGAAAGAAGGACGTCATATTAGAATTATGTATACTTATTTTGTTTAATAACACAAGACAAAATAATATTTAATATAAGAGAAGATAGAGATGCTCTGGCATGGTATTAGTACAGTTCATTTATCTGTGGCAGTTCTTAGTGCCCGATCTTATTTTTTACTTCTGTTACTAATAAATCGTATTTTAATTTTAATGTAGTTGTTTAATATCCTTGGTTTGTGATTGGACAATGCTGTAATTTTCACGGTATCAAATATCATGAGATATTTTTTGAATTTTAGCTGATTACCGCTTACATCATCTTGTCAATAACGTGGCAATATACATCTATCCTACACATGATTACATTAGAATGGAAATAACTGTATTGTATTTGAAAATTTCACCGCATCCATTGCCGATCTAATGGTTGCAAATATCCGTTAACTGACTCCGCTAACGCGTCGCCAGTAAGCTCAATTTGTTACCATCAAATCTCCAATGGATGCCGTGAAATTTCCAAAGACAATACAGTTATCTCCTAATTGTAAATTGATATCTTACCGTCAATATTTGCAAATTCAATCATAGTGTCATATTTCCTCGTCCAATATATTTTCATTTCCACGTAATCTAATACTATGATATTGACTTTACCAACATTAGGTATCAGAACCAATCGACTTGTTCCATCTAATGAAGCTCTTTCTATTCTACCCTGTCCTGACCAATCAGACCAGTACACATAACTGTATAAATAAAACTAGAATAACTCTTTCTATTCTACCATGTCCTGACCAATCAGACCAGTACATATAACTGTATAAATAAAACTAGAATGACTTTCTATTCTACCCTGTCCTGACCAATCAGACCAGTACATATAACTGCATAAATAAAACTAGAATAACTCTTTCTATTCTACCATGTCCTGACCAATCAGACCAGTCCATATAACTGTATAAATAAAACTAGAATGACTCTTTTTATTCTACCCTGTCCTGACTAATCAGACCAGTACATATAACTGTATAAATAAAACTAGAATAACTCTTTCTATTCTACCCTGTCCTGACCAATCAGAACAGTACATATAACTGCATAAATAAAACTAGAATAACTCTTTCTATTCTACCATGTCCTGACCAATCAGACCAGTACACATAACTGTATAAATAAAACTAGAATAACTCTTTCTATTCTACCATGTCCTGACCTATCAGACCAGTATATATAGCTGTATAAATAAAAATAGAATGAAATATGTACAATTTAAAGCAAAGTTTACAAAGGAGTAGGCATGATAAGGGCAGAAATTGACCTAAAAAATGGGCAAAATATAAAAGAAACATAATATAGCTTTCATTGTTTCTTGATTTTATAAGACCTTTACCCCTTCTAATATTTTGGCAATAATTTTCCATATTTACACGTGCGATGACATCACACCACACAGTAGTATAGATAAAACCATCATATTTGAATTTCCAATTATGATTTACCCTTTCTGCATTTACGTTGCTAAGCAACAAAGGATAAAGAGAAATAATCTAAACATGTATTTTTCTTACCTTTCAATGATTTTGCTTAATATTATATCTTTATAAACAGTTTCTGAGATTGGGCCAAAAATGACCCTTATCATACCCACTCCTTTAATGTACAATTACGACCTTCATATGAGGTGCACTTCGAAAGTTGTCAATCCGTGGGTGTTTGTTTTCCCCAGAGGCTAAGGCCCCCAGGGAAACCTCTAAGGTGTTGATAATTTGAAGTTCCCCTAATATTTAGTCTAGTTTATATTAATATGATGCTTTTGGTCGTAATTCATCATTGAACAGCTATTATGTATTGCTTTGTTTGTTTGTTTATTTGATGGTGTTTATTGCCACTTTCAACAATATTTCAGTTATATTGTGGCGGTCAGTTTTATTGGTGGCGGAAACCGGAGGACGTGGAGAAAACCACCGACCTGTCGCAAGTCACTGATAAACTTGATCACATAATGTTGTACACCTCGCCCTGATCCAGATTCGTTTGAACTCACAACATCAGTGGTGATAGGTACTGATTGCATAGATAGTTGTAAATCAAACTACCATACGATCACGACCACGACGGCCCATAATATGTATTGACTTTACAGCTACATACAGTTTATATGTACAATTTATATATTGTACTTTTTTGAAGTAATAGCATGTTTTTATGGGAGTACAGAATTCATGGGAGAAACACTGAAAATAGTCAAATATGTTAATGCAATTTAGTATCTCCAAACTTTATTTTGTTGTAAATAAAATTTATTAACGCATACATTTTTTAATTTAAATAAAAGAGGCCACACGTGTTTCTACTAGTCACTACTGACCCTAATTTTTAGCGCCCACTGTAAAGTTTTTTATTGCCATTTTTGACAATAATTGTCAAATTCAGATTTTTTCCCTATATAACCTAGGTAGAAATTAAAAAAAAAGAGAGAAAAGGGTTTTGTTTTCAAGAATGTTAGCGAAGCACACATATTTTTGTTTTGACTTATTACCCATTTGGTGGATCTACAGCCAATGTTTGAGGTTTATGTACATGTTTCCATACAATGACTCTGCGAGATGATCCATCTGTTCTAGCTACTTCTATCTGCTTTGAATGTCTATCTATCCAATATATATTCTTAGATACCCAGTCTACTGCAATGCTCACTGGTTGCTTGACGCCATAACGAATTATCGTCTCTACTTCATCTCCATCCACAAAACCTCGATTTATTGTCTGAAAAAATATTAATATTTTACTTTATTGATATTACAGTTTACTGGTCCGTGTTGCTCATCTGTAGTTTTTTGTGTGTTGTCCTATTATGTGTCTTTACGTTCTGGGTTCCGTGTTGTGATGTCCGTTATGATTCCGCATATAAACGATGTTCGGTTCGTCTTTACCTCCAGTTGTTTGTAGAAGTGTTCATGTCTTATTTACGTTATTTGTATTTGTTTGTGTATAATGGTGTCCAACACATATTGTGTTGTGTTTTTGTTTTGTTTTTCCTCGTCTTATGTAGCCTCCTATGTTGCCAGTATCTCTGGCGTGTCCATTTTTGATTGCTCCTTCGGTATTCTCTAATGTTTATATACAACTGATTTTTTTTCTCGTGATCTAACGTTTTCGAAACATATATATTATTTCTGTATTTCTTGTCTTACACAGATATCCTGGCATTTCAGAATGATGGAAGTGAAACAAACCGGAATGCTCCGGATTTTACCTCCATTTCTATGAAAATTTTGAATTTTATTATTTTGATTTAAAATAAACCTGTCATATATAATTTGATAAAAATCAAAATAGAGATCTGATTTAGTGTCAACAAGATTCAGAGGTGAATTCAATTACCACATTCAAGTTCTATTGATATATATATTAAATAATTAAAAGTCTATATAGAAGATAACTAGGCTTCACCTCCTGACATTTTCTTCATTTCTCAATGCTGATTATTGATTGGTCAAATTAAATAATTAATTTCCATTGAAGGTTATGTAGAATATC
Source organism: Bathymodiolus brooksi (assembly GCA_963680875.1). Classification (NCBI taxonomy): domain Eukaryota; kingdom Metazoa; phylum Mollusca; class Bivalvia; order Mytilida; family Modiolidae; genus Bathymodiolus; species Bathymodiolus brooksi. The sequence goes on along the minus strand of OY804585.1, from coordinate 83,518,180 downwards.
GAGGAGCATGTCCGGCTTCACCTCCTAACATTTTCTTCATTTCATAATGCTAATCATTGATTGGTTAATTGTATAATTAGGAATTACTATTTTCATAATCATTAAGAATCAGAACCTTTGTAAAAAAAAATCAGCATGACTCGATATTGTAACTTTCCTAATATGCAAGGACCAGCATATCTGATTATTAATCATGTTGGACTAACCCTTAAAGATAATATAATTACAAAAACAAAATTTGATATTATACAAGTCCATTCTAAAAAAACTGGAACTAAAACATGTGTGCTTCCACTTTAATTTGCATTCAGCTCATGTGTTTATAATTTATATATAAGGGAAGTACAATCATGAATACCAATGAAATGTTACATTACACATCCTCGGCGGATTTCACTCCGATACTGTCCACTCATCGTCCGTGTGACAATTGAAACAATTACATTCGTTTCGGAGTTGTCCGGTTACTGATCCAACATTTAGAGGATGCAATAGCAACATAGCATTACTCATATTTTATGATTGGTCGGAAGGTCACAATTGAAAAAACATAAATATAAAACCATGTTTATTTTGTTGTTTACTATCCGAATAAAGTACCAATGTAGTGTAAACTAATTTTCTGGTTCATCGAATGCAATATAAAGGCAGGTAATTCACATCCTTCCTCCAAACGTAGCGGAGCCAATCAAATTTCAGATAAATAATTTAGGATTACAAGGATTTATCTGTCAGTTGACGCCACACAAGATGAATGGAGAGTTTCGGAGTGTGATCAGCCATGGATTACCGTCGATGTACATACCATACACAACCGGACAATTTTGAGATGTTTTAACAGCAATATAATATAGCATTTTCTATATATGATACAATGTATAAATAAAGAGAAATTAGCGACATACAGTCAAACCTACCCATGCAGTCACCTCTATTAAGCAGCCACCTGTATTAAAATATCACATATCTCTTGTCCTGCCATAGAAAATTTAATATGAATTGAACCTCTTTTAAGAGGTCACCTGTCATATAAGGCCACTTTTTCTTTGTCCTAATGGTGACCTCTTAATACAGATTTGACTATTTATATGAAAATAATTAATAATCAAATAATTATGTATTCTGTTTACAAATGAACTTTTCTGAATTATTTCATTCCCACCATATATTTGTTGGTATTCCCTAACAAACAATGAGTAAATACCAACCCTTTTAGTGTTTTGCTCTGCTGAGTAATATGCTTTATATATTGAAATTACTACAATTGTTAGAAAATAATTGAAGTCAAAAAACTTTTAAGCCAATATTTTATATCCGAAGACAAAATGATATAAAGTTATATCATTTGCTATTCCACATTTTTTTAAAACTTCTTTTATTTTCACCCATAACTCTTTGAATAAAATACAAGTCATAAAGTAGTGATTATAGTCTTCCACTATATTACATATACTGTATAAACTATTTTCCATAATTTTCGATTTTAAAAGTATTTTTTGAGATGTTAATGATTTACCTTCAATTTTAAATCTACCCAGTAAACACGCTTTTCCTCAATGTCAAAATCCATGGAAACGGCCTTTTTGATCCCCTTAATTGGCAGACGCCTGGTTAAATGATTCCCCACCAACGACAATCTGTTGAGTGATCTCCCGTCGCTGAATAGAAAAAAGCCATCAAATTCTATGCAAGTCTTGTTGTCATTATCAATATCCAGATTCACCGGGCATGCACACACTGGTTTGTATGGTAACGGTTTCATTAAACAAAGATGGCTACATCCACCATTGTTATCAGCACAAGGATTCGTACCTGTAATAAATAGTATATCAATAAACAAAATGTTTTTTTACACATTGATTTTTTTACTTGTGTACATTGTACTTGACTATTTTTGGATTAATTTGATTATAATCAGTTTTTATGATACGCTGTACACACTCCCCACCATCTAACAGAACACGATTACAGGTCATATCAGTATTTGGTCCCTTATACGGAATAAAGACAAATACATCTCACTTTAGTTAGCACGACTCGTTTCTGAAACAGCCTTCAGTAGGTATGCGTTCAAAGCGTGAAAAATGGTCATAATTCGTACCTTCTATATTCATTGTGCTGACAGCGGCCAATCCCATTAAATCTGGTCGATGAGACAAAATTGTTTTTCTGTCATTCCCAGTCTTTTTGTTGATTCTTTCTATTGATCGTGTCTGCCAATCTGACCAATATATATAATCTCCTAAAAAACATATTTTAATTTAGTCAAAAATCATATCTTTTATGAAAAAAAAAGTTTAATCAGTAATGGTCAACAATTCCACAAATATGAAAACACCGAACAACCACTTCTCGGCTCTAAGCATAAAAAGACCAAAACAGTGGCATTGGAATCCAAGTTCTAGCTTCGGACAACAATGTGACAGGGTTAAACATTGCATCTTTTGACATTGGAAACAATATTACCCTGGTTTCTTCCAAAAATACATTAATAACCATAATTTGATAAAAAAAAAAAAAAAAAAATGCGAAAAGATACAATTAAGAAAACTTTTCCAATGAATTCTAGAAATAAAACGTAACAGGAAAGAATTGTTTGATAAGTCACACTTTGTCTTGACAGAAAACTATCATTACGATTTGATGTGAAAAAAAGTATTACCTAATAAACTGAATCCAAATACATGAGATCGATTATGTTTTACTAACACACGTCTTCCTGTCCCATCAACATTGACAACTTCTATTCTGTCCATTTTAGCATCACCCCAGTACACCAGTTGCTCTTCATGGTCAACAGCTATCCCGTTAGGCCACCCTAATGACGAATTAACAATAGTAACACGTCCAAAACCATCAAGATGTGCTCGTTCTATTTTTGGCTTGCTACCCCAATCTGTCCAGTACATATACCTAAAGTAGAAATGTGCACCTTTTACCTGTATTTAGGTCATCAAATATCGCTTGTCTTAAAGTGTTAGAAATGTCAATCGATAGAAAACAAGAATTAGTGACTCGCCGGAATCTGTATCGTCCACCTGGTAGTTCATGCCCTGTTTGCTTTCAAGTAAGTTTGAAGTTTTTGAGAAAAGGCATTTTATCCACATTTCCATAGTAAAAATCACCGGGTTTATAACAAGAGTAACATGAAAGATGCCTCCAGTATAGCAGGAACTGATTATACTTCCGGAATACCAGAGTTCATCCCCATTCTTGGGTGGAGTTCATGTAGGTCATTTTTTTATTTTCTGTGTAATGTTTTGTATATCATATGTTGTCCTTTCGTCCTTTTTCTGTTGTTCATTGTCGTGTCTGTTCTTCTTTGAATTACGGCTTCTCATTACCCGTTGGTATTTTCAAACTCATTCTTAGTCTCCTTTTTGTACTGAGAATGTTAGGTAATATAGTTATTATGTCATCCATTAACATTCCGGTTAAAACGAAATTGGCTGCAGAGTCCCCTCCGTAAATAATATAAAACATGTACATAAATAACATTTGAATTGTAGGAAGATTAACTAATAGTAAATTTTCAAGAAGTTTTATTGGAAGCATCTAATAGCAGAACTTAACTTCAAAACCATTATAAACTGTGTGAGAAAAATGTCTCTATATTTGTGATTGAAAGGTTTTTATATATAGGTATTTTATGATGTAGTTGTTACCATAACAACCAAAGTCAATACATGCGTTCTTTTATTATTTTTATGAGTTTTCCATCAAAATGCAACATATGAACCATATAAACTCCTATTTTGCAACTATCAATAAATCACCCACTGCATGATCCTTAGGTGGAGCCATACTTAAATACAAGTAATATATCTTCTCAATCGTATTATTTAATGTTTATGATGGTTTCTCTATATTTACCCAGTTACTGGATCAAGAGTTATAGCTCTTGGTTCTTCCAAGTCGTCGGCAACCAATACTAAGCGTGACGTTCCGTTAAGACGTGAAACTTCTATCCTTTTAGTACCCTGATCTGTCCAGTATAAATTTCGAGCTATCCAGTCAACAGCTACACCATCTGGATGCATCAGACTTTCATTAATAACAGTTTCTTGACCTAAATAATATTCCTTAAACAATTAAAACATGGCCAAGGAAAGACAATTATCAGAGTTCGAGTCCACTATGATATAATAATGTATAGTTAGACAAACAACACAGAAAGTGTAACAGATCATGAAACACAACCATAGAAAATACAAATGGACAATAAATGGTGGTATGGACAATGTAAAACCACATCACCTGTAATCTTTGTCAGATTTCCCCCAATTATGATACTTATTAGTAGATGTCCATTGTTACCCTTATACACTGACATTCCTACAACATACTTATACACTGACATTCCTACAACATACTTATACACTGACATTCCTACAACATACTTATACACTGATATTCCTACAACATACTTATACACTGACATTCATACAACATACTTATACACTAACATTCCTACAACATACTTATACACTGACATTCCTACAACATACTTATACACTGACATTCCTACAACATACTTATACACTGACATTCCTACAACATATCTATACACTGACATTCCTACAACATACCTATACACTGACATTCCTACAACATACTTATACACTGACATTCCTACAACATACTTATACACTGACATTCCTTCAACATACTTATACACTGACATTCCTACAACATACTTATACACTGACATTCCTACAACATACTTATACACTGACATTCCTACAACATACTTATACACTGACATTCCTACAACATACTTATACACTGACATTCATACAACATACTTATACACTAACATTCCTACAACATACTTATACACTGACATTCCTACAACATACTTATACACTGACATTCCTACAACATACTTATACACTGACATTCCTATAACATGCGTATACATTGACATGCATACAACATACTTATACACTGACATTCCTACAACATACTTATACACTGACATTCCTACAATATACTTATACACTGACATTCCTACACCATACTTATACACTGACATTCCTACAACATACTTATACACTCACATTCCTACAACATACTTATACACTCACATTCCTACAACATACTTATACACTGACATTCCTACAACATACTTATACACTGACATTCCTACAACATACTTATACACTGACATTCCTATAACATGCGTATACATTGACATGCATACAACATACTTATACACTGACATTCCTACAACATACTTATACACTGACATTCCTACAATATACTTATACACTGACATTCCTACACCATACTTATACACTGACATTCCTACAACATACTTATACACTCACATTCCTACAACATACTTATACACTCACATTCATACAACATACTTATACACTGACATTCCTACAACATACTTATACACTGACATTCCTACAACATACTTATATACTGACATTCCTACAACATACTTATATACTGACATTCCTACAACATACTTATACACTGACATTCCTACAACATACTTATACACTGACATTCCTACAACATACTTATACACTGACATTCCTACAACATACTTATACACTGACATTCCTACAACATACTTATACACTGACATTCCTATAACATGCGTATACATTGACATGCATACAACATACTTATACACTGACATTCCTACAACATACTTATACACTGACATTCCTACAACATACTTATACACTGACATTCCTACAACATACTTATACACTGACATTCCTACAACATACTTATACACTCACATTCCTACAACATACTTATACACTGACATTCATACAACATACTTATACACTGATATTCCTACAACATACTTATACACTGACATTCCTACAACATACTTATATACTGACATTCCTACAACATACTTATACACTGACATTCCTACAACATACTTATACACTGACATTCCTACAACATACTTATACACTGACATTCCTACAACATACTTATACACTGACATTCCTACAACATATCTATACACTGACATTCCTACAACATACTTATATACTGACATTCCTACAACATACTTATACACTGACATTCCTACAACATACTTATACACTCACATTCCTACAACATACTCATACACTGACATTCCTATAACATACTTATGCACTGACATCCCTACAACATACGTATACACTGACATTCCTACAACATACTTATACACTGACATTCCTACAACATACCTATACACTGACATTCCTACAACATACTTATATACTGACATTCCTACAACATACTTATACACTGACATTCCTACAACATACTCATACACTGACATTCCTATAACATACTCATACACTGACATTCCTACAACATACGTATACACTGACATTCCTACAACATAGTTATACACTGACATTCCTACAACATACTTATACACTGACATTCCTACAACATACTTATACACTGACATTCCTACAACATACTTATACACTGACATTCCTACAACATACTTATACATTGACATTGATGCAGAGTTGTTTTCCTCTCTTTGTTAATTTTGCCTCTACATTTTCAACAACAACTTTCTGCTTATGTTAAGGCATATTTAAGGTTTGTTTGTGATTCATTAGGACAATGTTGCCTTTCATCGTCTGTCAATATTTCGTCCTCCTCTTACATAGCTGTTGACATCATGCAAAATTCCATAGAAATTCGATTACATTCACCCATGTTTAACTTCCTATATAAACAATAGACAGAAATGCCATGTTAAATATTCTATGACACGCAAATCAACACGTAAACACATTCAAAGCGATTCAAATTGAGAAAACTTTGATGATACCAAAGGGGTAATCAGAAGCCGTAATCGAAGGACATAAAATACATTGGTCAACAGACAGGCACAAGTCATACATGTATTTTATATCATTTTAAATTTGCAAGGGGTTTGATTCAATGCCCATTAGATATTTGTAAGATACATCCTCCATTTACGTGTATATTTTATATGAGAAAAATATTATAAGACAACAATATTTTTTCTGCATATTAGAAACGTTGTAAGATACCAAAGTGGTAATCAGAAGCCTTAAATTCAAAAAGGACAGACACTACAATGGACAAAAGAAAAATGACCAAAGGACAAACAATGCTCTGCCAAGAAAATCAAAGATCGAGCATTACATACGCCGCCAAAAGACGGGAGAGTACTCATGTGTTCCGGAAGGATAAGCAGTTCCTGTTCCACATCTTGCACCTGTCGTGATGATCTTGTTACAAATCCGATGACAAGTCATGAATGAGGAAAAGACCGGATTGTTATTACGACAAACGGAACATTTGCGTGGTCATTTGTGACACAAATAGTCCATAGTTATGGTGAAAACCATAAAATTTTCGAAGTGATGACTTCAACTTAACCAATAGGAACCCTTGGTTAGTAGCTTCCTTGTTAGCGGCAATCCCCTATCACGGAGATCATGATAGGAACCACAAGCTCTGGAAAATCGGATCAACTCATTTCAGAGAGCTATATACTCCATTTACAGGTGCTGCTGGAATGTTGTTACATACAAATGGAAAGTTCACAATGGGCAAATTGAAATCATCTTTTTTGTCTGATAGTTTCGTTTTTAATGATATGTCATTGTGGAATTGAACTGAAGTACAAAATGTTATCTTTCTTATGGACTTTAGTTTGAAGTCGTTTTCATTTGATTTTCGATCGTTTCAACTGACTTAAAACAAGGTGAGACAATGTATATACACAACCCGATGAGATACAACAAAGCAACACTTACTAGTATTGCCTTCATATGAGGTAAACATCGAAAGTTGTCAGCCCGAAAGATGTTTTCCCGAGGGCTTTATCCCGTGTAAAATCAACCTTTCGAGGGTTGACAACTTGATGTTTACCTTATATGAAGGTAACAACTGTTTTATTATACTGCAACTACTCTCATATGTTTAAAACTTTAATGCTTAGTTTAGTAGAAGGCAACAAAATAATTTCCAGTATAAAAATTACAATAACGGAAAATGACCAAAAAAAGATTTTTAACACACTTCTGGTTGTCAGTGGTTGTCTCCCTCTACATTATATATGTTTGGGCTGTCCACCGGGTTATCTCATGGTATGGACTGTACATGACGTACACAGAGCAAATACACACTATAATGTTATGGAGGGCTTATACTTGCTTTTGTAACAAACTTGCTGCAAGACCGAGTTACACTAAAATTGACATTCTAGTGAAATACATATAGTGGAAAATCTAAATCAAGGAACTTGTCAATTATTCATACATATATCTTGATGGGAGCGAGCACTGTGGCTGTGATAATTGCATAATTTGCATGACCATATCTATTATACTTTATGCTAATTCTGACCTGTTCCATCCAGGTGAACCCTTGAGATTGCCTTGAGATCATCAGTCCAATACACATAATTATCAACTGGGTCGTAGTCAATGGCAATGGCATGTTCAATATCCATCAATTCCATATCAACATCTGTGTAATCTGGTGTATCCAATGATAATAGTCGTAGATCTTGTTTTCTCGCAATTAATAATAATTGGTCATATCCTAATATAAAATTAATTATATGGATTGTAATAGGTAATTATTAAGTAATTACTATACACAATGTTTGTGAATTCATTTCTTTGTTTGTTTGATGATGTTCAATGCCACTTTCAACAATATTTCAGTTATATCGTGGAGGTCAGTTTTATTGGTGGAGGAAACCGGAGTACCCGCAGAAAACCACCGACCTGCCGCAAGTCATTGACAAACTTTATTATATAATGTTGTACTCTTGCTCTGATCGAGATTCGAACTCACAACATCAGTGGTGATAGGCACCGATTGCATATGTAGGTAATTGTTAATCGAACTACCATACGATCACGACCATAACGGTCCCTTCACAATGCTTGTGAATTCATTTGAAAACAAAATGTTGTGTGTATGCTTAGAAATATAAAATGCATTTAGTTACATCAGTGCTCAGGGTTAAGTAAAAGACAGACACCTTATCCACTGAGTTTACCAGAATATTGGGAATATTTATTCCCCCATAAAAAGTTCAGCACCTATATCTCGCACCACTTTTACCATATGAAATTGTTACAAACATTTAAGATTGTTACAAGTAGCCATATGTTCCCCGCCGCAATAGAAAGAGGTGTAATGTGAGTATGTTATCTATGTGATTAATTTATATCAGTAAAGATATTCCTCCTCTACTATATATCAGCCATTGAAAAAAAAAAAAAAGCAATGGCATTTGATCTAAAAGGTCAATTACTTCCTCTTGCAAATGTCAGACCAGAAACAAACGGTTTGATGCCTTTCACATATGACCTTTTAGTTAAGTGTATAAACTGCCATGGAATGGTTTATATAGAGTTGTGCTTACATGAGTCATTGGTAGACAATCAAGGTGAATTCAGCCATAAGTATGTACAACTAGGTGCATGGAACAAAAACTATGTTACACTATGTATAAAATAATCTAAGTCACATAATTACTACAAATTTTGTGGAATCAAAAAGGCGGCACAGCAGTCTCATCTACATGCCATGATTAACAATCATACTAAATGTGAACAAATTCCATTATGCGGTTGCAGAGAAGTTGCGTTCACAAAGTTTCACGGACGGAGTCCATTATTATGTCACTTCGTCGCGGACGGTGGGGGACAAAAAGTGCTAGGTTTATGAATGCTTGTTTAGTGTAACAGCAAAGTTCATTTATAGCAATAGCATAAACACAGATAATCTGCCTAATTGACTATTTTATAAGAAAATGAATAATAGAATTGAGTTCATTAAGACTAAACACCATCTTTCAGCTTAATGAGAACAAATTATATATTTACAGTACATACAGAATACCACAAATTAAAAATATTGGAGCAAACAGAAATTCCCTTAAAAATGCAAGGAGTTTATACAAAATCAACTTTTTCTTTTACAAAAAAATATGATATTTTGTTATTTACTCTTATTAATTCGCTTTGCGACTGACTCATACCGTACCTTCGTTACATGTTTTATTGTCTGGTTTTAATTTTATTCCTGTTGGACATGCGCATGTGTAATTTGGTTCCATGGGCGACCTCAGGCAAAGATGCGAACATCCTCCGTTTTGAGTATTACACATGTTTTCTCCTTGGCCTATAAAAGAGAATAAACAATGCTATATGACAGATGGTAAAAAAAGGTAAATTTTGGAAACTCTGCTAAATGTGCTAAATACATGTTTTGTCTACCCCTATTTTAACGTGTTTCGTGGGGTTCGCCAAAGATACCATATGTCATCCTACTTATTTCTTTTATCAAAGGAATTTAAATTAACCCAATATGATGATGATACATAATGATGCTATTCCAAGTGCTTATCAAGGGAAATTTATGATGAATTAAACTCAATTAGGAGGGGGGAAATTGATTCAACCAAGGGTATTTCAAAATGAACACCACAGATATACATATATATATTGTGAAAATACTTTTCAAATTTGTTCAGTAAATACAAATTTTAGATTAAAAAACTTTCAAATTAAGTTATTACATTAAGTGTTACCAACAAACAAAAGATTATTATTTATTTAAACAAGGGATAAAAAGAAAATCCTATCTCTGAAGCGACAGACTTAGTTTTAAAGAACACATGGCTATGTTTCATAGTACAACCCTTCTGGGAATAGGTGAAAACATGACTGGAAGGGATATTGGCATATCCATTGAGCTCAATGTAGCAATACTGGCTTTATTGAAAAGATGTATGAATATTGAATTTGCAATATAAATCACAAAATATTAAATACATTTCTGTAAGAGGGTTTTGAAGATACCAAGGGGGTAATCAGAATCTGTAAAATGAAGAAGGGCAGACTACGCAATGGCCAAAAGAAAAGGACAAACAACGATCTACAAAACATACACATAAATCTAAAGAAAGAGTTACACGAACCCTACTAAAACCGAGGTGAACTAATGTGCTCCAGAAGGATCGGCAGTTCCTGCTCCACTAGTGACACCGTCGTGTTAATCTAGTTACAGTCCCGGTGATAAGTCATGAATGAGGAAAGTGGTTTGATAGTTTGTCAGCACAGGCACTTGTTTCATTCAAAAAATATATGCCCCCTCCTCTTCCTTACTTCAAGGTAAACATCTACCCTTTTCCTCTTCCCCACTTCGCCTCAAGATTTTTCGCTTATTTGTGATCCTTTCGCTGACCCAATTATATCGTTACACTCCCGAGATATTTCTCTTTTCGACTGCCACATTTAAATATACCTACCGGGCCCCCCTCGGACGAATTGAACAAGAATAGTCAGCGAACGTGGCTTAGTGAAAACTTAAGTCATTGAAACGGATAAAGCCACTTCCGGTCCGGTTTAAATTGATTTAGAAAATTAAAAAAAAGGTGCTTTAAAAATCAAATGTCAGTAATTTGGAGTTGAACATATTTGTATAATCTGCATTGGAAAAATTATCTGTATTTTAAAGGCTTACTTTACATTTGAGAGAAGATGATCATGTGGCATTGTTACACATGGCCGGTGTAGAGAATTCCGAATGCATATAAAAAATCCAGCGCAAACCGGAAGTGGCTGTATCCGTTTCAATGACTGAAATTTTCACTAAGGCTGGAGAAAACCACCGACCTGTCGCAAGTCACTGACAAACTTTATCACATAAAGTTGTATCGAGTACACCTCGCCATGAATGTGGTTCGAACTCACAAAGTTAGTGGGAATAGGCACTGATTGCATATGTAATTATACATCTTACTACCATACGATCACGACCACGCCGGTCCCTCGTGTAAAGGAGAGAGATAATTGATTCTCTGGTTGACCTAAATACGGAGCACGCTTTTCAGCTTATGCAATAGACTGGGTGATAAAGGCAAAAGTCGTCTGCTGTTTTAACAGACCATCGGTCTGGATTTTGCAAACGGAGGGTCGGGTTAAAAAGCAGAGTCATCCATTGGTTGGCGAAAAGCGGTTGTTGGCCTATCAACATTCTATCTTCCGTGGTAACGTCAGATAAACTATTTTAATAGGAATCGTATTCATTATTAGAAGATGTTGATGATTTTAGACCTTTTATTTCTTGGATGGAAATTAACTTCATATGATATCCAATCACAAGGGGCCGTCGTGGTCTTGATCGTATGGTAGTTGGACTTACAACTACATATGCAATAAGTGACTATCATCACCTAAGTTGTGAGTTCGAATCTCGATCAGTACGAGGGGTACAACATTATGTGATACAATTTGTCAGTGACTTGCGACAGGTCGGTGGTTTTCTCCGGGTCCTCCGGTTTCCTCCATCAATAAAACTGACCGCCACAATATAACTGAAATATTGTTGAAAGTGGCGCTAAACACCATCAAACATCAAACAAACATCTAATCACAAACCGTTGCCAGCTCGTAGCTCGAATGCGCTTTATTACAAAGACGCACTGTCGACTACTTTGTGTTATTTGTTAGTTAACAAGTGTGGACACAGAAAACTAATCCTGGATTATTATTTTTGCTTAAAGTCCGGTCCTGTGTTTTTATTTCAAATTTTCATCATAGCCCCCCTCCCCCTCCCAAGGGATATAAAATTGTATCATTAATAATAAATTAATAAATAATAAATTCAGATTTTCTATTTAAAATAAATCTCATTAACAAAACCACTGATATTTGTTAAATTTTTAACGCTGATTTAAGCTTTAGTCGCAACAAATTTTTATTTTTCTCTTTAAACTGTCGAAACATAACATTTATTTAACTGTAAAATTCACAAATAAAATTCCCCCCCCTTTTTTTTCCCCTTTTTTCTTGTTTAAATCAATGATCAACAATATTCCAGAATCAAACAAATGAATAAATATAACATAGATTTCTTTTACATGCATCTTTTTACCATGCGGAGTCAGTGTGTTTTAAATCGGTCATCCAATCAGGACGCTCATTATTCTTGTCCAAGATAAAAAATACATCGCTAAAATTACCTTTGGGTGTTTCCCCACTTCAACTCGTAAATTTGCATAGAAATCGGAGATATTTCGTCATAAAACTTCACACATGATTTTGTCTATCATATTTCTTGAAGACAAACATAACATTTTATTGCATTTATCAATATTTTATGAGTATCAACAGTTTTTTCAACACCGTATCTGTTTCTCGATACAGCCGCAACTTCAACTCGTAAATTTACATAGAAATCGGAGATATTCCGTCATAAAACTTCACACATGGTTTTGTCTATCATATTTCTTGAAGACAAACATAACATTTTATTGCATTTATCAATATTTTATGAGTATCAACAGTTTTTTCAACACCGTATCTGTTTCTCGATACAGCCGCCATATTACAGTGACCCGTGACCCACGTTAGCACGTTCCAGCAGTTTTTTCTTAATAATGTTGTTTAAACATAGTTGCAGAAATGCAACTCTTAATGGCCATTTTCATCATAGAGCTACAAATTACGCCCGTTTGTAAATTGCGGAATTTTTCGACTCCAACTGAGGTCGGTCCTGTCGGGTAATATAAACTAATTTGTTGAGTTCGTCGAGTAAGTAAATTGATATTGCTCGGTTAATTAAATATTTCCACAACCTTCCATATTTGATTACGTTTATATATCTATATCTACACCCCTTAAAGGGGATACATATATATATATATATATATATATATATATATATACGTCTGAAAATTAAACCAAACAGTGTTAGAATTAGATTTTAGAGCTGTCAAATTTTTGTTCTTCCCTCGACGGGATTTGAACCCACACCATTGTTACACTGCAGCACCATTCGCTTAGCCTTACGTCCAGCGCCCTAGACCACTCGACTACATCCACTCCCTAAAAAAGGAGCTTCAATAGTCGTAGTGTTACCTTGTCTCGAAAGGCAAATCTAGGGATAGGCGTAAGACATGTGTATAAGCGTGTGTAGATGGTACATATATACTTAATATTATAATTTGACAGCAATCTAACTCAGCAATTTTTAATATATTGGATAGGATAATGAAGAATTATTCATTATACAGTCACAGGAAATAAAGTATATTATACAAACGTCTAGAAGCAAGTGACAACCATACAATATATCTGTCCCACTGGATCTCAAAGTTACTTTAAAGGATACTAGGTTAATACTAAATATTATATACGTATATATATCCTTAACCTCGCCTTTTAAGTTCAGCCGTCTAATTAACTACAAGAAGGTACGAGAATTGCATAGCAATATCAAATCGACATCAAACAGCAGTTAACTTTTCCGGAAGAAGAGTTTGAAGATACCAAAAGGGTATTAAGAATCCATAAATCGAAGAAAGATGGCCAAAAGAAAACAAAAGCAAAAGGACAAACAACAATCTACAAAACACTATACAGAAAACTAAAGATCGAGCAACACGAACCCCACTAAAACAGGGGTGAACTCAGGTGCTCCGGAGGGGTCAGCAATTCCTGATACACTAGTGGCACCCGTCGTGTCACTCTTGTTACAACGCCGGTGATAAACCATGAATTATGAGGAAAGGACCAGATTGTAATTACGACAAACAAAACACATCCGTGGTTATTTATGACACAGATAATCCGTAACGGTTAACCAAGCCACGATGCGACCATAGAACTTTCGGAGTGAAGACTTCAACTTAACCACTAGAAACCCTTGGTTCAGCAGCTTCCTTGTTGACAGCAACCCTCTATCAAGGAAATCATTATAGGAACCACAAACTCTGGAATATCGCTAACTGAGAGATATTTACTCCCTATTCAATCCGGACAAACGATTCGGACAACTCTTACAATGGCCGATGCACCAGGGAAGGGTTAATTATTTCAAAATGCTCAATGGTTCCCAAAGGAGAGATATGAGATATGTCCTAGACGCACAACAAAGGGACAGAGTATTTGTATATTTATAGAAATAGGGCTGATGGTACACGTTAATGAGAAGGGATTGGGATGTAAATGAACAGGAGAGAAAATCGAATGATGAGGTATAGTACACCTGTATTTGTTGTGTTGGAGCGATAGTACACGTCTATTTTGTGTGTTTGGTGTGTTGGGCGATAGTACACGTCTATTTTGTGTGTTTGGTGTGTTGGGCGATAGTACACGTCTATTTTGTTTGTTTGGTGTGTTGGGGGATAGTAAACGTGTATTTTTGTGAGTTTGTTGTGTTGGGGCGATAGTAAACGTGTATTTAGGTGTGTTTATTGTGTTGGGGGCGATAGTAAACGTGTATTTTTGTGTGCTTGCTGTGTTGGGGCGATAGTAAAAGTGCATTATTGTGTGTTTGGGTGATAGTATATACTAGTTTGTATTAATGGATGCCAGGGGGCGACAGTACAACGATCTATATATTGTGTCACATATCCTCTTTCAGGATATCTGTCAGTTGACAAATTGATAGACACTATACGTACATTATCGAAAAATATATAATTTACGTGTACGAGATTTAGAAATAGGTAGACAAGCTAGCCTTTGGCGAGCTTTTCTGAACTTTTTCGCAGCGAGTGCAAATTCAATTTTACATTTACCGACAACGTACGTATATTGTATTTATCCAGCAATGTCAAAGAGTTCAAAACAACTGACTAATCGTCTGAAAAGAGCAGTAACAAGCGTCGTTCTAGACGTTTTGAATGTTGGCCACTATCATGTCTGTGCTTATACTGTTACCGTCGCTCCACGTGAATCGGGTACCAGAAAATATTTACTAGGTCCATGACTAAATTGTATTTGACCACTTTAGTAGTCAGGCGCCCCCCTAAAATTCGCAAAGCATATGTTATACAACGTTAATTAAGCAGTTCAACAAACAACTTTTTCATGAATGGTTAACTTGTGACCTGTAGTAAAATATTCCTACACATTGTAAATACACGTTGGGTGTGTTCGTTGATTCATATATGGATTCGCGGACAATTTCCGCTTTTGTTTGTCTATAAACAAGAACGGTCGAATCATATGTGTTCAATGAATGAATCAAACGACGAACAGAAAAGCTCCATCCGGACGGGCAGTATTAACTAGAACCACCCGAAAGGACAAGCACCGAAAGTACAGACCAATTAGTGAAATGAGGAATGCGTTAAAACTAAACCAATAGTTCTTTGAAGGGTTAAAATATCGTGATCGATCAGTCATGAGTTGAACAATTTGCATCACGGTTGTTCAAAAAAAGTTTTACTTTAAGTTCTTATAATCTGACAAAAATATACTGTTAACAATTATCCGACAAAATTAAGACTCAAAATCAAGTTTTTTTGGTCTGATAAAAATGGTGTGGTTGGTTAAAAATTGTCGTTCAAATAATTGTCTGTAATTCCTAAAATCCCCAGAACTTCAGGGGGCTTTGCCCCCCCCCCCCCCTGGGCCCCCTACCATGGTTTTACCCTGGACCAGCTGGGGACGCGGTCCCCAGACCCCTCGCCTACTCACGCCCCCCTAACCACAAATCCTGGATCCGCCCCTGGTAGTACCCCAAAATCACACATGATAAAGGTAATTATGGGTGTTAAAGGAAATAATACATTTGTATTTCTAGAATGAATGAGCGACATTTGTAGTTTACGAGTTTGTTTGAGAGAATACTCACGTAGTTGCAACATAACCGGCTATATTTGTACTTACGTAGACATTTACCGTCTGCATTAACAAGACCATCAAAGCAATTGGGTTGCAGGAATACACTAAAAATCATATATAAGCACAATAAGTCAGTGAGTGATTGTTGTTTAACGTGAAATGGAGGATTGTGCAGCTATATCATGACGTAATCAAGTTACATTACAATGAGATGATGAAAATGGTAGATTTGTAACACGCTTAGGATGTTTTATAGCGCTAGCTCACTGAAACAACAGTTGGCGAGTTTTCCCGTTCTGTCTTAAACAAATATATTGCCATGTATGAAAAAAGATAGCTTAAACAGCGATTTTAATCATTTCTGCCAATATCTACAAAACGAACAACCTAAACATTTAAAATCTAAACAAATCATAAACAACCAGAAACAAAAACAAGGTACACTACGAACAGAAACCCTACTTTTGATAGTTTAACACAATATTATAAACAGTAAACGCTATCAAAGATGTTCTGTTAAAATTCTATAGTGAGTGAGTGGTTGTTGTTTAACGCCAACTCAACAATGTTTTAGCTATATCATGGCGAGAACAAGTTAATTTTCAATGAGACGATGATGCGATCCGCTTTGTACTAGACCGAGGAGTGGCAGGGACTACTCCTCATAAATTGTTGGTTATTATGAACTGCTGCAAATGTAAAAATAGTAACACTTACACTACACATCGATCCTTTAAAATGTGTTGTACACAGCTGTGAAGAAAGTTCGTGCACACCAGTCTCGAACAGTGTAACATTGAAAAAACAGTGATGATAAAATATTGCTAACTGCAAGTAATAAGGCTGATGAATTGAATACAATCATAATACATAATAAATATATTCTACTATTATTTTAAAACATTATTTTTAAAGCGTATTAGTTGAATTTAATACCCCTAAAATTTAGATACATTTTGATATAAGTTTTAACATTACACAAAAGTGTCAACTTTATTTTTATTCTATTTTCGTATTTACCACGAGAATTTCTAATTATTTCTAATTTTTGGTGTATTGTAATGTATACATACCTTTCTGTTGTGCTGAAATCCTGTTGGGAAAATAATCCCCTCATTTGCAGCAAAAATAATAAAACTATTAAAGTCCGATTAAGATTCGAAAACATGGTAGCATCACAGTTTCACCAGTACATAATACAGATGGTAAATCTATTTATAGATCTTATATGTTTGTTTAAATATAGGTTACAACTGTTTAAAAAATGTGTTATTGTCATAATTTAATACACCTGTACTGATGATATCTGATTTATGACTTTCGTAACAATATAAGATATAAAAAATGATATTGATAATCGACATTACAATGGAATACTGTATTTTATGGAGCGAAAGATACTGATAAAGGAGAGGGGAGAGGCAGGGCCGGTCTTAAGGCAATTGGACCAATTGCTCCCAATAAGGTCCCGCGCTGGAGTTAGAGATATACTCTCGGTTGTTCAAGTACACACAATACACTGCAGGTCTTACAGAGAACAGCATTGGGGTCCGCACGTCCTAATGCCGTCCCTGTGAAGGGGGCTATCATATTTTTTAAATGAAAAATCAGTAATTTTTGCTCAAATTGTACCAAACATTTCCCCAGGGTCAGATTAATATTCTCTTGTTTTTTGGCATCTGTCATGTCAATTTTTTTTTTCTATAAGATTTAGCGACATCGTCATTTGTCTGAACAATCATTTGGTTGTGATGTTGGTTCAAATTTGATTTAACGATAAGTTTTTTCCTTTAATGAAGAGAAAATTCTTGTGTGTGTGTAGGGGGAGGGGGTCCTAACACACGTTTGAATAGCAATTTTGAATACCAAATCAGTATTGATAAATCGTTTTCTTTCATCTCTTTTGACCTTGAGCTTACGTAATGGAGGTTATTCCAGAAACATCGTTCGGAATACGCTAGATATATGTATTTCTTGTAGCAGTAATTCGGCTTTAAGGTATTAAAATGTATTTTTGCGCGCATTTTAGTTGTTGACAAAAACCTGTAGTTCGACGGGTTAATTCAAAATAACACTAATCATAAATTAGTTGTTTATATAAATGTATATTTGTTTACATAAACAATTTAATAATTGCATACTTTTATATTTTGTAGTTTGGTAAAAATTAATAGAACTGCGTATAATATGACTTTTTGTATATTTTCTGTATCTGAACTGGTTACTGATATTAAACTCAATCCAAGAAAGCGTTTCTCATGTGTCTGATGTGTCTCTGTGTTGTAACACAAGAAAATAGTTATGTTCGGATAGATAAACGTTAGAGAAAACAGAAGGGAAAAGAATGGAAAATCCAGAGAAACTGGCAACATAAGACACAAGCAAACAAAACCAAAAACACAACACAATATGTGTTGAACACCACTATACGTAAACAAACACAAATAACATGAACAAGACATGAGCCCTGCTACAAACAACTGGAGGTAAAGACGGACCGAACATCGTTTTTCGTTGTTGTTGCAGAAATCGCTACATGGAACTAAGAACTCAAGCATAGTGAAGGAGAATATAACTACGTTTATATTACTATAACTAGGTCGATACCTCTACTGGTGACTATTAATGAGTCCTCGAAGGACTATTAACCATTCCTGAATGCATATGGTGAACGTTATTCAAGAAACGCACACATGCGCACTAAATTAGATATCTAAGAAGAATTTGAATATACCAAAAGGTGGAATCAGAATCCGTAGATAGAAGAAGCACACACAACACAACGGCCAAAAGAAAAAAGACAAAATGACAAACAACGATCTACAAAATATACACATAAACATTCAGCAACACGAACCCCACTAAACACCAGTGGTGAACTCAGGCGCTCCGGAAGGGTTGACAGTTCCTGTTCCACTAGTTGCACCCTTCGTGTTAAATATGTTACTTACATTATTTGTTGGCTAATAAATGGTTAGCTACATGTATTATATTGGACACTACGATATGTCATCGTGCTATTAACCTCCAAGTACGGAATGAATAATTAGATATGTTTTCTGAAACTAGTCGTTAATATTTTAAGTGCTATGTATAAGTTAAAAGCAAATTTTGAACAAAATACTTATATGTATACTTATTTCTAAAACATACTTAAACGATATTTAGTTGTAGATATCATATACATTTGTACATTAATTAATATTTAGGTTTTTCATATCTTTTAGCATAAAAATACTTCAGATTTCATTTTAAAATTCGCTACACATTATATCCAATACTGGTATACATGAATGTGAATGTTCTCAATCATCGTGGCCGTGATCGTATGGTAGTTGTTATTAACAACTACTATGGTAGTTGTATTAACAACTACCTATGCAATCAGTGCCTATCACCACTGATGTTGTGAGTTCGAATCCTGATCAGGGCGATGTGTACAACATTATGTGATAAAGTTTGTCAGTGACTTGCGACAGGTCGATGGTTTTCTCCGGGTCCTCCGGTTTCCTTGATCAATAAAACTGACCGCCACGATATAACTGAAATATTGTTGAAAGTGGCGTTGAACACCATCAAGCATCAAACAAACTTAATCATAACTCTTTGGTTATACAAACGTATCATGAATGATACAATCGGGTAATGATGAAAGTGCGGACTCCATCAACCCTGTGATTTAACATATTTGAATCTAGAGCTAAGATTTATATTTTTGCAGGTCATATTAGAATGTTAAAGAGTTAACGACGACATAAGATTGACGGCAAGAGATATAAAAAACTCAACTATGACATGAATGTGAGGTTTTAAATTTGTGTGATTGTTGTTGTTATTGACAAAAATAAAAACTATGCCATGTAAGATCTGACTTAATGTATTGTTTACCCTTTCGTTATGTTATTTTTTTTCCGTTTACTTGCAAATACAGTTTTACAAATGCGTAGATTAAATAATGCGATCTTGGTCTCGCCGTATTATTCGCATAATAAAAACATCGCATGAATTTGTGAATTGGCAGTATATGCAATTATATATCAAACAACCAATTTAAGGAATTAGTCACTGTATCTATGAAGTCCGAACCTTTGTAGTACAAAGTTTTAAATCTTGCAAATTAGATCACAATTGATGCATAACTAGGTAATTACAATAAATGTCGTTTCATTTTCAAAAAAATAATATAATAACTAGTTATGGAAGACGGATCATTGTCAATTTATTGCTAAAATAAAAATTAATTACTTGAAATCTAGATAATGTTAATGTTTTGACATTTCAGATTTGAGATGGCACAAATCCAAAACTTTAAATAACATTAATTTCATAATGTTAGTTGTCTGATTCATCCCATGAATCAGAATTCAAACTCCTCTATAGATAGACGCTACAACACGAAAATAAAATCAAAAATATTTGGTTCAAATCTGCACAATGTGTAAGTAAGGGGGGGGTTATGTTTTTTTTTCTAAAAAAACATTCTGATTCCCAATGTTGCTGAAAAAAATATTCTGATTTTGGTGGAGGAAAAAAAAATATGATTCAGAGTTTTTGTCATATAACCTAATGTTAAATCCTGGAAAAAAAATTCGCGCTTTGCACGACAAAAAAAATAAATACCCTAACTCTCATGTGTTGTCCGAAAAAACATTTCTGAACGAAACAAAAAACCATAACCCCCCCCCCCCCTTTCAAGTTAAATGGTCGGTCCCTAAACAAAGGCTTAAAACAGACAACGAATCTGTGCAGGGTTTTTTGTATCGTTTGTTTATATATATTGTCGTTTGTGATCCAGATATCAAGAAGGGGATTGGGATCCCATTAACTCGTTTAACCCCGCAACATTGTTGTGCCTGTCCCAAGCCAGGACATGGATTTCCAATGCCATATGTCGTGATCTTTTTTGTGTTCGGTGAGTTCAGTTAAGATGAGAGTTGATTGTTTGTTTTGTTAATATTGGTAGAATTGATGACCATCACTGTTAAAACTTTCTTTTCAGAAAATACATATGACTAAAACCATTAAATAGAATCATAATAGTAGAGATTATCAAAGGAATAAGATAGAACTATTAAGTTTGTAAATCTTCAACTAGTCAGAATTGTCATATCACAGACAATATTTGGATTTAAATTCTAATCAAGCCAATGGTCATAGCATTCATTTAACATATGCTACGAGTGCATGTGTGGTTTGATGCATGCTGCGGACATTTCCACATAACGTATGGTTTACGTATATATCAACATACATGCGTTTTATGTATGCTTAACGTGTGTTTCGCGTACTGATGAAACGCACTTTTCCATACATAAACAAACATGCGCAAAGCGTATGTTTTACGTATATGAAACATATGTTGCACTTTTTGTTGTGTACAGTCAGTCAACAACATAATGATTGAAAGCGAAATGTAAACCCCTGGAATTAACTTCAAAGAAGTGTTTTATAAGACAAAGATAATGTGAAGGATTTAAGCATGTTTTTGATCCAAATTCTTGCCCTTCATCGGAAATACCAACACATAAATAACCCGAATAACCCAGTCGCTATATTCCGACTCCCAATGCAACGCTCACTACACTAACCTGCTAGACGATTCTCAATAGAGGGCGCATTAATCATTCGAATTAACACATATACATATATCTTAAACCGCAAAAATGACTATCTAGATTGTTGTTACGTAATCAGTGGATATGACTGCATGTGTTTTTCGTTTTTTTTAATCTCTGAGAAAGATTTAACTTTATCTTTTTGAATAAAATGAAAAACAAAAAAAAAACATGACACTGTCAGAACATTTTCAAAATCCAATTGAAATCTCCATTTGCACGAGTATTGATATTGATAAGCTATGTCAAGCTTCTTCTGAAGACTATAGGGTGTAGTAGTGTAGCATCCATTGAGGCAACCGAGGCAATTGCCTCGGTAAAACAAATGGATAAACGCAACAGCATAGGATATAACTAAAGCGTAACCATAAACTGTAAGAATGTAAGCACAAAACAATCGGTTCCCAAGCTATGTGAAACATGGTGGACTTCGAGGTTGACACCTTATCAACGCTGATTTCTAAGAATAAACACGTGAAACAATCTTTAATTGATATACTGGGAGAAAGTTCTGACAGTGATACAAGATTGAAGGCTGGATCTCACTTGAGGATGATACACAGTTCCCAATTCATCGTAGCCCTAGTTGTTACACAGTACATTCTGAGCAATACAAGACACCTATCTCAAGCCTTACAGAAAGCAGACTGTGATACTGTAAAGGCGTGCATTGATGCAAACACATTCAAGAAAGTCATCAGAGAACAGAGAGAGGATAATACTTTTCGTAACTTATGGGGGAAAATTGAGGCGTTAGCGGATTATGTTGATGTAGTGATTGCGAAACCTAGAACAGCACGAAGACTGGCTCGTCGGTCCATTGCTGGAGAAATCGATGACACGGCTATGCAGTACTTTAAAGTGAATGTTTTCTTTCCATTCATTGACCATTGTCTTATGAAATTAGACCAACGCTTTCCTGTTGACAAAACAGATATGTTCCTGACAGCTAAATTTATGCCTCTGACTAAATTGCAACAATGACACCAGCAGAAATTGCGAGAGTCTTTGACTGGTACAGTGCCGATCTACCCCAAAATGCACCTTTTCAACAGGAAATCCACCGCTGGAGTATGTTCTGTCAAGATCTTAAAGACAAGCCTTCCTCCCTATCCGATGCTTTCATTTTGGCCGACCTGGATTATTACCCAAACATTCGCGAAATCTTCCACATTCTACTAACCATGCTAATAGGCTTTGAGTCGTCTAAAGCAACGGAACAGAACAACAATGGTCGAGAACAGACTAAACGGACTAGCATTATTGCATATTCACAGAGACGTAAATGTTGACAGGGTCAAAATATTAGACAAACTCGATACGAGTAATAGAAGAATTAGCGCTCCTCTGCACTTGTAAATTACTTTGCTGGCATTTATAGTATTATGTAGAGACATACACATTTCAAGCATAGTTTTAAAGTTTGATTAGTGTATGTGTTCGATCTTTGCTCGTTAGCGTGACATCTGCAGTTTAATATTTGTGTGTATGTGAAGACAAAGCAAGTAAAAGTTTTGTTTTAAAGTTTGATTTCTTTTTCCATTAACATTTTTTGAGATCATGAATGCTCGTCTGTACATCCGTCGTAGTTTCTATTCATTCTGCAACCATCGGTGGCGTAATGGCTAGCGTGCTCGCCTCGAGTGCGGTAGATCGTGGGTTTGAGCCCCAGTCGGGTCAAACCAAAGACTATAAAATTGGAATTTGTTGTTTCTCTGCTAAGCACGTAGCATTAAGGAGAAAGAGCAAAGACTGATTAGCTCGGAATCAGAATAATATGTCCGAGTGAAGCGATATGTCTACCCGGGGACTGTTGTTTCAGTGAGCTAGCACAATAAAAATCCAACTCAGCGTGTTGGTCTAGTGTAAAGCGGACCTCATCATCATCTCATTGAAAATTAACTTGTTCTCGCCATGATATTGCTGACATATTGCTGAATTAGCGTTAATCAACAATCACTCACTCACTATTCATTCTGCTATCCATTAGCACTAACCTTGGTCCGTCGGTCGTCAATGTAACCGGTTCTCTCTATCAACAATCAATCTGTCTGAATAAGGGTTATGTTTGAGCCATATATCTTATAAATATGATTCAAGATCCCCTGGTGTGTTAATCAACTCTCAAATCATGTAGGAGTGTGAGGAGCGCAATGTACATAGCTTCGTGTATTCTAATGTCAATAATTTACAAAAACCTACTAGTGGCTAATTTACCAAATTATGGTAATAACTACCATCAAAACATCAAAATATTAACAACAAAAAAACAATAAAAGTCGATAGCTTCAATGGATCTGCGCACCCCAGACGCCCCGCCTCGGTAAAATTCCAACCCAAGCTACACCCATGAGTACTTAGCTAAGTTATATCAACCGCTAAGCATGGTGTACATGATCTTAGCCGATCGATATTGCCCGTTCCAATTGCATAAGTACATTCAAAAGATTATTTATTAATACTAGATAAAGTAAGGTTGACTTGATACGATTTTGAGGTTCAGAAACTATTTTACCCACACTAGAGGTTGAAGCGGTGTGTTACTTTTGAACCACATTTATGGTGTAATGGTTAGCGTGCTCACGTCGAGTGTGGTAAATCGTGGGTTCGAGTTCCGATCGGATCAATCCAAAGAATATGAAATTGGTATTTGTTGCTTTTCCGCTAAGGCACACAGCATTAAGGAGTAAAAGGAAAGACTGGCAGGTACAGGATCAGAATATGTGTGAGTGGAGCGATATTTCTACCAGCGAACTGTTGTTTCATTGAGCTAACACTATACAAATCCAACTCAGCGTGTTGGTCTAGTACAAAGCAGACATCATCATGATCTTTTCATCAATATGTAATTTGTTCTCACCATGATATAATAATGTAGCTGAAACATGGCGTTAAACAACAATCACTGTTTTACTTATGCATAAATGTATTCAGAACATAATATGCAAATTGTTCACATCTAGACTCTTGTATTGCATCACTAATCGAATGTTCGACAAAGCCGTCTTTAATTTCATCAAGATGAAGGAATGGCCGAGCAAAATTATGACTTTGTTATTTTCTAATCTCTGTTTCAATGTTGCAGCACTTGATTCTGAACCTAAGGGTCTGTACCTTTCTCTGCCATGCCTGGCCTATATGGAATTGGCAATTTTTGATTGCACCATCAGGAAAAAAATTCTCTAATGACCTTGTGTAATGTTTCCTTTCAAGAGTTCAGATTGAATGCAAGGTAGCATAATACATAAAGCACTTATATCTACCGTTAAATGTAAATAAAGCAGGGTTCTGTTAAACAAAGATATATTTGACACAAACGTAACTCTTCCTTTTGGCCCATATGATACTATGATCTTGCTTACGATTTGGACCAAATGTAATTCGCCCCTTTCAGAATATAAACATCTGAAAAACAAACCCAACAGTTTCAAATTATAGGTCGATATATTTTGCTTCCGTAAGTGGTCCATGTAAAACGTTTAATTAAAATAAAAGTATTAAAAAAGTAAAGAAATACAACAATGACGACATTATTATTTAATAATTAGTATAAAAAAGATCGTTTTTATTTTTAATTCTAAGCAGTATAAAGGGTTATCAATCGGAGAAAATGAGCTTAAAGGGTAAAATAAACATATAAATAGGATCAAGAAAATCATATTAGGTTAAAACACATAAATCAGATTAACTATGATTGAAAATTATATCCATGACTGAAAATAAATAAAATAAAACAAATAAACAAATATTAAAGATAATTAAAGCTATTTGAACCTGAATGGTAACTGTCAGTGTTGAACACAATACACAAAACAAACATTATTGTAAGGTACCACCATAAGATCTCCCAAGCCACATTTGATCAGAAAAAGAAAACAATCAGTGATAATTAATGTAATTATTACACAGATGTGTTGTTAAAGACTTAACTAACCACAACAATGTATACAATAGATAATATAATACGATATGGCCACACAAAATGGCGAAGACTCCCAGGGAATAAACCCACGGTGCTTCTCAGCGCGTCCTCATGTTATAGTGGACAGATGATGCCCTCTCGATTGTGAGGTTGTCATGATATAAGTAAAGCCTGGTCGTGGATCATAGTGGGTAACGTGTTTGCACGTTAAATACTAACTAAATACTAATTTGTTCGCCTCTACCCAAGTCCATGTACTTTTCCAGTGGCTGTCAAAAATCGTTGTCCCAGTCGGCACACCCCTCCCTCACTATCTATCACTAAACTTTTTCTCGTCCTGAATATATAAATGAAATCCTGTTAACTGGACGGTAAGTAGTAATCAATCAATCAATCAATCAAAGCCAAGTAAAATGCTACTATGCTAGTGTATATTTCAACATTACGCAAGAACCTACTGCTTCGATGGTGTAATGGTTAACGTGCTTGCCTCGAGTGCAGTAGATCATGGGTTCATGAGTCAAACCAAAAAGTCAATTATTATGGTGCGTTTACTAGGTCAAATATTTCGTTCAAATGTATCTGTGAACCGGCTTCAAACACATATTTGACAGTCTACACACCTATTCCAATTCCCTTCAAATATTTGGTGAACCCATCGAACATGTTTGACGATATGCTTGTGCTTGAAACAGGTCCACATCTAAAGTTTGAAGCGAATTTGAAGGAAACATGAAACCTATAACAAGAACTGATTGTATTCCATTAAACTCTTTTTGTGAATACACGTGGTCAAAAGGGAAATATATATACATTAAAAGTCTTTGGGCCAATAGTCGAATGTTCTTCCTACCTGTCCCCGAATGTAAATACGCGTGAAATAAAATTATAGCCTTAATCTTCTAATAGTTGCTTCCCTTGCTTCAATTTTGTTTTCATTATTGAATGAACTGGAAAACAACTTGACTGTTGTTAGTGTAGTGGAGATACTACTGTCACGAAATGGCATGGTATATCTGAAACTTGTAACATGAATGCAATATTTTCCTTTGACTTTTTTTTTTTTTGGTTTATGTAAGCAACAGTTAAGAATTATGAAATGATACACGCAAATACGAAATATACACACTTTAAATCATGGCTGTAGTTTTATTACTCTTAGAGAGTCGTTCAATAATCAACGACCTAGATGTAATATTGCATGGCTTCATGTCACAAATCATTTATAGCACGGTTTTCCGAGATAAACGGTTAAACAATCTCACTATTCGCGTTCGATTGTTTAACCGTTTAGCTCGGAAAGCCGTGGTATAAATATGACTTATCTGTGTTGTACTGTACGATGTCATTATATTATAAATCGCATCAGTGGTGTTATGGTTAACGTGTTCGTCTCGAGTGCTGTAGATCGTGGGTTCGAGCCCCGGTTGGGTCAAGCCAATGACATATAAACTTGATAATTGCTGCTTCTCTGCTAAGCACGCAACATTAAGGAGTCGGAACAAAGACTGGTTTGTTAGGAATCAGAATAATGTGTCGATATGTCGACCAGCGGACTGTTGTTTCAGTGTGCAGCCGCAACAAAATTCGGATAATATGAAGCAGCCGGCCGCGATACTTTGTAATATATTCCAACAAAGCGGGATTCATCATCACCATCTCACGGACATGTAACTTGTTCTCGACATGATATTGAGGATAAAATTGCACATTTGGCGTTAAACACCAATCAATCACTTGTTATATTATGTAGCACTGGGTATTCATTCTTGTTCCTATGTCTTAACCCACAGACCAGTGCAACACATCCCCATGTGGCAGATAGGGGATAACCAGGGGCGGATCCAGGATTTCAAGTTAGTTGGGGCGCACTTAAAAAATTTGCGCCGAGCGGAGGGAGGCGCGAACATTTTTGGGGTATTTCGTGTGAAAAATCATATTTTTTCCAATTTTAGGGGGGGCGCGCGCTGGATCCGCCCCTGATAACCTCTTGATACGGATTGTCATGTTATATATACGACCAGCGTGACTAATTATTGTCATGTTAGAGGGTGTTCCTCTCCTTTCATATTAAAGAGTACTTTTGTAGATTTCGAAAGAGAGAAGAGGAATTGTAGCCACTACAAAAGGCTATATTTGTCGTCCATACTCAGTCAACTATCCATGCTTTTCTATATGCACGCAAAACAACATCGGTAGAATAACAATATTTCATTCTCAGATGAATAATAAATTAACTCTGTTTTCGTTATAGCTATTTTACGTAGATACCTTTATATGTAATCCATAATCAGCGGACTGTTGTTTCAGTGAGCTAGCACTTTAAATATCCAACTAAGCGTGTTTTTTCTAGTACACAGCGGACCTCATCATCAATGCATTGAAAAGTAACTTGCTATCCCATGATATAGCTGTAAAATTGCTGAGTTTGCGTTAAGCAACACTCCCTCCCTCCCTCCCTCCTTCCCTCCCCCTCACTCACTCACTCACTCACTCACTCACTCACTCACTCACTCACTCACTCACTCACTCACTCACTCACTCACTCACTCACTCACTCACTCCCTCCCTCCCTCCCTCCCTCCCTCCCTCCCTCACTCACTCACTCACTCACTCACTCACTCACTGGCTTGCAGTCAAAAGTCGTTGCTCTGGTTGTCCCATATCTCCCCTTTTTATTTACTAGTAATCTTTATATTTTGTTGAAATGAAATATTTGCCTCTAAATTCAGGCTAATTTTCATCGTCCCTATCCAAATCTATATTCTTGTCCAATGTCAATTAAAAGTCTTTGTCCCTGTAGTACCATTCCCACCCCATTTATATATATATATCTTTATATATTTGTTCTCGTCCTGATTATGCATGAACTATTTATTATCCAATCAGCAGTCATTTGTTGCTGGAAGTTATCCAATCAGCAATCAATCAATCAATCAATCTATCTATTTATATTTACATATACAGTCAAACCTGCCTTAAAGGCCACCTATGTATAACTAATTAGTCTATAAAGGGCATCTCATTTCCCCCATTAATGAATAGTGCATATAATTTTAACCTGTATAAAAATGACAACTGCTCATAAAGGTCACATTTTCAGATTCCATTGACTGACCTTTATATAAATGTTTGACTGTATGTTTAATTGACCCAAACACCGGAAACACATAATGAGATGAAGTCGGTATGTATCTGTGTGATCAAGTCATATCAGTTACTAGTGCCGACATGGTCGATTGGTTTTTCCGGTTTCCTCCATGACTGAAATATTGTTGAAAGCGTTGAATTTATATTGAAACAAATTATCTATTAAAAATCAAACAATGGTCGCTATCATCAAATAATTGTTTGTATTTCTGAAGATAACACATAAACCCATTGCATCGACCAATCAATATGCACAGCAGTACATCTGCATACACTGCATATACCCAGCGTCAGTAACAGGACACATTTCACAGGAAAAAAGTAAAGCGGGATCTTTGTTTATCAATCCCATGTATGTGTCAGAGTAACATGTTGTTATAAAACACCATTCTGAAACAGTGCTTTATTAATCAAAAATATTTCATTACAAATGTCGATTGTTCTGTTATCGTAACTTTATAAGATGTACTTCTTGAACCCATGTCTACATGTACAATACCACATAACCTCCTCAAAGAACAAACACCAGATAAGTGATATTAATCATAGCTTAACACTTTATTATTACTAGAACACAGTAGGCTACACTCATAATCTACATACGTGCATCTTCACAAAATGAATAAAGAAAGACAACTCTGGCCTGAGTGAAGAAAATAGGGTCTTCCTTTAGGCATTGCAAAAAATCTGAGGAAATTACGTCTTTTCTCGTGTGGAACATATTGGAACGAAAGTAAATGACGCTGAATTTCACATACATTGAATATTTCCAAATCTCTTATACGTCATATCCGAATTTCTGGCTTTTGTTTTTCAAATCTAGAATATATGCTGATTTTGTCCGCCCTATGTCACAACGGACTATGAACAAATTGTCGATTATGTCGGAAAGAAAGCATTTGATCTCCTTCATGTCCCAGATATTTTCTCACGTAGGGACGTATAACTGTTAAAAGGGTACAGAAAGAAAGGCTTGTCATCTACTACCACTTTTGCATGACCGATATGTAATGTAATTGTTGTTTACGTCTGCGTCAGAACAACGTTATATCAGTTTATTACAAACTGAAGATTCCTGTGATCAAAGCCAGTATAAGGCCAAGGGTTTACCGCCTAGGATTTTCATTTTGTCTAGGAACCTCGTAAATACTTCATGGTTGTCATTAAATTTCATTTATCTGGCTTGATTTTATGTATCATATTGAATTCTGACAACTTGCATGCATGCAATAAGGAAAGTAGTTTATACAAGCCTATAGAACATATAGGAAGAGTTTGAAGATACCAAAGAGGAAATCAGAATCCGTATGTCGAAGAAGAACAGACAACACAATGGCCAAAAGAAACAGTACAAAAGGACAAACAAGGATCAACAAAGCATACATATAAAACTAAAGATCGAGTAACACGAACCCCACTAAAAACCGGGGGTGAACTCGTGTGCTCCGGAAGGGTAAGCAGTTCCTGCTGCGCTAGTTGTACCCGTCGTATGAAATAGCAGACATTACCAGGTCGTCATTTTATACAAGTTATCAAACTGCACCTCATTTATGGTTATAAGGAACTTATATCGTATTTCCAACTGTCTCTAAGCCTCATACTACTAAATTGTATATTCAGAGGAATGTAGGTCCTCTGTATATATTCTATATATATATCACTTTGGAATCGGATGATGAAACCTCGGGAGAGGGCCAACCTCATATACCTGTACGGAGGTATAGTCTAAATAAGTAACGATTTTTAACGTTGAATTTTAGTGTTGGTAATTTCAGGCAAAATACATGAAAACTTTGTATTCTTTGCATAACTTATATAGTCTAGCTTTTCACCACAGATATTGTTTGTTAGAAGGCTTGTCAATGAAACTGTCCGAATCACAAATTGCAGGAAACTAAATTATTTTTCAAAATGTTTATGGAAAATATGCGAATATGCCTGTATCTCCCAGAAAAATATATAACAATATGTCTGAATTTTCTAGGAATATATATAAATAGTTATATTTCTGAAATTTTAAATATATGAATAGGTCCTCATCAAATACCAAGCTATATATACAGTACAGTATACCCCTACAAATAACATATATGGAAGTTACCAACCTCCCAGACCACTAATAAGGGTTAGGGTTATGGTGTTTATCGACACTTGCAACAATATGTCAGTTATATCGTGCATGGCGGTCAGTTTTATTGGTGGAAGAAACCGGAATACCAGGAGAAATCCACCGACCTGCTGCAAGTTGTCACTGACAAACTTTATCACATAATGTTGTATCAAGTGCATCTCGCCTAAGCGGGATTCACAACTTTAGTGGTGAAAGGCACTGATTACATAGGTAGTTGTAAATCCGACTACCATACGACCCCGACGACCCTCGGTATTTCATATAATATGCCATAACTCATATATTTACCGGTACAACAATCTATCAATTAAATTAGTGCAACAACCTTGAATCACTTGTTTATGTTCTAAAAACAAAATGAAAATAAAAGATACCACACTGTCTGAATAGTTCAAAAATCAATTAGAAAATTGTAGAAACCTTGACAAATCGATACTCCATGCACACATATATACATAACAGCTCACTTTCCTGGCTTGGTACAGTCAATTAAAAAAAGGTGGCGGGGTTAATGTGGACTTGTGGGACCAAACCTACTCTCCCCTCAAGCATATAATGAATATGTATAAGAATATATATACTAATTCTGAAATACACATATCATTTTAATTTCAATGTATATCTAAAAACACTTTAAAATGCTGTTACTTTTTTTCATACACGCTTTTTAGAAGATATAAAAAGAAAAGTCTATCTTTTATGAGGTTGTATCAGGCATATTTCAAATAAATACTACTTTTTATCTGTGCAATATATTCTTGTTATGTAACCTCCATATTTTATACTAGACAAGCCACACACACAGTTTCCCGCCAAGTTACTGTCCTAACCTCGAAATTTGTTTACATTTTACACCCATGTAAGAAAATCTAAAATGTTATGTGAATTTATATATATGATGATCATCGGAAAGCCTCGTTTTCGACGATTGAAATATCACGATTGGGTGGCTAAGATTTCCAGATCTTGTATTGCTAATGGTGATAGATTCTATGAATCTCTAAGTTAAATGACTTATAGCCAAACATTTCGCATTCGTTCCTGGTTTTATTAAACAACAAACAACGTTGTCGTTGTATGACACAAATATTCGTGCTGTCAAATAGGAATTGTCAACTCAAAAAACGTTGATAATCAGCTTGTATCATAAACGGATTTTTGTTTATAGAGATAGTTTGTTTACATGATTCTTAAATATTACATCATCGTATTACCAGACTTCCCCAATATATTGGCTTCTCAAATTACATTAAAACCTTACAAATTTTGTTTTATATATTTCTGCCTCCGGAGCACCTGAGTTCACTCCCGGGTTTTAGTGAGGTTTGTGTCGCTCAATTTTTAGTTTTCTGTGTAGTGTTTTGTAGATCATTGTTTGTCATTTTGTCCCTCCGCTCGGCACAATTTTTTGAAGTGCGCCCCCCCCCCCCCTAGCTTGAAATCCTGTATCCGCCCCTGGTTACTACTATCAAATAACGTGTTATTAATTCGCAATATTTAGTTTTCTGAAGTATCAAAAAGTCTGTTAAATTTCTGGAGAGAGAAAGCGTAGTATGTTGTTTTCTTGTTTTCTTGATACTTGATACTTGTAGTCAGTTTTGCTTTATTAATAGATGTGACGACCATTCTACCCTGCATAACACTCTACCACTCCAACTTATCGAAGAAAATTCAACCGCATTGATATATGTAATGGTTAGCGTGCTTGCCGCGAGTGTGGTAGATCGTGGGTTCGAGCCCCGGTCGGGTCAAATCAAAGACTATAACATTGGTATTTGTTGCTACCCCACTGTGCACGCAGCACTACGAAGTAAGAGCAAAGACTGGTTGGTTCTGAATCAGAATAATGTGTCCGAGTGGAGCGACATGTCTACCCGCGGAATGTTGTTCCGGTGAGCTAGCACTATAAAAATCAAAATCAGCGTTTTAGTCTAGTACAAAGTGACATCATTATCATCATCATCTCATCAAAATGTAATTTGGTCTCGCCATGATATAGCTGACAAATTGTTCATTTGGCATTAAACAGCAATCACTCAGTCATTGGAAGAGATTTTTTTCTCTTATTTAATTAAATGGTTAAAGATAGCTGTAACGCGTGACCATCTTTTTCGACAGTTTTTCGTCAAACTGTAGGAATTCCTATTGGATTGCAGACTTATTTTATATCGTTATGTAGCACAATCTTTGGTCCAACTCCTGAGAGGTCATTCATTCAACATGAACTCTATTTGTTTACTCATCAATATTATGTATGCATACATAAGTAGATACTTAAACGGTAAATAAATAAATATATGGATGTAAGTAATCCTGATTTACTTAAATAAGATAAAAACATTTATCCTTTAGAACTTACCTTAATTATGGTTAATTTTAGACATTTACCTCACTCAAGGTAAAACTAACAAAATTAAACTTTTTAGAAATTCGCTATACTGTTCACACATGACCAAATTTGATGATACATTTTTAGCCTCTGATCTCACGAAGACCATTACTTTATTTTGATGTTTGTGAGTGAGTTAGTGATTGTAGTTTAACGCCAGATAGGCAATTTTTCAGCTATGCCATGGTGAGAACAAGGTACATTCGATGATATTATCCGCTTTATGCTAGACTAAACTTGGATTTTTATAGTGCTAGATCACTGAAACAACATTTCGCGGGTAGACATGTCGTTCCGTCCTGGGACACATTATCCTGATTACTAGCCAACTAGTCTTTTCCCTTACTCATTAATGCTGCTTGCCTAACGGAAAAACAGCAAATTCCAATTGCATAGTCTTTGGTTTGATCCGACCGGAAATCGAACCCACGATCTACCACACTCGATGCGAGCTGAATGTGTATGTCTCATTGATATTACA
Organism: Bathymodiolus brooksi; assembly: GCA_963680875.1. Taxonomy (NCBI): domain Eukaryota; kingdom Metazoa; phylum Mollusca; class Bivalvia; order Mytilida; family Modiolidae; genus Bathymodiolus; species Bathymodiolus brooksi. Next base: position 83,483,876 of record OY804585.1, on the reverse strand, counting down.
TCTATTAGAAACATTATTGGTTGTTGTTTTTTTATCTGTAAATATATGCTCTACAAACAAATAAACAAGCAAACAAACAAACATATTTTACCTCCGTACTTATGGTCATTTAGCTATGAACATTCACTGACCCTGCTTTTGTACTGTCCATGTTTATGTTCTCGTAGTTTGTGTGGAAGTGTGGGGTATTTGGAGCTGTTCAAAGTGACTGTGTGCAATGTTGCCTTGTTTGCTTGTTTCTGTTTGGCTTATGGAGAATTGTTTATTTCTGTTTGGCTTATAGAGAGTAACATATTTAGAGAGGAGTGTTGGGATCATATTAGACTCGTAACCGGTTTAACACCGCCATATTTTACTCGTATATTTCACTCAATTTCCATCTTTGTCAAGTTTGAGGTTTGACAGAGAAATGGTTCCTATTATTGTGGTTGGCTATATTGTTGGCCAAAACTTTTCAACTTTTTTGTGGGTTCAGTTGTACCACATATTGTCATAGTTTTATTTTTCTTCTGTTAGTGTTTGTCAGCGACTTGAAATAGGTGACCTATCATACAGGTCGGTGGTTTTCTCAGGAAACTCCGGTTTCCTCCACCAATAAAACCTACCCACACGATGTAACTGAAATATATTGTTAAAGTGAGGTTAAACACCATAACTCTAAATCTAACCCTTACCCCCTTCTCTTTGTTTTTCTTTGTGTGTTTTAGTTAAAAAATAAAACTGACGGACACTACATTTCCGAAAGCCCAATATCCCATATAATGTATATCTACAATTGAAATTATAAGCATAAACATTTCCAATATAATAAAGTTATGAAATGTATTATTTAATTTTTAAATGCCTTCTCAGTTGCTCCCAACAGTTAAAGTGTATAATTCTCGTCATGCGCGATTGTCTAACGCCACCGTTAACAACGAGACGCCATGTCGTTAGCAACTCATTGATCGAAAGACTCAATCCAGGTAAGTTTCGTTTTGCCTTCCAAGTTTAAAATTCTGCTAAAATATCACTTTTTTGATAATTTGATGCATTTAAAACATTGCTATTAACATTTATATTCTATTTAGCTCCAATAAAATAAATAAATTTTCGAGAAAAAGCTAAATTTCACCCGTCTAAAATAGTTTTACACTTTCTTTCGTTTAAAGGCCCCCCAAGTTCAGGAGCTTCATTAATCTTCTTACATCAGTTATAGGATCAAAAAAAAGTTATGCTTTAACGAAGAAAACAAACAATTATTTAAAAATTGCTGTTTTTTTAAAAAGTAAATCGGATGCCCTCCCCCTTTTTAGTAAAAACAATTATAATAGCGTGCTGTAAGGTAATTGATAGTTGAGGCGAAAACACAATATAATATGATGCAAAAATGAAATTTTAAATGAGTTAATTATTTATTGATATCGTGATCATGGTGATATGTATTTGTGTAAAATAAATACATATGATACAACGAACAGAATACTATTGACTTTTCTGCCTTCGTCAAACTACTTGCTATACGAGAAATTTGATATATACATGTAGTTGGACTTTAATAAGTTTGCACAAGTTTCTCTTTTACCATAGAAAAAATACGTGCTGTATTTTAAACCAGGCACAACAACAAGCTACCTTTCACTCTCCAGTTTTATAGGTAACCGTTACAATAACATTTATTTGTAAATTACACCACTGTCAATCAAGAAAAGGGGTTATACATTTCAGTTAAGCATATACATGTATTTGGGGGACTCCGAGAATGACTTTCAAGATGAGCTTAACCAGCTGGAAAAGTAATGAAATTTGGTTTGATGAGAATTTGGAACATGAAATGATGTAGGGTGTAGGATCGAAATTATTATTTTTATCATTTTAATTGCAAAAATCGTATAAAATGGATTCTAAAATCCACAAAGTTCAACATAGCAACCGGACAACGGACACAAGACTGGTGTTGTTGACCCCCGAATTAAGATTTGGCGCGAATTCAAGAACATTATAATACTACATTGAAACGACACATTCACTTGAATATTAGTACAATTAAGTTAGTTATAGATATAGTTACCTCCTACACATTTATATTCTACCTCATATCGTATAAGATAGAAGCAGACTGGGTCTTAAACCCGACCCAGACACCCGTCGTCTATCTGGTCCACCTATTGTTTATTAATATGTTGCTTGTCTGAACGACCCATCGGGAATGCCCAGTCAGCCTCTGGTTTAGAACTAAGTAACTTTATAGTAGCCTCTAGTTTTCCCTTCTTTTTGTTTCCAGACTCGTGATTGCATATTTTATAGACAGCGTCCCATAATGCGTTTTTTGCCCACCTGGATATTTGTCGAGATCCTGTAAGCGAGACACACTGGCTTGAAACAATTGAGAGGATGATTCAAACATTTTGACCCCCCCACCCCTTTAAAACCCTTTTTGGGAAAAAACATCATCAAACAAACCCATAACAAGGATATGGAATTGTGAAGATGTTATAAAATAAGAGAACTACATGCATAGCAAAACAATGTAGAATACCAGTTTGACGCATCGTTGCCAAGACGTGTACCCATTTCTGCAGTATTATACTGGCTGTATCACCCACTTAGTTTGCAATACTTTATCACACACGAAGTATCCATGAAGGAGATATAATATTTATTTTCTCACGCAATGTTCGAGTTAAGATGTTAATGAAATAATGTACAATAAAGATTATTTCAATATTTGTGTAGTTAAAATTTGTCAATAAGATAAACAATTTTAAAAGAAAAAACTGAATGTAATTAGATTACTTTTTTTTTTATCGATGTTTAATTCAATAAAATAGTTATGTATATCATGTATGCATTCAAGTGAAAATTATGAGTAAAATATATTTAAGTTCGTATTTTCAATCAATTTAACAAAAATCTTTTATCTTTGCGGTAAATGTTTTTCGAAGGATGGTTATATCACAAGAGAGCAGTATATTTTCTCAATTTTACAGTCTTGTTTTGAACCTTAGTGGGGGTATGAAACGTCACTTTATACCTCCAAGGTTTGTGGTTCTCCAGGCTATTCAGATTATTCATCATTATTACATTTTCCCCGTGGGGTCCTTCATTGCACAGGAAAGTAAAAGTGCAGTTTAAATCTCTTTACAATTCAATTCAATAGTATATGAAAATATAAGTAAATATGTCACGAAAAAAACTTTTAAAAGTGTTAAAACCAACCGTACAAGTTATATATTGACAATAATGTAATTGTACCTTACAATTTTACTGTGTCTATAAAAAGTTTTAAAGTTGCGATAATTGGCAAAACATTGTCACAGCAATCGCGTTTTGTTTTAAATAAAGGTGCAAAATTGACATATAGATTCTACTTAACTAATTAAATTGTACGATTTTTTTACCTTCACATATTTTTATGAATTTCATGGCGGGAAAGCATTGACGCAATATTCATATTTTTATGATTATCATCGTCACAAGTTTGTTGGAATTTGTATGCCCACCCGTGATCTAAAACTTTCATGGTTACAAGTGAGCACAGAGACGTTAACAAGTGAGGATGTTTGATAACTGTAATTATCAGAAAGCGGGATTCCATTAACCGGTTTAATACCGCCATATATTTGTGTCTGTCCTAAAACAGGACTTGAATTCCCAACACCATATGCCGTGGTCTTGCTTTGTGTTCAGTGGCTTGAGGTCGGGAGTGGTTGTTTGTTTTGTTAATATTGGTGAAATTGTTAACATCACTGTTTAACCTTTCTTTTCATAATAAACAACGCGTAGAAATATATGTACAGATGTCGCTCCCAGATCTACATAATTAACATTTATTTTTCATTGATTTCACTTACAATTAAGAAATAACTGTATTGTATTTGAATAATTGTCGCTGTCAATTTGGGGGGATTTGACGGTCGAAAATGCAGATTTACTTGGCGACGATCTAAGTAGAACTGCATTTTCGACCGTCAAATCCCCAATTGACGCCGACAACTATTCAAATATAATACAGTTATTTCTATTCTAATGCAAGACAAATATATCTCTATTTGAGCATAAGAAATGGAATAAAAATTGCAAAAGAAAATAAAACGTCGCGAAATATTGTCGATTACTTTGGCACGTTAACGTCATAATATTAGTTGTCGGGTAATACACAAACGTACACGTTCATTTTTTGTTTATTCTTTTGTTGGTAGGGAGGGGTTGGTCAACGAACGACACATCATGCATGGGTAAGATGAATATTTACTTCTTTAGTATGAAATGTGAAACACCAAATTTGTGTTCTCAATACAATTTTCAACAATTTGTATACGATCAGTTGATTTAAATAACATTCATATCAATCAAACATGTTAAATATATTGTTATATTTCGCATTAAATACACAATTGTTGTATGTTGTGACTTAGCGAAGTAACCTGCGAGTTTTATACGTTCGATTAGAACAGCGACAAAACTCATTCAATAATAAACAGTAAATAAACGGACTTGTTAACTTTTGTAAAATGGGTCATCGAATTAACACAATATCAATATTTTTTATTGGAATAATCGATTAGTGTCAATATTGTATATGGTGTTTTCGCTTAAGTCTTTGAAGAAATATCTTTAGGGCTTAGCTTCATTTGACTTTTGTTGATGAAAAGTTTTGCCTATATACGAGTGTATAAACAGGGTTTAGCAATCTTCAACACTTAAAGTGTAATTCCCGTTAATTTAAAACAGCAAATAAATAATAAAAGCAATCTTAGATTTTCAGGATTGTTGGGATAAAAAGATACAAAAGGATTTTTTTAAAAGTCATTATTTATACAAAACTGATTAAATTTTTAACTTCACTAAAAAGATTTCATATGGAGCAATAAAACTTATTTGATGACCAACGTTTTTCCCCCAAAACAGGTCTTTGTTATATAGTCTATAGATTAACACGTGACATGGAATTTTAATTCCCATTCTTCAAATTAAATATAAATGCCTTACACCTATAGTCCTGTTCATTGATTCTATATTGCCATGTATTGTGTATTGACGTTCGTGTATTCACAGGCTATTATATTCGTTGTACAAACGAGTCTTTTAACTTGAACAATAGGCGTGTTAGTTGAGAATTAGATAACTTAAAACCTATTTAAGCAATTTATGTTTGAATTTAAAAAATTTAAGAATATCTTCGTTGTTTAGGACAATCTATTAAAGATTAAATATCTGGATTATAGGTACATTTGAAAAATAAATACTACATTTATACCAAGACTTACGTTTTCTTGTATTGTCGATAAGAACTTGTAAGAAATAACAAAATTTAGATCAAACGAAATACCTGTTATATAAATTAAATATTGATCGATACTAGCAAAAATATACAAGGAAAGTAGTTTTAATGTTTATTTCTTAACATCCTACTTTATTAGTATACTTGAAGATAGGACAGCTAACTCATAAGAACTCCAGAGTAATTTAAGAAAATGTATGTTTCCAACTTGTTTATAACGTTGTTTATTTCTTTTGCTTCAAGTGGACACTAATACTTTTCAGTCATTTCTTAAATAAAGCCACGGTTTCACACCTCTTACAAATTGTACAGTCTCCTTTTAAAGAACCACAAGATATCAACCCGGAACATTTACCTTATTTCATGAATTTCGGGTTAAAATGAAAGTTTTATTACTGTATCGTCGCCGCTAAAAAGATGGCAAATGGAGTACAAGATAGCCAATGTACACCCGTCTCTGTTGCCTGAACTTCGAGGTTGTCAGGGGAAGAACTAGTAAGAGTAGAGAAGATATGATCTGTAAATGAAAATGAGAGACTAACCAATTTTACACTTAGACACATATTAAAGTAGAGGAACGGTACTTTAATTGATGTTTTACTTTTCACAATCAAAATCATTTTACCAACAAAAATTTTATTAAGCATGGATACGGTCAATGACCCAAAATGAAGCAGTGATTTCAAAACTAATTATAGGATTGGAAACAACAGGCTGGTGGAAATTTTCTTATTATCATTATGTAAAATTTGACAAAAGTTATCATTTTAAACTTCTGTATTCAAATGATGATTTTTGGGGGTACTCAAGAAAAAGAAAATATAGATACATTATGAAGAAAGCTAAATCATTACAATTTGATTATGTCGATTGATATAAAAGTGGTCTCTTTGCTAGAGGTTATGAAGATAGTCCTTATATATCTTAAGATTTCTGAATACTGTCTCAATCGACAACTGCTGTATGCTGTCAAACAAAATATAACATAAAATACGAATTCAGGTACATTCTCTGAAATTCAGATATGATATGAGGCAAAAAAAATTCCCCAATGTTGGGAGGAATGTCAACGATACTTTGCACATTTTTTTAAAGCCTAGATCAACGTCCTACAAGTTTATTAAACATTGCAATCGGCTTATATATTTACTCGCTCATCCCAAAATAGCCATATCGCGACCATTAGAATATACTTTTCTGGTTAGGTCCATTCCCCGGAACTAATCTCTTTGTTGACGTCACTTCCGATTTTGTTATTTGGATTCTCGTGTCTATTCTTTATATTATGGATCACGACTTATTTTATTCTATAAAATGTCATCTAACGAATGGAATTTTAAAATAACAGCGCATAAATTAAAAAAAAGGGGGGGACAAGGTATATGCTGCCGATTGTCTGTTGTTATACCAATGGCAATGATATGTTCTCTCATTTTTAATTCTCATGATTTCTCTGTGGACTTCGCTCCCATCCCCCAAAACGGCACCTTAGCCGGTCTCAAGTCCCCATGCCTGACAAATGCGCCCCTAACATGAAATCCTGTATCCGTGCATACAGCGTTTTAGCGACATCTTTCAAAATTAATTAAAACAAAATCTCATTTCTGCAAAATAAACTGTTGTGAAGCTCCGACCATATTACGTAGTCGAATGAGTTTATACACACATACATTTCCCATGTATTTATAAATATGATTTTTCGGATTTTGTTTCATTAATTAAACGCTGAGGTTTCAAATATCATTAAAAAAATTTAGAAGTTGAGTAAACCATGTTATATATGAAAAAAATATATATCCAAAGATCAAACAACGTAATTTTCCAGTCTCGATCGACCATTTTTGATTGTCCCTTCGGTATTCTCTAACGTTTATTTCCAGGCAGTTCTCTATCAAAACGTTTGAATATGTACTGTTATCCGCATCGTGCACAAATTGCTATCATATCATTGGTTAAATACATCAAATATCTGAAATAATTACAATGTATTCTCATACCAATATTCCAAACAATTATTGTGACGTTGAAATATAAGAAAAACATGTTCTAAAACGAACAATTAAAACAAACGCATTATTCCATCTTGAAAAAGTAGTGATGTTGAATGCGTAAAGGAATAAAAATTCCAAATATCAGAATAACTGTATTCATGAAACATATTCCTCGTTTCAAATGTTGCATCTTTTATCGGTAGGCACATTTTCTAAATGCTTCTAAACTCGTTGCCAGTCTCTTTTTGAAATCTGCCGTGACAGATCAACTGCGTCACTTAAAATAGCCTCGATATCAGTATGTTTCAGAGAGAGGCTTTATTTATTTGAATTGGTATTAAGAATGGATTAGACACCTTTTGTATGGATCAATAAATACGATTTAATACTTATGCTTATCGCATTACGTGTAATATTACTTTAATCTATTTTAAATTGTATACCTGTTAGTTAATAGTCTATACCTTAAAATAGTCTGATGCTTATCACTTCCAGCTTAAATTTGCATATTTTTTTTGCATTTGCATAATCGTTTGTCGTGAAGGTAGAAAATGACTATGCAAACAATGGCGCATTGCGACCATATAAACTCAAGGTAATCCGTTGATACAGTGCATTTAACTGTACATATGTGTGTATGTAGAGATAATCTGTTAGAAAGTGTTGGTAACAAATTAATCCTACTTACTAATGATTTATAATTTAGTCTGACATGTACGTGTAATAACTCAGGAGAGGACAGTCAGGCAGAGAAGGTTCGTATCTGTTAGTAGCTATAGAGTACACGTGTTATTTGATGTACATGGACTCTTATAATCATTCATTAACATGCAATGTATACCCTTTGGTATACCAATTACTGCTAAAAAAGGATATCTTTTCTATTGATCATGTCTTTTAGGAATATCAAATTAAAACACATTACTGTGAATATGTTTAATTTCATGGATACCAAGTTTAGTTGTTTGAGGACAAATGATATTTCCGTGGATAAGTTAGTAAATTCATGGATACCCTTCTATAGTCATATATGTATTTGGTGACAAATATTCGTTGATTTCTTATTTCGTAGTTCGACACAATCTTCGAAATCCACGAAAATGTGTATACCCCGAATAATACTGAATTTACAGTAACGTGTGTAATTTTTTCTTCATTTTTGCTTATGCAAGAAACAAATTTGACAAGTAAGCCATCTTGTGATTTAAATAACTATTTTGCGCGTGAACTTATTTCTTTAGACTTCATAAATAGTTTTTTTAGTTCCAATTGTGATGGGTATGTGGTTCCTCTTTCATATCTACCATTTAATCAGAAAAGTTCCCACAAACCATCGTACCGAGCTCCTGGATGCGCCTTCTAGAATTGGAAGTCTTCAAATACTTTTCCGACGCCAGCTTAGCTAGTCTACATGTTCTGTTGAACCATGTATATTCAAGTCAACCGAAACTTGATTTAAAACTAGCGTTTTAACGATATGATTTAAAATATTTATTAAATATAGGTAAATAATTAGTTAATGTGATTTATGAACCGAGAATATCGGATAACTTTTTTTCAAATATATTACTTTTGTTCCACACCATAACATATAAGTACAATCAAAATACTAAATAATTGAAAATAACATCCTAGCGATACATATTGATTATTGAAACATTTTTAAGATAAAAATGGAGCAATTCGTTTCAGTTTGTAATTACAAATTAGTAAATTAAACCGTTTACCTAGGCATGAAGGGTTCGCCGTATCTATGGAGATACTCTATATTTTATAATACCCTTATAAACATAAATAAGTTTAGAAAAATATATTATTTATTACTTATTAGGATATATCAATAATGTTTAAATAAATAACTACGGAGGTAAATAAAACCCTTGTTGCAGCCCCACTGCTTATATTTCAACTACAGAAATGTAAAAATTGGAGGAGTGCAAAAAGTTGACTAATGTGTTCTCAGAAGCTTGAGAATCAAGGGACAGAGAAAGTCTTATGAAAAGTTGACATGAATTCCCACCGAACGTTAACGTCACAATGACCTCACAATTGTATCGTTTATATGACAACGATTGCTTATGTTACACAGGTTTTACCGTTTTTTTTTATATCGAATAGTAAACTGAGATTAAGACATACCAATTACCATAAGGAGTTATTGGGGGACTTTACGTTAGAGTGGTATAAACGATCAGCATAAGGTTGCAATTGTCTTCCCCAAAGCGTAAATTCAAAGAGTCAAAGTTGATGTTTAAAGGCAGGGTAAAGATTAAAATTTGTAGAAGCTTAAGACAGTCTGTCAGTAAATTAAACAAAAGTCCACAAAAATATACAGACAAGTCCTTGATCTCAAAACAAGAAAGGTATAAGTGGATTAGTATGCTCAAAAGCTAATAATATCTATTCGCATGCTATAACTAATAATTCAATAAGTTTATATATGAAATTTGTTCTAAAACAAATGTAAAATACAAATCTACAAACCTATGCTATGGTAATAGCGTGTTATCATTTTTTGTGCAGTCAAGAGAAGTTGAGTTAATCATGGATTTTAATAACAGAAATGAACATGTATAGACCATGACAATACTTTGAACTCTTTACCAGTTAAAACCACCCCATCAATATCACTAAGAAGCGAATAACGATCAAAGGGTTATTTTATTAAATAATTTAGTTTTCAACTGACAAATCTAGTGTGACATGCAATTTGCCTTCTGTTGTCAAGTAAGATTAGGCTATTAATTCTGATTAACTTAATTAGTGACCTGTGTATTGTGAGATACAAAACAAATTGTAATTCAACATTGAGTCCTATTTCAAAATGAAGTTTATTCCAGAAACACGTCGTCAGCACTAAATATGATATCTACGTTTTTATAACAATGACTATTTATAATTTATTTAAATACCAGTCTCTCCGCTATAATTACAATATTTACATTTTCATTAAATATAAAACAACTATGAATCGATTCTTTTTATTTATCATATAATTGTATAAAAGCCTGGAGTTGAATTGTATCATATTCCTGCCAATGGCTCTATTCGACAAAACAAATGGATTATGGCTAACCGGAAGTGATCGATATAAATTTAGTTTTGATTTGATGACCATGCGCACTGAAGTGACCTTCACGGAAGTTGAGTTATGAACTTTCCCATATTGCAGTAAATACAAATATCATAATTTTAAACTGATTAGACTCCTTCAAATGAAATCGTTAAAATTTTCAATTAATAATGCTACCATTTTATTTTAAAATGTAATCAATCAAACAAAACTCTACGAAATAACTGAAATAATGATCGTCCATAACAACATATGGTAATGTATTTTCCTGATATATGTAAAAGACAAAAGGGAATAAAATTAAATACATAAAGACTTATGAATACCACAATATTAACTTCAACATTTGTCCTTTTGGCCATTGTGTTGTCTGTCCTTCTTCGATTTACGGATTCTGATTGTTCCTTTGGTATCTTCAAACTCTTCTTAAAGAACACACCAGCCTTTTAAAACCTTTTTAAGTGCCTGTACGAAGCCAAGACAGTGAGTTGTCATGTATGTCTGTGTTAGTGGTATCGCTTCCTGTACCAAGCCAAGACAGTGAGTTGTCATGTATGTCTGTGTTAGTGGTATCGCTTTTGCCTCTGTTTTCCACGGTTCATCGATTAGATTTTGGTATTGTTCAGACTGTGTGGGTTTTTTTTTTTTTTTTTTTTTATTGCTTCTGGTTTAATTCTACCTAACTTCAAGTGAGAATCCAGCAAGGCAGACCTTAAGTGTTATCCAACACATATTGTGTTGTTTGTTTGGTGTGTTTCTCTTCGTCTTTTTGTACCCTATGTTGCCAGTTTCTCTGTGTTTTTCTTCGTCTTTTTGTACCCTATGTTGCCAGTTTCTCTGTGTTTTTCTTCGTCTTTTTGTACCCTATGTTGCCAGTTTCTCTGTGTTTCTCTTCGTCTTTTTGTACCCTATGTTGCCAGTTTCTCTGTGTTTCTCTTCGTCTTTTTGTACCCTATGTTGCCAGTTTCTCTGTGTTTTTCTTCGTCTTTTTGTACCCTATGTTGCCAGTTTCTCTGTGTTTTTCTTCGTCTTTTTGTACCCTATGTTGCCAGTTTCCCTGTGTTTCTCTTCGTCTTTTTGTACCCTATGTTGCCAGTTTCTCTGTGTTTTTCTTCGTCTTTTTGTACCCTATGTTGCCAGTTTCTCTGTGTTTTTCTCTTCGTCTTTTTGTACCCTATGTTGCCAGTTTCTCTGTGTTTTTCTTCGTCTTTTTGTACCCTATGTTGCCAGTTTCTCTGTGTTTTTCTTCGTCTTTTTGTACCCTATGTTGCCAGTTTCTCTGTGTTTTTCTTCGTCTTTTTGTACCCTATGTTGCCAGTTTCTCTGTGTTTTTCTTCGTCTTTTTGTACCCTATGTTGCCAGTTTCCCTGTATTATCCATTTCTGATTGCCCCCTTCAGTATTCTCTAACGTGTGTTTACTTCATGTGTGACAATTATCTCCAAATTATTTGCATGTCTAGCCATTATCCTGTGAAAAACATGACCTTAATTTGTCATGGTTGATTCTTTATTAAAGCAATATCCGATACTATGTCCCAACTGTATAGGAGTAGTACTATTATTTAAGATCATGTGTATTGTTATTTGAGACAGACTGATTACGAGATTTTAATTCATTTCGTATAGTATTGATACTTTGAATGACTATAAACATTTTTCACAATCGTAGCCAATTGTTCTAGTCGTATGTAGGTTTTTTGGATTGTTGACCATTAACAATAACATTGGACTTATACCAAGTCTGATTTCATGAGGGGTCTTGAAATTCATTTCTTTCCACTACCTATATTATATTTTGAAAACATTTTATTAGATTATTTTCATTTTCAAATCCAAAGGTATTTTTTCAAATTTCTAATAAGTATTTTGTTTCCAGATTGTCATATCTTGTAAGAAAATCTCAAGATTTAATAACTGTATCGAATTCTAAAAGTTCACTTATTGAAACGCAAAATAACACAAAATAGAATTAAAATTTAAATAAGAGATCTTTATCTAGAATATTATATAACAATTTTTTTAAAGGTTTTGTGTGGATATTATACAAAATAACAATAACTGTAATCTATTACACCAACGGTATAGAGAGTTTTATATTTCAACTATTTATCCTGAAATGGATATCACAAAAATAACATTGCAATATAAAACTTTAAATTAAAAAAAATAATGAAGTATTTAGGTTACTCTACTCTGCTATTTTCGAAATGTATTTCAATTGTACTGCGTTCTTGTTTCTATTTGTTCAGAATTTAATTATCGTATCAAACTTGGTCATTACTTTTGACAGCAAGAGTATTGTAAGCAATGTAATGTAATGAGATTGCTTTAAAAGTATACTACATGTATATAGACATACACAGTTTATGAGTCGTGCGTGAATTTGATATCTACGTTTTTATTAACAGGCATTATCTAAAAGATATTATTAACATCACGTTTGGACAGGCGATCAATCATATATTTCCATCTAAGAGTCACAATGGTCTACAGATCTACCATAATTTGTACTGTTATCGGAAAATACTGCTTCTTCTACTGATAAAAATCCTAGATATCCGATTTAAGACACGTTTCTGGAAGAACTCTCTTGCAAATTCGACCAAAGCCTATATAAACCTTTCATTCAAAAATCCTCATCTGATGAGATAAAAAAAAAAAAAATACCACTGTTGAAATAGTTTCAAAATCCAAGCGTAAAATCGTTAGAAAGAGACAAAATCGATACCTCTAACACACAAATACATGATCAATCGCTTTCCTGGCTTGGTACAGGGATATCAATAAAAAGTGGTGTGGTTAAAAATCCGACTCGAGTTTAACTAACATAGCCACGTATATCGTTGTCGTGATTGCAATTAGTATTACGTTCTATTGTAAGGCGTTTCTTCAGTGAGCAGCACGGTGGTCGGGTGATGTAAATACAGACGCAATTATAATTTCCACGTTCGTACCTACATATCGGCTTAAATGTATATCTTTATAGCTCAAATACAAAACAATATTAGGAATAAAAACGGTTTTTAGGCAAATAACAAGTGTTTTCACGGTTAAGGTTATGGTGTTTAAGGACACTTCCTTCAATATTTCAGTCATATCATGGCGGTCAGTTTTATTGCTGATGGAAACAGGCGTTCTCGATGAAAACCACTAAGTAAGTCACTGGCAAACTCTATCAAATAACGTTGTGTAGAGTACACCAGTGAGTTTTGAATGTTGTCATGTATTCAGATTTCCTTAAATCTGCCTTAAAGTTGATTTCAGATTTCATTACGAAATCGAATAAGAACACCCATAGACCCTACGCGAACATGACAGTGAAATTGTGTTTTGTTGCATAATCTTGCGATATATATTGTAATTTCGGCTATTTTGTTTTGACCCAATGCAGACTATATGAACCATAATCAAATATGTCTAGAAATTGTTCCATATGCGTTTCTATGGAAATATAAGCAAGATGGCTTTGGGCAGAGTATTATGTGGAATCACACACCTTCGTTTTATAGGTAATCCCTAAAGTAATAAAAGAAGACTATAGCTCTCTTATACTGTTTAATCTTTGGTAAATTAATCGATTTAAGTGAACAAGTAAAATAAATGTTATCCTTACACCCATTTAATATTTGTTTAGTAGGGGGTTATGTAAAGGATCATTGAGACATAAATTGGTTTTCACGGTTAATGGATCACTGAAGCATTCAAAATCTATATTTTAACCACTACTTTCAAAAGAATCAAATTTTATTTGAACGAATTTTTTCATTGATTCAATAAGAATTCAAAGTAAATGTACGGTGCATTCAACTTAAAGAGATATGAATATAAATATATATGTATATAAGGTGAATTTTGGATTGGTCACCCCTAGATATAAATTTAAAAGAACAATGCATTGCAAGAACTAATACTACCTTTGAACAATAGAGTTTACAGTCTATCGACGTCTTATAAGATTAAAGAATTCAACTTTCACCTGGGGTATTTCAATAAAGGATCACGTCACATATTAAAACTTTCATTTATAGGGTCAGACTGTTAATTCGTTGTAACTAAGGACAAGAACCTATACCAAATCGATAATCAACTCTATAGTTTCTAAATAGCGTGAAGGTGCTTCTCATTTATATTTCATGAAGTAATTGTTCATGGAGATAAAAAAAAAAACATTTGTTACTGTATATATATGTTAATTTTCATTCATTAATTTTACAGAATTCTGCAGTTTCTGAAGTGAGGAAGCACGTGACGGGTTGCTAGGGACATCTCCTTGTCAACGGAACTGTGCCGTAATCCAAGCCATTAACGACATTGTACCATAATTAAGATTCACTTTACACATTGAAGGATTTTTTTTTGGAAATAGAATTAAAATCATTTCAACATGAGCCGGTAAGTGAGAAACATTATAAAACTTATATTTATTTTAATATAATACTTATATCATATACTTTATTCAATGTTCCTTCAAACATGTGCTTATTTGTTGAAGCTATTTGTCTTTCCTCAATTTACGGCTTCTAATTACACCTTTGGTATCTTCAAACTCTTCTTATAAGTATTTATTTTATCAAACCAAACATTTAACAACTTTCTTTTTTTCTTTCTTATGCTTGTTTAACTTCTGTATTATAATGAAATGTATACATATATAAATTCACCTGCCATTTTGAACAGATTGTATATATAGTCATAAAGAACAAATATATATACAACATTTTTGTAAGGTTCTGTTATTTCCGTTCGTGTTCTTACAAAGCATAGACTTAAACAGCGCAAATCAATTCATATATTTTAATAAATTGATAGGAATCTTGTTTGATATTGGGAAAACCTTTATCAACCTGTTGAAATCCACTATTATTAGTCTTACCTACCTATTCATACCATTCATTGTATGTGCGTTTTCAATTAATTTCACTTTCATTCAATATCTTTCATATCCAACGCTACGTGGAATTTGTGAAGGGTTATTAACGATACAAGCAAATTTCAATACGATCCATTACATATATGTTAAATTATATGTTAAATTCACAGTAAGAAATGTGTTGCATACCAAAAGCTAAATTATATGTATTAGTGTTGAAAAATCATGGTATTTAGCTGAATTAAACGTTGCATTCTAATTTATTTCGATGAAGACAGAGTACTCATTTCAAAGAGAGATATTCGAGCACTGTTGCTATCTGGATACAAACACATAAAGGAAAGCAAAAAACAAAAGAACAAGGGTTATCACAAGTAGAAATACGACCAGAGCAAAGTGTTCACTTAGAGCTAAAATCTCACGTTTAACAGCAATCCACCATTAAACATGATAGCTTATATTATGTTTTAGATATTCTCTATAGAATTTCTCAAAATATCATAAGATTTTTTCATCCTAGCGTATCGAACATGCTGTTGCTTGGGAAAGACTTTCATTTATATTAAAAGTTCAGTTTATTCTCATTGGCTATAGGAATAACCTTGTTGCTAGGTAATAGTAAACTAAATCACATTTTCCATATCGTATTGAACATTCTGCTTCAGTATATTAAGGTGTTTGGTATTGGTGATTCTTCCTGTGTCCACTACTACATGATAATATGATCAATTTCCTTCAATTTGAATTGTATTGCCATGGTTATATTATGGCTGTATTCCAACATTACTAAACAAGTAAGAAAAGTTATCAAAGGGGTAATCAAAAACCGTTAATTCGAAGAAGGACAGGCAATACAATGGTCAACGTCAACAGAACAATGACAGACAATACAATGGTCAACGTCAACAGAACAATGACAGGCAATACAATGGTCAACGTCAACAGAACAATGACAAAAAAAAACAATTGTCGACGTAGCACTACTCAGAAAAGTAAAAATTAAGCAACAAGAATCCCACTGGAATTTGATTGCCATGGTAAAGTTGGAAGATACCAAAGGGGTAATCAAAAGCCTTTAATTCGAAGGACAGAGAATACAATTGTCAACAGAACAATGACAAAACAATGGTCGATATAACACTACACAGAAATCTAAAGATTGAGCCACAGTAATCACACTGGAAGGGTAAGCAATTCCTGCTCCACTGTAATGAATCATTGCTACGGGTGGTGCTCTAATGTACAATTCTCACTGTATTTCTCGTCTCATTATTCTTGTTTCTCCATATTTTAGTTGGTTGGGGGTAGGGTGGGTGTTAGTAGTATTATCATTTCTATTATTATTGTTTACACATATCTGGAACTTATAATGTAATTTTCGTATAGCTACTGATGACGATTTCAAGCAGCTGAATACGATGGAAACTATATTACATGTATATATATATATTCGTGCCTCCGATACTTCTGATCGTTTTAAAGCATACTCATTTAATATCCCAAATCAGTCGTGTTAGTTGAGCAGCTAATGAATATTGTATGATGAACACATTACCTTGTTAGCAACGGGGGAAATGTTATTTAAGATTATTGATGATTTTCACTGGAAAAATCTGATTGTAGTAATTCTAAATCTGTATCAAGGCCTATTACGGGTATTTTTAAAAACTTGGCTACAACAATTGTACCACCTGTAACCAAGTAAAAGTTGAAGCCCAATTTCTTTATAATTGTCCATGCATAACTTTTCTAATTTAACATTGACCGAAAGTTGATTATCGGGGTAGGATTGTTGTAAGCTATGTTTATATATTTACACTCTTGAGAACATAATCAGTTCTGCTTGGATCCTCTCAGCATGAAACCGTTAGTTCTCATTCATGCCAGTCGAGAACTTCTGCAAGAGTTCTTCTTACATAATCATATTTTTGAATCATAATGCTTATAGATTCACTAGAAACAATGTTAATTACTTAAACATGACTAACTGGGTTGCACAAACCTCAATAAACTTTAAGCGAAAATAAAATTTAAATTTATAACAAATTTTATAAACAATGTAGCTAAATTTAGTTCATAATTACTAATTAATTGGCATTTACGAGGAATAAAGGTCGTTGCAAAATACTGCTAGTTTATTTTTTTTTAACCTTATACTTTGTTTTTTGTCCTTGTTTTGTTTTTTTGTTTGTTATACGTTTGCATTGTCTTTTTTTACATCTTCTGTAATCTTTTTTTCCAATCTGTCTTAATATCTCAACGAAATATCTGTTATGTCATACAGTGTGACCTTGTTTGTAAATTCATTAAATTATTCTCGACTATCTGTTCTTAATTACTTTCCATTGCTTTAAAAGCTTGTATTTTGTCCATTATCTTTGGTTTTACAAGAGTAATCATAATAAAGATTATAATTGCCAATAAACCCTTCCCTCTTTTTTAAGATAAACATCGTTCATGCTTAATGAACCTCAGTCTATCATAAGTTTATAAAACTTTGATGATCGACAAGAACCCATTATTAACACGGAATTGTCATTTCCTGCACCAATAAATGTATCGATTGTAGGTTACCTTGTAATTAACTTGCTTCGTTGAAACAATATTAATTTAGAATTAATAATTCAAAGATATGAACGAAAATCATCAATAGTCGTAAAATAATTCATCAAAATTCAATTACGCAATGTATATTTATTCCTTTAATATATTTGTTAACATTAACTGAATTTGGGACTTCCGGTGTAATGGAGGAATTGGGAATTGGGAATTCTGGTGTAATGGAGGATGAATTCCGTTTTTCAAATTTTTATCAATTGTTTTTTAAAATAATAAATTAACAATTCAATGCATATACATACAAGCTTTAAATATTTTGCCAGTTTATGACGTACATGCAATAATCATTTTATCATGTTTAAAGGGGCATTATCTACCAAAATCGTAAACTTTTGTTACCCATAAAAACTATCAGATATGATTGATGCCTTAATAAAACGTGTTTCTGTAACATATAAATGTTATGAAATGTACGTGCATCGGGGAAAAAAGGTGCAACTGCTCGTGTTTTGAGATCGATCAAGAAATGGACGCCATCTTATTAATTATCGGCATTGTTTACGGAGTTTGCCGATTCGTCATTAAATCAGTACAACAATGCACTTATTTCTTATTTTCTGTGAATCTGCTTTTAATCGGCGTTAATTACGGACAAAGAACCATGCAAGTTTGCAGTTAATAGGCGACAAAATACAAATTATTCGTTTTTACCTGTCACTAGTAAGGTCAGTTGAATACGGAAAAAGCGAGTTCAAATTATTTGCTTGCAAGGAAATAACTAATCGATGGTAATTTTCGTTCTCAAAAGGCGAAAAGTGGTTCGATAAGCTGTTTAATGTAAACTATTTACCTTTATTTCATCATTTTAAAGCTATTTACTAATTTCCAAAACATATAATTTTTGGGGTCAAAATCGTAGCTAATGCCTCTTTAACAAATTAGGCCTGTTACCCAGCTAATATGTCTCCATGTGAAATAATTCCTAATTGTTATACCGGTAGTTAAGGTGTCTATATACGAAATACGAAAATACGAAATACTTTATTAAAGAACGCTCAATCATTGAACATTAAGGTTGACAAAGATTATGAGATAGTACATGAAAGAAGAATGACATAATAAAATAACAAATAAAATTATAGGTTATAGTTTGCGTTATAGTTTGCATTGGGAGACAATGAAAGAGAGACAACTGTATTTGGAAAAGATAAAATATAAAACATGCATGCAGAGAACTATGGTGCCATTTGAAAACACGAGTGAATAACTTTTGCGAGTTCTCTGACGCAAGATGGATCTTCGTTGCTCAATATCCAAACAAATTATATTATATATTATACTGATTTAACGCCTGTCGCTTATGTATTGATGACAATAAATCACTTCATATACAAATAACCTATGCATATTATAATGATGATCTATAAATTTCACTACTTCAAAACAAGTTGCTTAAACAAAATAATTAAAAGTTGACGGCTTTAAGTCAAAATTCAGTGAAAAGAAATTCGAAGCTAAATTATAATTTCTTATGATATAAAAGTAGTTTGTTGGATAGAGTGATCCTAAAATACATTTTTAATGTAGGGTTTGTTGACAGTATAACCAATCGCAATAACACGAACCACTCGTCTGATAAACCTAAAAATCCGAAAATAGAGCCCAAACCTCTGATGCACAGCGCGTCATTGGAAGGTGGATATGGCTTCCCTCTCGTTTTGGGTGAAAGAGGCGTTAGTCATTTTTATTATACGGAAAATCGCATCAAAGAGCATAAAGGGTAATGGACTTGGAGAGTGTCACACTCACTGCTCGTTAAAGATGTCATACTTTCCCAGTAACACTCAAAAATTGTTAGTCCGATTGCCTCCCCCCCTCCCCCTTTCCTCAATTCTGTATAGTTTTATGATATTTTATGGAAAAACTAAAAAACAGTTACCAAAGTGAGTTTATTTTCTATTAAATTAAATTGCAAGTCTTATTTAATATCTGTAATATAAAGAAATGAATATTGATATTTCTTATTTTTAATATTTCTCAATTATGGACCAGTGAAGTGTAATAAGAGTAAGGACCCCACTGGAAATAAGCTTTATGTTAAGCTTGTGTGGGTTATCCTTGGGTGCTAGGCATTTCCGGTTCACTTATCGCAATATTTTCCACCTTTTATTATTTTTTATTATTTTTTTATTGTTCATTTTTTTTTTTTTTTTTTTTTTTTTAACCAATATAATACTCTATTACAGTCATGTCATTGTCTGTCTCTGAAATACTTGAATTAATTTAAATACTGTATGTAATGTATTGTGTCAAATTACATGTATGCCTTTTATGTACCTGAATAAATATTATTATTATTATTATTATATTATTATTGAATCTTTTTTTCGTCCTCAATATGCAGGAAATATTTGCTGCTGGACGTTAAGCAACCAACAATTCAATCAATCTATTTTTCATTTCTATTTATAACATTTCATTTCTTCCCTGGTTCAATTTAAAGCCAATTCATTTCTGTCGGGTCGATATCTTTGTCAGGTAGTCCTTACTTCACAAGTAAAGCCCTTTTAAAGCTAATATTTATATTTACCGTGCTGTTGTTCTACCTAAATCTCCTATTTATCAGCTGTCAAAAAATTATATCGAATATCAAGAGGTTGTTTAGAAACGCATGTTAAGACCACTCTATTTCTAGACTACATTCTATTGGGTGGAGAACTTGAAACGACGACAATAACACATGTCTATGTATTTCTTATCACGATATGGTCGTTTTTGGATTTCGCCAGATATAAAACTATTTTAGTTTGTGATGATGAAATTCATTAAAATTAATCAAACTTCTTCATTGAATTAAAAAATGTTGAATACCAAGTGGTCTTTGATTTTAGATTAATTTAATATAATTATCTGAATCTAACTAAAACATGTAGCTGACGTAAATCTATTTCCAATTTGTTCACGCCACAATATATATGCTAATGTTGGTGCTAAACACCAATCAATCAGTAGCCCAACACTGAACAGGGCACCATAAAATATGCAGACAGTATCCCAGATGCTACTAAAATTTTGAATATTTCATGTGAAAAGGTGATCGCTAGGCTACAAAATAGTTATTTTAGGGATCCCATCTGGCAACTGCAGCAATGCAATATTGTTTTGTCCTTAAATCACAAGTCCACACTGTTGTTAACTAGATTTCCAGAATTGAAAGAAATAAAACTAATTAAACTAAAAATAATTGGCATAAATTCGCCATAGCTCAAAGTATGTTTAAATAGTGTATTAACAAATGTCTCTTTTTTTTCTCTTACAGACTAGGATATTACGATAACCCAGCAATTTTGCGGACACGCAGCGTAACACCAATGTCAGGAGGTGGTGGAGAAATGTCAAAAATCTTACCATATGTTACAGATAAGACAATTTCCCGCCATCTGGGATTCACCGGTCGCTCCTTAGATCTTGGTCATGCCAGATCTTATTATAATCCAGCAAGGTACGTGAATATGTAGGAGTTTATGTGATCAGTGCAGTTTTTAATTGACAGGTTACGGTATTTGATATAAAACGAAACGAAACTATATGATAGCATCAGCTAAGGCTATATTGGATTTCGTTCTTTAGTTTTGTTTTTTTGTTTTTGGGGGGGGGGGGGGGGGGGGGGGGTGCATGCAATTACACATGATGATAGGGTAGATATGGTTGGATAAAGCCACTCTCAACAATATGTGCTATATCGTGGCGGTCAGTAATAGTGTAGCTGTATGCTGCATTCATAAACATTCAACGAATCATAGCAACAAAATACATGTATACGACAACAATTGTTTCATTCATTAAATATCACATCAACATGGGTTAAGCGTAATATATTCAATCCTATTCATAATGCATAGTGCATATTCAATCAACTGTTTCAATTTTTCCAGAAATGCAGTTTACTCACGTTATTCAACACAGGATTGGGGTCATTCAAACTCAATGAACTTTTCACTGTCTGAAAAGGAGAGATCATTTGCAGAAAGACTCAGGGCTGATGCATGGAGAGCAGTTAAAGAAACTGATGCCAGAACACGCAACAGGCAAAATGATATCACAAAGAAACTCGGTACGCATAACTATGGAAAAGTAATAGAAATTATGTTTCGTGCAGTAGTACTATATGCAAATAAGTGCAAACATGTTCTAAAAACAGGACAATACCGATAGCTTGAAAATTCAACGGATGTAATTTGGATAAATTTTAATATTATTTTCGCTGTTGCACTTTTTATCTTGAATGATTTTATTTCAAACAAGACATTAATATTTGAAATAATAATCCGTGCATCGACGCGAACAACTTCTTTACCAAACCTCAAACACCAAAGTACAAAACACAAAGGAGAGAAACCGATTGAAATATATGTTCTGTCTTGATACACACAAAATCATATAGTGGGGTCTGCACAGGTTGCTTCAACAATAAAAATAACTTAGTTTCACAACAGAAATGACGATAACATTGCCGAGACAAAGGCGAGGAACGTGAATGGTCGCTAGCTATATATATTAGCCAAGAAGGTCGAAATTTCTTCATTACAGACAGACAAAATCTCTATTCCATACATGTATTTTCTAACCATTTTCAAACTATGAAGGGTTTATGTCAATTCACTTCAGTTATTTCATGTTGTATACATTTTGTAAGATACATGCATTAACGTGTATATTTAATTTCTGAAAAATAACATAGGCATCAACATGACAACAATTTATCTGCAAATTTGAAATCTGTTATCATATAATGAGCTTTAACCTAAATCATATTAAGCAACAACTAAAGACAATTAGCACTGTGACAAGAAGTAGATCGTTAAAGAGGAACAAAAATTATGGACCAAATACAGGCAAATAAAACAGCAAATGAAACCTTTTATAGAAATAAGGCAAACACATAACCAATAAGTTCTTGCCTTATACAGTAATCATTTTGCCTTATATGAAGTTTTTAATTCCATTATCATTCACTTATTGTATTACTCTGTTGGCAACAGGGGAGCGAGTGGCCGATATTGCGTTTTGGAAGGCCGAACTTAACACAGAAATTAACCTCATGGAGCAAGAAATGGGGAATTTGGAGGTATCACGGGACACCTATGTTCTAAGCATGTCGTGTCATCTCTATATGGGTTGTTTTACTATATTGCTTGGTGTAGATATTATAACAGTCATAAGATTGGACTACAAAACATTGATTCTCTGTTTGGTTTTTTGAGAATATAGAACAAGCACGGAATAACACTTAAAAGAGAAGTCAAAATAGACAAATTACTCACTCAACTCATATTAATGACATTTGTCTTTAGTAATGAAATATATATGTCACTATGGTTTTAGATAGACCAAGAAATTCAACCAATACTATATCATATTTTGCAATATTCGTCAATAATTTGACTATACAAAGTGTGATTTGTATTGTTAAAATATGAAAAATGTCTACAACAAGCTTAATATAGTAAATAACCCATCTATGATGCTCTCTTTATAGTCATTGCAACATTACTTTAGAAATGGAAGTTGACAAAGGAGAGCATGTTTTTTAGTTAATTACCCTCCCAAAGATTTGTGCTTTTAATTTTTCATAAATTAAATAACCATTTAAATACATTTTGCTGCTTTAATTTGACCCCTAACACTATTCATGGGAATTATCATGACCCTTATCCTTTGTCACCTTCCCCCAAATAGTATGCCTGGCAATGTTCTTCCCTTTCTGTAAGCTGCTTTATATTCCCAGGCGAGCGAGTTTACGACATTGCTTTCTGGAAAAGTGAACTTAACAACGAGATTAATGCCATGGCAACTGAAATTGAAAACCTAAAGGTAAAATTGAAACAGAAAAGACAAATTCAACAAAATATGTTGACTTAATTAAAATTATGCTGGAATTTTTGGTTGTTAATCAAATCTATTGTATGAAAATACTTTTTATTGAATTTGTCGATATTTATACAACTACATGTTCATTTTATGTTACAAAATTAAGGTTCCAATTTTCATTATTCAAAATATATGTAAAAAATCTCAAATTAACGAGGATCAGCATATGTCTTCCTAGTTTTCTTGTAGCAGTTTAACTCATGCTAACCAGGTTCAGCATGTGTCCTCTTAATTTTATAGTAACAGTCTAACCAGGAACAGCATGTGTCATCCTAGCTTTATTGTAGCAGTTTAACTTGTTCTCACCAGGTTCAGCATGTGTCCTCTTAATTTTATAGTAACAGTCTAACCAGGAACAGCATGTGTCATCCTAGTTTTATTATAGCAGTTTAACTTGTATACTAATTCTATTCTTTCTTACATATATCTTGTCCATCCTTGTAATATTTGTAGATGTAGATAATAATTAGGACATATATAGACTAGTACCTTATATATCGTAGGCAAATATATTTTTAGATAAATATATATATGTAATAGTAATTTGATTTTAGCGAAAGGGGAGGTAACTCAAATCCGTTTCTTTGGTTTGAAAAAATTAGATTGTTCAATAAGTACTACACTTAATTAGAAAACGATAATAGCATTACAAATAGCAACAAAAACATCACCCTAAATGAATGCTATATTTAAGGGCTTTAGTTTCTCTTGAATATGTTGTGTATACTTTTCTCATAAACTTCAAATTAGATTGCATCCAAACTGTACATGAATATTATCATAATATACTAGTACATGTAGTTCGTTTTTAAGGTTATCGGGAAAATAAATATGGCAGCTACTGCTGGAAAAAACGTTAATCAGGACTCAACAGAAAAATGTTAAAATATCTTCCTCTGATTGAACCAGAACCACGGATAAATGATCATCTGATAAAACATGTAATTTATTATTATTATTACACTCAGGTTTGCTCTAGTTTATTATATATGTTATTTACTTTTAGGAATACAGAAGGACTTTGGAGAGAGCTCTCGGAGACACTGCCAATCCATTACATATAGCCGAAGAATGTCTGATGCACCGTGAAAAGAGACAGGGAATCGATCTAGTACATGATGGAGTTGAAAAATCACTCATTAAGGTTAATATTCTTTGGAAATATTTAGTTTTACTCTACAACTAACACATAAATGTATCTGTTTAAGATGTATATACTGTGAATTCGTAAATATCCATTTTCGTGGTTTAAGTATAAATTAATTTCGTAGATATGAAAATTCGTGGATAGTTATGTTTAGTTCTAAAGAGAGTTGTAGACAGACAAGTATTTAACATACCTTTAACCCTAGTATAGGCACTTCAGTAAACAGCTGCGGGGTTAAACTAGTTTTATGGGCTCAAAGCTTCTCTCCAGTAAAAGACAGGAGTGATCAATATCCCAGCATACTCTGTTGGTAAATAATTGTAATAAACTTCTTCTTCTATTACTACAGGAAGTTGATATAATCAAGAAATGTCAAGCTAGAATGAAGAAAGTCTTAGACAAAGCACATGTACAACTCAAGTAAGTATTGTTGTCTACTTCTTCTACTTCTACCAGATACAGACCTCCTCCAACACATTGAAGATTGTGTCAGAGGTTGTACTACTTCTACCAGATACAGACCTCCTCCAACACATTGAAGATTGTGTCAGAGGTTGTACTACTTCTACCAGATACAGACCTCCTCCAACACATTGAAGATTGTGTCAGAGGTTGTACTACTTCTACCAGATACAGACCTCCTCCAACACATTGAAGATTGTGTCAGAGGTTGTAGGCTCAAAGTTTTCTTCTACCAGATACAGACCTCCTCCAACACATTGGAAGATTGTGTCAGAGTTGTACTACTTCTACCAGATACAGACCTCTCCAACACATTGAAGATTGTGTCAGAGGTTGTACTACTTCTACCAGATACAGACCTCCTCCAACACATTGAAGATTGTGTCAGAGGTTGTACTACTTCTACCAGATACAGACCTCCTCCAACACATTGAAGATTGTGTCAGAGGTTGTACTACTTCTACCAGATACAGACCTCCTCCAACACATTGAAGATTGTGTCAAGGTTGTACTACTTCTACCAGATACAGACCTCCTCCAACACATTGAAGATTGTGTCAGAGGTTGTACTACTTCTACCAGATACAGACCTCCTCCAACACATTGAAGATTGTGTCAGAGGTTGTACTACTTCTACCAGATACAGACCTCCTCCAACACATTGAAGATTGTGTCAGAGGTTGTACTACTTCTACCAGATACAGACCTCCTCCAACACATTGAAGATTGTGTCAGAGGTTGTAACTACTTCTACCAGATACAGACCTCCTCCAACACATTGAAGATTGTGTCAGAGGTTGTACTACTTCTACCAGATACAGACCTCCTCCAACACATTGAAGATTGTGTCAGAGGTTGTACTACTTCTACCAGATACAGACCTCCTCCAACACATTGAAGATTGTGTCAGAGGTTGTACTACTTCTACCAGATACAGACCTCCTCCAACACATTGAAGATTGTGTCAGAGGTTGTACTACTTCTACCAGATACAGACCTCCTCCAACACATTGAAGATTGTGTCAGAGGTTGTACTACTTCTACCAGATACAGACCTCCTCCAACACATTGAAGATTGTGTCAGAGGTTGTACTACTTCTACCAGATACAGACCTCCTCCAACACATTGAAGATTGTGTCAGAGGTTGTACTACTTCTACCAGATACAGACCTCCTCCAACACATTGAAGATTGTGTCAGAGGTTGTACTACTTCTACCAGATACAGACCTCCTCCAACACATTGAAGATTGTGTCAGAGGTTGTACTACTTCTACCAGATACAGACCTCCTCCAACACATTGAAGATTGTGTCAGAGGTTGTACTACTTCTACCAGATACAGACCTCCTCCAACACATTGAAGATTGTGTCAGAGGTTGTACTACTTCTACCAGATACAGACCTCCTCCAACACATTGAAGATTGTGTCAGAGGTTGTACTACTTCTACCAGATACAGACCTCCTCCAACACATTGAAGATTGTGTCAGAGGTTGTACTACTTCTACCAGATACAGACCTCCTCCAACACATTGAAGATTGTGTCAGAGGTTGTACTACTTCTACCAGATACAGACCTCCTCCAACACATTGAAGATTGTGTCAGAGGTTGTACTACTTCTACCAGATACAGACCTCCTCCAACACATTGAAGATTGTGTCAGAGGTTGTACTACTTCTACCAGATACAGACCTCCTCCAACACATTGAAGATTGTGTCAGAGGTTGTACTACTTCTACCAGATACAGACCTCCTCCAACACATTGAAGATTGTGTCAGAGGTTGTACTACTTCTACCAGATACAGACCTCCTCCAACACATTGAAGATTGTGTCAGAGGTTGTACTACTTCTACCAGATACAGACCTCCTCCAACACATTGAAGATTGTGTCAGAGGTTGTACTACTTCTACCAGATACAGACCTCCTCCAACACATTGAAGATTGTGTCAGAGGTTGTACTACTTCTACCAGATACAGACCTCCTCCAACACATTGAAGATTGTGTCAGAGGTTGTACTACTTCTACCAGATACAGACCTCCTCCAACACATTGAAGATTGTGTCAGAGGTTGTACTACTTCTACCAGATACAGACCTCCTCCAACACATTGAAGATTGTGTCAGAGGTTGTACTACTTCTACCAGATACAGACCTCCTCCAACACATTGAAGATTGTGTCAGAGGTTGTACTACTTCTACCAGATACAGACCTCCTCCAACACATTGAAGATTGTGTCAGAGGTTGTACTACTTCTACCAGATACAGACCTCCTCCAACACATTGAAGATTGTGTCAGAGGTTGTACTACTTCTACCAGATACAGACCTCCTCCAACACATTGAAGATTGTGTCAGAGGTTGTACTACTTCTACCAGATACAGACCTCCTCCAACACATTGAAGATTGTGTCAGAGGTTGTACTACTTCTACCAGATACAGACCTCCTCCAACACATTGAAGATTGTGTCAGAGGTTGTACTACTTCTACCAGATACAGACCTCCTCCAACACATTGAAGATTGTGTCAGAGGTTGTACTACTTCTACCAGATACAGACCTCCTCCAACACATTGAAGATTGTGTCAGAGGTTGTACTACTTCTACCAGATACAGACCTCCTCCAACACATTGAAGATTGTGTCAGAGGTTGTACTACTTCTACCAGATACAGACCTCCTCCAACACATTGAAGATTGTGTCAGAGGTTGTACTACTTCTACCAGATACAGACCTCCTCCAACACATTGAAGATTGTGTCAGAGGTTGTACTACTTCTACCAGATACAGACCTCCTCCAACACATTGAAGATTGTGTCAGAGGTTGTACTACTTCTACCAGATACAGACCTCCTCCAACACATTGAAGATTGTGTCAGAGGTTGTACTACTTCTACCAGATACAGACCTCCTCCAACACATTGAAGATTGTGTCAGAGGTTGTACTACTTCTACCAGATACAGACCTCCTCCAACACATTGAAGATTGTGTCAGAGGTTGTACTACTTCTACCAGATACAGACCTCCTCCAACACATTGAAGATTGTGTCAGAGGTTGTACTACTTCTACCAGATACAGACCTCCTCCAACACATTGAAGATTGTGTCAGAGGTTGTACTACTTCTACCAGATACAGACCTCCTCCAACACATTGAAGATTGTGTCAGAGGTTGTACTACTTCTACCAGATACAGACCTCCTCCAACACATTGAAGATTGTGTCAGAGGTTGTACTACTTCTACCAGATACAGACCTCCTCCAACACATTGAAGATTGTGTCAGAGGTTGTACTACTTCTACCAGATACAGACCTCCTCCAACACATTGAAGATTGTGTCAGAGGTTGTACTACTTCTACCAGATACAGACCTCCTCCAACACATTGAAGATTGTGTCAGAGGTTGTACTACTTCTACCAGATACAGACCTCCTCCAACACATTGAAGATTGTGTCAGAGGTTGTACTACTTCTACCAGATACAGACCTCCTCCAACACATTGAAGATTGTGTCAGAGGTTGTACTACTTCTACCAGATACAGACCTCCTCCAACACATTGAAGATTGTGTCAGAGGTTGTACTACTTCTACCAGATACAGACCTCCTCCAACACATTGAAGATTGTGTCAGAGGTTGTACTACTTCTACCAGATACAGACCTCCTCCAACACATTGAAGATTGTGTCAGAGGTTGTACTACTTCTACCAGATACAGACCTCCTCCAACACATTGAAGATTGTGTCAGAGGTTGTACTACTTCTACCCGATACAGACCTCCTCCAACACATTGAAGATTGTGTCAGAGGTTGTACTACTTCTACCAGATACAGACCTCCTCCAACACATTGAAGATTGTGTCAGAGGTTGTACTACTTCTACCAGATACAGACCTCCTCCAACACATTGAAGATTGTGTCAGAGGTTGTACTACTTCTACCAGATACAGACCTCCTCCAACACATTGAAGATTGTGTCAGAGGTTGTACTACTTCTACCAGATACAGACCTCCTCCAACACATTGAAGATTGTGTCAGAGGTTGTACTACTTCTACCCGATACAGACCTCCTCCAACACATTGAAGATTGTGTCAGAGGTTGTACTACTTCTACCCGATACAGACCTCCTCCAACACATTGAAGATTGTGTCAGAGGTTGTACTACTTCTACCAGATACAGACCTCCTCCAACACATTGAAGATTGTGTCAGAGGTTGTACTACTTCTACCAGATACAGACCTCCTCCAACACATTGAAGATTGTGTCAGAGGTTGTACTACTTCTACCAGATACAGACCTCCTCCAACACATTGAAGATTGTGTCAGAGGTTGTACTACTTCTACCAGATACAGACCTCCTCCAACACATTGAAGATTGTGTCAGAGGTTGTACTACTTCTACCAGATACAGACCTCCTCCAACACATTGAAGATTGTGTCAGAGGTTGTACTACTTCTACCAGATACAGACCTCCTCCAACACATTGAAGATTGTGTCAGAGGTTGTACTACTTCTACCAGATACAGACCTCCTCCAACACATTGAAGATTGTGTCAGAGGTTGTACTACTTCTACCAGATACAGACCTCCTCCAACACATTGAAGATTGTGTCAGAGGTTGTACTACTTCTACCAGATACAGACCTCCTCCAACACATTGAAGATTGTGTCAGAGGTTGTACTACTTCTACCAGATACAGACCTCCTCCAACACATTGAAGATTGTGTCAGAGGTTGTACTACTTCTACCAGATACAGACCTCCTCCAACACATTGAAGATTGTGTCAGAGGTTGTACTACTTCTACCCGATACAGACCTCCTCCAACACATTGAAGATTGTGTCAGAGGTTGTACTACTTCTACCCGATACAGACCTCCTCCAACACATTGAAGATTGTGTCAGAGGTTGTACTACTTCTACCAGATACAGACCTCCTCCAACACATTGAAGATTGTGTCAGAGGTTGTACTACTTCTACCAGATACAGACCTCCTCCAACACATTGAAGATTGTGTCAGAGGTTGTACTACTTCTACCAGATACAGACCTCCTCCAACACATTGAAGATTGTGTCAGAGGTTGTACTACTTCTACCAGATACAGACCGCCTCCAACACATTGAAGATTGTGTCAGAGGTTGTACTACTTCTACCAGATACAGACCTCCTCCAACACATTGAAGATTGTGTCAGAGGTTGTACTACTTCTACCAGATACAGACCTCCTCCAACACATTGAAGATTGTGTCAGAGGTTGTACTACTTCTACCAGATACAGACCGCCTCCAACACATTGAAGATTGTGTCCGAGGTTGCACATGACAATTGAAAATGGTTAAAATTATTTCCTGATAACATTGAGCTGATATTGCTAAAATATGACACAAAGTTAAGGTTTTAGTTTAAGATATGCAAGTGTATATTTGTTTGATTCGTATAAAGGAACATTTATAAGTACCAGAAATAATTTTGTTTTAGATTACAGGCTAAAGTAATGAATTCTAGTATATGTATCTATATTAAAAAAAGATGCTATATATATTCTATTATTATTATTTAAGGATGGACAGAGCTGCTCAACACACATTGGAGATTGATGCTAAAGACAAGCATCATGCTCAGGGACTTGATGACAAAATGCAGCAACTTAGAAACAAATCAGCTGGAATCGGATACCACCCAGGCATTGAGAGCATTGACAACACGTAAGATATTCTCATTTATTTTGTCTTCTTTCACTTTTTAAGATATTTCAATAGAGCTTACTTTTGCGAACAAATCCTTCACTCACAACGAAAAATTTGAGAATAGATTATAGAAACTTTAACATTTTAATGTAATTGGGAAATTTACAGTACTAGTGTTTAAATATTAACTAAATATATATATTATTTTTTTCAGAATCACCATTCCAGATTCTTGGGCAAGATTCACCCAGGAAAATATTGCTCGTTCACAACGAGAACGTGCTGCTTCCGAACGTCTACGTGGAGAAATCGACAGTTGTTTGAGAGCATGCGCAAATGACATGTGGAACCAGTTCAACACAGTGAACAACTCATTCAACACCAGAGTCCGTGAGACTACTGATGCAAGGAACAAACTCCAATCTCACTTGCAGAGAGTAAGCTTACATATTCTTTTCTATATGAAGTCAATCTACTATCTAGAATATTCCAATTTTATGCCTACGTTTTCAATATTCTGTAAACTCTAGGTTTTAGATCAATCGAATGTAAGTTCGACACTTTTATAGTTTGAATGGTAATTAAAATGACACCATATTAAAATGTGGGGATTTATTGTGTAGTGCTATTACAAAATATTCCACATATCATAGAGGAAGACAAAAACAAAACTGGACAAATAGGGATAAAATACTCAAAAAATAGCATCACTTGTTCTTCCTCTTATGTACCCTATGTTGCCAGTTCCTCTGGATTGCCCTTTTTATATTTCCCCTTCGGTATTCTCTAATGTTTATTTCAAGTAGAAGAAATAAGGTGAATGTATTTTTATATGTGTGGCTTTTTTCTTACAGACAATGCAAGAAATCTTTGATATGGAGAACAATATCAATCTGTTGAGGAAGGCTATCCAGGACAAGGAATTGCCAATGAAGGTGGCACAGACACGTCTAGACGAGAGAACTAGGAGAATCAATGTTGAATTATGTAATGATCCAGTAATGAAATCGTAAGTATAAATTTTTTTATTTTGATTTAGTTGATGTTGCGGATCTTTCATTTTTCGCTTTACATGACTGCACATACGCAGTGGAGGAAGAGCAATGCGACCTATAAGTAAATTGGAACTGAAAGTACCCAAGAAGTAATAAGTTTTTATACCCAAAGAGAATGATTAAAAAAAAATACTAATGACTGAGCAACACTAGAATCCCGCTGAAAACCAGGGGTGATCTCAAGTCTGCGGAAGAGTTATGAAGTTCCAGCTTTTGTTAGTGGAACCCGTAGTGTTACTTATGTTAAAAATCCGTAGATAAGACATGAACTAGTATAGAAAAGCCGACGACATACGGAATAAATCTATGGTCAGAGATTTTCCATAACGGTTAATAAACCTTGATGGCGACTGTGAAAGGTTCCGAATGACAACTTCAACTTAACTACTAAGAACCCTTGATCCAGTAACACTCTATCAAGGAAATCCTAATATAAAATCAAACAGTATTAGTTTAACTACTATGATATGTTTTATTTATTTTAATATCAGTGGTCGTGAATGTTCGTTGACACCTAATTTCGTGGTTACAATATTTAGCTCATATTTTGTTTGGTTTTGTGGTATTTAATGGAACCACGGAAACTGATAATCAACGAATATTAATTATATGAACCCGGACTATATTCACCAATAACTCTTAAGAGATCATTCGAAAGGTTAGGTCAAACAAATAATGAAATAGTTCATGATAATGTTGTGATTTATTCGTTTTTGTTTCCTTTTACAGATTACAGAGGGAGGTTAATGAGATCAGAGATTCAGTAAGAATACTGAAGGAACGTCTAAAGGCTTCAGAACTTAGCTTGGCTCGATTGATGAAGACAAAGGCTACATTGGAGCATGATATCTCTGTTAAGGACAACAGTCTGAAATGCGATTCATCATACTGTATGGGCATGCGCAAAGGATTCCCAATGGATCCTAAGGTCGGTCCAGTATTTCAGATGCCGATTTGCTAGGTAGTATTAAATTAGGCTCCAACAAATTGACTATCACCAGAAAACGCCACTGCAAAGATCAAATTTGTATTTTACTGCTATTTCTAAAAAAAAAGAATACAATGTGTTCTTTGACTTTCGTTTCGTTTAACATTTCAGTGACATTTTACAAGAAAGATTCATCCATTATGAGGAAGCTGTTTCCTTATTGGTCTTTGATGTGTGTGATTTTAAGTAAATCATGGAATTTTGGAGAACAGTACGGTTTGTAAACCAAAACTGAAAGCTCAAGAAGATATTTATTGAAATTTGTGAACACATATAAACATCTCTCATCACTGCAAATTTGATTTGCATTTCTCATGAAGTCTTTCATCCGTATTTTTGTCATTTTTTTTAATTTGTATTTGTTATATCTTATTTGCTTCTGGACAAAACAAAAAAACAGTTTTACAGCATAGAGCTTTTGTTTTATTAGATAATTTTTGTTAAGTAATTGTATCACAAAAACTGCCATAGAGAAATGCAATCTTTCTTACAACAATTTAAGAATTAGAAAAAAAAATATATAATTTATCTTTTCTTACAAAAAAATTATCAAAGTCTAAAAGAAGATGCTTGTGGAAAAAAGTCACAGCTTCAAAAAAACTTTTTATACAGATGACTTTCTTATTGAAGTCTTCTTTTTTTTTTTTATTAATGAACATTTTATTTTATACTTTTAAGGTGTATGTTATTGTGAAAATTTGTTCAAGTCTTGTTAAGTAACAGTATTATTTTACATTGTTAATGTACATGACTAATTAATGTATAGTGTTAATTTTATATTGTTATTTCAACTTGTTGACGTTTAGAACATTGGGTTTGGTCAAGCTCCTTTAATCAAAATGTTCTTTTAGCAAAATGTGTGCTATAACTATTTATTTCTTATGCTAACGTTTCGTATGCTCGTTTTTGTGGTCATGTGATAGCCATGTGTGCTTGATCACACCCAGCATGTGGTCATGTGATCATGTTAAGTGCTCACACGTGATAATAACCACCAGATCAGTATTAGATTTTCAAATAAAGGTTGAATGCTCAATTTCAAGACGTTACTATGGTAACTTACTTGCCATCGAATGTACATGTGCTAGTTCAACTGTGATATAATATTTATGTTGTTACATGTGTACATAGTTTTAAATACATTTGTAGAGCACATTTGCCATGCTATGTTGTTTGCACATAAAAATGTAATATAAATATGTTTTCTTGTTTTATTAAAACCTGAATGGCAAGAAATTATATATAGTACTGACAGCAAAGTCAGAGATTAAAAAAATAGCGAAACAATTGAATATGTAACACATTAGAAAGTTATCTTGATGAAAACCATTAATATATAGCAATATTTTTCATGTCTGAGATCAGAAAGCTTTTATATTAGAAAATAAACTTTTAGCACGACGGGTGTCACTAGTGGAGCCGATATTGTTTAACCCTACCGGAGCACTGTGTTTATCCCCATCCCGGTCTTTTGTTTTCTGTGATGTGTTTTGTAGATCATGGTTTGTCCTTTTTATTTTGGTCATTGTATAGTCTGTCCTGCTTCAATTTACGTCTTCTGATTGTCTCTTTGCGGATTTGAGCTCATAAAACTAGATTAACCCCACCACGTTTTGTTTAAGTGTCTGTACCAGACCAGGAAAGTCAGCAGTCTTGTATATGTGTTTGCAGTGTCGACTGTTTCTGTTTCTATTAGATTTTGCAACTGTTCCTATAGGTTTTCACTGCTCTACATATGAAGTGAACGATATTAGTTTTTTCATCCTCGGCAAGATATGATGCCTTTCCCGAAAATTCATAATTATAAGCTCCGTCCCCTCTTTTACTTTTTTGTACTTAACCGATGTCTAAAACAATATAGTTAGGGATAGGATTATGATTTTTAATGCCACTTTCAACAATATTTCAGCTATATCGTGGCGGTCAGTTTTATTGGTGAAGGAAACCGGAGGTCCCGGAGAAAACCACACACCTGACCTCACATAATGTTGTATCGAGTACACCTCGCCATGCGAGGGGTTGGAACTCGCAGCGCTAGTGGCGATAGGCACTGATTGCATAGGTAGTTACAAATCCAACTACCATACGATCACGACCACAATGAACCCAACAATATAGTTAAGGAAAATTTGAAGATACTAAAGGTGTAATCGGAAGCTGTAAATCAAAGGGCATGCAATACAATTGCCAAAAGAAAAAGAACAACACAATGATCCGAAAAACACTACACAGAAAACAATGATCACCAACACACTACACAGAAAACAATGATCACCAACACACTACACAGAAAACAATGATCACCAACACACTACACAGAAAACAATGATCACCAACACACTACACAGAAAACAATGATCACCAACACTATTGCCTAAGTAACGGCATATTTTTTCTCGACAAATACCACAGTTTTTCCCCAAAGATAATGATTTTATCCTCTCGATCGTCAAAGTACTGATTGCTAAACATTTGGACGCTTCAGATACACTTGAATATGAAATTTCATTGAAAGAGAAAATCAAGCGACTATCCACTACATATCTGATTGCCAACAAGGACCTATACATTGCAATTCTTGCATCACTATCTTTGACCCAAACTTTCTCGGCATTGATAAATATGAAAGGTTTTTAAAAAACGTATATTTCAATATCATAACATTTTCGAATATTTTGTAAAAAGCTGTCAAACAAGACAGGCACTAAAACTTCTACTGATCGGTGGTATTTTTTTTGACATTTTATCTTGCATTTGCAGCATTATTGCAGTGTTTCATGCATCAAATATACACATGGACCTTCGTAAGGCAAATTAAAACGTTGGTTGCTTTGTATAAGCTAAAACCATTACAAAATCTTACCTGAGGTAATATTTTTAGTCCTGCAAGCGATGGATCGTCGCTATACACCATCACAAATATCGAAGTTGTTTATTTACTATATATATACACTTCATTTCCCACACTGTGGTTAGGGACCGACCATTTAACTTGCAGGTTTTTTGTTTCGTTCAGAATTTTTTTTTCGGACAACACCAGAGTTAGAATATTTAATTTTGTTGTCGCGTTCCAGAATTTAACATTAGGTTATATGACAAAAACTCTGAATCAGATTTTTTTTTTCCTTCACCAAAATCAGAATATTTTTTTCAGCAACATTGGGAACCAGAATATTTTTTTAGAAATAAACCAATCAGGGAGACTACTTATACGTGTATATATTTATTTCCCTTGCATTAGGGAGATATGAAGATTTGTTTGAGTGAAACACAGCGATTTGATCAATGACACATGGGACAGTCTCTACTGACTATATATATAGCTGCTATAATTTACATAGTGGAATAATATACATTTATTTCCCTTGCATAAGGAAGATATGAAGATTTGTTCACCCGAGAAAAGTCATATTTCCCAAGGGCAACGCCCTAGGGAAATATGACTATTTCGAGGGTGAACAAATTCATATCTCCCTTATACAAGGGAAATGAATGTTTTATTCTACCAACGTTTTGGTGAATTCTGAATAGTTTTCAGGATATGTGTTTTCGTATGTCATATGTTTTCGTATCATCCATTTTATTTTGATTTCCACACTGCACGCGTTATTTTTGACGTGTCTTCCGGTTTCTATTTCTGGAACGTAAACAGGACTCCAACGTGACATCTGAACAATACTTTTTGTAATGCTAAAAATTTACTTCATTCATTTATAAAGTAGCTGGAAAAAAATCCAGAAGGGCTATATAAAATTGAACTATGTCGTCTGCCTCTCAGACACCGGTTTTTCCTGTCATGTGACTATCATGGGGTCACTGAGCGTACTTGTAAACAAAAGAGCTGACTGAAATGGGGCCTGTTTCTTATATAAAATACATGTCACCTTGCAGTGCATGTTGTTTCAGCACTAAAAAAAACATCAAAAGTGAACACAATTTTGAAAGTGGTTATTATCACAGGCACTCGAATTCCGGACCCCCCTTTTTCCTCATTTGGCCCCTCCTGCGATTACGGTATGGATCTTTGTCTGGAAGTATATCTTTGAGCCATTTATCCATATTTTACAACATTTCGTGTTACAACTCTCCTTCTACTAACTTTGTTGTTTCTAGGTCCAGCTCCCGTTTTACTTAAATAAACATAAAGGTAAGAAACAATCGTCAAAATACGAAGAGGCAATCCTCGCTTCGACTCGATATTTTACAATAACGCGCCAGTTTTAAAAAGGACCTTCGCTTGTCCTCGTCTCAAAAATGATTTCCCTTCATTCCTATCTAGTTTATACGTACGAACCAGGGGGGGGAGGGGGGCACCCGGCGCACGCCCCCCCCTAAAATTGGAAAAAATATGATTTTTTGGCGTAAAATTTTTCACACGAAATACCCCAAAAATTTTCGCGCCTCCCTCCGCAATTGGAAAAAATATAATTTTTTGGCGTAAAATCGTAATTTTTCACACGAAATACCCAAAAAACGAAAACAGATGACATACGAAAACACATATCGTGACGATATAGTAAAGCAATTGAAATTATCAACTTACTTCTCCAGAAGAAACTGACGAAAACACTTACTGCGGCTGCAGAACTTTTTTTGGTATTAATTGAGTCCTTGCTTAACAAAAGTTCTTCAATTTATTTGTTGTCTGCCAAATGAAATCTTTTGGCCATCTAAATGTTTACAAATTATTATTTCGGAACATCTCTGGAGTTATCTTTACTAACATGAAATACCGTTATATGACCAATCTTGAGAATTTCGAGAGAAAATCGGGAGGGAGACACGATGTTCCCGAGAGGTTGACACGATGATTTGTCACATGTCACGTGGGCTGCTCTATACCAATCAAATGATCTCATTACTAGAGTTAAATTTATATGCGAGCTTAAGCGAGCTCTTTATGGTATAAAATGGTGTACTTAGGATTTTTTAACAAACATGGCTGAACATGCTATCGAAGAAAACAAAATTCGACGCTTTGTAAACACCAGTTTCCGTGTAACACACTAACACTCAATTAATGAAGATCTTAACATAAAGCGCAAAAGTGATCCTGAAGTCTCGTACGTCAAATACCATTGAAACCCGGAACCTGTGTGTAATTTATTAAATCTCTTCTGACAAGAATTTTTGTTTCTACGCAGAAGTTAACTTTTGAGATTTCGTAAGGAACGATAACTCCAATAAAGGAACGACAGCTCGATTGAATGAGACTAGATTCGGCCCTAAAAAAAAGTCGTCCCCAATATATCTCGGCCCAAAAAATCTCGACATTTTTTTGATGCACTGGATGAGCGTGAAATTGCCAGATAATTTTCAGATGCGCGAGCATTCATGGCCGTGCCGGTTTCATATTATAGTGGAATAATATTACTTATTTTATGGGACCGTCGTGGTCGTGATCGTATGGTAGTTGGATTTATTACTACCTATGCAATCAGTGCCTATCGCCACTAAAGTTGTGAGTTCGAATCCCGCTCATGGGGAGGTGTAATCGATACAAGATGATGTGATAAACTTTGTCAGTGACTTGCGACATGTCGGTTATTTCATCCGGTTTCCTCCACCAATAAAATTGACAGCTACGATATAACTGAACTATTCCCCTATAACACACTTATTTTATGGGCAAGCTATGTTATTGGTATTTAATATAGTCACCAAGTTCAACAATTGTTGAGGGCCCGGATGGCTCAGTGAGTTAGATAGTTGGATTACCTAACAACTCATACAAGCCTAACATCAATACGGCGTGGGTTCGTGCTCGGCTTTGTAAATTACAAAAAGGGTGCACTCGACTCACAGCCGCAAGTGATAAAGTTGACCAGTTGCTTGCCCATGGTCGGTGGTTCTTTCCGGGTACTCCGGCTTCTTCCACCACTAAAACTGGTCGCCATGATATAGCTGAAATATTGCTGAAAGTGGCGTTAAACACCAAAAATCAATCAATCAACACTTGTTAAGCTATATCAGGACTACCAGACTTAAAAGGGTAGGAATGAATAGTTTTTATATAATATTTCATCTGTTCTTGCCCTACATATAGCTGTAATACTGCTGCTGGAGGTTAAACAACAATCAATGAAACAAACAATCAAATCTGCTCAGCATTTTTAATTAATGTTCGAGGTATATATATCTAATGTTCGAGGTATATAGATGATCACAGTTTTGGTTCATGGGTGGTTGCTAGCGTCCTACAAAAAAACAAAATAATAATAATAATATGCTAACGAGTTACTATCATACCCCCAAGTACATGCCTCCGTCCCATTTTATTGGGTTTCGTGTTCCCCAATACTTATTTTTTTGTGTACTGTTTTGCCGACCATTACATGGTTTTTTTTATACTTTTTCTTGTGGCCATTGTATTGTCTGTGGTTTGGTTTCTTGTGGCCATTGTATTGTCTGTGGTTTGGTTTCTTGTGGCCATAGTATTGTCTGTGGTTTGGTTTCTTGTGGCCATTGTATTGTCTGGTTTAGTTTCTTGTGGCCATAGTATTGTCTGTGGTTTGGT
Organism: Bathymodiolus brooksi; assembly: GCA_963680875.1. Classification (NCBI taxonomy): domain Eukaryota; kingdom Metazoa; phylum Mollusca; class Bivalvia; order Mytilida; family Modiolidae; genus Bathymodiolus; species Bathymodiolus brooksi. The sequence continues at coordinate 83,444,323 of OY804585.1, read as the reverse complement.
ACCCCCTTTGATATCAAAAGAACTTTTCTTGTACAAAAAAATATTTCACAAATATCATTTCATGACAGTGGAATCGGCATACTCACAATATGTTCCATGATATTGTTTTTGTCACAACTTAGGTACACAGAATAGTGAAAACAGTGGAGGAATAAAAACAACAATAAAAAAAAACAAATACAAAAAAAAAATTAAGTTCAGTTCTGAAAATTAACAAATACATGAAGTGAAAATTCATCGAATTAATGCCGTTTGGTTGGTTGGTTGGTTTATGGTGTTTAACGCCACTTTCAACAATATTTCAGTTATATCGTGGCGGTCAGTTTTATTGGTAAAGTAAACTCTACTATCCAAAGAAAACAACCGACCTGTCGCAAGTTTCTGACAAAATTTATCACAATGTTGTATCGAGTACACCTCGCCATGAACGGGGTTCGAACTCGCAACTTTCCGGAGCAAATGACTTCACCCCTCGTATTTTAGTGGGGTTCGTGTTGCTTGATCTTTCTATGTAATGTTTTGTAGATCATAGCCTGTCCCTTTTGATCATTGTATTGTCCGTATTCACGGCTTCTGATTACACATTTAGTATCTTCAAACTGTTTTCTATATCATGGGGTGATCAAATTATGTACATATTAAATCAATTTACTTCAAGACCTTCAGAGGAATCTTTTTTAAAGAATATATAGTTACCTGAGGTACTTTCACACTGATATTTCACATAAAGATATTTATAGGTATTTCTGCAATTGGGAGGATATCCAAAGATACTAGTTGAGGCCAATATACTACAATGCTGTCTCCTATAACATCTTGACCCAACTATCTGTGAAGCGAAAGTTGTATAGCACCGTTTGTCTCGGTTAACTCCAGGGCAAGTCGTCGAATCTTTTCGTCCAAAGTTAGCATACATGATTCTAATAACACGGCCATTCTGGCAAGACAATACATGTTGCTCGTGTTCACACACGTTGACATGAAATATAGCTGCAAATTAAATCTGTAATATTACTTTTTACATTTACAATACTTCTAAACTACCGATGCAATCAGTGCCTATCATCACAAACGTTGTAAGTTCGAACCCCGCTCAGGCGAGGTGTACTCGATACAACATTATGTGATAAAGGTTGTCAGTGACTTGCGACAGGTCCGTGATTTTCTCTGGTTTCTTACACCAATAAAACTGACAGCCACGATATAACTGAAATATTGTTGAAAGTGGCGTTAATCACCATACAACTAACCAACTAAAAATATATATAATTCTATTCTTACTAGAATTTATCAATAACTCGAAATCTGATTGGATATCGTCGCTTATTCTACGTCATTCGAAAGGAATTTATAAATCAATATTTCCGTTTGCCAGACTACTTTTTTCCCCGGTCATTCCACGCGTATAAATCTACGAGCAATGATACTACGGGGTTCTGCTGGAAGGATCTGCCATCTTGAAAATGTGAAATCCTACATGTCATATTTACAACAATACACAAAAATAATTAAGCTTACCTTGAAAACTTATTTTAGTTTAAGAAATAATTCATGGCAGGCATAGAGTTGTGCCTATCGCTCGGGGTAAAATTAGAATATAAAGGCCTAGCCCATGTGTAAATTTGCACAACTCTATGCCTGCCATGAATTATTTCGATTCTAATAGGACAAATACGGTAATTTTTAACATATTTATTGTGTATTTTCCAACTTAGAATCGATTGAACAATTCCTGCGTAAAAATATTTTAAAAAAAGTCGGAGTTCATTCGTTCATCATTTCTAGTGCTATAAACAAGATGGCGGAGCGGAGTTGTCAAACATAATATCGAACACTTGAACAGTTGTTAATAATCGACAATTATTGTTAGATATGAAATAAAAAAAATAACTGCCAATGAAAAAAAAGCTTGTATTGTTGACATAAAAAAAAATTACGGAAAAAATACTTAAGACAACCATCTATCGACTTTAACTTTTGTAATATATCGTCATCCTGTGACGTTGTTTACAAGGGACGCTGATTGACACAAGCTGGTTACTGATTTATTTTACGATTTTGTGAGCATTAAACCAAACAGTGTTAGAATTAGATTTTTGAGCTGTCAAATTTGTGTTCTTCCCTCGACGGGATTTGAACTCACACCATTGATACACTGCAGCACCATTTTCGCTTAGCCTAACGTCCAGTGCCCTAGACCGCTCAACCACATCCACTCCTTAAAAAAGGAGCTTCAATAATCGTAGTGTTGCCTTCTCTCGTAAGGCAAATCTAGAGATATACATAAGGCATGTGTAGATAGTACATATATTATTATACTTAATATTATAATTCGACAGCAATCTAACTCAGCAATTTTTTATATGTTCTATAGGATAATGAAGAATCCATTATACAGTCACAGGAAATAAAGTATATTATACAAACGTCATATATATATATATATATATATATATGTCATACTGCAATATAAAATCTAAGTGATCCGATTGGTTATTTACTCGATTTTACTAATCCATATTATACGGCTCTAGCCGGTAATATGAAAGCACGTGCCAAGAAAGATAACTCATTTTGAAATCATACGTAATCAAGATGGCGACCCCCAGGTTCGCCTGTCACTCTGACGCCGATATTGAGGCAATTCTAAATCATTTGTTATATTTCTGTTAAAATTGTTAAGTTGTTTATTAAATATGTTGAAGAATTAATTTCTTCTTTAAAGCAAAGTCATATCGGGGTTAAATGTTCTTGAGACAATACATGTATAGTAGTCATGTTCTTTATTTAGGCTTTACACAGGTAATATGGACCCACAATATTGCAGTATGACAAATTCGTTATAACTAACAATATATATGAAATGTCAACAACACCACAAAATGAATAAATAAAACCAGAGGCCCTTTGGAGCCTCAACCCGACACCTCTTTAAAAAGTAAGTACATGTATGTGTTCAAGTATATCAATTACCAATAATTAAGATATGCTGAATATATCTACATACCATTGTAAATAATTCAAATATTAGAACAATTACAACGGAACAGCATAATCCTTGTTCATTCTAAATAATTTAATGTTCTTACTTTCTGTAGTGTGCAATCGGACATATCATAGCGAAAACAAGTACTTTCGATGAGATGATACTGATGTCCGCTTTGCACTATACATTGTACCAACATGCTTAATTTTGTTTTATAGTGCTAACTCACTGAAACAGCCCGTGAGTAGACATATTGCTCCCCTCCGACACATTAGCCCGATTCCGAGCCAACCAGTCTCTGCTGTTACTCCATAATACTGCGTGCTTTAATAGCAGAGAAGCTGCAAATATCATTGATTAGTGTATATGAACGCGAGCGGTGACGAGTAAAACAATATACTTTTTCATCGACTTTACTTCGCTGGGCATAATATATTAAAAAAAACTTACAATCAAACTGTGTTCTCTCGGCTAGTACATCATTTACTGAATTATCCGTTCCTGTGTCGCCATTTCTTTTCAGATTACCTAATTCGTCCATCATCTCTTCAAATCTGTTTGGTCGGACGGAATAAGGTAAACAAATCACCATGAACATAACAAGTTCCATTGTCCTAATATGTTGTAGCGGATTCTGAAATACAGAGATGTTCGTATAGTAGTAATATAATTAATGGTTGGTTTATGGTGTTTAACGCCACTTTCAACAATATTTCATCTATATCGTGGCCGTCAGTTTTATTGGTGGGGAAAACCGGAGTACCACCGACCTGTCGCAAGTCATTGACAAACTTTTATTACATAATGTTGTATCGAGTACACCTCGCTATTAACGGGTTTCGAACTCGCATCTTCAGTGGTGATAGCACAGGTAGTTGTTAATCCAACTACCATACGATCACGACAACGACGGTCCCCAGTGCCGGATTTAGGACAAATGAGGCCCTGTGCTAGTTAAGTTACGAGGCGCCCAAGGAGATAGGCCTACAAGGCAGTCCGGCATATATGCTCAGGAAATTTTAGAATTTAAAATTGCACCACATAAGCAAAAATCCACCGTAAAATTATGTTTTGGTAGGAAGATGGACCCCCTGGCCAACGGGTCCCTGTGCTTATGCACACCTAAGCACAATGGTAAATCCGGCACTGACGGTCCCTAATATAATTAAGATTAGAAATTTGTTGTAATGTATCTTTTGTATCTTTTTTTAATTTTTTATTTCTTTAGCGATACACAAACACATTTTATGGTCATGCAATTTTATTTCTTTGGCGAGACACAAGCACATTTTATGGTCATGCCATTTTATTTCTTTGGCGAGACACAAACACATTTTGTGGTCATGCCATGTAACTTATCATGCATATTTGATCGCCCAATCAAATATATTTTCAATATATAAAAATGGGGAATAAATAGTAAAAGGACGCCTCATATATTCGCAGTATATATCCAACCTTCCCTCCTATTAAAAATGTGTGAAGGAGAATAACACAGCAGTGGGTATTGAGAAAACAAGATATAAAGAAATTGGCGGGAACTCTACCAGTTTCAAACGATTTCCCGCGGGCACTATACCTGTGGAATAGATTTTCCCACGTTATTTTAATACAATTTTGACAAGATTTACCTCCGTTAAAATAGACCACGCCTAATATTGATAATGAAATAAATTCTATTATTCTAAAAATGAATTAAATAACTGATCTATTACATTAGGGAAAACCCTTCTTACAAATTACAATGTAACCCACTTTTATTGTAGAAAGTAAAATAACAAATAAAAATCTATTTTATTGTGAAATTTAAAACAATGTTACTTGTAAATGAAATTATATTTTTGCAACTTCTATATTGTAATTCAATCACTTGGAAGCTTGGACCAATGTGATATAGGTTAAGGTTCATTATAACACTTTTCAAACTCAAAGGGTGCACTCGATATGCCAATTTGTTTTTATCTAAATTTCTTAATATCCTTCAATATTTTATTGAAATTAAAGCACGATTGACATACCATTAATGAATATATAAACAATGGGAGTTCCTACCTTTGATCATACACTCTTTTGAATATTTCAATAATCCAACTCCATAGCAAATAAAAATTTGCAAATTCCATAAAAAATCATAACCATTCTGTCTAAGATTATTTCTGCACAAACCGTTTTATAATCCTTTCTTTTAATGTTATACATACTAGTATCCCCATGTAAAATATTTTGACTATGTGCGGATGCTTTTTTTACTTTATTCATCTGCAAATTTGTGTTTTCAAATACCATAACCCCTCCTTTTTTTTCTTTTTTTTTTATCAAATTGCAAGTCGCACACACCCTTGACAGTTGTTATAATGAACCGTAAGAAAAAACACGTTGTTTTCATTTAATAACTACTAAACTATATATTTTAGACAATATTTAAAAAGTAAAACTTCTTTAGCAATTTCTAGAAATTTCTCTTAATGGCAAATTCTACAAAAAGATGTATAGTATACCATTTACCATGTTAATTTCATGAAACCGGCGTATGAGTTTTTAAAATACTTATATTAAACTGTTATATATTTTAGTAGGACTTACCATGTTCGTTATTACTGTCCAAAGTAAAGTTGATTACAGCTTGGTGACATATACGATGTGAGCTGTGAGGAGGGTGGTATGGTACTTAAATACTAGTCACGTGAGCTTTGTGTTTACGGTGTTGGTGGGAAAATTTTTGTGAACACTATTTATTTCTATTGTGATGATGGTTCACATAGTTCAACCAATTAAATCTAATTTTTTAAAGGCCTAGATTCTAAGCAATAAAAAAAAATGGTGTAACGATTTGAATTGCCATTTCTACTACATTTATATAAGAAAAAAACGTAAATTTGAAAAAGAGTCCGAGTTCCCCTAGTCCCTACAATAAAGAAAAATAAAAAAGTGAAGAGATAACGCATGGAAACAGACAGAGTCTTATATTGTCGTATTAGGAACTGTTTCCATTAAAAACTTTTTTCGGCATAATCCAACTTTTCATAAATTGCCAGTGGTAGTCAATTCGTTTCCCTGTTGGTTAATTTTTTTTGTGGGAAACACGGACTCTTATGATTGATTGATTGATTGATTGATTGATTGATTGATTGATTGGTGATTAACGCCAACTTTAAAAAAAAAACAGCTAATGTTGGCGTTAAACACCAATCAATCAATCATAAGATTCCACGTTTCCCACAAAAAAATTAACCAGCAGGGCAACGATTTGACTGCCACTGGAAAATTATGAAAAGTTAAATTCGGCAACAAAAAAAGGGTTTTAGGGGTAACCTTATACCACAATATGAGACTGTCTGTTTCCAAGCGTTTACTTTTAACTTTCCCACACAAAAAAAACTTATTTTCCGTAGCATTTTCAGAAATGGTAATTGAAACCGTTTGACTGTTTACCATTCTTGTTGTTCGGATGTTTAAGATTGTACATTCTGTTGAATAACATTTTATTTGTAAACAAAACATGTAACACAGCAATAAAAGCACTTAAAAGCACTCGTGTCTAAGGGTAATTAATATTGGATAAGATTTCATGTTAATTTACATCCATATTCTTTCTGACTAAGCTTAGATCTGTCATTGCCTCTTTCAGATATTTGGAACTATTTTCGTTTTACAAATAAGTTTCGTATTTCATTGGGAATAGATCAACTGTTGATTAACATACCGAATGGGGGCCCTATAGAAAATTCGTTTGATGGTTTGGTTTGGTTTATGGTGGTTAACGCCACTTTCAGCAATATTTCAACTATATCATGGCGACCAGTTTTAGTGATGAAAGAAGCCGGAGTACCCGGAGAGAACCACCGACCTGTCGCAAGTCATTGACAAACTGTATCACATAATATTTTTTGTACACTTCGCCCTGATCGAGATTCGAACTCACAACATCACTGGTGATAGGCACTGATTGCACAGGTAGTTGAAAATCCAACTACCATACGATCACGGCCACGACGACCCCTAAGATAGAAATCCGTTTGAAAGTACCTGAAATTTTAAATTACAGTCACAAGTAGGTTAATTTGCTTATTATTTAAATATATTCCTTTCTTAATTTTCACACATATAATCTTGAGGCGCCGAAGAGGCGAGAAAGATCTTTCACATGTACAGGAACCGACTGGTAATGTTAGAAGTAGCTTTAAAATCACATGAATATTTGAGTACAGGTCAGCGTCAGCATACGAAATTGAGTCTGTAGGTGTGAAAAAGGGAGGGGGCAGTGCTTTAAATATATTTTCGATCTTTTACACACATCATCGGATTCCTAATGAGCATATATAATGACAATTAATTTTGATACGATCACAAATAATTACGAAGTTATTTATGTGATCAAAACAGTGATGAAATAGTATTTAAAAAAAATAGATACGAGTTTTCATCAGCGTTCATATTGATCAGGGTCTTCTAGATATGGTTCAACGTTTATTTGCTGATGTCATACATTAAACGATTTGGTTTATGAATATTCATGAGCAAAAGTACCCATGATTTTTGGCTATGGTTAACTTTTGGTCACCGGACATTACCTCAAGATTCAGTTATCCGATTAACTTGAAATCTTAAAATTAGATTTAAGAGGATGTACCTTGAGCAAGGCAAGCAAAATAAAATGTGTGCTTTCGTGAATATGTGAATGACAATTTCGTTTAGTGGATATAAAATTCTTCATACAGAAGGAGCCCACTAATGACTTTCATAGGGCCCTTCAGTGATGATGCAGAACAACTTTTCTGATACGGTGTATGGGGCACTGGACCATGTATATATATTTAGTGATTTTCGACTTGTAGTAAATGTATATTAAAGTACTCAAATGAGGGCCAAGCCCGACTGAATGGGCTCCCCTAAGAACAACCATTGACACTGGCAGATCGAGGGTTGCAGGTGGAGAGGCCCACTATTTTTTTATATAAGGGCTCTGAAATATGTAGGCCTAAGGATTTGCTATAGACAAATACATAGGAAATGGGGACCCAGGCTAAGTCCCTAAGAATTACCTCTGAGGGTAGCAGATCGAGGATTGCAGGGGAAGGGGCTCATTAATGGTGAGTAGACAGGATCAGACTTTTGTTAAACTCAATTGATTCCGTTCCGTTTATTTTTATTTATTTATTAATTTCACTTCGTCAATCACCACATTGTCATTGTCACACATTGCAACAAAATTAAACGAATTATAATCAAGGTATGCTGAGCGGGTCGGCACAAAATATGTCGAGAGAGAGAGACAGAGAGATAAAAAAAAAAGGATGACATCTCGGACACGCACAAGTCAACTGACCAAAGTAGGCCTACAATAGTTGTTGGTATCAAAAGCAGTTGCTACTAAATTTTGGTATATTGACTTCAGTTTAACTTTAAACTGATTAATATTCTTACGAAGGCAAGTGGGTAAAACTAGGCACGAGGGTGTCTCTTGGTAATTTTTTCCAAAGCCTCGGAATCCTATCTGAGTAAAAATTTTCTGCTGAAATTGTTTTTACCCTATGCTTTTTCAAATTTATTAAACAGTCTTTATCAATATAAACTGGAAAATCTTTACACAAATATTTGTGTCAGTTTGCGTATTTTGCTGACAATCCCTGCCACAGTTGCTTCAGCAGAAAGATCATTCAGCAAACTGAAGCTGGTAACGAACTATTTGCGCTCAACCATGTCACAAGATCGTTTAGTGTGTATAGCAAGACTTAGTATTGAATCTGAAATTGCCAGAAAAATCTATTTTGACAAGGTCATCCCACGCTTCGCACTGAAAAGGTCCAGGAAGGCTCCACTAAATGCAATAGTAAAATAAGGTTCTAATTTTGCAATTGTATAATGTAAGCTGCCTTTAATCTTAATAATTCTATAAGTATGCACAATTTATGTAATGTTCATTATAGTTTACTTATTCAGCTGTCTAGGGCATTAAATTAGTGAAGATATGTTTTATATTTGGTTGTCGATACACTAATTTGAATATTGTTTTTAGTTTATACATCTATTAATAAATGTACCAGATCATTATTATTAAGGCTCCAGACAAATAAACAAGTAGAAAGCTGTTTTCTAAATCACAATTCATCAATTCATTTTTGTTGTACTGATTCCTTGCTTATGACACACCGTGGTGGACTTAGTTCTAGTATCATTATTTGGAGAATTGGAGGAGGAGGGGCCAAGTTTCCTTTTGCCCTGGGGCCCAAAAATTCTCTTGGCGGCCCTGTTCGTGAGCATTATTCAATAAACAAAAATATGACAAGTAATTTTCTCGACCAATATATCTTTTTTTTTATACTTTCCACACTATTAGTGTAGACATTAAAGATGATTGTGACAAGTGACGGTACCAAGAAAAAATCTATGATATTTTGTTTATTAATTTTGCAAGAAAAACGTTAAACATTTTTTGGGAGTGAGGGTGTTTAAAACAAAAATTCTGCTACTTGACAAACGGCTTGTGCGTCTTTCATACTATTAGCATGTTAGTATATGTAACACTAATCTTTATATATTCAGTTCGAATGAAGGGAAGAGACGGAGAGAGTTGATGCGTGTCGCACATGAAAATATTCTGAATAGAATATAAAACAAGGGAAACAAACTACAGTAACATACGTTTCAAGCGTGACCATCAGGTATGGAGGCTTTTAATTTTGAACACACAAGAAGGGCAACACCATTAAGTTTGATAACAGTATTTTCGTTGTAGAATTTACAGTAGAAAGAATAAGGAAACCTATTCAAACAGATTTACAGCATATTTAATACATTGTACTGCTATATACGAAAGTGAGTGAGTGATTGTTGTTTTAACACCAAGTGAACATATATTTTTTTGTTTTATCATGGCGAGAACAAGTTACATTTCAATGATATGATGATGATGTCTGCTTTGTACTAGAATAACACCCTAAAAAGTCTTGGTAACTATGGAAACATTGTGTACAAGCTCTATGGTCACGTGTTATATTATAGATGAACCAGCAGTATATGATGAACGTATCTAGATACCAACACAGATGGAGACCGGAACAAGATCAATATAAAAATCACGTGAAGCAACAGAGGGCTGCAAACCAACGCATTAGACGTAAAGTAAGTCTCCAAAATAATGTGAAAGGCCGTTGTGGCCGTGATCCTATGGTAGTTGGATTTACAACTACCTATGCAATCAGTGCGCCTATCACATCTAAAATTGTGAGCTCAAATCTCGATCAGGGCGAGGGGTACAACATTATGGTATAAAGTTTGTCAGTTACTTGCGACAGGTCGGTGGTTTTCTCCACCAATAAAACTGACCGCCACGACATAACTGAAATATTGTTGAAAATGGCGTTAAACTCCATAAAACCAACCAACCAACCATTTTATATTAGGCTAAACAATTTGTGTGAAGTGTAGAAAAGTCAGATGCTTTCACAGATTAATTTTTTGAAAAAGAACCCGAATCAATATTTTCCAGAAGGCCTATGAAGTTTTGAATGATGCTACAACGTTAATAAGGCTTTTGTCTTTATTGAAGATGATGATTGTCGTGACTGTGAAATGTAGAACAGGAATACTATCGCTATTCCTTTACTTTTAATTTGTGTCTAAGTGTAAAATTGGATAGTCTCACGTTGGTTTTACATCCATGCAAAATTGGATAGTCTCTCGTGTTTATTTGCACCCATGTAAAATTGGATAGTCTCTCATGTTGATTTACATCCATGTGAAATTGAATAGTCTCTGATGTTTATTTACTTCCATGTAAAATTGGATAGTCTCACATGTTGATTTACTTCCATGTAAAATTGGATAGTCTCTACTGTTGATTTACATCCATGTAAAATTGGATAGTCTCTGATGTTGATTTACATCCATGTGAAATTGGATAGTCTGATGTTGATTTACTTCCATGTAAAATTGGATAGTCTCTCATGTTGATTTACATCCATGTGAAATTGGATAGTCTCTCATGTTGATTTACTTCAATGTAAAATTGGATAGTCTCTACTGTTGATTTACTTCCATGTAAAATTGGATAGTCTCTACTGTTGATTTACATCCATGTAAAATTGGATAGTCTCTCATGTTGATTTACTTCCTTGTAAAATTGGATAGTCTCTGATGTTGATTTACTTCCATGTAAAATTGGATAGTCTCTACTGTTGATTTACATCCATGTGAAATTGGATAGTCTCTGATGTTGATTTATATCCATGTAAAATTGGATAGTCTCTGATGTTGATTTACATCCATGTAAAATTGGATAGTCTCTACTGTTGATTTACTTCCATGTAACATTGGATTGTCTCTACTGTTGATTTACATCCATGTAAAATTGGATAATCTCTGATGTTGATTTACTTCCATGTAAAATTGGATAGTCTGATGCTGATTTACTTCCATGTAAAATTGGATAGTCTCTCATGTTGATTTACATCCATGTGAAATTGGATAGTCTCTCATGTTGATTTACTTCAATGTAAAATGGGATAGTCTCTACTGTTGATTTACATCCTTGTAAAATTGGATAGTCTCTCGTGTTGATTTACTTCCATGTAAAATTGGAGTCTCTCATGTTGATTTACTTCCATGTAAAATTGGATAGTCTCTGATGTTGATTTACTTCCATGTAAAATTGGATAGTCTCTACTGTTGATTTACTTCCATGTAAAATTGGATAGTCTCTCGTGTTGATTTACTTCCATGTAAAATTGGATAGTCTCTCATGTTGATTTACTTCCATGTAAAATTGGATAGTCTCTACTGTTGATTTACATCCATGTAAAATTGGATAGTCTACTGTTGATTTACATCAATGTGAAATTGGATAGTCTCTGATGTTGATTTATATCCATGTAAAATTGGATAGTCTCTGATGTTGATTTACATCCAAGTAATATTGGATAGTCTCTCATGTTGATTTACTTCCATGTAAAATTGGATAGTCTCTACTGTTGATTTACATCCATGTAAAATTGGATAGTCTCTGATGTTGATTTACATCCATGTAAAATTGGATAGTCTCTACTTTTGATTTACTTCCATGTAACATTGGATTGTCTCTACTGTTGATTTACATCCATGTAAAATTGGATAATCTCTGATGTTGATTTACTTCCATGTAAAATTGGATAGTCTCTCATGTTGATTTACTTCCATGTAAAATTTGATAGTCTCTACTGTTGATTTACATCCATGTAAAATTGGATAGTCTCTAATGTTGATTTACATCCATGTGAAATTGGATAATCTCTCATGTTGATTTACATCCATGTGAAATTGGATAGTCTCTCATGTTGAATTACTTCAATGTAAAATTGGATAGTCTCTACTGTTGACTTACATCTATGTAAAATTGGATAGTCTCTCATGTTGATTTACTTCCATGTAAAATTGGATAGTCTCTACTGTTGATTTACATCCATGTAAAATTGGATAGTCTCTCGTGTTGATTTACTTCCATGTAAAATTGGATAGTCTCTCATGTTGATTTACTTCCATGTAAAATTTGATAGTCTCTACTGTTGATTTACATCCATGTAAAATTGGATAGTCTACTGTTGATTTACATCTATGTGAAATTGGATAGTCTCTACTGTTGATTTACATCCATGTAAAATTGGATAGTCTCTGATGTTGATTTATATCCATGTAAAATTGGATAGTCTCTGATGTTGATTTACATCCATGTAAAATTGGATAGTCTCTACTGTTGATTTACATCCATGTAAAATTGGATAGTCTCTCATGTTGATTTACTTCCATGTAAAATTTGATAGTCTCTACTGTTGATTTACTTCCATGTAAAATTGGATAGTCTCTGATATTGATTTACATCCATGTGAAATTGGATAGTCTGATGTTGATTTACTTCCATGTAAAATTGGATAGTCTCTGATATTGATTTACATCCATGTGAAATTGGATAGTCTGATGTTGATTTACTTCCATGTAAAATTGGATAGTCTCTCATGTTGATTTACATCCATGTAAAATTGGATAGTCTCTCGTGTTGATTTACTTCAATGTAAAATTGGATAGTCTCTACTGTTGACTTACATCTATGTAAAATTGGATAGTCTCTCATGTTGATTTACTTCCATGTAAAATTGGATAGTCTCTGATGTTGATTTACATCCATGTAAAATTGGATAGTCTCTCGTGTTGATTTACTTCCATGTAAAATTGGATAGTCTCTGATGTTTATTTACTTCCATGTAAAATTGGATAGTCTCACATGTTGATTTACTTCCATGTAAAATTGGATAGTCTCTCATGTTGATTTACTTCCATGTAAAATTGGATAGTCTCTCATGTTGATTTACATCTATGTGAAATTGGATAGTCTGATGTTGATTTACTTCCATGTAAAATTGGATAGTCTCTCATGTTGATTTACATCCATGTGAAATTGGATAGTCTCTCATGTTGATTTACTTCAATGTAAAATTGGATAGTCTCTACTGTTGATTTACTTCCATGTAAAATTGGATAGTCTCTACTGTTGATTTACATCCTTGTAAAATTGGATAGTCTCTCGTGTTGATTTACTTCCATGTAAAATTGGAGTCTCTCATGTTGATTTACTTCCTTGTAAAATTGGATAGTCTCTGATGTTGATTTACTTCCATGTAAAATTGGATAGTCTCTACTGTTGATTTACTTCCATGTAAAATTGGATAGTCTCTCGTGTTGATTTACTTCCATGTAAAATTGGATAGTCTCTCATGTTGATTTACTTCCATGTAAAATTGGATAGTCTCTACTGTTGATTTACATCCATGTAAAATTGGATAGTCTACTGTTGATTTACATCAATGTGAAATTGGATAGTCTCTGATGTTGATTTACATCCATGTAAAATTGGATAGTCTCTGATGTTGATTTACATCCATGTAATATTGGATAGTCTCTCATGTTGATTTACTTCCATGTAAAATTGGATAGTCTCTACTGTTGATTTACATCCATGTGAAATTGGATAGTCTCTGATGTTGATTTATATCCATGTAAAATTGGATAGTCTCTGATGTTGATTTACATCCATGTAAAATTGGATAGTCTCTACTATTGATTTACTTCCATGTAACATTGGATTGTCTCTACTGTTGATTTACATCCATGTAAAATTGGATAATCTCTGATGTTGATTTACTTCCATGTAAAATTGGATAGTCTCTCATGTTGATTTACTTCCATGTAAAATTTGATAGTCTCTACTGTTGATTTACATCCATGTAAAATTGGATAGTCTCTAATGTTGATTTACATCCATGTGAAATTGGATAGTCTCTCATGTTGATTTACATCCATGTGAAATTGGATAGTCTCTCATGTTGAATTACTTCAATGTAAAATTGGATAGTCTCTACTGTTGACTTACATCTATGTAAAATTGGATAGTCTCTCATGTTGATTTACTTCCTTGTAAAATTGGATAGTCTCTACTGTTGATTTACATCCATGTAAAATTGGATAGTCTCTCGTGTTGATTTACTTCCATGTAAAATTGGATAGTCACTCATGTTGATTTACTTCCATGTAAAATTGGATAGTCTCTACTGTTGATTTACATCTATATAAAATTGGATAGTCTACTGTTGATTTACATCTATGTGAAATTGGATAGTCTCTACTGTTGATTTACATCCATGTAAAATTGGATAGTCTCTGATGTTGATTTATATCCATGTAAAATTGGATAGTCTCTGATGTTGATTTACATCCATGTAAAATTGGATAGTCTCTACTGTTGATTTACTTCCATGTAACATTGGATAGTCTCTACTGTTGATTTACATCCATGTAAAATTGGATAGACTCTGATGTTGATTTACTTCCATGTAAAATTGGATAGTCTCTCATGTTGATTTACTTCCATGTAAAATTTGATAGTCTCTACTGTTGATTTACTTCCATGTAAAATTGGATAGTCTCTGATGTTGATTTACATCCATGTGAAATTGGATAGTCTGGTGTTGATTTACTTCCATGTAAAATTGGATAGTCTCTCATGTTGATTTACATCCACGTGAAATTGGATAGTCTCTCATGTTGAATTACTTCAATGTAAAATTGGATAGTCTCTACTGTTGACTTACATCTATGTAACATTGGATAGTCTCTACTGTTGATTTACATCCATGTAAAATTGGATAGACTCTGATGTTGATTTACTTCCATGTAAAATTGGATAGTCTCTCATGTTGATTTACTTCCATGTAAAATTTGATAGTCTCTACTGTTGATTTACTTCCATGTAAAATTGGATAGTCTCTGATGTTGATTTACATCCATGTAAAATTGGATAGTCTCTGATGTTGATTTACTTCCATGTAAAATTGGATAGTCTCTGATGTTGATTTACATCCATGTAAAATTGGATAGTCTCTACTGTTGATTTACATCCATGTAAAATTGGATAGTCTCTCATGTTGATTTACTTCCATGTAAAATTGGATAGTCTCTGATGTTAATTTACATCCATGTTAAATTGGATAGTCTCTCGTGTTGATTTACTTCCATGTAAAATTGGATAGTCTCTCATGTTGATTTACATCCATGTAAAATTGGATAGTCTCTACTGTTGATTTACTTCCATGTAACATTGGATAGTCTCTACTGTTGATTTACATCCATGTGAAATTGGATAGTCTCTGATGTTGATTTATATCCATGTAAAATTGGATAGTCTCTGATGTTGATTTACATCCATGTAAAATTGGATAGTCTCTGATGTTGATTTACATCCATGTAAAATTGGATAGTCTACTGTTGATTTACATCTATGTGAAATTGGATAGTCTCTGATGTTGATTTACTTCCATGTAAAATTGGATAGTCTCTGATGTTGATTTACATCCATGTAATATTGAATAGTCTCTCATGTTGATTTACTTCCATGTAAAATTGGATAGTCTCTACTGTTGATTTACATCCATGTGAAATTGGATAGTCTCTGATGTTGATTTATATCCATGTAAAATTGGATAGTCTCTGATGTTGATTTACATCCATGTAAAATTGGATAGTCTCTGATGTTGATTTACATCCATGTGAAATTAGATAGTCTCTCATGTTGATTCACTTCCATGTAAAATTGGATTGTCTCTGATGTTGATTTACATCCATGTAAAATTGGATAGTCTCTGATGTTGATTTACTTCCATGTAAAATTGGATAGTCTCTACTGTTGATTTACATCCATGTGAAATTGGACAGTCTCTGATGTTGATTTGCATCCATGTGAAATTGGATAGTCTCTGATATTGATTTACATCCATGTAAAATTGGATAGTCTCTGATGTTGATTTACTTCCATGTAAAATTGGATAGTCTCTGATGTTGATTTACTTCCATGTAAAATTGGATAGTCTCTGATGCTGATTTACTTCCATGTAAAATTGGATAGTCTCTGATGTTGATTTACTTCCATGTAAAATTGGATAGTCTCTACTGTTGATTTACTTCCATGTAAAATTGGATAGTCTCTCATGTTGATTTACTTCCATGTAAAATTGGATATTCTCTGATGTTGATTTACATCCATGTAAAATTGGATATTCTCTACTGTTGATTTACTTCCATGTAAAATTGGATAGTCTCTCATGTTGATTTACATCCATGTAAAATTGGATAGTCTCTGATGTTGATTTACTTCCATGTAAAATTGGATAGTCTCTGATGTTGATTTACATCCATGTAAAATTGGATAGTCTCTACTGTTGATTTACATCCATGTAAAATTGGATAGTCTCTGATGTTGATTTACTTCCATGTAAAATTGAATAGTCTCTGATGTTGATTTACATCCATGTAAAATTGGATAGTCTCTGATGTTGATTTACATCCATGTAAAATTGGATAGTCTCTGATGTTGATTTACATCCATGTAAAATTGGATAGTCTCTAATGTTGATTTACTTCCATGTAAAATTGGATAGTCTACTTTTGATTTACATCTATGTGAAATTGGATAGTCTCTGATGTTGATTTACATCCATGTAAAATTGGATAGTCTCTGATGTTGATTTACATCCATGTAAAATTGGATAGTCTCTGATGTTGATTTACATCCATGTGAAATTGGATATTCTCTCATGTTGATTTACTTCCATGTAAAATTGGATTGTCTCTGATGTTGATTTACATCCATGTAAAATTGGATAGTCTCATGTTGATTTACTTCCATGTAAAATTGGATAGTCTCTACTGTTGATTTGCATCCATGTGAAATTGGATAGTCTCTGATGTTGATTTACATGCATGTAAAATTGGATAGTCTCTGATGTTGATTTACTTCCATGTAAAATTGGATAGTCTCTCATGTTGATTTACTTCCATGTAAAATTGGATAGTCTCTGATGCTGATTTACTTCCATGTAAAATTGGATAGTCTCTATGTTGATTTACTTCCATGTAAAATTGGATAATCTCTACTGTTGATTTACTTCCATGTAGAATTGGATAGTCTCTGATGTTGATTTACTTCCATGTAAAATTGGATAGTCTCTGATGTTGATTTACATGCATGTAAAATTGGATAGTCTCTACTGTTGATTTACTTCCATGTAAAATTGGATAATCTCTCATGTTGATTTATATCCATGTAAAATTGGATAGTCTGATGTTGATTTACTTCCATGTAAAATTGGATAGTCTCTACTTTTGATTTACATCCATGTAAAATTGGATAGTCTCTGATGTTGATTTACTTCCATGTAAAATTGGATAGTCTGTGATGTTGATTTACATCCATGTAAAATTTGATAGTCTCTGATGTTGATTTACTTCCATGTAAAATTGGATAGTCTCTACTGTTGATTTACATCCATGTAAAATTGGATAGTCTCTGATGTTGATTTACATCCATGTAAAATTGGATAGTCTCTACTGTTGATTTACATCCATGTAAAATTGGATAGTCTCTGATGTTGATTTACATCCATGTAAAATTGGATAGTCTCTGATGTTGATTTACTTCCATGTAAAATTGGATAGTCTCTGATGTTGATTTACTTCCATGTAAAATTTGATGGTCTCTCGTGTTGATTTACCTCCATGTAAAATTGGATAGTCTCTTATGTTGATTTACATCCATGTAACATTGGATAGTGTCTTATGTTGATTTATATCCATATCCTTCCTTACTACTAGTAGTTGCCACAGTATGATTGCAGTCTTTCTTTGACTACAGACATCATTGTAGTCGTGTTCATGTGATGGTGGAAGAACCGGTGATATACCTGTGTGGATTCTTGTGAAGTTTTGGTATCCAAAAAAAGTTGGTTTAAGTTATCATATGCCTCTTTAATCGAATTATTCATTGACTTGTGATTTGCCAAAAAATCTTCTCTTTTTTTGTCAAAATACCATGTGCTTATGTTTCAGGTAGAAAACATATCAAATTTTACCAGTTTAGAGTTAATTAATTAAATTATTGCATTGAAATGCATACTTGCCACAACATATATAACAATAAATATATAAGCAACAGGGTCGACCTTAAGCCAATTGCTCCCAATTGGACCCCGCGCTGGAGTTATCTACTCTTGGCCGTTCAAGTACACACAACAACACACTGTATGTTAAAACAATTAGGACCCGCACCTCCTACGGCCGGCCTTGATAAGCAATATAGTGTCTATATTATGTGTAAATATATCATCAAGAATGATTTTAATAATATTTCTTTTCTCAGATTGGAATGAAATATGAAGAAGATGCTTACAAGAATGACGATCCCCCATCAGCCTCAACAGCGAATAAGTCGGAAGACGGTTTTATAAAAATCAGAAATAAATTATTTTAGAATTGCTATTATTGTTTATTTTATAATGTATATTTTGTACAGCTTTATTGGGCACTGTGTTATGATTCAATTTTATTTGGTAATACAATGTACATGTATATTAAAAGACTTCCTACTATTATATGTTTTTTCAGTTGGAATGAATATATGAGCGAGTGAGTGAGTGAGTGATTGTAGTTTAACGCCAACTCAGCAATTTTCTCAGCTATGTCATGGCAAGAACAAGTTATTTTTCAATAAGATGATGATGAGGTTCGCTTTATGTTAGACCATAACACTGAGTTGCCCCCCCTTAGTGCTAGAACCACACAAGGTAATAATCAATGGTGACTAAGTAAGAACGTTTAATCAGTGATGGTCAACAATTCCACCGATATCAGCAAAGCAAACAATTACCTCCCACCTCGACTCATTGAACATAAAAAAGACCATGATATATGACGTTGGCAATCTTGGTCCTGACTGGTTAAACCAGTTAAAGGGATCCAGTCCTTAATCACCTTACATCCGGTGATAATCACACCGAACTAAAATTAGACCTTAGTGAGTCTTGTAACAAATAATCAACTAATTAGTAAACAAAAGTTAAAAAGCAAAAATTATAACTAACTTTTAACGGTATTACTTTTATACAATATATTTTACATTTATTGGTAACAATATTTACAAAATACATTTATAACACTACAATTTTATCACAGTTAGCTTAGGTTGTGTATGTACATCTGTAGTACTTTACAGTGTATGTACATCTGTACTACTTTACAGTGTATGTACATCTGTAGTACTTTACAGTGTATGTACATCTGTAGTACTTTACAGTGTATGTACATCTGTAGTACTTTACAGTGTATGTACATCTGTAGTACTTTACAGTGTATGTACATCTGTAGTACTTTACAGTGTATGTACATCTGTAGTACTTTACAGTGTATGTACATCTGTACTACTTTACAGTGTATGTACATCTGTAGTACTTTACAGTGTATGTACATCTGTAGTACTTTACAGTGTATGTACATCTGTACTACTTTACAGTGTATGTACATATGTAGTACTTTACAGTGTATGTACATCTGTAGCACTTTACAGTGTATGTACATCTGTAGCACTTTACAGTGTATGTACATCTGTAGTACTTTACAGTGTATGTACATCTGTACTACTTTACAGTGTATGTACATCTGTAGTACTTTACAGTGTATGTACATCTGTAGTACTTTACAGTGTATGTACATCTGTAGCACTTTACAGTGTATGTACATATGTAGTACTTTACAATGTATGTACATCTGTAGTACTTTACAGTGTATGTACATCTGTAGTACTTTACAGTGTGTATGTTACCTAAAACTAAGAAAATGCACAAATAAATAGCATCAGGGAAATCACTTTCCACCATAATCTGCTAAAACAGGAATTCAACATGATGACTTTATTTCGATATTCTTTATCGCAATGATCATCTTTATAAGAGTTCTCCGATATTCTTGTTTCAAAAGTCCAACCATTTTCTTCTGTTCTGTTCTGAAGACATTTCAGAAAACGTTAAGACTATATATATATCCGTATCATTTGTACTGAAACAGCATTTCCATTGCCGCCTCATGTTCCCGTGCTTTCAGTCGCAGTGCAGCAATGCTTCCTGTTCTTTTTGGTTCAACTACACCATGACATCCGTTATAGAATGGAAAAGGCGCCAAACCATAAAATGGGAACGGTGGAAATACAGGCATGGCAGACGTTGATAAATTTAATGGCGCATCTTGATCATCGTCATCTTTGCATTCTCTCTTCCTTTTCAACTGCAAACAAAATATAATTAGGTTTGTTGCCTGTTCAAAATAAGTATATACAGAGGATAAGTCAGCAATGCTACCTGGTCATGAATATCAGAAAGTTTCCTCTGTCAAGAATGTATTGTTGGTAACATAGTACGTGTGCGAATAAAACATAAGAACAATTCCAAAATTCAATTGAAGAATCATAGAAACGGGCAAAATCGATACCCCTATCGCAAATATACACTCTCCTGGTTGCTACATGAACTTCAATAGAAGGTGGTGGGATGCAACTAGTTTTATGGACCTGAACTTCTCCTCTTGGTGAAATGATGCGGTCATGTTACAATTGTACCAATAAACAGGTTTCAGTAGATCATACGAAAAAGAAGAAGTCAGGTTTGACAATCACATCAAACATTGACAATCACATCAAACATTGACAATCACATCAAACATTGACAAGTATTATACCTCAGGTTCATCTTGCGCTTTAGAAACAGAAAAAATTGAATAACAAGAGAGATCCAACTTCTAGTCTTAGATGACTTTAATTTTCACGAATTACTATTCTGGTGAATTGTGCAAACTTAGAAATATAGTTTTTGACAAGTTTATTCAATAACAGTCAGACACAAATTGTGCAACATGAGGTCATATATACAACATATAACTTGGGAAATTCTTAGAAATATATATATCAAGTCTTACCTGTATTGGGTCTAAGGTAATTGGCATATCTTCTTGTCGAGGTATGCTAGATTTAGGGGCAGGGACATAGTCTGTTTCTCTGAGTTCTTGTAATCCACCAAAGTTCCCTAACTTTTCGTACTTTCGCCATTTAGCTCTTCTGTTTTGAAACCATATCTAGATATGAAAAGGACAATGAATTAATAAAAAGGTATTCGTCATGTAAAACATCACTTTGCATTTAAGGATATAATAATTTAATCGAAGTATATGAGAAATATATATAGTGAGGCTATGGAGCCATTTTAAGAAACCGTAATTGCTTATTGTATTAGAAGAAAATAGTTTAAGTAATTTTAACAGAGACTTCTCTTTTAATGTATTTTACAATTTTCATTTCAATGGTAGAAAACATTCAAAAAATTTAACTTAAAAATATCGAGAGCAAAATTCCTCTTAAAGGTCTTCATTTTTATTTTGCATCACAAATCATCTCGACAAAATACAGGCTTAAAATGGACCATTATGATTGTTAACAGAACGGTACACATGTCAAATTAGATAAAACCTGTATATAGCAAAGAATCGATAAAACAACCAAGCTTACAATGAACAATGGAACGAAGAAGAAAAAAGGACTAATTAAGAAATAGTGTGTACCTAATTGCGTCTTGAATTTCATCATAAAATACCTTTTTGTTGGACATTCAAAGGTGAGATAGTATATGATGATTCTTACTTGTTTCCTTCAAGAGACGATTACGATAGCCTTCACACCACCTTTCTTATAAGTACAAAACGAGAATATGTTAGTCTAAATACTTGCACATATATATTGAAAAGTAATGGTGGTATTTAAGTGATATAATTAAGAAATATACATACCTGCACTCGTGCTTCAGGTAAGCCTGTTTTCTGTGACAATTCTTCTCTTGTGTTCACATCCGGGTAGTGTGTCACTCTAAACACATCTTCTAATGTCTGCAGTTGGTCTGCACTGAACGTTGTTCTGATTCGTCTTTTCTTGTAAAACTGGTCATTTGCTACTGAAAAGGGTTGAAAATCTTGATACAGAGAACGAAACAAGATGATATATATTTCAAATTTTAGTAAAACATGGGAATGAAAACAGTGACCATCATAATTGTTAATAAGTCTTGACTTCGCTGTCTTAATCTATATAAGAAATAAACATCCGCCAATCTGACAAATTAAAAACGACACCAAAAATGTAAATGGTATATTGTGTGGCATTATCTTCTGGAATTGGTGCGGTTCTATATATAGCTGTTGAAGACATTCCATCGGTAAGTTATAGAACAGCAATAAAAACGTTATTCCTTTACTTTAAGATGTGTCAAAGTGTAAAATTGGGTGTAGTCTCTCGTTTTCATTTACAGCCATATTATTTCTTACTAATTGATGTAGAAACATTAAGATTGACATTTTGTCATTATTATACTACTTCATACCATACTCAATAAGAAATAAACATCAGCCAATCTGGAAACAAAAACGAGTGAAAAACGCCAAGGGGATAGACTAATGTGTGGTAGGTTTGCCGACATTTCAGCGTTTCAGTGGCTGATGAAGACGTTACCCAGGAATAATACGTTTAATGGAGTAACTTTTATTGAAATTTGTTTTCTTTGTTTCTGGAAATACCCATCTACCGTATATAATGGTTTGGCACATTTGCTTAACTCAATTTAATATATATTTCGTCTCATCTGATCCGAGGTAAAGACATCCTTTCCCAAGGAACACCAAAAATGTGCACATACGGAGAAGTCTGTTATTGACATTTCGTACACTGCGGGTGAGTTTTCAATCAAAAATCTTAAAACCCACTGTCAGCAAAAATGTTTTGCACGTTTTACCATTGTAAACGTTACCTTCTGAAAATCCTGCCTTGTTGTCTGCGACCATTCTGTCTTTGTATTGTTCATCCTTGGCAACTGTCCAGCTTTCTTCCTCTTCGCTGCTTTCGTGATCATTTGTAGATGTCTCAGAAATTGGTGACATTTCCGATTCTGTATAAAAAAATATTGTTTTTAAATACAAAATACCATATTTAGTCTCCGTGATTGGCCGAAATATTCTTGACATCAATCAAATTTATCAATAAGTTAAGTTTTATATTTCAAGGGAAAATGTACGAGAAGCTGATCCTTGTTTAGTGCTCTCATCATTTTCACCACGCATGCTTAACAGAAGTGGGTTTTACTTGCAGATGTCCATGGTGATTTATGAAATAATTATGACCACCCTTATCGTCAATATCTCCTGATATTTATTTCAAAGAAAATTAATTTAATATCTTCATAATTTACACGCTTTTATTCTTTAATTGGTTCGGTAAACGATCGTCTGCAAATCGCCATAATGGCCACTTCAAGTGTCATTCGGAATACGTTGCCTAGGTCGACTAAAGGACCTCTTTTCATTTCGTTCTTTGATCGTTTAAACATTATAAAACTAAAACTTCATTTATTGTTATTATTAAAGATAAGATAAAATATAGCGTCTAATATGAATGAACTAATGTAGCTTTCAAAAAGATAGTAAGAGGAATGGTGCAAGGTTCGAGGCTATTTTCGTACAGGTGTGAATTTGTGATATTAGTCATGTTGGTCACGCATATTTATTTACATATTTACTTTAGGATATATAAAAATGTATTTAAAGACAAATGGTCTAGTTTCTAGATCGTCAAAGTTCATAAAAATAATTAGACCTTTAAATTCTTTTCTTGTTAAAGGGGTTTCCAACTCATCCGAGATGCTTGTGTTATACAGTTGTATTTTCTTGACAGAGGCATTGTATGACGGAGGGCCGTAAATTGGACCATTTTGAAGAGAAGACAGTAAATAAAAGGCGGAGATCTGGGGGTAGCCTAAGCCCAAAAGCTTAACAGTTTACTATAGAAAACTATGATGTTCCGTTCTTGTTGTTTCCAGAGACATGTTGACTAAGTTTCAGAAAGGCATTTTTAACGCTTAAAAATTACATACATTTTTATTTACCGCTGTCTTATATGAGGCTCCATGTCTACAAATAATTTACGACGCTGTGATTATATAAAATTTCCAAAATGTTGAGTAACAAGAACCGATATATGTTTGTTTATTTGATGGTGTTTTAATTTAAATAACGCCACTTTCAACAATATTTCAACTACTAGTATATCGTGCCGGTCAGTTTTATTGGTGGTGGAAACCAGAGGACACGGAGAAAACCACCGACCTGTCGCAAGTCACTGATAAACTGTAAATCCAACTACCATACGATCACGGCCACGACGGCCCCTGGTCATGTTGAAGAAGAGCCAGTAACTAAAAGGCGGAAATATATGCTAAATGTCTCCTTCTTGTTGCTTCCAGTGACAATTTGACTAAGTTTGAGAAAGACATTTTCAGCGCTAAAAATTTTAATTCTTTCTTTTTTTCTCTACTTTTATAAAGCTGCAACTACCTCCATGTCTACACATAATTTACGGCGCTGCGATCATAATAAAAATTTCCAGAATGTTGAATAACAAAAACCGATAGAGGTTCGGGTAGTTACTTATCAAACATTCATATTTACCCTTTGCATACTATTGATAGTCAGTAATCCATATCTAGTGCTTTAATTGCAATTTTAATTTATGTAAACAAGTAAACAAGATAATAAGTAAATGAAGAGGTGTAAATACAAACAAAATCCCTCATAACTAGGTCGGATCTGCTCAGTGATAGTATTAATTGTTAATTCCGTAAACAAATACATCTTATAGGATTATAACTATACAAATATATTTGACAGTATACAGAGTTCTACAAGTATACTATGTACAATAATGTATGGCATACATAATACTTATCAACATAATTATATAAGTTTTACAATCAATTATTACGAATTTTCTCGGCAGTATATACATATTTTCGAAGATTATTTAACTCTTTATAGCGTAAACTATTGCCATATACACGTGTATATTAATTATATATTTAATTCTTTATAGCGTAGACTATTGCCATATACACGTGTATATTAATTATATATTTCATTCTTTGTGTCGTAAACTACTGCCATATACACGTGTATATTAATTATATATTTCATTCTTTGTGTCGTAAACTACTGCCATATACACGTGTATATTAATTATATATTTAATTCTTTGTGTCGTAAACTACTGCCATATACACGTGTATATTAATTATATATTTCATTCTTTGTGTCGTAAACTACTGCCATATACACGTGTATATTGATTATATATTTCATTCTTTGTGTCGTAAACTACTGCCATATACACGTGTATATTAATTATATATTTAATTCTTTGTGTCGTAAACTACTGCCATATACACGTGTATATTAATTATATATTTAATTCTTTGTGTCGTAAACTACTGCCATATACACGTGTATATTAATTATATATTTAATTCTTTGTGTCGTAAACTACTGCCATATACACGTGTATATTAATTATATATTTCATTCTTTGTGTCGTAAACTATTGCCATATACACGTGTATATTAATTATATATTTAATTCTTTGTGTCGTAAACTATTGCCATATACACGTGTATATTAATTATATATTTAATTCTTTGTGTCGTAAACTATTGCCATATACACGTGTATATTAATTATATATTTAATTCTTTGTGTAATTAAATAATAAAAAATATATCAAAAGTTATATCAACATTTGTTTTTATTTTATTTTATTTATCTATTTATTTATTTATTTATTTATTTATTTATTTTAGGGGGATACAGTCAAACCTGTCTTAAAGGGCACCTCTGCATAGGAAATCATTGTATATGAAGGACAGTCTTATTTTTCTCGTTGATGAATAATGCATAATAATTTATACCTGAATATAACTGTACATTAAGGGCACATGCATGTTCAAGTTCCATTGAGTGCCCTTTATATACATTTTTGAATGTATGTCTTTAACATTAAACCCCGGGGGTCGTCGTGGTCATGGTCGTATGGTAGTTGGATTTACAACTTCCTGAGCAATCAATGCCTATCACCACTAACGTTGTGAGTTCGAATCCCACTCAAGCGGGGTGTACTCGATACAAAATAATGTGATAAGCTTTGTCAGTGACTTGCGGCTGGTCGGTGGTTTTCTCTGGGTACTCATATTTCCTCCACCAATTAAACTGACCACCACGATATAACTGAAATATTGTTGAAAGTGGCGTTAAACACCATAATATATCTTTCTCTGTCTTAAACTCCCGTTTCATAAATTCCGTAGCAGTCCCTGAACTTTCCGTCCTATTGTGTAGAAATGTATAGATCTATGTCATTTTAAATTTTGCTGATCATTCCGGATCAAGTACAGGAAACACAGTCGTAATTTTACATAAAATTATTTTGAAGAGTTTACTTAGAATGAGAAGATTATATCATGAGATGAAATATTGCTAATTCTTGTATTAACCCTTGTGTAGATAGCGGACTTTATAAATTTATATCACAGCAATAAATAGTATTTAACACCAAGTGATATTTGAACGGCTTTCTAAATTTATTTTCCTTTCCTGTGTCGTAATCTATAATTTTGAAGACAATTTCAGATAACTTTATAACTTTAATAATTTAAGAAAAATAATAATTCCAAGAAATATGGATGCAAATTAAAATTGTGAAAATTGTGTCAAAATTACACTTGCATTCATTTTATGTATAAATGATGGACGTTCCGATGCTGTTCAAATGAAATGTCAATGCTTAAGAACTACTTAATAGAAATTTGTAAATTAAAAGGTTTTTTTAAAAGACAACGTAATATTTAAAATAGGTTTAATTGAAGTAAAATAATGGCCAGGGGCCTTGTTAATGAAAGTATCCTAAGATATGTTCTAAGACATGTCTTATGACATATTTTAGGACACTGATAGGACTAGCCTAGGACATGTCTGAGATTGTATATCAAAGCTGTCTTAGCACTATGTTCGTTTAGGATGTCCTAGACATAATCGTAAATATGAATACGAGCTGATTTGTGTAAAGAAAGAATAATATAAATATAAATGATACAAACATTAATGTGTTACGCAAAAGTTCACATAAAAAATAAAATAATATGATTAAATTTTATTTTATTTATATATTACATTGATTTAATTGTGATTTTTAGGTAAGAAATGTATATAAACCTAATAAAATCTGATGATAATTTAATGAAATAATATCAATGAAAGTGAAAATAAATTTTAATCAATACGTGTATTTTACATTAAACTTTTAGCCAAGTGAGCTGTTTTCAAGATGTCAACGTGTCACATCATCAGTTATTCAAAAGGGTTAAAGGATAAAAACGTGCAGATTTTTTTTTAGATTGAAAGTAAAACTTTGTCTGTCCATTATTTTGTACGTTAACTGTTCTGTGTAATACATTCTGTACTTCTGTACCAAAATGAGCAGAAAAAGAAGCCCGAATTATCCTAAAACACTCTTAGGACACCTATTTTGGTGTCCTATCTTTAGGATAAATTTTAGGACATATCGCAATTTAGGACACTTTCATTAACCCGACTTAGGACTAAGATATGTCATAAGACCATCCTAAGATATGTCTTAGTCCTAAGACACCTTTGTTAACATGGCCTCTATATATTATTACTTTAGTACATTTTTTCATCACATTATTTTTTTTATTAGTTTAGTACTTTAAAAAAGGAAAATAACATTTATTTTAGAAAGAAATAATGTGTGTGTATAGAGATGCACAATCCAGTATTATTATCTTTTTTTATATATATAAAACTGCCATGTAGTTATTTAAATATATGTATAAATATGAATATGCTAAAAAAAATACATTGTAACATTAAGATCGAAATGCTATATTCAGAGATCACATTAACTAAGAAAATAAAACATTAAATTAAAAACAATTTTCAAACTTAAATTTAAATAGGATTTCATGAGTATTATACTCATGATATATATCTACGTTGAAAATGAACTATAATTAATAAAATTAGATTTTTACAAGAACATTGAAAATAATTTTAAAATCCTTGTGAGCAAGAAAACCAAAGGGGCTAAACAATATAATTTTTTTGTAGTCTAAATTTTTTTCTTTTTAATCATTCATTCATTCATTCATTCATTCATTCATTCATTCATTCATTCATTCATTCATTCATTCATTCATTCATTCATTCATTCATTCATTCATTCATTCATTCATTCATTCATTCATTCATTCATTCATTCATTCAATTAACCAATCAATTAAGAATAATTCAAATCTGATAAAAATATAATAAAACAAATAAAATATATAAATTACAAACATTAAAGAATAAAACAAGGATGTATTCTTATTAATTAAAAAACAAAGAAAAAGTAAAGAAACTTACCAAATTCTGTCTTAGATTCTCGAACATTTTCTTCCGAACAGTTTTTTAATATAGAGTCAATTGAATGTTTTGTAATGAACTTTTTGCACATTTCTGTTGTATTTTTTAAAAAATTTTGAGATTCGTCTTTATGCATTTTTAACATTATTCAGAACACTTCAAAAATCAAACGTTTTTTTCTTGTCTTTTAAATTAATTTTTTCGTGATTTACAAGACATAAGATCAAACCACTACGGTACAAAGACACTCTAATCCATTAGTACCATTTTCAGAAGAATTTTCTCAATAAATATAACTGTTGTTTGCACAATTTAGTGATAGGGGCCATAAATTGTCATTTGTACAGTTATAATTTCTCTTGCTTCTCCAGGAGTGGTCAGAATTTCAAGTGTTTGTTTATTCAAATAGGACCTATTGCGAGGTATATGCACATATTTCATACATCAAATGTTAATTCTTAAAGGTGAAAAAACTTCACTTTGTTTTAATGATAAATAAGTTGGCATTTTTTTTTCATAATACAAAATGGTAGCCTTTTTTTCACAAAAGACAAAGCAAAAAATAATAATACAAAGCATATATCAAGAATCTTTATTTCTCATAAAACAATAGTCGTAACAGTGGTACAGAGAAGGCAAAAATTTAAGGAAAACATTGAAATTGATAGAGGTTTTTTTTTAATTTCTGTCCTTTTAAGTAAAAAAAAGTATGACAACGGAATATGTATACTAACAATAATATACATACATGTATGTATCTTTATATTATATAAATTAGTGAGTGGTAAGGATGAATAAATTGTCGGAAGAGAAAAAAATTGTCGGAAACGAGAAAAAAAAAAGATATTGTCGGAAATTTAAAAAAAAAAGTACTGTCGGCATTGAAGAAAAATATTGTCGGTTTACGAAAAAAAATATGGCCGTAGATGAAAAAATATTTTTGGAAACGAACAAGAATATTGTTGGTTCACGAAAAAAATTATCGCCGTAGATGAAATAAATATTTTTGGAAACGAACAAAAATATATTTTTCGGAAACAATAAAAATATTGTCGGAAACGATAAAAAAGATATTCTCGGATACGAACAAAAATATTATCGGAAACGAACAAAAATATTGTCAGTAACGAACAAAATGTCTGCAAAGAAAAAAAAATCCGGGAATGAATTGTCACAGTTATATATGTATCTCTCAACCCGTTTTGGACATTTTTTGACATTGAACCATTGTCTCGGGAAAATGTGTATATGTCTGTTCATATTCGTAAATTAATAAAGAGGAATTTGTTCTCATGATTCGTTATTTAAAAAGACAATTAAATTTGACATAATTTCATCAAATTAAAATGGTAAATGAAAGTCTGAAAATAACAATTTTAACAAGAGTACCGAAAATGTAATCACTTTCCATGTTGGTTATTTCTACAACGTCATTTTTTATTTTAAAAAATCCACCTTATTTCAGAAATATAATTATAAATTGAAACAACAGATAAATGACAAAAAACAATTATTAAGCAAGAATGCATTATAAAGAAATACACAGGTTTAACTATTTTCTAGTAGAGTAATTACTTAACAGAATCAACAAAATAGGCAATACAACGTGTGCTTCTTCATTTCATATATTTACTGGGGAATAACAACACACCTGGGTTTACCCCATGCTTTTGATGGGGTCCGTCTTGCTCATCTTTACCCCATGTTTTTGATGGGGTCCGTCTTGCTCATCTTTACCCCATGTTTTTGATGGGGTCCGTCTTGCTCATCTTTACCCCATGTTTTTGATGGGGTCCGTCTTGCTCATCTTTACCCCATGTTTTTGATGGGGTCCGTCTTGCTCATCTTTACCCCATGTTTTTGATGGGGTCCGTCTTGCTCATCTTTACCCCATGTTTTTAATGGGGTCCGTCTTGCTCATCTTTACCCCATGTTTTTAGTGGGGTCTGTCTTGCTCATCTTTACCCCATGTTTTTAATGGGGTCTGTCTTGCTCATCTTTACCCCATGTTTTTAATGGGGTCTGTCTTGCTCATCTTTACCCCATGTTTTTAATGGGGTCTGTCTTGCTCATCTTTACCCCATGTTTTTAATGGGGTCCGTCTTGCTCATCTTTACCCCATGTTTTTAATGGGGTCCGTCTTGCTCATCTTTACCCCATGTTTTTAATGGGGTCTGTCTTGCTCATCTTTACCCCATGTTTTTAATGGGGTCTGTCTTGCTCATCTTTACCCCATGTTTTTAATGGGGTCTGTCTTGCTCATCTTTACCCCATGTTTTAATGGGGTCTGTCTTGCTCATCTTTACCCCATGTTTTTAATGGGGTCCGTCTTGCTCATCTTTACCCCATGTTTTTAATGGGGTCCGTCTTGCTCATCTTTACCCCATGTTTTTAATGGGGTCCGTCTTGCTCATCTTTACCCCATGTTTTTAATGGGGTCTGTCTTGCTCATCTTTACCCCATGTTTTTAATGGGGTCTGTCTTGCTCATCTTTACCCCATGTTTTTAATGGGGTCTGTCTTGCTCATCTTTACCCCATGTTTTTAATGGGGTCTGTCTTGCTCATCTTTACCCCATGTTTTTAATGGGGTCCGTCTTGCTCATCTTTACCCCATGTTTTTAATGGGGTCCGTCTTGCTCATCTTTACCCCATGTTTTTAATGGGGTCCGTCTTGCTCATCTTTACCCCATGTTTTTAATGGGGTCTGTCTTGCTCATCTTTACCCCATGTTTTTAATGGGGTCTGTCTTGCTCATCTTTACCCCATGTTTTTAATGGGGTCTGTCTTGCTCATCTTTACCCCATGTTTTTAATGGGGTCTGTCTTGCTCATCTTTACCCCATGTTTTTAATGGGGTCCGTCTTGCTCATCTTTACCCCATGTTTTTAATGGGGTCCGTCTTGCTCATCTTTACCCCATGTTTTTAATGGGGTCCGTCTTGCTCATCTTTACCCCATGTTTTTAATGGGGTCTGTCTTGCTCATCTTTACCCCATGTTTTTAATGGGGTCTGTCTTGCTCATCTTTACCCCATGTTTTTAATGGGGTCTGTCTTGCTCATCTTTACCCCATGTTTTTAATGGGGTCTGTCTTGCTCATCTTTACCCCATGTTTTTAATGGGTTCCGTCTTGCTCATCTTTACCCCATGTTTTTAATGGGGCCCGTCTTGCTCATCTTTACCCCATGTTTTTAATGGGGTCCGTCTTGCTCATCTTTACCCCATGTTTTTAATGGGGTCCGTCTTGCTCATCTTTACCCCATGTTTTTAATGGGGTCTGTCTTGCTCATCTTTACCCCATGTTTTTAATGGGGTCTGTCTTGCTCATCTTTACCCCATGTTTTTAATGGGGTCCGTCTTGCTCATCTTTACCCCATGTTTTTAATGGGGTCCGTCTTGCTCATCTTTACCCCATGTTTTTAATGGGGTCCGTCTTGCTCATCTTTACCCCATGTTTTTAATGGGGTCCGTCTTGCTCATCTTTACCCCATGTTTTTAATGGGGTCCGTCTTGCTCATCTTTACCCCATGTTTTTAATGGGGTCTGTCTTGCTCATCTTTACCCCATGTTTTTAATGGGGTCCGTCTTGCTCATCTTTACCCCATGTTTTTAATGGGGCCCGTCTTGCTCATCTTTACCCCATGTTTTTATTGGGGTCCGTCTTGCTCATCTTTACCCCATGTTTTTAATGGGGTCCGTCTTGCTCATCTTTACCCCATGTTTTTAATGGGGTCCGTCTTGCTCATCTTTACCCCATGTTTTTAATGGGGTCTGTCTTGCTCATCTTTACCCCATGTTTTTAATGGGGTCCGTCTTGCTCATCTTTACCCCATGTTTTTAATGGGGTCCGTCTTGCTCATCTTTACCCCATGTTTTTAATGGGGTCTGTCTTGCTCATCTTTACCCCATGTTTTTAATGGGGTCTGTCTTGCTCATCTTTACCCCATGTTTTTAATGGGGTCCGTCTTGCTCATCTTTACCCCATGTTTTTAATGGGGTCCGTCTTGCTCATCTTTACCCCATGTTTTTAATGGGGTCCGTCTTGCTCATCTTTACCCCATGTTTTTAATGGGGTCCGTCTTGCTTATCTTTACCCCATGTTTTTAATGGGGTCTGTCTTGCTCATCTTTACCCCATGTTTTTAATGGGGTCCGTCTTGCTCATCTTTACCCCATGTTTTTAATGGGGTCCGTCTTGCTCATCTTTACCCCATGTTTTTAATGGGGTCTGTCTTGCTCATCTTTACCCCATGTTTTTAATGGGGTCCGTCTTGCTCATCATTTTAGCTTTCTTTGTTGTGTTGTGTTTTTGTTTTTTGATTTTTCATGTTTTTTTGTCCGTGTCCCGTGTCTTGTGTACCCAATGTTGCAAGTCTCTCTGGACTATCCATTCTTGATTGCCACTTCGGTTTTATATAACTTTTATTTAATGTATATACATTTGTTATATGATTAGATATTCTCGGTAAACACGAAATTGAAGGGGAAAATGCAATTTCACAGTTAGTAGTAAAACAACTTTCTCTGTTTCGTCGTATAATCAATAACTGTATGAACCAGCAGTCGATTGTCTCTTTTTTTGATTGCATGAAAATATCTCTGCATGTCTCTAGCTGTGGAACCATTGATCTTAACTTGAACTTTATTAATACTCTCAGACACAAATACATGTGCAACATGAATAATACAACAGTACACAAAAACAA
The DNA here is from genome assembly GCA_963680875.1 of Bathymodiolus brooksi. Taxonomy (NCBI): domain Eukaryota; kingdom Metazoa; phylum Mollusca; class Bivalvia; order Mytilida; family Modiolidae; genus Bathymodiolus; species Bathymodiolus brooksi. The sequence continues at coordinate 83,410,947 of OY804585.1, read as the reverse complement.
ATTGCGCAATTTAATTACAGTAAGCAAATTGGACAAATTGGTCCCAATTGGGCGCGCGTTTGGGGTTTTCTACTCTCGGCCGCTCAAGTACACACAACACACTGCATGTTTTACAGATAACAATTGGGCCCCACACCTCCTATTAAGGCCAGCCCTGCAGCTATGAATGTCTCCTGTCGCCTCAAGCATGCGAAAACAACCCACAATTTCATTATGTCAAGAGCAATGAAAAAAACTAACACGTTAATGACAACATTTATTAAGCATTATGTATGCTATAAAACTAGCACCAATGAAATGAATGGGCAGTAATATTTTTGTGTAACCGTAAAAGGACATTGTTCACAATCTTCATAAAAAGATAATGAAGCAAAAAAGACACAATGTACATTGCAGAGGCGTAGGGGTGAACCGGATAGGTGGAGGCAAGTTTTAGATGTGGACCTAAAGGTGGGGGTGCAATTTTTCAAAGTGGACCGAAAAGGGTGAGAATGGGGGCAAGTTTTCATAATTGAAATGCAATAAAAGAAAAAAAGAAAAAATATTTTTAGCTTCCATTTCAGCTTTTTTCTAGAATTTTGGACAGGGCCCCTGAATTGAACATATGGATGTGCAACAGTTTTATCGTTTTAAGGGTATATAGTTGTAATTAGTTGTATATGAAGATACAAAATTTAGCTGGAACAAAAACATTCACGTCACATTATGACGGACCTTGAAAATTCATGACATTAAATTACTTTTGAATACTGGTCAGCATAAATGGTTGTATCCTTCATTCTTAAAAATGTGTGGGTATGTGTAAATCTATTCTTGGTTATTATATATATACCAATGCTCCCGAAAAACATCGTTCCCTTATAGTTCAATATCTGTCCCCTCAAACTACAATTAGTCCCCTAAATGGTCATCTTTATCATGAGGCCAACCTCACACAACTTTGTAAATACGGATTTCCTGATTTTGTGTTTTAATATTGTCCTTAAACAACTCCCTCTTATCATAAGGTAATATTTACCCTCCCCCTTTCTTCCCCAAACATGTCTTTTAATACTTTGTTATCTTGATCATGCATGAAATATACATTTCATAAAAAATAAGTTCACATTGATACTTACCCATTGAAGTTTTGTATTCAGTCGGACATCCTGTTGTTTCGCAAACAAAAGAATGGCACAAGAGTTCTACCGTTAAGTAGGGTAAAAAGGTAATTTATACTTGTTATTTTGGGTTCGGAAAGTTCATAAATATATATATACCTCGTGGGGTGCGAGCCATGGTCCGGTCAAACCAAAGACTATATAATGGATATTTGATTCTACTCACTCAGCACTTAGGAGTTGGCCCGGAATCAGAATAATGTGTCCGAGTGTAGCGACATGTTTAACCCGGACTATTGTTTCAGGGAGCTAACACTATAAAAATCCAACTCGGTGTGTTCGTCTAGTACAAAGTGGACATTATCATCATCATCTCATCAAATTGTAACTTGTTCTCGCCATGATATAGCTGAAAAATTGTAACTTGTTCTCGCCATGATATAGCTGAAAAATTGCTCATTTGGGCTTAAACAATAATCACTGACTCACTCCTCTTTAAATACTGCATCGTTTTGTAGAGCTTTAATTCGCTTGCACCAATCAAGATGGGCGTAATTTTGAATAAAAAGAAGATAATTACCTCATAGGGAAGAAACAAAATACATGTATAACTTTATTCTGCTGCAATCAACTAACTATCAACCAGGTGTACACAATATTCAGTTCTTTATTTATATACTTAACAAATATATAGTCTTATTTAAAGTACAAGGGAGAAGCAGACATATAGCAAACAGTGCAACTCGGACGTGATAGAGGACACTCTTCAAAATTGGAATGTACAATATATTTGATATCGTCGATAAGCCACTGCTGATCACCCTCCGACATTCCCCACTCATCATGTGTGATAAGTAGAGAGAATCGGACTGTGGGAATCATATGTGGGTTATCGACGGTGATGGTGTGTATTGACGCTTTTCTCTTTTTCCAATAACAGTAAAACCTGTGTTAAGAGGTCACCTTTGGGACAAAGAAAAAATGGCCTTGTAAGACAGGTGACCTCTTAAAAGAGGTTCAATTCACATTAAATTTTCTGTGACGAGACAAACAAAATATGACCTTTTAATACAGGTAACTGCTTAATAGGGGTGGCTGCATGGGCAGGTTTGACAGTAGTTCTGACAAGTCTATAAGTTTTTTATGACATTGCAGGATATTTACACTCTAATTACATAAACTCAAATACATGTTGTATATAAGTAATTATAATCTATGTAGACACACACGAAATAAATAGGACAAAAATCGCCAGATTCTTGCTTCTCCACCCACCCATTCACCCTTAAGAGCACATTGAAATGCACATGAAAATAAAGATGTAAGCTTTCCGTCACTAACAGGTTCGGGATAAAATACTAATATGCAACCCAGGGGCGCCTCCCTCCGCAATTGGAAAAAATATGATTTTTTGGCGTAAAATCGTGATTTTTCACACGAAATACCCCAAAAAAAATTTTAAGTGCGCCTCCCCCCTAACTTGAAATCCTGGATCCGCCCCTGCAACCCATGTTAAAACTCCCAAAACATTATGGCCTCCTTGAATTATTTCTTAATTAGACGTATAAATATAATAGGGCTTTTAATATATTTCGTTTGAAATTACCGATCTAATCATTATCTTAATGTCAGAAATCAGTACCTTTATTCTGGCGGCACACATCCCTAGTAAAACGAATGTTATTAAATTGAGCCTATACAAATCCGAGCTGAAAAGTGTTGAAATGGTTTCCGTGTGATCCCAGAAGTAGGATCGTATAATTAATAGAAGTTAATATTTTTTCTACCAGGTATCAGACTATATTAAGTACATTATAACCATAGCGATTTATTAGGCACGTGAGCGTTTCTTAGCAGAACATTAAATTATGTATGCTTACGTATTCATAGGAAAGGGGTGATAATTCGAAGATATAAAAAAATTTAACGACTCTTAATTTTTAATTTATTTAGTATTCATGACAATAAAAAAAAATATCGTGACTGTTAGTACTACGCTACAGGTCAAGTATAAACGGCGTCGATCGAATTTAAAAGTCTTAAAAAGTTTTTCATAGCTTATTAAGTTCCTTATCGCTGTATATATGTATAAAGTATACTTAAACGTAGGTTGTATATGTGCCACAAATCTTAAAGTTATCAATGACGTTAAAAATGATAAACTGTTCCCTTCTTCAAATCAACATAGATATACCCCCTTGTTAAATCTTGACAAGGTACTTGATGGTTGAGAACAAGTGATCATTCGATTCCTTTTATCGCTAATTCGGAGTAATTTAACGGGTTTATTTTCCAAATAAATACCAATTATTATTTATGATCTATTATAACATAGCTCATTGACTTATTAGAAACCTTCTGATATATCTTTAATACACAATTAAATAAAAACAAATGGTCATTTGATATAGGTAATTTAAACATAAATAGCTAAATTAATGCAAGTGATTATTAAAATTAATCTTTATGCAATTTTTTTTTCATACATTTAATTTTGAAAAATACATTTGTTACAACTAATTTAAAATCTCTCTCTCTCTCTCTCTCTCTCTCTCTCTCTCTCGCTCTCTCTCTCTCTCTCTCTCTCTCTCTCTCTCTCTCTCTCTCTCTCTCGTGTTTGGAGAGCTATATCAATAAATTATGTTGAGTCCAACTTGAGTCTAGATTCTTCTTGCTTGTCATTGGACCTTCATGGTGGTTGGCCATGGATTTATAACTATCTATGGAATCAGTGCCCATCACCACTCAGGACTGCCTACAGCGAGATTTACTCCATGCTCGGAGCATCCAGTTTTACCTCACTAATATACTGATTACCATTGTATAACTTCAACATTGTCTAAAGTAGTGTTTTTAAATATCAGTAATAACAAAATATTGGTCCACATAATTAATATACAAAGTGCTCAATTCTTTAAGAACTTTATTTACATCCATCTGAGTTAATGGTTGTACATTTAAAAAATCAAATGCATTCCTTTAAGATCACAAAATACAAATGTACAGATAATTGATTGATTGATTGATTTATTGTGTTTAACGCCACTTTAAGCAATATTTCAGCTATATCATAGCGACCAGTTTTAATGGTGGAAGAAGCCAGAGTACCTGGAGAGAACCACCGACCATGGGCAAGCAACTGGTAAACTTCATTACTTGCGGCTGCGAGTCGAGTGCACCCTTTTGAAATTTACAAAACCGGGCGCGAACCCACGCCGTATTGGCGATAGGCTTGTATCAGTTGTTAGGTAATCCAACTACCTAACTCATTGAGCCACCCGGGCCCTCACAGATTATTGAAAGGAACTATCGGATACACCTCCATACCCTTCGAGAGCACCTATGATCATCTTCTGTTTTTTCGTGGGGTCCGTGTTGATGTTCATCTTGTTTTTTTCTCTTGTCCCTTGTCGTTGTTCTGTTGTGTCTTGTGTCCAATAATGCCTGTGTCTCTGTATTGTGTATTATTGATTGACTTAAGCTTTCAGTTTTAATGACTGCTGGAGAAATTTTTCTTGATTACTTTGCTTTTGGGTCGCTTCATTTATTTCATTTCTTTAAATATGAATAACCCTAGTTAACGAAGAAAATAAACAGAATATGTATATACAGTGTATATTAAAATCAAAAAGCCAAAACGATTAGATTTTGTTAAAATTATTGAAGGACTGAATGGGTTCTGCAATGTTTTCCAGTTGGAACACAAGCAAATTAAGTTTTGCTTGATGACACTTTATATACATTTGTCTTAAAAATCAAACATTATGGATTCAAATTATTTTGATTCAAGATATGAAATGATTCGAGAGAAAAAAAAATTATTTCGGAAGTCATATATATCTAACCGTCAACACAATAATCAAAATTTTGGTAGAGAAATAATTCATACTACAATGTATATTAAAATACAAAATTACAATTCCGATTAGGTTCACAGCGAAACATTTCCAATTAGGTCAAGTAATTTCTGAGAATCTGTAAACGTTCCAAAATAGTTGGCTTAATATCAGAATAATGTGTCTGAGTGTAGCGACATGTCTACCCGTGAGATATTGTTTCAATGAGCTTAGAACTATAAAAAAAAATTCAACTAAGCGTGTTGGTCTAGTACACAGCGGACATTATCATGTCTTCTTATCGAAATATAATATGCTCTCGCCATGATACGTCTGAAAAGTTGCTCCATTGGCTTCAAACTACAATCACACACTAACTCCTCAATACTCTATACTTAGAGGAGAAACAGCCAATTGTATTGCGCTTGATCTCCGAAAATTGAGGGTGTACAAATATAAACAGGAACTGCTTACAAACATTTCTCAACAAATAATCATATTTTTGGCTATGAGAGTGTGCTCGACAGAAAGTTCTGATATTTTGTGTTAGTTTCCCAGATAAGTATGTGTGCTGGATCCACCTATAATTCTAGTAGTACACATGTATCTGTCGTTTGGTGTGCATGTTTGAAAATTCGCCACGACGAACACTATTCCTGGCACTTACAACTGAGTGAAGCTGGACATACTGATATCAGTCTCAAGTTTCGTAGGTGTACTATAACATCCCTTTTGGTTTTAGTGAGTGGTGTGATTGTTGCTTAACGCAAAATGAAAAATTTTCAGATACAATGTACATGTACATGTATAACATAACGAGAACAAGTCACATTTTGATGAGATGATTATGATGTTCGCTTTGTTCTAGACAAATATGTCTATACTATGGTTAGATTTTTATAGTGTTAGATCACTGAATCAACATTCCGTGGATAAACATGTCGCTCCACTCGGAACTGTTATCCTGAATCCGAGCCAACCGGAATTCTTTGTTCTTTTTCCTTAATGCTGCGTGTTTAACAGAGAAGCAGCAAATATCATTTTTATAGTCTTTTAAATTGGTTTGACCTGACCGCGGCTCCAACTCACGTCCTGGCTACCACCCTTGAGGTAATTGCGCTAACCATTACATCACCAATGTGGTTCCATTTGGGTTTTAATTCGGGTTTGTATCAATGGATCTCCTTGAATCAGATGATCCAATTTTATGCCTTTTTTTTATTGATAAGTAAATTAATTATTTAAACAAAGGGTAACCAAAAGTATAATATATTCGAATAGCTTTTTTTTTTCTTTTTCCTTTAAACAACCGCAGTCAGTCATAAAATTAAAGGCATGAATGAAATGTTGATACTTCGACATTTTAAGATTTATCAAGGGTCGGACATTAAAGACACCATAAAACTGTTTAACTTTTAAACGTGTCCACAGGTGACAAGTGTCATGATTGTCAAGATTTGACAACTTGTAAAATTTACTAATACTTCAAAAGATACAACTTTTTATTAAATGAAATTTTAATTCTTAATGTCGACTAAAATTTCGCATAGATATTTAATAACATGAAAATAACAGCCTATTAAGTAATAGTGTGCCTTTTATTTGAAAAAAAATTCAAGCTGTTCTAGAAATTAAATTCTCCATTGTATCTGTTTTCTTTATTATAAAACAGGATAAGCGGAATAAGGTTATTTTAATCTTTCTGTATTTAGTTCATACAAATGTGTATTCAGAGGCTAATTAACTTTGTTTCCACCAAATCACCAAACAGTCATTCAGTAGCCAGGACGGTCATCTTGAATTTCAAATTCTCCGAAAGGTATCAATGCTAAAGGAATATGTGTGGCAAGTTTGGTGAATATGCGTGTAGTGATTCTGAAGTCGCAAAACTGAAAAGTTCACGATATACGGACAGCAGAAACTTTTAGATCAGGAAAGCTCACAGGACAAAGACATATTCTAACTTCCAGAACGGCAATTCCTTACCTATCTCAACCACACCTGTGGTGTAATGGTTAGTGTGTTCACCTCTCAACCACATTTGTGGTGTAATGGTTAGTGTGTTCACCTCTCAACCACATCTGTGGTGTAATGGTTAGTGTGTTCACCTCAGTGCGGTAGTTAGTGGTTAGTGTGTTCACCTCAGTGCGGTAGTTAGTGGTTAGTGTGTTCACCTCAGTGCGGTAGTTAGTGGTTAGTGTGTTCACCTCAGTGCGGTAGTTAGTGGTTAGTGTGTTCACCCCAGTGCGGTAGTTAGTGGTTAGTGTGTTCACCTCAGGGCGGTAGTTAGTGGTGCGAGCCCCAGTCGTAGTGTGTTCACCTCAGGGCGGTAGTTAGTGGTTTGAGCCCCGGTCGTAGTGTGTTCACCTCAGTGCTGTAGTTAGTGGTTCGAGCCCCGGTCGTAGTGTGTTCACCTCAGTGCAGTAGTTAGTGGTTCGAGCCCTGGTCGCTTCTAACCAAAGACTGAATTTAGAATGTGTTGCTTCTCCATTCAACACGCAGCATTAGGGAGAAAGAACAAAGTCTTGTTGGCTCGGAATCAGGATAATGTTTCTGAGTGGAGCGACATGTCTACCCGCGGACTGATAGCACAATAAATAAAAATCAACCAAGATTGTTGGTGTAGTACATAGCGGACATCATCAAATGTACAATCTATCTTGTTCTTGCCATGATATAGCTGAAAAATTGCTAATTTTGGCGTTAAACAACAATCACTCACTCCTGAATACTGCGTGATAATAGCATTGTATAACAGCAAGTACCAGCTTCACATAGTCGAATGGGCTAGAATATTTAAACCCAACACACCAAGTAAGCACGCGTCACATGTATTTTTGTTAAAGAACATTGAAGTGTTTGTTAAACGCCCATTTCTGCTTTTGATATGTTTTTGTTCTTGTTTTATTTATTTTTTGCTTTGTTTGATTTTTGTATTTTTGTTTGTTTGTTTTTTCTCAAATAAGAAATATAAGTACATGTATTTCTGATAACTGTTATAAATAATCTTTACAATGAAAAAGTCAACATGGAATCAAAAAAGGTATGGTTGTAAAGCTTTAACCTCTCGACCTCCGGGACAAGTTCACGAGGTCTGGACCTCGAACACCTGGGCAATCAATTTCAACATTGCTCTTGAAATTGAACAATGTAAACAATCTCGGGTCAACTGAAATTAAATTTATTAGAAAATTATGATTCCAGGCAAATAAAGTGAAAACATTGAAATTTAAAGGCCTGAAACATATTGCAATTGAGGAGGGTTGAATGCAGTAATTGATAAATATTTCCTTTTGATTCAGGTAAATCTAGTTTGGACAAGTCATATTTTCCCACCAGGTGTGTGTGCAATATTTTGTAACTTCAAAAATTAAAACACTTGACATTTTTAATGTGTTTGCTATAAAGATAATATAATAAATGAAACAAGTGATATTTTAAATAAAAGGACTATTTTACTTAAATTAAAAAAACTGTTTAAAATAAGAAATTAAAATATTATTATATAACGGGGGGGGGCAGGTGTTTTAGGTATAATACTTAATATCGAATCATTGTTTAAAGGGGCATTATCTGCCAAAATCGTAAATTTTTGTTTCCCATAAAAACTATCAGATATGATTGATGCCTTAATAAAACGTGTTTCTGTAGCTTATAATTGTTATGAAATGTACGCGCATCGGGGGGAAAAGGTGCAACTGCTCGTGTTTTGAGATCGATCAAGAAATGGACGCCATCTTATTAATTATCGGCATTGTTTACGGAGTTTGCCGAATCGTCATTAAATCAGTACAACAATGCACTTATTTCTTATTTTCTGTGAATCTGTTTTTAGTCGGCGTTAATTACGGACAAAAAACCATGCAAGTTTTTACCTGTCACTAGTAAGGTCAGTTGCATACGGAGAAAGCGAGGTCAAATTATTTGATTGCAAGGAAATAATAAATCGATAGTAATTTTCGTTCTCAAAATGCGAAAAGTGGTACGATAAGCTGTTTAATGTGAAATATTTAACCTTTATTTCATTATTTTAAAGCTATTTACCAATTTCCAAAACATAAAATTTTTTGGGTCAAAATCGTAGCTAATGCCTCTTTAACTGGAACAAGTTTACAAACAAAAATTAAAAAAATCATTTAGATTAAATGGTAACAATTAGATAAAACTAAGGGGAGTGGTGGTGATGGTGCTTAATTTTATTGGGCGGAGGAAACCAGAGTACCCGGAGAAAACCACAGACCTGTCGCAAGTCACTGAAAAACTTGATCGCATAATGTTGTATCGAGTACACCTCGACATGACCGGGATTCAAACTAAAAACTTTAGTGGTGATAGGAACTTATTGCACAGGTAGTTGTAAATCCAACTACCATGCGATCATTGCCACGAAACTAAGGGAGGAAGCTTAGATTGCCAGAGGAAAGAAATACAACGAGCCACCAACGAACAGTTCTAACAAACTTTTGCTCATTAGACCGGAAGCTCACCGGGCAGTTATTTATAACTACTACTCAACCCGTATCGGTGATGTAATGTAATCTATGAGTGAGTGAGTCAACCCGTATCAGTGATGTAATGTAATCTATCAGTGAGTGAGTAACGGTTGTTGTTTAACGACTAATGAACAATTTTTCAACTATGTCATGGCGAGAAGAAATTACATTCTATGTGATGATACTAGATCACCATGCTTAATTGAATCTTTATAGTGCTAGCGGATAGACATGTCGCTCCACTCGGACACGTTATTCTGATTCCGAGCCAATTAACCAGTCTTTATTCTTACTCCTTAGTGTCGCATGTTTAGCGGAGAAGCAACAAATACCAATTGTATAGTCTTTGCTTTGGCCCGACCGGGGCTGGAACACATAATCTATCACACTCGAGACGAACACACTAATCATTATTACACCACCGATGCGATTAATGTAACTTGTTTTCGACATGACATAGCTGAAGTATTGCTAATTTTGCGTTAAACGACAATCACTCACTCATTTAACTGTCTATGCATTCGTTCCTCATATAAAATGGTGATCATGATATACAAGTAGCTAAATAAATACTGACGATAAATATCAATAGCCCTAGTCTGAAGCCAAAAGAAGTTCACGTGTGCCACTAGTGGAGCAGGAATTGTTTATCCTTCCGAAGCACCTGCGTTCACCCTTGGCTTTAAGCGGGATTCGCGTTGTTCAGTCTTTAGTTTTATAGACAATTGTTTATCTTTTTGTCTATTTGTTCGTTTGACCATTGTATTGTCTGTTCTTACGGCTTCTGATTACCAATTTGGTATCTTCCAACTTTTCTTCAGTTACGAAACGTGTATATATATTTTTAAGGTTTAAAATGCTAGACAAATACGACTTTTGGTTTCAGTTGCTAAACACATTTTATATTGTGTCAATTGTCTGAATATTCTTGTTTTCGTTGTTTGTGTTTGTGTTTGTTTGCATTTAGTGGTGTCCAACATATATTGTGCTGTGGTTTTGTTTTGTTTGTCTTCGTCTTGTGTACCCTACGTTACCATGTTTCTCTGGAGTGTCCATTTATAATTGCCCCTTCGATGTTCTCTAATGATTATTCAACGTTTTATCATTTTAGGTAATTTACTTCGAGCAATGATGTTTGTTGCATAATGATTGAAACCTATATGATTGTAAAATGGGTGTTCAGGTTGTTGTTGGTTTTTCTACATTTCAGTCGGGGTCCTCCGCGTCCATGAACGTATTGTAGATCTTAGTTTGTAATCGCCATTCTTTCCACAAGCATTCCAGTTGGTTAAATAACATAAACAAAATTGTAGATGTATACAAATGTATTATACCGTGTGACTGCCGAACCGTAGCTCCACATGTGGCATAGTTCTTTTGATCTGTTTTCAATGGTCAGGGGAAATTAAGACCACAAGAGTTATGGTTTCGTAGTTAAGATACCATGAAGATCATATTCCCGGTATCAATATCTCAGTGCTTTTATTTTTAACTATCTATTGGCCTTTATGGGACAGTGTGAGATAATGTGATTGTCTAGATCAGTCAAGTTTGTTTATAAGGTTGATTGGTTCAGTAATTTTAATCACTAAATATTTTCGTTAATTTTGCTTTGCAACAATTTTTTTTTAATCTTAGACAGGTTAAGCATTTTTTTTAAATTGAAGAATGTGTCCATTAGATAGAGGCAATACTCAGATAACTCTAGAACGGAATACTTGGTAAAGTCTGAAAATCAAACTAGACCTTATTTTATGGTCCTCGACCTTTTGTATAATTTTCATATCATTTGCTTTAGGTGAACTGAAGTCGCTGAGTGGAAACCAATGCGGGACGTACGGCGGAGCATAACAAAAGATCAACATTCACACTACAACATTGGCAACATAGGGTCTGTCTTCTTGTGTAATTTACACAATAAAGATTACTATCAAATGTCATATTTCTGTCTGTTTCGTAATTCTTGGACTCGATAGAGTTTGTCTTATTGACTAATTTGTACAATAAAGATTACTATCAGTAGTCATATTTCTGTCTATTTCGTAATTCTTGGACTCGATCTCTCCTTTCCCCCCTGATATCAGCCATGACAGTTGAAGTTGTTGTCATAAGTAATGATATATATTCGTGACAAGTTTTGACAATAGAAATCGAATTACACAGTTCAAACTGAAACAAAGCAATAAAATAAGAATCAATTTGTCTTTAATGATACCACAGGAGGTGTCAACAACATTGATAACTGAAAGTAAATGTACCACTTGTATATTTAATAGCCAATTTTATCTACTTCAAGGAGTAAATAGCTTTATTTAGGGTGTCAATCTCAGAGCTTGCGAGAAAACACTCCATATAAACTCGGGTAGCATCGAATTGTTTGTTATATTAGTAACTGAATTAGTGATAAACTTTGGTTATTAAAACTTCATTATTACGTCATAGAATATTGTAAAAGTGTTAATTTGAAATATATATCAATTTACGCATTTTAAATTTTAAATTTAAATTTGAAGGGTTTGTATAAGGCGTTATGATAAGTATGATATGGAAAGTATTATTGTAGTTCCTGACTAATGTGATTGTTATTCAAATTAAGGTTCATCCCCTTCAGGTATAATTAGGGGCGTCGTGGCCGTGATCGTATGGCAGTTGGATATACAACTACCTGTGCAATCAGTGCCCATCACCACTGATGTTGTGAGTTCGAATCTTGATCAGGGCGAGGTGTACAACATTATGTGATAAAGTTTGTCAGTGACTTGCGACAGATCGGTGGTTTTCTCCGGGTCTTCCGGTTTCCTCCACCAATAAAACTGACCGCCACGATATCTTCTTCTTCTTCCATTAAAGTGCAGGGCTGCAGCAACATCATCTTCACACTGATATAAATGATATATTGTTGAAAGTGGCGCTAAACACCATCAAACAAAGAAAAAACCTTCAGGTATAAGTACCAATATTCGATTTTGGCTATAATATTTAGACACTTTGGTTTATTTTCTCCCAAAGACATTAACATTATACGTCGGCTATACTGTTAAGGCGTTGTGGTTTAACTACCCCCCATAATCTTTTAAATTATTTGGCTTTCCAATCTTTTGACTGTGGTCTACCTGATTAAGGTTATCCCAGAAGACGTAGAGCACACTACATTAGATATCTACATCTTTATAAGAAGTACAACACATGTCTAGTTTTCTATAGACTTTTAAAAGTGTAAATACATTTTGAGCACGTGATGAAGGTTATTTATGTTTGTCAGTGACTTGCGACAGATCGGTGGTTTTCTCCGGGTCTTCCGGTTTCCTCCACCAATAAAACTGACCGCCACGATATCTTCTTCTTCTTCCATTAAAGTGCAGGGCTGCAGCAACATCATCTTCACACTGATATAAATGATATATTGTTGAAAGTGGCGCTAAACACCATCAAACAAAGAAAAAACCTTCAGGTATAAGTACCAATATTCGATTTTGGCTATAATATTTAGACACTTTGGTTTATTTTCTCCCAAAGACATTAACATTATACGTCGGCTATACTGTTAAGGCGTTGTGGTTTAACTACCCCCCATAATCTTTTAAATTATTTGGCTTTCCAATCTTTTGACTGTGGTCTACCTGATTAAGGTTATCCCAGAAGACGTAGAGCACACTACATTAGATATCTACATCTTTATAAGAAGTACAACACATGTCTAGTTTTCTATAGACTTTTAAAAGTGTAAATACATTTTGAGCACGTGATGAAGGTTATTTATGTTTGTCAGTGACTTGCGACAGATCGGTGGTTTTCTCCGGGTCTTCCGGTTTCCTCCACCAATAAAACTGACCGCCACGATATCTTCTTCTTCTTCCATTAAAGTGCAGGGCTGCAGCAACATCATCTTCACACTGATATAAATGATATATTGTTGAAAGTGGCGCTAAACACCATCAAACAAAGAAAAAACCTTCAGGTATAAGTACCAATATTCGATTTTGACTATAATATTTAGACACTTTGGTTTATTTTCTCCCAAAGACATTAACATTATACGTCGGCTATACTGTTAAGGCGTTGTGGTTTAACTACCCCCCATAATACTTTTAAATTATTTGACTTTCCAATCTTTTGACTGTGGTCTACCTAATTAAGGTTATCCCAGAAGACGTAGAGCACACTACATTAGATATCTACATCTTTATAAGAAGTACAACACATGTCTAGTTTTCTATAGACTTTTAAAAGTGTAAATACATTTTGAGCACGTGATGAAGGTTATTTATGTTTGAGATCTACATCTTTATAAGAAGTACAACACATGTCTAGTTTTCTATAGACTTTTAAAAGTGTAAATACATTTTGAGCACGTGATGAAGGTTATTTATGTTAGATATCTACATCTTTATAAGAAGTACAACACATGTCTAGTTTTCTATAGACTTTTAAAAGTGTAAATACATTTTGAGCACGTGATGAAGGTTATTTATGTTAGAGATCTACATCTTTATAAGAAGTACAACACATGTCTAGTTTTCTATAGACTTTTAAAAGTGTAAATACATTTTGAGCACGTGATGAAGGTTATTTATGTTAGATATCTACATCTTTATAAGAAGTACAACACATGTCTAGTTTTCAATAGACTTTTAAAAGTGTAAATACATTTTGAGCACGTGATGAAGGTTATTTATGTTAGATATCTACATCTTTATGAGAAGTACAACACATGTCTAGTTTTCTATAGACTTTTAAAAGTGTAAATACATTTTGAGCACGTGATGAAGGTTATTTATTTTAGAGATCTACATCTTTATAAGAAGTACAACACATGTCTAGTTTTCTATAGACTTTTAAAAGTGTAAATACATTTTGAGCATGTGATGAAGGTTATTTATGTTAGAGATCTACATCTTTATAAGAAGTACAACACATGTCTAGTTTTCTATAGACTTTTAAAAGTGTAAATACATTTTGAGCACGTGATGAAGGTTATTTATGTTAGATATCTACATCTTTATAAGAAGTACAACACATGTCTAGTTTTCTATAGACTTTTAAAAGTGTAAATACATTTCGAGCACGTGATGAAGGTTATTTATGTTAGATATCTACATCTTTATAAAAAGTACAACACATGTCTAGTTTTCAATAGACGTTTAAAAGTGTAAATACATTTTGAGCACGTGATGAAGGTTATTTATGTTAGAGATCTACATCTTTATAAGAAGTACAACACATGTCTAGTTTTCTATAGACTTTTAAAAGTGTAAATACATTTTGAGCACGTGATGAAGGTTATTTATGTTAGATATCTACATCTTTATAAGAAGTACAACACATGTCTAGTTTTCTATAGACTTTTAAAAGTGTAAATACATTTGGAGCACGTGATGAAGGTTATTTATGTTAGAGATCTACATCTTTATAAGAAGTACAACACATGTCTAGTTTTCAATAGACTTTTAAAAGTGTAAATACATTTTGAGCACGTGATGAAGGTTATTTATGTTAGAGATCTACATCTTTATAAGAAGTACAACACATGTCTAGTTTTCTATAGACTTTTAAAAGTGTAAATACATTTTGAGCACGTGATGAAGGTTATTTATGTTAGAGATCTACATCTTTATAAGAAGTACAACACATGTCTAGTTTTCAATAGACTTTTAAAAGTGTAAATACATTTTGAGCACTTGATGAAGGTTATTTATGTTAGATATCTACATCTTTATAAGAAGTACAACACATGTCTAGTTTTCTATAGACTTTTAAAAGTGTAAATACATTTCGAGCACGTGATGAAGGTTATTTATGTTAGAGATCTACATCTTTATAAGAAGTACAACACATGTCTAGTTTTCTATAGACTTTTAAAGGTGTAAATACATTTTGAGCACGTGATGAAGGTTATTTATGTTAGAGATCTACATCTTTATAAGAAGTACAACACATGTCTAGTTTTCTATAGACTTTTAAAAGTGTAAATACATTTTGAACACGTGATGAAGGTTATTTATGTTAGAGATCTACATCTATATAAGAAGTACAACACATGTCTAGTTTTCTATAGACTTTTAAAAGTGTAAATACATTTTGAGCACGTGATGAAGGTTATTTATGTTAGATATCTACATCTTTATAAGAAGTACAACACATGTCTAGTTTTCAATAGACTTTTTTAAAAGTGTAAATACATTTCGAGCACGTGATGAAGGTTATTTATGTTAGATATCTACATCTTTATAAGAAGTACAACACATGTCTAGTTTTCAATAGACTTTTAAAAGTGTAAATACATTTCGAGCACGTGATGAAGGTTATTTATGTTAGAGATCTACATCTTTATAAGAAGTACAACACATGTCTAGTTTTCTATAGACTTTTAAAAGTGTAAATACATTTTGAGCACGTGATGAAGGTTATTTATGTTAGATATCTACATCTTTATAAGAAGTACAACACATGTCTAGTTTTCTATAGACTTTTAAAGGTGTAAATACATTTTGAGCACGTGATGAAGGTTATTTATGTTAGAGATCTACATCTTTATAAGAAGTACAACACATGTCTAGTTTTCTATAGACTTTTAAAAGTGTAAATACATTTTGAGCACGTGATGAAGGTTATTTATGTTAGAGATCTACATCTTTATAAGAAGTACAACACATGTCTAGTTTTCTATAGACTTTTAAAAATGTAAATACATTTCGAGCACGTGATGAAGGTTATTTATGTTAGATATCTACATCTTTATAAGAAGTACAACACATGTCTAGTTTTCTATAGACTTTTAAAAGTGTAAATACATTTCGAGCACGTGATGAAGGTTATTTATGTTAGAGATCTACATCTTTATAAGAAGTACAACACATGTCTAGTTTTCTATAAGACTTTTAAAAGTGTAAATACATTTCGAGCACGTGATGAAGGTTATTTATGTTAGAGATCTACATCTTTATAAGAAGTACAACACATGTCTAGTTTTCAATAGACTTTTAAAAGTGTAACTACATTTCGAGCACGTGATGAAGGTTATTTATGTTAGAGATCTACATCTTTATAAGAAGTACAACACATGTCTAGTTTTCTATAGACTTTTAAAAGTGTAAATACATTTCGAGCACGTGATGAAGGTTATTTATGTTAGAGATCTACATCTTTATAAGAAGTACAACACATGTCTAGTTTTCTATAGACTTTTAAAAGTGTAAATACATTTTGAGCACGTGATGAAGGTTATTTATGTTAGAGATCTACATCTTTATAAGAAGTACAACACATGTCTAGTTTTCTATAGACTTTTAAAAGTGTAAATACATTTCGAGCACGTGATGAAGGTTATTTATGTTAGAGATCTACATCTTTATAAGAAGTACAACACATGTCTAGTTTTCTATAGACTTTTAAAAGTGTAAATACATTTGGAGCACGTGATGAAGGTTATTTATGTTAGAGATCTACATCTTTATAAGAAGTACAACACATGTCTAGTTTTCTATTAGACTTTTAAAAGTGTAGATACATTTCGAGCACGTGATGAAGGTTATTTATGTTAGAGATCTACATCTTTATAAGAAGTACAACACATGTCTAGTTTTCTATAGACTTTTAAAAGTGTAAATACATTTTGAGCACGTGATGAAGGTTATTTATGTTAGAGATCTACATCTTTATAAGAAGTACAACACATGTCTAGTTTTCGATAGACTTTTAAAAATGTAAATACATTTCGAGCACGTGATGAAGGTTATTTATGTTAGATATCTACATCTTTATAAGAAGTACAACACATGTCTAGTTTTCTATAGACTTTTAAAAGTGTAAATACATTTCGAGCACGTGATGAAGGTTATTTATGTTAGAGATCTACATCTTTATAAGAAGTACAACACATGTCTAGTTTTCTATAAGACTTTTAAAAGTGTAAATACATTTCGAGCACGTGATGAAGGTTATTTATGTTAGAGATCTACATCTTTATAAGAAGTACAACACATGTCTAGTTTTCAATAGACTTTTAAAAGTGTAAATACATTTCGAGCACGTGATGAAGGTTATTTATGTTAGAGATCTACATCTTTATAAGAAGTACAACACATGTCTAGTTTTCAATAGACTTTTAAAAGTGTAAATACATTTCGAGCACGTGATGAAGGTTATTTATGTTAGAGATCTACATCTTTATAAGAAGTACAACACATGTCTAGTTTTCTATAGACTTTTAAAAGTGTAAATACATTTTGAGCACGTGATGAAGGTTATTTATGTTAGAGATCTACATCTTTATAAGAAGTACAACACATGTCTAGTTTTCTATAGACTTTTAAAAGTGTAAATACATTTCGAGCACGTGATGAAGGTTATTTATGTTAGAGATCTACATCTTTATAAGAAGTACAACACATGTCTAGTTTTCTATAGACTTTTAAAAGTGTAAATACATTTGGAGCACGTGATGAAGGTTATTTATGTTAGAGATCTACATCTTTATAAGAAGTACAACACATGTCTAGTTTTCTATAGACTTTTAAAAGTGTAAATACATTTCGAGCACGTGATGAAGGTTATTTATGTTAGAGATCTACATCTGTATAAGAAGTACAACACATGTCTAGTTTTCTATAGACTTTTAAAAGTGTAAATACATTTCGAGAACGTGATGAAGGTTATTTATGTTAGAGATCTACATCTTTATAAGAAGTACAACACCTGTCTAGTTTTCAATAAGACTTTTAAAAGTGTAAATACATTTTGAGCACGTGATGAAGGTTATTTATATTAGAGATCTACATCTTTATAAGAAGTACAACACATGTCTAGTTTTCTATAAGACTTTTAAAAGTGTAAATACATTTTGAGCACGTGATGAAGGTTATTTATGTTAGAGATCTACATCTGTATAAGAAGTACAACACATGTCTAGTTTTCTATAAGACTTTTAAAAGTGTAAATACATTTTGAGCACGTGATGAAGGTTATTTATGTTAGAGATCTACATCTTTATAAGAAGTACAACACATGTCTAGTTTTCTATAGACTTTTAAAAGTGTAAATACATTTCGAGCACGTGATGAAGGTTATTTATGTTAGAGATCTACATCTTTATAAGAAGTACAACACATGTCTAGTTTTCTATAGACTTTTAAAAGTGTAAATACATTTCGAGCACGTGATGAAGGTTATTTATGTTAGAGATCTACATCTTTATAAGAAGTACAACACATGTCTAGTTTTCTATAGACTTTTAAAAGTGTAAATACATTTTGAGCACGTGATGAAGGTTATTTATGTTAGAGATCTACATCTTTATAAGAAGTACAACACATGTCTAGTTTTCTATAGACTTTTAAAAGTGTAAATACATTTCGAGCACGTGATGAAGGTTATTTATGTTAGAGATCTACATCTTTATAAGAAGTACAACACATGTCTAGTTTTCTATAGACTTTTAAAAGTGTAAATACATTTCGAGCACGTGATGAAGGTTATTTATGTTAGAGATCTACATCTTTATAAGAAGTACAACACATGTCTAGTTTTCTATAGACTTTTAAAAGTGTAAATACATTTCGAGCACGTGATGAAGGTTATTTATGTTAGAGATCTACATCTTTATAAGAAGTACAACACATGTCTAGTTTTCAATAGACTTTTAAAAGTGTAAATACATTTTGAGCACGTGATGAAGGTTATTTATGTTAGAGATCTACATCTTTATAAGAAGTACAACACATGTCTAGTTTTCTATAGACTTTTAAAAGTGTAAATACATTTCGAGCACGTGATGAAGGTTATTTATGTTAGAGATCTACATCTTTATAAGAAGTACAACACATGTCTAGTTTTCTATAGACTTTTAAAAGTGTAAATACATTTTGATCACGTGATGAAGGTTATTTATGTTAGAGATCTACATCTTTATAAGAAGTACAACACCTGTCTAGTTTTCAGTAAGACTTTTAAAAGTGTAAATACATTTTGAGCACGTGATGAAGGTTATTTATATTAGAGATCTACATCTTTATAAGAAGTACAACACATGTCTAGTTTTCTATAGACTTTTAAAAGTGTAAATACATTTCGAGCACGTGATGAAGGTTATTTATGTTAGAGATCTACATCTTTATAAGAAGTACAACACATGTCTAGTTTTCTATAGACTTTTAAAAGTGTAAATACATTTTGAGCACGTGATGAAGGTTATTTATGTTAGAGATCTACATCTTTATAAGAAGTACAACACATGTCTAGTTTTCTATAGACTTTTAAAAGTGTAAATACATTTCGAGCACGTGATGAAGGTTATTTATGTTAGAGATCTACATCTTTATAAGAAGTACAACACATGTCTAGTTTTCTATAGACTTTTAAAAGTGTAAATACATTTCGAGCACGTGATGAAGGTTATTTATGTTAGAGATCTACATCTTTATAAGAGGTACAACACATGTCTAGTTTTCTATAGACTTTTAAAAGTGTAAATACATTTCGAGCACGTGATGAAGGTTATTTATGTTAGATATCTACATCTTTATAAGAAGTACAACACATGTCTAGTTTTCAATAGACTTTTAAAAGTGTAAATACATTTTGAGCACGTGATGAAGGTTATTTATGTTAGAGATCTACATCTTTATAAGAAGTACAACACATGTCTAGTTTTCTATAGACTTTTAAAAGTGTAAATACATTTCGAGCACGTGATGAAGGTTATTTATGTTAGAGATCTACATCTTTATAAGAAGTACAACACATGTCTAGTTTTCTATAGACTTTTAAAAGTGTAAATACATTTTGATCACGTGATGAAGGTTATTTATGTTAGAGATCTACATCTTTATAAGAAGTACAACACCTGTCTAGTTTTCAGTAAGACTTTTAAAAGTGTAAATACATTTTGAGCACGTGATGAAGGTTATTTATATTAGAGATCTACATCTTTATAAGAAGTACAACACATGTCTAGTTTTCTATAAGACTTTTAAAAGTGTAAATACATTTTGAGCACGTGATGAAGGTTATTTATGTTAGAGATCTACATCTTTATAAGAAGTACAACACATGTCTAGTTTTCTATAAGACTTTTAAAAGTGTAAATACATTTTGAGCACGTGATGAAGGTTATTTATGTTAGAGATCTACATCTTTATAAGAAGTACAACACATGTCTAGTTTTCTATAGACTTTTAAAAGTGTAAATACATTTTGAGCACGTGATGAAGGTTATTTATGTTAGAGATCTACATCTTTATAAGAAGTACAACACATGTCTAGTTTTCTATAAGACTTTTAAAAGTGTAAATACATTTTGAGCACGTGATGAAGGTTATTTATGTTAGAGATCTACATCTTTATAAGAAGTACAACACATGTCTAGTTTTCTATAGACTTTTAAAAGTGTAAATACATTTCGAGCACGTGATGAAGGTTATTTATGTTAGAGATCTACATCTTTATAAGAAGTACAACACATGTCTAGTTTTCTATAGACTTTTAAAAGTGTAAATACATTTCGAGCACGTGATGAAGGTTATTTATGTTAGAGATCTACATCTTTATAAGAAGTACAACACATGTCTAGTTTTCTATAGACTTTTAAAAGTGTAAATACATTTTGAGCACGTGATGAAGGTTATTTATGTTAGAGATCTACATCTTTATAAGAAGTACACCACATGTCTAGTTTTCAATAGACTTTTAAAAGTGTAAATACATTTTGAGCACGTGATGAAGGTTATTTATGTTAAAGATCTACATCTTTATAAGAAGTACAACACATGTCTAGTTTTCAATAGACTTTTAAAAGTGTAAATACATTTTGAGCACGTGATGAAGGTTATTTATGTTAAAGATCTACATCTTTATAAGAAGTACAACACATGTCTAGTTTTCAATAGACTTTTAAAAGTGTAAATACATTTCGAGCACGTGATGAAGGTTATTTATGTTAGAGATCTACATCTTTATAAGAAGTACAACACATGTCTAGTTTTCTATAGACTTTTAAAAGTGTAAATACATTTTGAGCACGTGATGAAGGTTATTTATGTTAGAGATCTACATCTTTATAAGAAGTACAACACATGTCTAGTTTTCTATAGACTTTTAAAAGTGTAAATACATTTCGAGCACGTGATGAAGGTTATTTATGTTAGAGATCTACATCTTTATAAGAAGTACAACACATGTCTAGTTTTCTATAGACTTTTAAAAGTGTAAATACATTTCGAGCACGTGATGAAGGTTATTTATGTTAGAGATCTACATCTGTATAAGAAGTATAACACATGTCTAGTTTTCTATAGACTTTTAAAAGTGTAAATACATTTCGAGAACGTGATGAAGGTTATTTATGTTAGAGATCTACATCTTTATAAGAAGTACAACACATGTCTAGTTTTCTATAGACTTTTAAAAGTGTAAATACATTTCGAGCACGTGATGAAGGTTATTTATGTTAGAGATCTACATCTTTATAAGAAGTACAACACATGTCTAGTTTTCTATAGACTTTTAAAAGTGTAAATATATTTTGATCACGTGATGAAGGTTATTTATGTTAGAAATCTACATCTTTATAAGAAGTACAACACATGTCTAGTTTTCAATAAGACTCTTAAAAGTGTAAATACATTTTGAGCACGTGATGAAGGTTATTTATATTAGAGATCTACATCTTTATAAGAAGTACAACACATGTCTAGTTTTCTATAAGATTTTTAAAAGTGTAAATACATTTCGAGCACGTGATGAAGGTTATTTATGTTAGAGATCTACATCTTTATAAGAAGTACAACACATGTCTAGTTTTTTATAGACTTTTAAAAGTGTAAATACATTTTGAGCACGTGATGAAGGTTATTTATGTTAGAGATCTACATCTTTATAAGAAGTACAACACATGTCTAGTTTTCAATAGACTTTTAAAAGTGTAAATACATTTTGAGCACGTGATGAAGGTTATTTATGTTAGAGATCAACATCTTTATAAGAAGTACAACACATGTCTAGTTTTCAATAAGACTTTTAAAAGTGTAAATACATTTTGAGCACGTGATGAAGGTTATTTATGTTAGAGATCTACATCTTTATAAGAAGTACAACACATGTCTAGTTTTCAATAAGACTTTTAAAAGTGTAAATACATTTTGAGCACGTGATGAAGGTTATTTATATTAGAGATCTACATCTTTATAAGAAGTACAACACATGTCTAGTTTTCTATAAGATTTTTAAAAGTGTAAATACATTTCGAGCACGTGATGAAGGTTATTTATGTTAGAGATCTACATCTTTATAAGAAGTACAACACATGTCTAGTTTTTTATAGACTTTTAAAAGTGTAAATACATTTTGAGCACGTGATGAAGGTTATTTATGTTAGAGATCTACATCTTTATAAGAAGTACAACACATGTCTAGTTTTCTATAGACTTTTAAAAGTGTAAATACATTTCGAGCACGTGATGAAGGTTATTTATGTTAGAGATCTACATCTTTATAAGAAGTACAACACATGTCTAGTTTTCTATAGACTTTTAAAAGTGTAAATACATTTCGAGCACGTGATGAAGGTTATTTATGTTAGAGATCTACATCTTTATAAGAAGTACAACACATGTCTAGTTTTCTATAGACTTTTAAAAGTGTAAATACATTTCGAGCACGTGATGAAGGTTATTTATGTTAGAGATCTACATCTTTATAAGAAGTACAACACATGTCTAGTTTTCAATAGACTTTTAAAAGTGTAAATACATTTTGAGCACGTGATGAAGGTTATTTATGTTAGAGATCTACATCTTTATAAGAAGTACAACACATGTCTAGTTTTCTATAGACTTTTAAAAGTGTAAATACATTTCGAGCACGTGATGAAGGTTATTTATGTTAGAGATCTACATCTTTATAAGAAGTACAACACATGTCTAGTTTTCTATAGACTTTTAAAAGTGTAAATACATTTTGATCACGTGATGAAGGTTATTTATGTTAGAGATCTACATCTTTATAAGAAGTACAACACCTGTCTAGTTTTCAGTAAGACTTTTAAAAGTGTAAATACATTTTGAGCACGTGATGAAGGTTATTTATATTAGAGATCTACATCTTTATAAGAAGTACAACACATGTCTAGTTTTCTATAGACTTTTAAAAGTGTAAATACATTTCGAGCACGTGATGAAGGTTATTTATGTTAGAGATCTACATCTTTATAAGAAGTACAACACATGTCTAGTTTTCTATAGACTTTTAAAAGTGTAAATACATTTTGAGCACGTGATGAAGGTTATTTATGTTAGAGATCTACATCTTTATAAGAAGTACAACACATGTCTAGTTTTCTATAGACTTTTAAAAGTGTAAATACATTTCGAGCACGTGATGAAGGTTATTTATGTTAGAGATCTACATCTTTATAAGAAGTACAACACATGTCTAGTTTTCTATAGACTTTTAAAAGTGTAAATACATTTCGAGCACGTGATGAAGGTTATTTATGTTAGAGATCTACATCTTTATAAGAGGTACAACACATGTCTAGTTTTCTATAGACTTTTAAAAGTGTAAATACATTTCGAGCACGTGATGAAGGTTATTTATGTTAGATATCTACATCTTTATAAGAAGTACAACACATGTCTAGTTTTCAATAGACTTTTAAAAGTGTAAATACATTTTGAGCACGTGATGAAGGTTATTTATGTTAGAGATCTACATCTTTATAAGAAGTACAACACATGTCTAGTTTTCTATAGACTTTTAAAAGTGTAAATACATTTCGAGCACGTGATGAAGGTTATTTATGTTAGAGATCTACATCTTTATAAGAAGTACAACACATGTCTAGTTTTCTATAGACTTTTAAAAGTGTAAATACATTTTGATCACGTGATGAAGGTTATTTATGTTAGAGATCTACATCTTTATAAGAAGTACAACACCTGTCTAGTTTTCAGTAAGACTTTTAAAAGTGTAAATACATTTTGAGCACGTGATGAAGGTTATTTATATTAGAGATCTACATCTTTATAAGAAGTACAACACATGTCTAGTTTTCTATAAGACTTTTAAAAGTGTAAATACATTTTGAGCACGTGATGAAGGTTATTTATGTTAGAGATCTACATCTTTATAAGAAGTACAACACATGTCTAGTTTTCTATAAGACTTTTAAAAGTGTAAATACATTTTGAGCACGTGATGAAGGTTATTTATGTTAGAGATCTACATCTTTATAAGAAGTACAACACATGTCTAGTTTTCTATAGACTTTTAAAAGTGTAAATACATTTTGAGCACGTGATGAAGGTTATTTATGTTAGAGATCTACATCTTTATAAGAAGTACAACACATGTCTAGTTTTCTATAAGACTTTTAAAAGTGTAAATACATTTTGAGCACGTGATGAAGGTTATTTATGTTAGAGATCTACATCTTTATAAGAAGTACAACACATGTCTAGTTTTCTATAGACTTTTAAAAGTGTAAATACATTTCGAGCACGTGATGAAGGTTATTTATGTTAGAGATCTACATCTTTATAAGAAGTACAACACATGTCTAGTTTTCTATAGACTTTTAAAAGTGTAAATACATTTCGAGCACGTGATGAAGGTTATTTATGTTAGAGATCTACATCTTTATAAGAAGTACAACACATGTCTAGTTTTCTATAGACTTTTAAAAGTGTAAATACATTTTGAGCACGTGATGAAGGTTATTTATGTTAGAGATCTACATCTTTATAAGAAGTACACCACATGTCTAGTTTTCAATAGACTTTTAAAAGTGTAAATACATTTTGAGCACGTGATGAAGGTTATTTATGTTAAAGATCTACATCTTTATAAGAAGTACAACACATGTCTAGTTTTCAATAGACTTTTAAAAGTGTAAATACATTTTGAGCACGTGATGAAGGTTATTTATGTTAAAGATCTACATCTTTATAAGAAGTACAACACATGTCTAGTTTTCAATAGACTTTTAAAAGTGTAAATACATTTCGAGCACGTGATGAAGGTTATTTATGTTAGAGATCTACATCTTTATAAGAAGTACAACACATGTCTAGTTTTCTATAGACTTTTAAAAGTGTAAATACATTTTGAGCACGTGATGAAGGTTATTTATGTTAGAGATCTACATCTTTATAAGAAGTACAACACATGTCTAGTTTTCTATAGACTTTTAAAAGTGTAAATACATTTCGAGCACGTGATGAAGGTTATTTATGTTAGAGATCTACATCTTTATAAGAAGTACAACACATGTCTAGTTTTCTATAGACTTTTAAAAGTGTAAATACATTTCGAGCACGTGATGAAGGTTATTTATGTTAGAGATCTACATCTGTATAAGAAGTATAACACATGTCTAGTTTTCTATAGACTTTTAAAAGTGTAAATACATTTCGAGAACGTGATGAAGGTTATTTATGTTAGAGATCTACATCTTTATAAGAAGTACAACACATGTCTAGTTTTCTATAGACTTTTAAAAGTGTAAATACATTTCGAGCACGTGATGAAGGTTATTTATGTTAGAGATCTACATCTTTATAAGAAGTACAACACATGTCTAGTTTTCTATAGACTTTTAAAAGTGTAAATATATTTTGATCACGTGATGAAGGTTATTTATGTTAGAAATCTACATCTTTATAAGAAGTACAACACATGTCTAGTTTTCAATAAGACTCTTAAAAGTGTAAATACATTTTGAGCACGTGATGAAGGTTATTTATATTAGAGATCTACATCTTTATAAGAAGTACAACACATGTCTAGTTTTCTATAAGATTTTTAAAAGTGTAAATACATTTCGAGCACGTGATGAAGGTTATTTATGTTAGAGATCTACATCTTTATAAGAAGTACAACACATGTCTAGTTTTTTATAGACTTTTAAAAGTGTAAATACATTTTGAGCACGTGATGAAGGTTATTTATGTTAGAGATCTACATCTTTATAAGAAGTACAACACATGTCTAGTTTTCAATAGACTTTTAAAAGTGTAAATACATTTTGAGCACGTGATGAAGGTTATTTATGTTAGAGATCAACATCTTTATAAGAAGTACAACACATGTCTAGTTTTCAATAAGACTTTTAAAAGTGTAAATACATTTTGAGCACGTGATGAAGGTTATTTATGTTAGAGATCTACATCTTTATAAGAAGTACAACACATGTCTAGTTTTCAATAAGACTCTTAAAAGTGTAAATACATTTTGAGCACGTGATGAAGGTTATTTATATTAGAGATCTACATCTTTATAAGAAGTACAACACATGTCTAGTTTTCTATAAGATTTTTAAAAGTGTAAATACATTTCGAGCACGTGATGAAGGTTATTTATGTTAGAGATCTACATCTTTATAAGAAGTACAACACATGTCTAGTTTTTTATAGACTTTTAAAAGTGTAAATACATTTTGAGCACGTGATGAAGGTTATTTATGTTAGAGATCTACATCTTTATAAGAAGTACAACACATGTCTAGTTTTCAATAGACTTTTAAAAGTGTAAATACATTTTGAGCACGTGATGAAGGTTATTTATGTTAGAGATCAACATCTTTATAAGAAGTACAACACATGTCTAGTTTTCAATAAGACTTTTAAAAGTGTAAATACATTTTGAGCACGTGATGAAGGTTATTTATGTTAGAGATCTACATCTTTATAAGAAGTACAACACATGTCTAGTTTTCTATAGACTTTTAAAAGTGTAAATACATTTCGAGCACGTGATGAAGGTTATTTATGTTAGAGATCTACATCTTTATAAGAAGTACAACACATGTCTAGTTTTCTATAGACTTTTAAAAGTGTAAATACATTTCGAGCACGTGATGAAGGTTATTTATGTTAGAGATCTACATCTTTATAAGAAGTACAACACATGTCTAGTTTTCTATAGATTTTTAAAAGTGTAAATACATTTTGAGTACGTGATGAAGGTTATTTATGTTAGAGATCTACATCTTTATAAGAAGTATAACACATGTCTAGTTTTCAATAGATTTTTAAAAGTGTAAATACATTTTGAGCACGTGATGAAGGTTATTTATGTTAGAGATCTACATCTTTATAAGAAGTACAACACATGTCTAGTTTTCAATAGACTTTTAAAAGTGTAAATACATTTTGAGCACGTGATGAAGGTTATTTATGTTAGAGATCTACATCTTTATAAGAAGTACAACACATGTCTAGTTTTCTATAGACTTTTGAAAGTGTAAATACATTTCGAGCACGTGATGAAGGTTATTTATGTTAGAGATCTACATCTTTATAAGAAGTACAACACATGTCTAGTTTTCTATAGACTTTTAAAAGTGTAAATACATTTTGATCACGTGATGAAGGTTATTTATGTTAGAGATCTACATCTTTATAAGAAGTACAACACATGTCTAGTTTTCAATAAGACTTTTAAAAGTGTAAATACATTTTGAGCACGTGATGAAGGTTATTTATATTAGAGATCTACATCTTTATAAGAAGTACAACACATGTCTAGTTATCTATAAGACTTTTAAAAGTGTAAATACATTTTGAGCACGTGATGAAGGTTATTTATGTTAGAGATCTACATCTTTATAAGAAGTAGAACACATGTCTAGTTTTCAATAAGACTTTTAAAAGTGCAAATACATTTTGAGCACGTGATGAAGGTTATTTATATTAGAGATCTACATCTTTATTAGAAGTACTACACATGTCTAGTTTTCTATAATACTTTTAAAAGTGTAAATACATTTTGAGCACGTGATGAAGGTTATTTATGTTAGAGATCTACATCTTTATAAGAAGTACAACACATGTCTAGTTTTCTATAAGACTTTTAAAAGTGTAAATAAATTTTGAGCACGTGATGAAGGTTATTTATGTTAGAGATCTACATCTTTATAAGAAGCACAACACATGTCTAGTTTTCAATAGACTTTTAAAAGTGTAAATACATTTTGAGCAAGTGGTGAAGGTTATTTATGTTAGAGATCTACATCTTTATAAAAAGTACAACACATGTCTAGTTTTCTATTAGACTTTTAAAAGTGTAAATACATTTTGAGCACGTGATGAAGGTTATTTATATTAGAGATCTACATCTTTATAAGAAGTACAACACATGTCTAGTTTTCTATAAGACTTTTAAAAGTGTAAATACATTTTGAGCACGTGATGAAGGTTATTTATGTTAGAGATCTACATCTTTATAAGAATTACAACACATGTCTAGTTTTCAATAGACTTTTAAAAGTGTAAATACATTTTGAGCACGTGATGAAGGTTATTTATGTTAGAGATCTACATCTTTATAAGAAGTACAACACATGTCTAGTTTTCAATAGACTTTTAAAAGTGTAAATACATTTTGAGCACGTGATGAAGGTTATTTATGTTAAATATCTACATCTTTATAAGAAGTACAACACATGTCTAGTTTTCTATAGACTTTTAAAAATGTAAATACATTTTGAGCACGTGATGAAGGTTATTTATGTTAGAGATCTACATCTTTATAAGAAGTACAACACATGTCTAGTTTTCAATAGACTTTTAAAAGTGTAAATACATTTTGAGCACGTGATGAAAGTTATTTATGTTAGATATCTACATCTTTATAAGAAGTACAACACATGTCTAGTTTTCAATAGACTTTAAAAAGTGTAAATACATTTTGAGCACGTGATGAAGGTTATTTATGTTAGAGATCTACATCTTTATAAGAAGTACAACACATGTCTAGTCTTCAATAGACTTTAAAAAGTGTAAATACATTTTGAGCACGTGATGAAGGTTATTTATGTTAGAGATCTACATCTTTATAAGAAGTACAACACATGTCTAGTTTTCAATAAGACTTTTAAAAGTGTAAATACATTTTGAGCACGTGATGAAGGTTATTTATGTTAGAGATCTACATCTTTATAAGAAGTACAACACATGTCTAGTTTTCTATAGACTTTTAGAAGTGTAAATACATTTTGATCACGTGATGAAGGTTATTTATGTTAGAGATCTACATCTTTATAAGAAGTACAACACATGTCTAGTTTTCAATAGACTTTTAAAAGTGTAAATACATTTTGAGCACGTGATGAAGGTTATTTATGTTAGAGATCTACATCTGTATAAGAAGTACAACACATGTCTAGTTTTCAATAGACTTTTAAAAATTTAAATACATTTTGAGCACGTGATGAAGGTTATTTATGTTAGAGATCTACATCTTTATAAGAAGTACAACACATGTCTAGTTTTCTATAGACTTTTAAAAGTGTAAATACATTTCGAGCACGTGATGAAGGTTATTTATGTTAGAGATCTACATCTTTATAAGAAGTACAACACATGTCTAGTTTTCTATAGACTTTTAAAAGTGTAAATACATTTTGATCACGTGATGAAGGTTATTTATGTTAGAGATCTACATCTTTATAAGAAGCACAACACATGTCTAGTTTTCAGTAAGACTTTTAAAAGTGTAAATACATTTTGAGCACGTGATGAAGGTTATTTATATTAGAGATCTACATCTTTATAAGAAGTACAACACATGTCTAGTTTTCTATAAGACTTTTAAAAGTGTAAATACATTTTGAGCACGTGATGAAGGTTATTTATGTTAGAGATCTACATCTTTATAAGAAGTACAACACATGTCTAGTTTTCAATAGACTTTTAAAAGTGTATATACATTTTGAGTACGTGATGAAGGTTATTTATGTTAGAGATCTACATCTTTATAAGAAGTACAACACATGTCTAGTTTTCTATAGACTTTTAAAAGTGTAAATACATTTTGAGCACGTGATGAAGGTTATTTATGTTAGAGATCTACATCTGTATAAGAAATACAACACATGTCTAGTTTTCTATAGACTTTTAAAAATGTAAATACATTTTGAGCACATGATGAAGGTTATTTATGTTAGAGATCTACATCTTTATAAGAAGTACAACACATGTCTAGTTTTCAATAGACTTTTAAAAGTGTAAATACATTTTGAGCACGTGATGAAGGTTATTTATGTTAGAGATCTACATCTGTATAAGAAGTACAACACATGTCTAGTTTTCAATAGACTTTTAAAAGTGTAAATACATTTTGAGCACGTGATGAAGGTTATTTATGTTAGAAATCTACATCTTTATAAGAAGTACAACACATGTCTAGTTTTCTATAAGATTTCTAAAAGTGTAAATACATTTTGAGCACGTGATGAAGGTTATTTATGTTAGAGATCTACATCTTTATAAGAAGTACAACACATGTCTAGTTTTCAATAGACTTTTAAAAGTGTAAATACATTTTGAGCACGTGATGAAGGTTATTTATGTTAGAGATCTACATCTGTATAAGAAGTACAACACATGTCTAGTTTTCTATAGACTTTTAAAAGTGTAAATACATTTTGAGCACGTGATGAAGGTTATTTATATTAGAGATCTACATCTTTATAAGAAGTACAACACATGTCTAGTTTTCAATAAGACTTTTAAAAGTGTAAATACATTTTGAGCACGTGATGAAGGTTATTTATATTAGAGATCTACATCTTTATAAGAAGTACAACACATGTCTAGTTTTCTATAGACTTTTAAAAGTGTAAATACATTTTGAGCACGTGATGAAGGTTATTTATATTAGAGATCTACATCTTTATGAGAAGTACAACACATGTCTAGTTTTCTATAGACTTTTAAAAGTGTATATACATTTTGAGCACGTGATGAAGGTTATTTATATTAGAGATCTACATCTTTATAAGAAGTACAACACATGTCTAGTTTTCAATAGACTTTTAAAAGTGTAAATACATTTTGAGCCCGTGATGAAGGTTATTTATGTTAGAGATCTACATCTTTATAAGAAGTACAACACATGTCTAGTTTTCTATAGACTTTTAAAAGTGTAAATACATTTTGAGCACGTGATGAAGGTTATTTATGTTAGAGATCTACATCTTTATAAGAAGTACAACACATGTCTAGTTTTCTATAGACTTTTAAAAGTGTAAATACATTTTGAGCACGTGATGAAGGTTATTTATGTTAGAGATCTACATCTTCATAAGAAGTACAACACATGTCTAGTTTTCTATAGATTTTTAAAAGTGTAAATACATTTTGAGCACGTGATGAAGGTTATTTATGTTAGAGATCTACATCTTTATAAGAAGTACAACACTTGTCTAGTTTTCTATAGACTTTTAAAAGTGTAAATACATTTTGATCACGTGATGAAGGTTATTTATGTTAGAGATCTACATCTTTATAAGAAGTACAACACATGTCTAGTTTTCAATAAGACTTTTAAAAGTGTAAATACATTTTGAGCACGTGATGAATGTTATTTATGTTAGAGATCTACATCTGTATAAGAAGTACAACACATGTCTAGTTTTCTATAGATTTTTAAAAGTGTAAATACATTTTGAGCACGTGATGAAGGTTATTTATGTTAGAGATCTACATCTTTATAAGAAGTACAACACTTGTCTAGTTTTCTATAGACTTTTAAAAGTGTAAATACATTTTGAGCACGTGATGAAGGTTATTTATGTTAGAGATCTACATCTTTATAAGAAGTACAACACATGTCTAGTTTTCAATAATTCTTTTAAAAGTGTAAATACATTTTGAGCACGTGATGAATGTTATTTATGTTAGAGATCTACATCTGTATAAGAAGTACAACACATGTCTAGTTTTCTATAGACTTTTAAAAGTGTAAATAAATTTTGAGCACGTGATGAAGGTTATTTATGTTAGAGATCTACATCTTTATAAGAAGTACAACACATGTCTAGTTTTCTATAAGACTTTTAAAAGTGTAAATACATTTTGAGCACGTGATGAAGGTTATTTATGTTAGAGATCTACATCTTTATAAGAAGTACAACACATGTCTAGTTTTCTATAGACTTTTAAAAGTGTAAATACATTTTGAGCACGTGATGAAGGTTATTTATATTAGAGATCTACATCTTTATAAGAAGTACAACACATGTCTAGTTTTCAATAAGTCTTTTAAAAGTGTAAATACATTTTGAGCACGTGATGAAGGTTATTTATATTAGAGATCTACATCTTTATAAGAAGTACAACACATGTCTAGTTTTCAATAAGACTTTTAAAAGTGTAAATACATTTTGAGCACGTGATGAAGGTTATTTATGTTAGAGATCTACATCTGTATAAGAAGTACAACACATGTCTAGTTTTCTATAGACTTTTAAAAGTGTAAATACATTTTGAGCACGTGATGAAGGTTATTTATATTAGAGATCTACATCTTTATAAGAAGTACAACACATGTCTAGTTTTCAATAAGACTTTTAAAAGTGTAGATACATTTTGAGCACGTGATGAAGGTTATTTATGTTAGAGATCTACATCTGTATAAGAAGTACAACACATGTCTAGTTTTCTCTAGACTTTTAAAAGTGTAAATACATTTTGAGCACGTGATGAAGGTTATTTATGTTAGAGATCTACATCTTTATAAGAAGTACAACACATGTCTAGTTTTCTCTAGACTTTTAAAAGTGTAAATACATTTTGAGCACGTGATGAAGGTTATTTATGTTAGAGATCTACATCTTTATAAGAAGTACAACACATGTCTAGTTTTCTATAGACTTTTAAAAGTGTAAATACATTTTGAGCACGTGATGAAGGTTATTTATATTAGAGATCTACATCTTTATAAGAAGTACAACACATGTCTAGTTTTCAATAAGACTTTTAAAAGTGTAAATACATTTTGAGCACGTGATGAAGGTTATTTATATTAGAGATCTACATCTTTATAAGAAGTACAACACATGTCTAGTTTTCTATAGACTTTTAAAAGTGTAAATACATTTTGAGCACGTGATGAAGGTTATTTATATTAGAGATCTACATCTTTATGAGAAGTACAACACATGTCTAGTTTTCTATAGACTTTTAAAAGTGTAAATACATTTTGAGCACGTGATGAAGGTTATTTATATTAGAGATCTACATCTTTATAAGAAGTACAACACATGTCTAGTTTTCTATAGACTTTTAAAAGTGTAAATACATTTTGAGCACGTGATGAAGGTTATTTATGTTAGAGATCTACATCTTTATAATAAGTACAACACATGTCTAGTTTTCTATAGATTTTTAAAAGTGTAAATACATTTTGAGCACGTGATGAAGGTTATTTATGTTAGAGATCTACATCTGTATAAGAAGTACAACACATGTCTAGTTTTTAATAAGACTTTTAAAAGTGTAAATACATTTTGAGCACGTGATGAAGGTTATTTATGTTAGAGATCTACATCTGTATAAGAAGTACAACACATGTCTAGTTTTCTATTAGACTTTTAAAAGTGTAAATACATTTTGAGCACGTGATGAAGGTTATTTATGTTAGAGATCTACATCTGTATAAGAAGTACAACACATGTCTAGTTTTCTATAAGACTTTTAAAAGTGTAAATACATTTTGAGCACGCGATGAAGGTTATTTATGTTAGAGATCTACATCTTTATAAGAAGTACAACACATGTCTAGTTTTCAATAGACTTTTAAAAGTGTAAATACATTTTGAGCACGTGATGAAGGTTATTTATGTTAGAGATCTACATCTTTATAAGAAGTACAACACATGTCTAGTTTTCAATAAGACTTTTAAAAGTGTAAATACATTTTGAGCACGTGATGAATGTTATTTATGTTAGAGATCTACATCTGTATAAGAAGTACAACACATGTCTAGTTTTCTATAGACTTTTAAAAGTGTAAATACATTTTGAGCACGTGATGAAGGTTATTTATGTTAGAGATCTACATCTTTATAAGAAGTACAACACATGTCTAGTTTTCTATAAGACTTTTAAAAGTGTAAATACATTTTGAGCACGTGATGAAGGTTAATTATGTTAGAGATCTACATCTTTATAAGAAGTACAACACATGTCTAGTTTTCAATAGACTTTTAAAAGTGTAAATACATTTTGAGCACGTGATGAAGGTTATTTATGTTAGAGATCTACATCTGTATAAGAAGTACAACACATGTCTAGTTTTCTATAAGACTTTTAAAAGTGTAAATACATTTTGAGCACGCGATGAAGGTTATTTATGTTAGAGATCTACATCTTTATAAGAAGTACAACACATGTCTAGTTTTCAATAAGACTTTTAAAAGTGTAAATACATTTTGAGCACGTGATGAATGTTATTTATGTTAGAGATCTATATCTGTATAAGAAGTACAACACATGTCTAGTTTTCAATAGACTTTTAAAAGTGTAAATACATTTTGAGCACGTGATGAAGGTTATTTATGTTAGAGATCTACATCTTTATAAGAAGTACAACACATGTCTAGTTTTCTATAAGACTTTTAAAAGTGTAAATACATTTTGAGCACGTGATGAAGGTTATTTATATTAGAGATCTACATCTGTATAAGAAGTACAACACATGTCTAGTTTTCTATAAGACTTTTAAAAGTGTAAATACATTTTGAGCACGCGATGAAGGTTATTTATGTTAGAGATCTACATCTTTATAAGAAGTACAACACATGTCTAGTTTTCAATAGACTTTTAAAAGTGTAAATACATTTTGAGCACGTGATGAAGGTTATTTATGTTAGAGATCTACATCTGTATAAGAAGTACAACACATGTCTAGTTTTCTATAGACTTTTAAAAGTGTAAATACATTTTGAGCACGTGATGAAGGTTATTTATGTTAGAGATCTACATCTTTATAAGAAGTACAACACATGTCTAGTTTTCTATAAGACTTTTAAAAGTGTAAATACATTTTGAGCACGTGATGAAGGTTAATTATGTTAGAGATCTACATCTTTATAAGAAGTACAACACATGTCTAGTTTTCAATAGACTTTTAAAAGTGTAAATACATTTTGAGCACGTGATGAAGGTTATTTATGTTAGAGATCTACATCTGTATAAGAAGTACAACACATGTTTAGTTTTCTATAGACTTTTAAAAGTGTAAATACATTTTGAGCACGTGATGAAGGTTATTTATGTTAGAGATCTACATCTTTATAAGAAGTACAACACATGTCTAGTTTTCTATAAGACTTTTAAAAGTGTAAATACATTTTGAGCACGTGATGAAGGTTAATTATGTTAGAGATCTACATCTTTATAAGAAGTACAACACATGTCTAGTTTTCAATAGACTTTTAAAAGTGTAAATACATTTTGAGCACGTGATGAAGGTTATTTATGTTAGAGATCTACATCTGTATAAGAAGTACAACACATGTCTAGTTTTCTATAAGACTTTTAAAAGTGTAAATACATTTTGAGCACGCGATGAAGGTTATTTATGTTAGAGATCTACATCTTTATAAGAAGTACAACACATGTCTAGTTTTCAATAGACTTTTAAAAGTGTAAATACATTTTGAGCACGTGATGAAGGTTATTTATGTTAGAGATCTACATCTTTATAAGAAGTACAACACATGTCTAGTTTTCAATAAGACTTTTAAAAGTGTAAATACATTTTGAGCACGTGATGAATGTTATTTATGTTAGAGATCTACATCTGTATAAGAAGTACAACACATGTCTAGTTTTCAATAGACTTTTAAAAATTTAAATACATTTTGAGCACGTGATGAAGGTTATTTATGTTAGAGATCTACATCTTTATAAGAAGTACAACACATGTCTAGTTTTCTATAGACTTTTAAAAGTGTAAATACATTTCGAGCACGTGATGAAGGTTATTTATGTTAGAGATCTACATCTTTATAAGAAGTACAACACATGTCTAGTTTTCTATAGACTTTTAAAAGTGTAAATACATTTTGATCACGTGATGAAGGTTATTTATGTTAGAGATCTACATCTTTATAAGAAGCACAACACATGTCTAGTTTTCAGTAAGACTTTTAAAAGTGTAAATACATTTTGAGCACGTGATGAAGGTTATTTATATTAGAGATCTACATCTTTATAAGAAGTACAACACATGTCTAGTTTTCTATAAGACTTTTAAAAGTGTAAATACATTTTGAGCACGTGATGAAGGTTATTTATGTTAGAGATCTACATCTTTATAAGAAGTACAACACATGTCTAGTTTTCAATAGACTTTTAAAAGTGTATATACATTTTGAGTACGTGATGAAGGTTATTTATGTTAGAGATCTACATCTTTATAAGAAGTACAACACATGTCTAGTTTTCTATAGACTTTTAAAAGTGTAAATACATTTTGAGCACGTGATGAAGGTTATTTATGTTAGAGATCTACATCTGTATAAGAAATACAACACATGTCTAGTTTTCTATAGACTTTTAAAAATGTAAATACATTTTGAGCACATGATGAAGGTTATTTATGTTAGAGATCTACATCTTTATAAGAAGTACAACACATGTCTAGTTTTCAATAGACTTTTAAAAGTGTAAATACATTTTGAGCACGTGATGAAGGTTATTTATGTTAGAGATCTACATCTGTATAAGAAGTACAACACATGTCTAGTTTTCAATAGACTTTTAAAAGTGTAAATACATTTTGAGCACGTGATGAAGGTTATTTATGTTAGAAATCTACATCTTTATAAGAAGTACAACACATGTCTAGTTTTCTATAAGATTTTTAAAAGTGTAAATACATTTTGAGCACGTGATGAAGGTTATTTATGTTAGAGATCTACATCTTTATAAGAAGTACAACACATGTCTAGTTTTCAATAGACTTTTAAAAGTGTAAATACATTTTGAGCACGTGATGAAGGTTATTTATGTTAGAGATCTACATCTGTATAAGAAGTACAACACATGTCTAGTTTTCTATAGACTTTTAAAAGTGTAAATACATTTTGAGCACGTGATGAAGGTTATTTATATTAGAGATCTACATCTTTATAAGAAGTACAACACATGTCTAGTTTTCAATAAGACTTTTAAAAGTGTAAATACATTTTGAGCACGTGATGAAGGTTATTTATATTAGAGATCTACATCTTTATAAGAAGTACAACACATGTCTAGTTTTCTATAGACTTTTAAAAGTGTAAATACATTTTGAGCACGTGATGAAGGTTATTTATATTAGAGATCTACATCTTTATGAGAAGTACAACACATGTCTAGTTTTCTATAGACTTTTAAAAGTGTATATACATTTTGAGCACGTGATGAAGGTTATTTATATTAGAGATCTACATCTTTATAAGAAGTACAACACATGTCTAGTTTTCTATAGACTTTTAAAAGTGTAAATACATTTTGAGCCCGTGATGAAGGTTATTTATGTTAGAGATCTACATCTTTATAAGAAGTACAACACATGTCTAGTTTTCTATAGACTTTTAAAAGTGTAAATACATTTTGAGCACGTGATGAAGGTTATTTATGTTAGAGATCTACATCTGTATAAGAAGTACAACACATGTCTAGTTTTCTATTAGACTTTTAAAAGTGTAAATACATTTTGAGCACGTGATGAAGGTTATTTATGTTAGAGATCTACATCTGTATAAGAAGTACAACACATGTCTAGTTTTCTATAAGACTTTTAAAAGTGTAAATACATTTTGAGCACGCGATGAAGGTTATTTATGTTAGAGATCTACATCTTTATAAGAAGTACAACACATGTCTAGTTTTCAATAGACTTTTAAAAGTGTAAATACATTTTGAGCACGTGATGAAGGTTATTTATGTTAGAGATCTACATCTTTATAAGAAGTACAACACATGTCTAGTTTTCAATAAGACTTTTAAAAGTGTAAATACATTTTGAGCACGTGATGAATGTTATTTATGTTAGAGATCTACATCTGTATAAGAAGTACAACACATGTCTAGTTTTCTATAGACTTTTAAAAGTGTAAATACATTTTGAGCACGTGATGAAGGTTATTTATGTTAGAGATCTACATCTTCATAAGAAGTACAACACATGTCTAGTTTTCTATAGATTTTTAAAAGTGTAAATACATTTTGAGCACGTGATGAAGGTTATTTATGTTAGAGATCTACATCTTTATAAGAAGTACAACACTTGTCTAGTTTTCTATAGACTTTTAAAAGTGTAAATACATTTTGATCACGTGATGAAGGTTATTTATGTTAGAGATCTACATCTTTATAAGAAGTACAACACATGTCTAGTTTTCAATAAGACTTTTAAAAGTGTAAATACATTTTGAGCACGTGATGAATGTTATTTATGTTAGAGATCTACATCTGTATAAGAAGTACAACACATGTCTAGTTTTCTATAGATTTTTAAAAGTGTAAATACATTTTGAGCACGTGATGAAGGTTATTTATGTTAGAGATCTACATCTTTATAAGAAGTACAACACTTGTCTAGTTTTCTATAGACTTTTAAAAGTGTAAATACATTTTGAGCACGTGATGAAGGTTATTTATGTTAGAGATCTACATCTTTATAAGAAGTACAACACATGTCTAGTTTTCAATAATTCTTTTAAAAGTGTAAATACATTTTGAGCACGTGATGAATGTTATTTATGTTAGAGATCTACATCTGTATAAGAAGTACAACACATGTCTAGTTTTCTATAGACTTTTAAAAGTGTAAATAAATTTTGAGCACGTGATGAAGGTTATTTATGTTAGAGATCTACATCTTTATAAGAAGTACAACACATGTCTAGTTTTCTATAAGACTTTTAAAAGTGTAAATACATTTTGAGCACGTGATGAAGGTTATTTATGTTAGAGATCTACATCTTTATAAGAAGTACAACACATGTCTAGTTTTCTATAGACTTTTAAAAGTGTAAATACATTTTGAGCACGTGATGAAGGTTATTTATATTAGAGATCTACATCTTTATAAGAAGTACAACACATGTCTAGTTTTCAATAAGTCTTTTAAAAGTGTAAATACATTTTGAGCACGTGATGAAGGTTATTTATATTAGAGATCTACATCTTTATAAGAAGTACAACACATGTCTAGTTTTCAATAAGACTTTTAAAAGTGTAAATACATTTTGAGCACGTGATGAAGGTTATTTATGTTAGAGATCTACATCTGTATAAGAAGTACAACACATGTCTAGTTTTCTATAGACTTTTAAAAGTGTAAATACATTTTGAGCACGTGATGAAGGTTATTTATATTAGAGATCTACATCTTTATAAGAAGTACAACACATGTCTAGTTTTCAATAAGACTTTTAAAAGTGTAGATACATTTTGAGCACGTGATGAAGGTTATTTATGTTAGAGATCTACATCTGTATAAGAAGTACAACACATGTCTAGTTTTCTCTAGACTTTTAAAAGTGTAAATACATTTTGAGCACGTGATGAAGGTTATTTATGTTAGAGATCTACATCTTTATAAGAAGTACAACACATGTCTAGTTTTCTCTAGACTTTTAAAAGTGTAAATACATTTTGAGCACGTGATGAAGGTTATTTATGTTAGAGATCTACATCTTTATAAGAAGTACAACACATGTCTAGTTTTCTATAGACTTTTAAAAGTGTAAATACATTTTGAGCACGTGATGAAGGTTATTTATATTAGAGATCTACATCTTTATAAGAAGTACAACACATGTCTAGTTTTCAATAAGACTTTTAAAAGTGTAAATACATTTTGAGCACGTGATGAAGGTTATTTATATTAGAGATCTCCATCTTTATAAGAAGTACAACACATGTCTAGTTTTCTATAGACTTTTAAAAGTGTAAATACATTTTGAGCACGTGATGAAGGTTATTTATATTAGAGATCTACATCTTTATGAGAAGTACAACACATGTCTAGTTTTCTATAGACTTTTAAAAGTGTAAATACATTTTGAGCACGTGATGAAGGTTATTTATATTAGAGATCTACATCTTTATAAGAAGTACAACACATGTCTAGTTTTCTATAGACTTTTAAAAGTGTAAATACATTTTGAGCACGTGATGAAGGTTATTTATGTTAGAGATCTACATCTTTATAATAAGTACAACACATGTCTAGTTTTCTATAGATTTTTAAAAGTGTAAATACATTTTGAGCACGTGATGAAGGTTATTTATGTTAGAGATCTACATCTGTATAAGAAGTACAACACATGTCTAGTTTTTAATAAGACTTTTAAAAGTGTAAATACATTTTGAGCACGTGATGAAGGTTATTTATGTTAGAGATCTACATCTGTATAAGAAGTACAACACATGTCTAGTTTTCTATTAGACTTTTAAAAGTGTAAATACATTTTGAGCACGTGATGAAGGTTATTTATGTTAGAGATCTACATCTGTATAAGAAGTACAACACATGTCTAGTTTTCTATAAGACTTTTAAAAGTGTAAATACATTTTGAGCACGCGATGAAGGTTATTTATGTTAGAGATCTACATCTTTATAAGAAGTACAACACATGTCTAGTTTTCAATAGACTTTTAAAAGTGTAAATACATTTTGAGCACGTGATGAAGGTTATTTATGTTAGAGATCTACATCTTTATAAGAAGTACAACACATGTCTAGTTTTCAATAAGACTTTTAAAAGTGTAAATACATTTTGAGCACGTGATGAATGTTATTTATGTTAGAGATCTACATCTGTATAAGAAGTACAACACATGTCTAGTTTTCTATAGACTTTTAAAAGTGTAAATACATTTTGAGCACGTGATGAAGGTTATTTATGTTAGAGATCTACATCTTTATAAGAAGTACAACACATGTCTAGTTTTCTATAAGACTTTTAAAAGTGTAAATACATTTTGAGCACGTGATGAAGGTTAATTATGTTAGAGATCTACATCTTTATAAGAAGTACAACACATGTCTAGTTTTCAATAGACTTTTAAAAGTGTAAATACATTTTGAGCACGTGATGAAGGTTATTTATGTTAGAGATCTACATCTGTATAAGAAGTACAACACATGTCTAGTTTTCTATAAGACTTTTAAAAGTGTAAATACATTTTGAGCACGCGATGAAGGTTATTTATGTTAGAGATCTACATCTTTATAAGAAGTACAACACATGTCTAGTTTTCAATAAGACTTTTAAAAGTGTAAATACATTTTGAGCACGTGATGAATGTTATTTATGTTAGAGATCTATATCTGTATAAGAAGTACAACACATGTCTAGTTTTCAATAGACTTTTAAAAGTGTAAATACATTTTGAGCACGTGATGAAGGTTATTTATGTTAGAGATCTACATCTTTATAAGAAGTACAACACATGTCTAGTTTTCTATAAGACTTTTAAAAGTGTAAATACATTTTGAGCACGTGATGAAGGTTATTTATGTTAGAGATCTACATCTTTATAAGAAGTACAACACATGTCTAGTTTTCTATAGACTTTTAAAAGTGTAAATACATTTTGAGCACGTGATGAAGGTTATTTATATTAGAGATCTACATCTTTATAAGAAGTACAACACATGTCTAGTTTTCAATAAGACTTTTAAAAGTGTAAATACATTTTGAGCACGTGATGAAGGTTATTTATATTAGAGATCTACATCTTTATAAGAAGTACAACACATGTCTAGTTTTCAATAGACTTTTAAAAGTGTAAATACATTTTGAGCACGTGATGAAGGTTATTTATATTAGAGATCTACATCTTTATGAGAAGTACAACACATGTCTAGTTTTCTATAGACTTTTAAAAGTGTAAATACATTTTGAGCACGTGATGAAGGTTATTTATATTAGAGATCTACATCTTTATAAGAAGTACAACACATGTCTAGTTTTCTATAGACTTTTAAAAGTGTAAATACATTTTGAGCACGTGATGAAGGTTATTTATGTTAGAGATCTACATCTTTATAATAAGTACAACACATGTCTAGTTTTCTATAGATTTTTAAAAGTGTAAATACATTTTGAGCACGTGATGAAGGTTATTTATGTTAGAGATCTACATCTGTATAAGAAGTACAACACATGTCTAGTTTTTAATAAGACTTTTAAAAGTGTAAATACATTTTGAGCACGTGATGAAGGTTATTTATGTTAGAGATCTACATCTGTATAAGAA
Organism: Bathymodiolus brooksi; assembly: GCA_963680875.1. Taxonomy (NCBI): domain Eukaryota; kingdom Metazoa; phylum Mollusca; class Bivalvia; order Mytilida; family Modiolidae; genus Bathymodiolus; species Bathymodiolus brooksi. The sequence continues at coordinate 83,368,477 of OY804585.1, read as the reverse complement.
GTACAACACATGTCTAGTTTTCTATTAGACTTTTAAAAGTGTAAATACATTTTGAGCACGTGATGAAGGTTATTTATGTTAGAGATCTACATCTGTATAAGAAGTACAACACATGTCTAGTTTTCTATAAGACTTTTAAAAGTGTAAATACATTTTGAGCACGCGATGAAGGTTATTTATGTTAGAGATCTACATCTTTATAAGAAGTACAACACATGTCTAGTTTTCAATAGACTTTTAAAAGTGTAAATACATTTTGAGCACGTGATGAAGGTTATTTATGTTAGAGATCTACATCTTTATAAGAAGTACAACACATGTCTAGTTTTCAATAAGACTTTTAAAAGTGTAAATACATTTTGAGCACGTGATGAATGTTATTTATGTTAGAGATCTACATCTGTATAAGAAGTACAACACATGTCTAGTTTTCTATAGACTTTTAAAAGTGTAAATACATTTTGAGCACGTGATGAAGGTTATTTATGTTAGAGATCTACATCTTTATAAGAAGTACAACACATGTCTAGTTTTCTATAAGACTTTTAAAAGTGTAAATACATTTTGAGCACGTGATGAAGGTTAATTATGTTAGAGATCTACATCTTTATAAGAAGTACAACACATGTCTAGTTTTCAATAGACTTTTAAAAGTGTAAATACATTTTGAGCACGTGATGAAGGTTATTTATGTTAGAGATCTACATCTGTATAAGAAGTACAACACATGTCTAGTTTTCTATAAGACTTTTAAAAGTGTAAATACATTTTGAGCACGCGATGAAGGTTATTTATGTTAGAGATCTACATCTTTATAAGAAGTACAACACATGTCTAGTTTTCAATAAGACTTTTAAAAGTGTAAATACATTTTGAGCACGTGATGAATGTTATTTATATTAGAGATCTATATCTGTATAAGAAGTACAACACATGTCTAGTTTTCAATAGACTTTTAAAAGTGTAAATACATTTTGAGCACGTGATGAAGGTTATTTATGTTAGAGATCTACATCTTTATAAGAAGTACAACACATGTCTAGTTTTCTATAAGACTTTTAAAAGTGTAAATACATTTTGAGCACGTGATGAAGGTTATTTATATTAGAGATCTACATCTGTATAAGAAGTACAACACATGTCTAGTTTTCTATAAGACTTTTAAAAGTGTAAATACATTTTGAGCACGCGATGAAGGTTATTTATGTTAGAGATCTACATCTTTATAAGAAGTACAACACATGTCTAGTTTTCAATAGACTTTTAAAAGTGTAAATACATTTTGAGCACGTGATGAAGGTTATTTATGTTAGAGATCTACATCTGTATAAGAAGTACAACACATGTCTAGTTTTCTATAGACTTTTAAAAGTGTAAATACATTTTGAGCACGTGATGAAGGTTATTTATGTTAGAGATCTACATCTTTATAAGAAGTACAACACATGTCTAGTTTTCTATAAGACTTTTAAAAGTGTAAATACATTTTGAGCACGTGATGAAGGTTAATTATGTTAGAGATCTACATCTTTATAAGAAGTACAACACATGTCTAGTTTTCAATAGACTTTTAAAAGTGTAAATACATTTTGAGCACGTGATGAAGGTTATTTATGTTAGAGATCTACATCTGTATAAGAAGTACAACACATGTTTAGTTTTCTATAGACTTTTAAAAGTGTAAATACATTTTGAGCACGTGATGAAGGTTATTTATGTTAGAGATCTACATCTTTATAAGAAGTACAACACATGTCTAGTTTTCTATAAAACTTTTAAAAGTGTAAATACATTTTGAGCACGTGATGAAGGTTAATTATGTTAGAGATCTACATCTTTATAAGAAGTACAACACATGTCTAGTTTTCAATAGACTTTTAAAAGTGTAAATACATTTTGAGCACGTGATGAAGGTTATTTATGTTAGAGATCTACATCTGTATAAGAAGTACAACACATGTCTAGTTTTCTATAAGACTTTTAAAAGTGTAAATACATTTTGAGCACGCGATGAAGGTTATTTATGTTAGAGATCTACATCTTTATAAGAAGTACAACACATGTCTAGTTTTCAATAGACTTTTAAAAGTGTAAATACATTTTGAGCACGTGATGAAGGTTATTTATGTTAGAGATCTACATCTTTATAAGAAGTACAACACATGTCTAGTTTTCAATAAGACTTTTAAAAGTGTAAATACATTTTGAGCACGTGATGAATGTTATTTATGTTAGAGATCTACATCTGTATAAGAAGTACAACACATGTCTAGTTTTCTATAGACTTTTAAAAGTGTAAATACATTTTGAGCACGTGATGAAGGTTATTTATGTTAGAGATCTACATCTTTATAAGAAGTACAACACATGTCTAGTTTTCGATAAGACTTTTAAAAGTGTAAATACATTTTGAGCACGTGATGAAGGTTATTTATATTAGAGATCTACATCTTTATAAGAAGTACAACACATGTCTAGTTTTCAATAAGACTTTTAAAAGTGTAAATACATTTTGAGCACGTGATGAAGGTTATTTATATTAGAGATCTACATCTTTATAAGAAGTACAACACATGTCTAGTTTTCAATAAGACTTTTAAAAGTGTAAATACATTTTGAGCACGTGATGAAGGTTATTTATGTTAGAGATCTACATCTGTATAAGAAGTACAACACATGTCTAGTTTTCAATAGACTTTTAAAAGTGTAAATACATTTTGAGCACGTGATGAAGGTTATTTATAATAGAGATCTACATCTTTATAAGAAGTACAACACATGTCTAGTTTTCAATAAGACTTTTAAAAGTGTAGATACATTTTGAGCACGTGATGAAGGTTATTTATGTTAGAGATCTACATCTGTATAAGAAGTACAACACATGTCTAGTTTTCTATTAGACTTTTAAAAGTGTAAATACATTTTGAGCACGTGATGAAGGTTATTTATGTTAGAGATCTACATCTTTATAAGAAGTAGAACACATGTCTAGTTTTCTATTAGACTTTTAAAAGTGTAAATACATTTTGAGCACGTGATGAAGGTTATTTATGTTAGAGATCTACATCTTTATAAGAAGTACAACACATGTCTAGTTTTCTATAGACTTTTAAAAGTGTAAATACATTTTGAGCACGTGATGAAGGTTATTTATGTTAGAGATCTACATCTTTATAAGAAGTACAACACATGTCTAGTTTTCTATAGATTTTTAAAAGTGTAAATACATTTTGAGCACGTGATGAAGGTTATTTATGTTAGAGATCTACATCTGTATAGGAAGTACAACACATGTCTAGTTTTCTATAGACTTTTAAAAGTGTAAATACATTTTGAGCACGCGATGAAGGTTATTTATGTTAGAGATCTACATCTGTATAAGAAGTACAACACATGTCTAGTTTTCTATTAGACTTTTAAAAGTGTAAATACATTTTGAGCACGTGATGAAGGTTATTTATGTTAGAGATCTACATCTGTATAAGAAGTACAACACATGTCTAGTTTTCTATAAGACTTTTAAAAGTGTAAATAAATTTTGAGCACGTGATGAAGGTTATTTATGTTAGAGATCTACATCTTTATAAGAAGTACAACACATGTCTAGTTTTCAATAGACTTTTAAAAGTGTAAATACATTTTGAGCACGTGATGAAGGTTATTTATGTTAGAGATCTACATCTTTATAAGAAGTACAACACATGTCTAGTTTTCAATAAGACTTTTAAAAGTGTAAATACATTTTGAGCACGTGATGAAGGTTATTTATGTTAGAGATCTACATCTGTATAAGAAGTACAACACATGTCTAGTTTTCTATAGATTTTAAAAGTGTAAATACATTTTGATCACGTGATGAAGGTTATTTATGTTAGAGATCTACATCTTTATAAGAAGTACAACACATGTCTAGTTTTCTATTGACTTTTAAAAGTGTAAATACATTTCGAGCACGTGATGAAGGTTATTTATGTTAGAGATCTACATCTTTATAAGAAGTACAACACATGTCTAGTTTTCTATAGACTTTTAAAAGTGTAAATACATTTTGAGCACGTGATGAAGGTTATTTATGTTAGAGATCTACATCTTTATAAGAAGTACAACACATGTCTAGTTTTTAATAAGACTTTTAAAAGTGTAAATACATTTTGAGCACGTGATGAAGGTTATTTATGTTAGAGATCTACATCTGTATAAGAAGTACAACACATGTCTAGTTTTCTATAGACTTTTAAAAGTGTAAATACATTTTGAGCACGTGATGAAGGTTATTTATGTTAGAGATCTACATCTTTATAAGAAGTACAACACATGTCTAGTTTTCTATAGACTTTTAAAAGTGTAAATACATTTTGAGCACGTGATGAAGGTTATTTATGTTAGAGATCTACATCTTTATAAGAAGTACAACACATGTCTAGTTTTCTATAGACTTTTAAAAGTGTAAATACATTTTGAGCACGTGATGAAGGTTATTTATGTTAGAGATCTACATCTGTATAAGAAGTACAACACATGTCTAGTTTTCTATAGACTTTTAAAAGTGTAAATACATTTTGAGCACGTGATGAAGGTTATTTATGTTAGAGATCTACATCTTTATAAGAAGTACAACACATGTCTAGTTTTCAATAAGACTTTTAAAAGTGTAAATACATTTCGAGCACGTGATGAAGGTTATTTATGTTAGAGATCTACATCTTTATAAGAAGTACAACACATGTCTAGTTTTCTATAGACTTTTAAAAGTGTAAATACATTTTGAGCACGTGATGAAGGTTATTTATGTTAGAGATCTACATCTTTATAAGAAGTACAACACATGTCTAGTTTTCTATAGACTTTTAAAAGTGTAAATACATTTTGAGCACGTGATGAAGGTTATTTATATTAGAGATTTACATCTTTATAAGAAGTACAACACATGTCTAGTTTTCAATAAGATTTTTAAAAGTGTAAATACATTTTGAGCACGTGATGAAGGTTATTTATGTTAGAGATCTACATCTTTATAAGAAGTACAACACATGTCTAGTTTTCAATAGACTTTTAAAAATGTAAATACATTTTGAGCATGTGATGAAGGTTATTTATGTTAGAGATCTACATCTGTATAAGAAGTACAACACATGTCTAGTTTTCTATAGACTTTTAAAAGTGTAAATACATTTTGAGCACGTGATGAAGGTTATTTATGTTAGAGATCTACATCTTTATAAGAAGTACAACACATGTCTAGTTTTCTATAGACTTTTAAAAGTGTAAATACATTTTGAGCACGTGATGAAGGTTATTTATGTTAGAGATCTACATCTTTATAAGAAGTAGAACACATGTCTAGTTTTCTATAGACTTTTAAAAGTGTAAATACATTTTGAGCACGTGATGAAGGTTATTTATGTTAGAGATCTACATCTTTATAAGAAGTACAACACATGTCTAGTTTTCTAGACTTTTAAAAGTGTAAATACATTTTGAGCACGTGATGTAGGTTATTTATGTTAGAGATCTACATCTGTATAAGAAGTACAACACATGTCTAGTTTTCAATAAGATTTTTAAAAGTGTAAAAACATTTTGAGCACGTGATGAAGGTTATTTATGTTAGAGATCTACATCTGTATAAGAAGTACAACACATGTCTAGTTTTCTATTAGACTTTTAAAAGTGTAAATACATTTTGAGCACGTGATGAAGGTTATTTATGTTAGAGATCTACATCTGTATAAGAAGTACAACACATGTCTAGTTTTCTATAAGACTTTTAAAAGTGTAAATAAATTTTGAGCACGTGATGAAGGTTATTTATGTTAGAGATCTACATCTTTATAAGAAGTACAACACATGTCTAGTTTTCAATAGACTTTTAAAAGTGTAAATACATTTTGAGCACGTGATGAAGGTTATTTATGTTAGAGATCTACATCTTTATAAGAAGTACAACACATGTCTAGTTTTCAATAAGACTTTTAAAAGTGTAAATACATTTTGAGCACGTGATGAAGGTTATTTATGTTAGAGATCTACATCTGTATAAGAAGTACAACACATGTCTAGTTTTCTATAGATTTTAAAAGTGTAAATACATTTTGATCACGTGATGAAGGTTATTTATGTTAGAGATCTACATCTTTATAAGAAGTACAACACATGTCTAGTTTTCTATTGACTTTTAAAAGTGTAAATACATTTCGAGCACGTGATGAAGGTTATTTATGTTAGAGATCTACATCTTTATAAGAAGTACAACACATGTCTAGTTTTCTATAGACTTTTAAAAGTGTAAATACATTTTGAGCACGTGATGAAGGTTATTTATGTTAGAGATCTACATCTTTATAAGAAGTACAACACATGTCTAGTTTTTAATAAGACTTTTAAAAGTGTAAATACATTTTGAGCACGTGATGAAGGTTATTTATGTTAGAGATCTACATCTGTATAAGAAGTACAACACATGTCTAGTTTTCTATAGACTTTTAAAAGTGTAAATACATTTTGAGCACGCGATGAAGGTTATTTATGTTAGAGATCTACATCTTTATAAGAAGTACAACACATGTCTAGTTTTCTATAGACTTTTAAAAGTGTAAATACATTTTGAGCACGTGATGAAGGTTATTTATGTTAGAGATCTACATCTTTATAAGAAGTACAACACATGTCTAGTTTTCTATAGACTTTTAAAAGTGTAAATACATTTTGAGCACGTGATGAAGGTTATTTATGTTAGAGATCTACATCTGTATAAGAAGTACAACACATGTCTAGTTTTCTATAGACTTTTAAAAGTGTAAATACATTTTGAGCACGTGATGAAGGTTATTTATGTTAGAGATCTACATCTTTATAAGAAGTACAACACATGTCTAGTTTTCAATAAGACTTTTAAAAGTGTAAATACATTTCGAGCACGTGATGAAGGTTATTTATGTTAGAGATCTACATCTTTATAAGAAGTACAACACATGTCTAGTTTTCAATAGACTTTTAAAAGTGTAAATACATTTTGAGCACGTGATGAAGGTTATTTATGTTAGAGATCTACATCTTTATAAGAAGTACAACACATGTCTAGTTTTCTATAGACTTTTAAAAGTGTAAATACATTTTGAGCACGTGATGAAGGTTATTTATATTAGAGATTTACATCTTTATAAGAAGTACAACACATGTCTAGTTTTCAATAAGATTTTTAAAAGTGTAAATACATTTTGATCACGTGATGAAGGTTATTTATGTTAGAGATCTACATCTTTATAAGAAGTACAACACATGTCTAGTTTTCAATAGACTTTTAAAAGTGTAAATACATTTTGAGCATGTGATGAAGGTTATTTATGTTAGAGATCTACATCTGTATAAGAAGTACAACACATGTCTAGTTTTCTATAGACTTTTAAAAGTGTAAATACATTTTGAGCACGTGATGAAGGTTATTTATGTTAGAGATCTACATCTTTATAAGAAGTACAACACATGTCTAGTTTTCTATAGACTTTTAAAAGTGTAAATACATTTTGAGCACGTGATGAAGGTTATTTATGTTAGAGATCTACATCTTTATAAGAAGTAGAACACATGTCTAGTTTTCTATAGACTTTTAAAAGTGTAAATACATTTTGAGCACGTGATGAAGGTTATTTATGTTAGAGATCTACATCTTTATAAGAAGTACAACACATGTCTAGTTTTCTAGACTTTTAAAAGTGTAAATACATTTTGAGCACGTGATGTAGGTTATTTATGTTAGAGATCTACATCTGTATAAGAAGTACAACACATGTCTAGTTTTCAATAAGATTTTTAAAAGTGTAAAAACATTTTGAGCACGTGATGAAGGTTATTTATGTTAGAGATCTACATCTTTATAAGAAGTACAACACATGTCTAGTTTTTAATAAGACTTCTAAAAGTGTAAATACATTTTGAGCACCTGATGAAGGTTATTTATATTAGAGATCTACGATTTTATTATCAATTTTTCCTTCAAATTTCATGATCTAGAATTCTTGTAAAACTAGATCGAATTTTAAAAACCAAAAAACAGTAATTGATAAACAAGATCATGTTGTTGCAGTGCCAGATTTCCCTATATGCTTGGTAGGCTGAAGCCTAGGGCCTCAACATCTAGGGGGCCTCTGGACAAGGTGTATAATATTTCTTACACATGCTACCATAACCCTTCTGTAATTTTCCTTGTACTTCATTTCAGAATAATAAGGCCAATAAGTCGACACTAGCATTGATTACTGTGTTAATTTTGTCCTTCCATAAAAGCAGTGAGATAGATAAGGGTGGGGATTCATTGGGATGGGCCTCGCAAGTAGAATAGTCTAGGGCCTCTCTTTATCTAAATCCGGCCCTGTGTTCATGACAAGCAAACATTGTACAAAATACTACCACCAATCTCCATCAAATATAAAAAAAATGAAGTAAACTCTTTGTCACCTACAATAGATGTAGGTATCTGGACAGAACTAAATAGTACAACTCAACTGCAGTCTAGGGGTTGTTACAAATTCATTTCAGGGTATGAGTTATTGCTCGTTACTGTGACTGAGAAAGGTAGAACAGTAATAAGTGTCTTGAGTATAATGTTGGATAGTCTCACCTGTTGATTTACATCCAGGTCTTTCTTACTTATTATGACAACTGTGAAATGTAGAACAACAATAAAAGTGATGTTCCTTTACTTTAATTTGTATCCAAGTGTAAAATTGGATAGTCTCCCACAATAATTGACATCCATATCCTTTCTTACTACAAGCTGTTTCTTGTCTTTAATTTGTGTCTAAGTGTAATGTTGAATAGTCTCTCATGTTTATTTACATCCATATCCTTTCTTATTAGTGTCTAAGTGTAATGTTGAATAGTCTCTCATGTTCATTTACATCAATATCCTTCCTTACTACAAGCTGTTCCTTTATTCTAATTTGTGTCTAAGTGTAATGCTAGATAATCTCTCATGTTCATTTACATCTATATCATTTCTTACTACAAGCTGTTCCTTTATTCTAATTTGTGTCTAAGTGTAATGCTAGATAATCTCTCATGTTCATTTACATCTATATCATTTCTTACTACAAGCTGTTTCTTTATTCTAATTTGTGTCTAAGTGTAATGTTGAATAGTCTCTCATGTTCAGTTACATCAATAACATTTCCTACTAATAAATAGTAGAGTTCATTTTCTGTCAACAATAATAGATGTATAGAAGGCCTCAACATACAATGGCTGATAAAGTGCTTGTGTGTCAAATGTTTTTCATCTGTTTGCTTTACATTTGGTTTATTAATAGAGAGAAGTACAGAACAAGAGAAGAATATTATCATCTTTCGTTTGCTTTTTTTGTTACAGTACATCAAGTTCCCTATGAGAAATCTCAGATAAATGTTGAAAGTCATGACCTAAGCATTTTCTAATACCTCTATAATGCATTTTACAATTCTTTACATAAACTCCTGGCTCAAGTATTATAATTTATCCCTGTCTGGGTTTTCACAATCAATATTATTCAATACAATTTTTTGCCTTTTATCATTAATATATCATAAGTAATAGAGTTCAAACTCAAATAAAAATTCAATAATTTTTCTGTAAAATCAACTTCAAAGATTGGTTAATAAATCAACTATAGTACTAAATACAATCTTTCAACTGAATTATAAAGTAATTTCAATTGTTGACATTAGTGCATCTAGCTGCACAATATTTGCATTTTCAAGATTTAAAATTAGTGAGGTTCCCCGACAGGATCCACATTTAAAACAGGCAAAATTAGGCAATATATAAAGTGACTTTGAAATTTTTTTAAGACACCTCATTAGTAAATATAATTTGTACATGATATTTGCTGTGGGTTTTGGGCCCCTTAAGATCACAAAAATTTAAAATGGGAGAATGATCCTTTAAGTCCCTTTTTTCATTGGTTCCAATGTCCACAGATTGAAAAAAAAGTACTAGTATATAGACTGAAATTATGCAATCCCAAGTTTTTAATAAAATTAAGAAATAACTGTATTGTATTTGAAGTGTTGCCGCTGTAAATCATCGGTTTTACTGTCACAAATTCTGTTTAACCTCTTGACATGCCAGGGGAGGTAATTGGAGAAAAATATGATCCTAATTTATTGTTTAAGTCAACAAGATAATTTTCACACCATAAATATAGATATACAAATATATTTGAAGAAAAGTGGGTAATTGAGATAACATCAACTGTGAATCATAAAAATACCTGTAGAAAACTTAGATTACAGGTGTTATAGTCTTTGATGTGTATCTGCTGCAGAATTTTATCGATGTTTTTTCAAGAGAACTTTTTAAGTCAAATTCAAAAAAAAAAGGGGTGTAAATGAGCATGAGAGGAAATCTCATTTTAAACATATAAACACATAAAGCAACATCAACTTTAACTGTTGTTCTTCATCTAAAAAATATGCCAAAAATCAGAACTTTCGAATTTACCTTAGCAGTCATCTGCTGTAAACAGCCAGTTTAAAACCCTCCAGACTTCACTAACACAGTCAGTGGTCACTCATTTTATCCCACAAAATAATTTCAATGGTTTTACATGGTAAATTTACACTCTAGACTGTAATTAACTTTTCAGGTGTTCTTAATGCATAATTGTACTAATTAAGCTATAAATTATTGATTTTGATTTGATTTGATTTATTGTGTTTAACGCCATTTTCAGCAATATTTCAGCTATATCATGGCGACTAGTTTTAGTGGTGGAAGAAGCCGGAGTACCCAGAGAGAACCACCGACCATGGGCAAGCAACTGGTAAACTTTATCACTTGTGGCTGCGAGTCGAGTGCACCCTTTTTTGTAATTTACAAAGCCGGCGCGAACCCATGCCGTATGGGTGATAGGCTTGTATAAGTTGTTAGGTAATCCAACTACCTAACTCATTGAGCCACCCGGGCCCTCTATAAATTATTGAATAATTAAATAACTGTTAATCATTACAAAAACACTGCAGAACAACTGCCATATTTTCTGATAAATTACCTTTAAATAATATGACAATCATTACGGACCAGGAATGGCAAATTGGATCAACAGATCTTAAATTAGCAGTCATTTGTTTTATAGTCATTTTTTCTTTGTCAGAACGATGACCATTGAATACAATTTTGACTGTAGATCATTAAGGAAGTTATAAAACACATACAATATAATAGAAATATGACATTGTGAAATTGTCAATATTAAATCAGGGTCAATTTTAATGTTTCAGTCAATAAAAAAATTTGTAAATTAATTTAAATATAAATTATATACAGCTCTATTTAGAAACTCTTAAAAGCATGGAAACCAAAAGTTTCAAAATTCAAACATCACAATTCTATTATTAAAACTGTGTAACACTGAACTTGTACATTACAGTTTTGCTTTTTTAAATTAGACATCACAAAAGTCAATGACAAACAAGAGACAGTAGGACACTAATAATGGCAAAAGCTCATATGGGCAATAATTTCACCTGTGTTTTACAAGTAGTCAAAACTGTCTTATGTGACCTTCTAAGGGAACATTGAAATAAGGTCACATTAAACAGGTGGTCACTAAAGACAGGTTTGCTTAATATGAAATACACTGTGTATAGAAATTAAAATAATGGTCATATAATACAACTTATTTCTTAATAGAAGTGGTCACTAAAGTAGGTCTGACTGTATGGAGAAAATATCAAAGACACAGCTAAAAATCCCATCTTTTCTTCTTTCTTTTTTTTTTTGACTATCAAAGAAATTTCCATTTTTAGTAACAATGGCCACATTGAATGAAGGAAGGGATGTTAGATATAACTTGAAAGAGGTAGTCTTAAAGATCATCCTAGCAAATTCATTTTGGTGATTTCAGTGAAGATTTAAATATGAAAAGTCAATAACAAAGAACAGACAGACAGACACTAATGATGGTAAAAGCTCATATGGACTATGGTTTCACCTGTATTCTACAAGTATGGGAAAATTATCAAAAGACACAGCTCAGAATTCCAACTTTTATTCTTTGTGACTTTTTTTTAATTTCTGTTGAAAAGTCAGAATATAGAACTTGATCCAGCAGTACATAACACCTATTGCACAATACACTGATGTGAACATTAACGGTACAAACGGCAGTCTTTTGTCTAGTCCTAAAGCTTGGTGTATAACACTGTTGTATATTTCTACTGGTACTATACCAAACAGATACAAGGTCTCTATCATAGAACACAATGGTAACTGGTTTACTGTCCATGGAATTCTATAAAAAAAAATCAATATAACTAAATACCAAAAATAAACATTTGGTGACTCTTGTTAGATAGATATTTAAAATAGGAGAGGCTAAGGTAGATATTGTCTGCAACAGTGCTTTTCTAAAATTCTAATAAAACTCTATAAAGTAAACAATGATTATCAAGAAAGGAAGGGTTTAGATCTCAGTAACCAGATTTAACCCTGTAACATTCTTGTGCCTGTCCCAAGCCTGCATTTCCAATGTTATATGTTGTAGTCTATTCTATATTCAATGAGAGGTGATCATTCATTTTCTTGATATTGACACAATTGTTGTTGGTTTTTTTGTAATTTGTTTATTTTTGCAAAAGGAATAAACATGTAATGTATACATTCAATTACATTAATCAATTATACATTGAAATGAGAGGTGATCATTCATTTTGTTGATATTGACAGAATTGTTAATCATCACTGTTTACACTTTTTTTTCAACTAAAACTTGGAGATGGTAACTAAAGGTTACAAGAACCACACCTATCTTATTAATTAGACCTAAATAAATCATTTATTTAGAAGAATTTGTAATTTATTTAAATTTGGGTTAGGGGTATGGTGTTTAATGCCACATTCAACAATATTTCAGTTATATTGTGGCAGTCAGTTTTATTGGTGGAGGACACTGGAGTACCCAGAGAAAACCCCTGACAAACTTTATCACATATGTTGTATCGAGTACACCCTGCCATGAGCGGGATTCGAACTTTCAACTTTAGTGGTGATAGGCAAATCCAACTACCATAATATCAGGACCATGACAGCTCCTTTATCTAAATCAAATATATACTAGTTATTCATGTACAGTTGGTATCAAACAAGCTTGTAGTTTCTGAGAAAAAGTTTTTTATTCACAATCTTACAGGGTCATATTTTACACAATTTCTTGTGTCCATTTTGGATTTCCAATCCATAAAATAAAAATGAATATTTTGTAAAGGACAATGTAGTGACTACTATTCATGTACAGTTTGGGTTCAATCAAATATCTACCGGTAATTTTTTGAGAAAATAGATTTTATTCATTTATCCGTTAAAGTCCTATTGTTCACGTGACCCTTCCGGCCAGATGAGGTAAAAAGATACATAACAAAAATAAATACCTGAATATACTGCCTAAACTGTAAAATGAATAGATGGTATACAGCAGAACCATGGATATCTTTATGACAGTTTCTGTAAAATAAAAGTTCAGTTTTTAAAAGGTGAACCATACTTGTTGGACCCATACCAACCCACCAAGATCACCCCTCACCAAGAATATTTTATAAGGGTTTCATCCCCCCTACAATACAATGTTTTTACTACATGATGTGACTTTTTAAAATTTTCTAGAAAACAAATTATATTAGTTTAAACAATATTTATTTGATAAAATTTCAGAATACAATTATTCAAATATATATACTTACAATGTTTAATGGAATTCAGAAACAAGTTATAAAACTTATGTAAATCTGTCTCCCTAAAATATAAAATTTAAATTGCCTCCCTACCTACCCACTTATCAAATTGTGGGTCGGGGAACAACAAACCAAATATTGTTTAAGGATGGCCTGATTATCTTTTTTATGTTTTTCTCCCTCTCCTTGTTAACTGTATATCTACGTTCTTGTCTGTCAAAGTGGAAATACGAAAACAACTGTATATTTTCATACATAATAAAATAATTACAAATGTATTGAAAGTAAAAAAAATCAAAAAACATTTGGTAAAGGAAGGTTAATATATGAGGAAGAAAAGCACAAATTACCCATTTTTCTATTAATCAAGGGACCTAACTCTGGAATCATAAAATGTATAATTACCAACTTTGAATTTGACCCGTGGATGTGGCCATTGAAAATAAATTTCAAAACATTTAGACTAGGGAAACTAAAGTTAGAGTGCATAAACCAAAATAGGACAAAGTGTTAATTTCCATAAACCTGACCAAAAGGACAAATAAACAGGAAAGTTTTAATTCTTAAACAAATAATTCTAATGACGAAACAAATGATATTAACTACTTTCAAGCAGACCACTCCAAAATATACAGAAAATGAGAAGAAGTGTTGTAAATAAAATACTTTTATAAAGTGGTAAAAAATGATCTGATGATTAATTTATTGTAATAAACGATCTACATTTTCCTGGTACAATAATAATAAATATATTAAAACTACATAAAAAAAACCTTTACAACTCCTTTACATGAAGTTGAATCGTTCTTGATGTTTGGTGAAAAATGAAATTTGTTTATAATCACTTTAGTATTGCCAGGGAGAGCACAGCGTTTCTTAGCTACATTCGAATGATTGACTTTTCATTGAGACAATTAACCTTCCCATTAAATGAACTCCACAAAAGAACAATAGGTATTGTATTTATGCAAAGGGAGAGCATATCTTTGAGGAATGCTAACTGATATACAGGAATGCTAACTGATACACAGGAAAGGTTTTATTTCCCTTGCAATAAGAACATTGGATGCATATAAGCAATAGTAGGCTTGGTTTATGGTGTTTAATGCCACTTTCAACAATATTTCAGCTATATTGTGGCAGTCAGTTTTATTATTGGTGGAGGTAACCGGAGTACCTGGAGAAAACCATTGACCTGTCATAAGTCACTGACAAACTTTATCACATAATGTTGTATCGAGTACACCTCGCCATGAACGGGGTTCGAACTCACACCTTTAGTGGTGATAGGCACCGATTGCACAGGTAGTTGTAAATCCAACTACCATGATCTTTGTTATGTTGTGTTGGGTACAATTTATTTCCTATATCTTGTGATGACAGTTTTGCTTAAGGTCCCTCATGTCTTACAAAAAATTGAATGTCCCTAATCCTTACCTGCTTTTGTAAAGATCAAAGGAAACAAAGAATAATGAGCTACAGTAGATAAGATAAGAAACAACTGGGCATCTTTCTTCTTCTCTAATACTAGCAAGCTGTAAATATATAGATAATATTACCATTAAGATATTACCAGTCAGATATTACCAGTCAGATATTACCAGTCAGATATTACCAGTCAGATAATACCAGTAAGATATTACCAGTAAGATATTACCAGTCAGATATTACCAGTCAGATATTACCAGTCAGATATTACCAGTCAGATATTACCAGTAAGATATTACCAGTCAGATATTACCAGTCAGATATTACCAGTAAGATATTACCAGTAAGATATTACCAGTCAGATATTACCAGTCAGATATTACCAGTCAGATATTACCAGTCAGATATTACCAGTCAATAACAAAAAAACTCACCATAAAAATTTCAAAACATTTATTGTAACATTTCTAGTACAATAATCGTTGCAGGATTTTTATTTTATTGTTGTGTAGACCTTGAAAGTATTGATTATGACATTGACAGTATTTTGTATGTCTGATCAGGTCTGTAGTTTTGTGCTTTGTCTTCCACCATTAAGAATTGTTAAACTGAAATATTGATCTGGTTGAATGTATTAATATAATATATTATTATTTTATTTTATTTTATTTTATTTATTGTGTTTAATGCCACTTTCAGCAATATTTCAGCTATATTATGGCAACCAGTTTTAGTGGTGGAAGAAGCCGAAGTACCTGCAGAGAACCACCGACCATGGGAAAGCAACTGGTAAACTTGCGGCTGTGAGTCGAGTGCACCCTTTTTTGTAATTTACAAAGCCGGCGCAAACCCACGCCATATAGGTGATAGGCTTGTATGAGTTGTTAGGTAATCCAGCTACCTAACTCGTTGAGCCACCCGGGCCCTTATATTATTATATAATATTAAATATTAAATATAAATTCTTAAAAAAATTTAAACTTGAAATAACTTGATATTTATGTATTGTCATTTGTCATTAGGAGTGAGTGATTGTTGTTTAACATCAAGTAAGCAATTTTTCAGGTATTTCATGTTGAGAAGAAGTTCTATCTCACTGTAATAATAGTATGTTGGTATACATGTCTCTCCATTCGAACATATTATCCTGATTCCGAGCTAACAAGTCTCTGCCCTTTCTCCGTATTGCTGCATGCTTAGCAGAGAAGCAACAAATACCAGTTTTATAGTTTTTGGTTTGATACGACAGGGACTCCAACCCACGATCTTCCGTACTCGAAGCGATTGAGTAACCATTTTCACTACTTACATGGTCTATAGTCATTAGAGAATTTTGTACTTACCTGGGCTCTACAATGCGACCAAAACACTTGCATTTGCGAGTTACTTTTGTAAAATGCGAGTAAAAATTCCATATTGATAACCAGACGGCGAGTTGATAAACATGACAAATGTTTCAATGGGGTATCAGAAAAAAAAAATTCCTCAACTAAGTATCTTCTGCCTCATTCAGGGCATACATAATTATGTACAAATAAATACATATTGGAGATATATAGTACGAATTATGGCAAGTAACATTCTTTTGTTGGCAAGTAAAACATTTCCCCCTACTAGCCAGGGACTAGTGGGTGCTGGTACGAATTGTAGAGCCCTGCTTACCTAAATGGAATAGTGATAAGTAGAATAGCCTTCTCATGTACATGCCATCCAAACATAAAAGATCCAAAGGCACACAATATTACACATCTCAAGAAACTCTTTGGTCCTTTAGGATAAATCCAAAGATGTACTAAAGATGGCTGAAATTAAATTGAAGACTTTTCATTATTTTTGTCAAAATATTATTTAAATTTTTAAGATACCACATTATGTTATATAATTGTCCAGTAGTGCCCTTCTTATAAGGCCACTCACACAAAAGGCCATCTCTCTTATCAGGCCAGATTCGGGTCCAATGAGATAGTAAAATACTACTAAATTGTCTTCTGAAGAGAGGCCACCTCTTCCATAGAGCCACTTTTTCATTGCAGAAGTAGGTGTCTTATAAGAGGTTGACTACTGTATGTGATTTGACTCCTTCTAGATTTGAACTCGTATTACTCACCAGTAAATGTTCATATTGATAATAATACAATCATGTACTAAGAATATCATTAAGCTAGAAGCTAACAAGCCTGTTTCACTCACCTAATTTTCATGTACAGTTTGGATTCAATCAAGTCTATAGGTTGTTTTCCTGACAAGGTTAAAAGTTTAAATGGAAGGCTAATGAAGTCTAGGTTTGGAATACACTCATTGGACAAATCATAACTCTACTTATGCAATTCTAGAAATAAACTTACCAAAATAGATAAAACTGTCAATACTAGTGTAACCAATGGTGATATAGATGGCAGTATTGTATGATGAAACTCCTGTACAAGTCCACCTGTCATTACAGCAGATTCTGTATTTGTTATATTTATAATGTTATATTTTTTGCCTGCAACAAAAAAAGAAGCATCATTTAAAACTAGAGGCTCAGTGGGCTGAGCCTGTGTCACTCACCTTTCATTCTGCTTTGAGGAATTTAATACAGAACCTTCCATAGGTGGTTCCCACCAAATATCGGTTCATTTTGGCAAAGCAGTTTCAGATAAGAAGATTTTTAGAAATTGACCAATCTAAAGTAGGAATTTCCTGTGGAACTGTTTGTAAATGGATCAAAACGAAATGAGTAATCTCTATAGAGGATCTTCCATAGATGCTTCTTACCAAGTTTCATATCATTTGGCCAAGCGGCTTCAAAGGAAAAGCTGTTTTAGAAATTGTTAACGGATCAGAAAGACATAAGCAATCGCAACAGAGGACTTTCCATAGATGCTTCCTACCAAGTTTCGGTACATTTGGCCAAACAGTTTCATATCATTTGGCCAAGCGGCTTCAGAGGAAAAGCTGTTTTAGAAATTGACCAATAAGAAACAAGACTTGCCTGTGGCAGACATATTTGTTAATTGATGGGGACGAAATGAGTAATATTTATAGAGGACCTCCATAGATGCATCCTACCAAGTTTTGGTTCATTTGGCCAAGCGGTGTTTCAGAGAAGATTTTTAGAAATCGACCAATTAGAAACAAGAATAGCCTGTGGTGGCCATGTTTGTTAATGGATCATGACGAAATGAGTAATTGTTATAGAGGACCTCCCATAGATGCATCCTACAAAGTTTCGGTACATTTGGTCAAGCAGTTTCAGAGGAGAAGATTTTTAAAAATAGGCCAATCAGAAACAAGAATTGCCTGTGGTGGTCATGTTTGTTAACGGATCAGAACGACATAAGCAATCGCAACAGAGGACTTTCCATAGATGCTTCCTACCAAGTTTCGGTACATTTGGCCAAACAGTTTCAGAGGAGAAGAATTTTTAAAATCAGCCAATCAGAAACAAGAATCGCCTATGGTGGCCATGTTTGTTAATGGATCAGGACGGAATGAGCAATCTTTATAGAGGACCTTCCATAGATGCTTCCTACCAAGTTTCGGTTCATTTGGCCAAACGGTTACAGAAGAGAAGAATTTTTAAAATCAGCCAATCAGAAACAAGAGTCGCCTACGATGGCCATGTTTGTTAACGAATCGGGACGAAATGAGGGCCTTCCATAGATGCTTCCTACCAAGTTTCAGTTCTTTTGGCTGAGGGGTTTTAGAGGCATATTTATCTGTAATTCAATTCATAGTTAACTGTATTTTACTAATATCTATATTTAAATTAGAGTTATCTCCCTTTCCACAGAAAAGCTGGGTTTTTTTTTAGAAAGCATACAATCATAAACATGAATTGCCTGTGGCGGCCATGTTTGTTAATGGATCGGGACGAAATTAGCAATCTTTATAGAGGACCTTCCATAGATGCTTCCTACCAAGTTTCAGTTCATTTGGCCAGTGGTTTCAGAGGAGAAGATTTTTAAAAATAGGCCAATCAGAAACAAGAATTGCCTGTGGCGGCTATGTTTGTTAATGGATTGGGACGAAATTAGCATTCTTTATAGAGGACCTTCCATAGATGCTTCCTACCAAGTTTCAGTTCATTTGGCTGAGGGATTTCAGAGGAGAAGATTAAAATGTGAAAAGTTAACAGACGACGAACGCCAAGTGATGGCAAAACCTCACATTGCCTTTGGCAAGGTGAGCTAATAATAAATATTATTCAAGGATGTCTCCTTAAGAATCAGATTACCCTCCTTTCTCAAATGCTGACTAGTCCAATAATCCTTTTATATTTTCTTTTATCTATACATATAACCAGATTGTTTTATATACATATATGTCTTAGTTCTATGGGTCTTCTAGTCTAAAAAATTGATTTATAAAATTTGCTTACACTACAATATAGCTGAAATACTGCAAAAGTTGGCATCAAACACCAATCAATCTTTCAATAACCTTTGCATAATGAAAATCTCTTGAGCTGAAAATCAGAAGAAATTAAATTGACTGTTATTTTGTTATATTTGTTAAAAGATTTTATCCTAAAAAAGAGACATAACTAAAGAATTGAGGAACATAAGGAGAAGATTTGTTTTTCACATTACAGTTAATTATTATGTCCACTGGAATCAAGACCATCCATATTTTTTTCTTTCAGTTACAATTAGATCTGAGACAAGATTGAAATGTATATTGTTGAAAGATGATGGGCAGATGTGAGATGCTAAGTGATTGCAAATCTACCATACCCCTTGATATGTATATTTCAAGTTATGACCATCAAACATGTAATTGAGAAATGCATTCATTTTAAACAGTAGGAGCTTGTGGTAAGTATCACAAAAGGTCAACTTTGATGCAAGATGGTCAACAATTACCCTATTAGTGTGACTTACTAAGTAAACGCCATTAAAATACCTTTCTGAAGTAGACGTGCTATGTAATACCTTCAATACAAAACATGCAAAAGGATAGCTTAAATATATTCTATTAATGAATTTCACATAAAATTACAGGGGGCTGTTGTGATCGCATGGTGGTTGGATTTAAAACTACCTATGCTATCAGTGCCTATCACCACTAACGTGAGTTTGTACCCCGATCAGGTGAGGTGTACTCGCTACAACATAATGTGATAAAGCTTGTCAGTGACTTACAGCAGGTCGGTGGTTTCTCCAGTTTCCTCCAACAATAAAACTGACCACCACGATATACCGATATTGTTGAAAGTGGCGTTAAACACCTTAAAGCATAAAGCAAGCATAAAATTACAATATTGAACTATATAATGATACAAGACAAAATGTAATTCATAGTATTGGGAAACAATTTACTAGAACTTATATTTAATAACATAATATAAATCTCTAAGGAAAGAAATATATTGAACTAACTAATAATATTTTTATATTAAATACAGAAGAATTTTTATTTATAGAACTGATGAATTGTATCTAAAACAAGAGTACTCACATATGATTGTAGCTGCTTTATCAACCACGTTGTATAATGCATAGAAATTTGGTGCCCAGTAGGCATGACAAAGACCTCTCTTAAAGGGAAATAATCTGGATAATACTTGAGGTAACTGATTCTGAAAATAGAAGTTATTTTATTACTTCAGGTAATTATTTTGAAATTGGAACAAATCTTAAATGAACCTCTTATTGCATAAAAAAAATAGATCAGTTCAGCTTCTGTTACAAAGAATCTAACACAAACCATTAAAAATAATCCTATCCTAAACCTATGGCACTGGACCTTCAGACAAAATAGTTCTGCCCTAGCTATATAGACAACAATACAAGATAAAAAATCAATTATTTTACCTTGTTGTCAAAGGTGACATTTTTCTTATGCTTGACACAATGTAATGTCATGATACATACACATACAAAATGCAAAGGCGTTAGTAGTTAAAACAAAACAGATCTGTCTCAGACAAAGTTGTATGATTAAAGGTCAATTATTTGACCTTATGGTTATAGGACAAGGTCACTGTTTAAATCATAATCGATTATTGTTAATAATCAGAGAGGCATAAATGATTATAATCAGATTTTGTTTGTATTATTTGTAAGTTAAATCAAT
Source organism: Bathymodiolus brooksi (assembly GCA_963680875.1). Classification (NCBI taxonomy): domain Eukaryota; kingdom Metazoa; phylum Mollusca; class Bivalvia; order Mytilida; family Modiolidae; genus Bathymodiolus; species Bathymodiolus brooksi. The sequence goes on along the minus strand of OY804585.1, from coordinate 83,347,289 downwards.
GGGAAAACCATAATCATTTGTCCAGAAAAACTAAATAAGTTCTTTGAGGACACTGGCCATCTGGGTGTATATAATTACATAAAAAATGTAAATTATCTTCATGGATTCTTGGGTAAAATAAATTAATATTCACTATTTAGTGCTTGTTGTTCATCAAGAATTTTCGATTCAAGATATCTGTCGATAAAAATCAAGACAGTTTTTAGTTTGACCCGATCGAAGCTCAAATTCACAATCTACCACTCTCGAGGTGAACATGCTAACCATTTTACCACGAACATGGTTCTGTTTGTACAAAGAATGACACATATCATCTATTGTATTTGTCAGAGAGAGATGATTCAAGTCTTCAAGCATTTAGGCTTTCAGCACAAATTAAACAGTTCTTATCATTAACAAATCTTACCATAAATATAAATGGTCCAAATGAAAGACAGAACACAGATACTACAACTGTACCAAGCATGATAATTCTTCTGAATGAAAACGTCCTCCAGGAAAATCTACCATCTGAAAACATACGAAAATGATGTATAATGATTGGACAGGGGAATAGAATCTTAAACTACTTATATGATTGATTGATTTGATTTTTGGTGTTTAATGCCACTTTCAGCAATATTTCAGCTATATCATGGCCACCAGTTTTAGAGGTAGAAGAAGCCAGAGTACCCGGAGAGAACCACCGACCTTGGGCAAGCAACTGGTAAACTTTATCACTTGCGGCTGCGAGTCGAGTGCGCCCTTTTTTGCAATTTACAAAGCCGGGCCAAACCCACGCCGTATTGGTGATAGGCTTGTATGAATTGTTAGGTAATCCAACTACCTAACTCATTGAACCACCCAGGCCCTATACAAGGAAGTAGAATCTTACACTATTTATATGAAGCTGCATTTACACGGTCAAATTTGTCCTTTAAATTCACTTCAAACTTTAGCTATGAACCTGATTCAAACACAAATTTGACAGTCTAAACACCTATCCAACAATCTTTGTATATTTGATGGACCATCAAATGAGTCTGACGATGTGATTAGAAATTTGTGGTTGAAACGGGTCCACAGGTTTTGCTTGAAGTGAATTTGAATAAAAAATTGACCATGTAACTTGATTAATGGTGCAGTTTTAAATGAAAATACATGTACTTCTAAGAATGATAATACCATTCAGAGATGAAAAATATAACATAGATGACTTAAATATGTAAACAGGGGTAAAATAAGTTCTTATATCCATTCCTAAGAAATGGAAGATGGGGGGGGGGGGGGGGGGGGTATGGTGTTTAACTCCACTTTCAACAATATTTCAGTTATATCGTGGCGGTCAGTTTTATTGGTGAAGAAACCGGAGTACCTGGAGAAAACCACCGACCTGTCACAAACAACTGACAAATTTTATCACATAATGTTGTATCGAGTACACCACGCCATGAGCAGGAATCTTACTTACAACTTTAGTGATGATAGGCACTGATTGCATAGGTAACTATAAATCCAACTACCATACGATAACGATCATGATGGCCCCCTAAGAAATGGAGGGGGACAAAAATAAACTAGATTCCTGTGATCTCTATCTAACAACTGTCTTGTACTGTACTTTGTCCAAACCCTGCCTAATAAAAACCAAATAATAACCTCCTAAATGGTGCAATGGTTAGCATTCTCGACTTAAGGTCCTATCCCAGGTCAGGTCAAATCATAGACCTACAATATTGGTATGTTCTACTTCTCTGTTAAACATATGCATGCAGCTTTTAAAGAATAAGAGTTAAGACTGGTTGGATGTGCATCAGTCTAGTGTATTCAAGTAGAGTGACAGACAGTTGTATTAGAAAGTATAAAGCAGCCATAAACATCATCTCATCTGAGATTCTTCTCTCCATGGTAAAGCTGAAAAATTGTTCACTTGGTGTTAAAAAATAATAAATTGTTCACTCAATTATAAATTTTAGTTAACTTTAATCTTTAACATGTATTCTTACCTCCACACTGAAAACAGTAACACCTGAGCAGGTAGACAAAATATGCAGGTGCAATATACAGGTAGATATGTTTAAAATTAAGTAACACTGCAAACCAAAATGAGCTCTCTAAATGTCTATCCTGAAAAAAAAAGATGAGAAAAATCAACTCTTTCTGTTTTCTGTTTGGTAAACTCTTACACTGATCAAGTTTGTAATTGTACTACTTTTTAAGCAAAATTCCAACAAAATCTTTAAATTTCCTCAATTTTTTTTTAAATTTGCAATATGAAAACCAATCTGATTAAAATCAGCTGTTAAAATATTCTATGCTCCCCTTAACATCTGACAGAACCTGGATAGATCTCATATCCAGATGAACTTTCTTATATGAATGCTTATTTAAAAAATCAACCAATCAGAGAGCTTTATGTTTGCAATTCAATAACAAAAAGAACAAAAGGTGCAGTTATGATTTCACTAACTGATCATGAGTTATCATTGGCTGGTCATGAGTTCACTTGGACCTCTAATCAGTTTCTGCCAGATGCTAGGAGGAATACAGAATATTATAACAGCTGATTTTAAACAGATGGTATGAAAACTGGTATCTTATTATAACCTGAACCTATATCATTCACCTGGTAATACATGTACTATTTTGTTTCAACAGTGTGGGAAATGTTTTTTTCTCTTATCTCACCATTTTGGCTAGTTGCTTCAAAATTGTACCCGTCAAATTAGAATTGCACTTGCCAAGTTTGGCCAGTGGGTAGATATTTCTACTCGCCAATGATCTAATGCAAAATTAATTGCTGCAAAATCCGACCCCGACTCGAAAATTAACATTTTTTAACATTTACCTTTTTACCATATATAAAGTCCACCCAAACCCAATTTTATTTGATGTCATCAAGTTTTACTCTACCGAATCTGTATTTAAGATAATCTGAATCGTTTGCATTGAACTTTGGGAGGTATATATTAATTTTATTTGATCCCGGTTCGGAATAGGATGCCATCTTTTAGCATTTTCTATCAATAAGAGAAATCAATATGGCGGACGTGAAACATTGCACCGCTAGTCCTATCAACGATTTTGAAGGATTTCTTCACATCTTTCAGTGTCGAATCAAAAATTTTACGGAATCATTGACTGAGAAACTACTTCGTCAAGTTGGTTGACAGGGGCAAGTGCATAATAATTGGAACTCGCCTCACGCTGTTCAGTTGCTGGATTCTTACACAAACGTACTTGCCGAATTTTTTCTCTTCTCGCTTTTGGCGAGCGGTGGTTTCTTTCACTGTTTCAAGGAAGTTTTTTTAGTTTTTTTCGAATTCCAATAGAGTCCTATTGTTAGATAATGTCCTGTGTTGGAGGCCATCTTGGATTTCTGATCCACGCAAAATAAATTGCAAGGGACAATCCAATGACTATTCATGTACAATTTGGATTAAATCAAATGTGAAGTTTTTGATAAAAAAATATTATTCATTTTCCCACAGGTAATTATCTTAAAACTTGTCTAGAGGTGGTGGCCATCTTGAATTTCTGATGAACATAAAAAAAACAGACAAGTGATAGAGCACTATCCAAGAAACATGACAGCAAGGTTTTCTCTCAAATGGTTCCATGGTTTCAGAGAAGATTGATTTAAAAAAATGTATCTTTCCAATAGGGTCATAAATTTGTCATACGTTCCACACAAAAATTTTAATAAACTTATTTATGGACCATCCAATAATGTACTGTTTGAGTTTGCAGTTTCAAAGAATAATTATTCCATCTTTTTCCCATTAGGTCATAGTTTAAAATTTGTCCTTCGATAGTGGCTATCTATTTCTGATCGAGGGCACGGGTGGCTCAATGAGTTAGGTAGTTGGATTACCTAACAACTCATACAAGCCTATCACCAATATGGAGTGGGTTCGCGCCCAGCTTTGTAAATTACAAATAAAAAGTGCACTCGACTCGCAGTCGCAAGTGATAAAGTTGACCAGTTGCTTGCCCATGGTCGGTGGTTCTCTCCGGGTACTCTGGCTTCTTCCACCACTAAAACTGGTCGCCATGATATAGCTGAAATATTGCTGAAAGTGGCGTTAAACACAATAAATCAATCAATCTATTTCTGATCCATACAAAGAAAGAAAATTTGGAAAGAACAATCCACTGATTATCAGTGTACAGATTGTTTTCAATCAAGTATGTAGTTTTTGAGAAAATAGTACATGTATTTATACATTTTATCAGAGCGTCCATTCAATATCTTGTGGTGGTTGGGGGAACATTCTGGATTTCCAATCTGCATACAAAAATGAAATTTTCAATCTTGTTTGTAGCTTGTAGGAATAAAATTCATATAAAATGTTGAGAATGACCCAAGTAACATTTGTGCCAGGTTCAGTTCCAATTGATCCAATGATTTGTGAGAAAAAGATTGAAATGTGAAAAGTTCTGAAAAAATATACCAGATAATCCAACTAAAACCTAAAAGCTAAGATAAAAAACTTCTTTATGATCTCACAACCTGTTTTTAGATTATACAATAAATACCTCATACAATCTTGTAATTGAAAGCATCAGTAAGCCAAATAAGAAACCATTATACTGAAAATGAATGTCTACAAAATGTTAAAGAAAAGCAAAACAATTGAAAATTTCTCAAAAACATAATTCTCTGAACTAGTGATGATAATTTAGCCCATTTTCATATTATGTGCATACCTGAATAAAAATTATTATGAATATTATGAAATTAATTAGAATTGACTAGGAGTATACCATGTGAATTACTGTGGCAGACTGTGGCATTATAAAGTGAACCACCTCCACTCACATTTTCACTATCATAACAATCTTATTTAATTGGGATAATTTTTATATATAAAACTAAAGGTTCACCTAGTTATAAATTATCAACGGTTCAGGACAAAACTAGAAGTTTTGCTATACTGTGAGAGTTTACAGTTGTATCCAAATACCAATTAATCACAATAAATAAAGATCGTGCAAAAACAAATGTGTTTCAATATATAGAATAACCGCAGTTTTGAAAGTCAAGACAGACATTATCACTATCATCGCTGGGAATCCAATAGAATAAGCTGTGTTACTAGTAATAATGTATGTCGAGACATTCAAAACAGGCATTATTGTTTTTATCTGTATTATATGTCATAAAGTGACGTCACACTGATCAATATTTTCCAGTATCTGTGTCACAAAGTTAATATTGAAAATATCATTCAGTGAGATCAAACGGAAAATGTATAATTTACCAATAAATATATACTATCGCTGATTTGCTTTGCGGGAATGGATTTTTCAAAGCAATATCACATCAAAGGCTAAGCCATATGTGCGATATAATGAGAAGTCCATTTCAATCAAAACATATCAAATAAAGTATGTTTATCAAGGATTTTGGTAATGTAATGCCAGCAATGTGATAACAACATCATATTAGAAAACAGCAATACATGTATTATGTAAATATCAGGCTAGTTGTTTGATTATAGATATCATCGCATGCTAAGATCAAAGGGAAAATGTACAAATCATCAATAATACATACTATCAGTATATTTGACGTGAACATTTCTGAAGATTAAAAATAGGATACGATCGACTAGTAGCAATCCAGCGTTACATATAAGTAATGCTGCTAATATCCAAGGAGGAGATCTAAATATATCTGCTTTATCTTCATCCTTCCTCTGTAGTTTTACACACTTGGTACAAAATCTGTAAGATACAAGAATAAGGATAGGTTGGTTTGGTTTGGTTTGAGTACCCGGAGAAAACCACTGATCTGCTGCAAGTCACTGACCAAACTTTATCACATATTGTTGCATCGAGTACACCTCGCATGAGCAGGATTCGAACTCACAACTTCAATGGTGATAGGCACTGATTGCATAAGTAGTTGTAAATCCAACTACCATACAATCAAGACTACAATGGCCCCGAGTATAAGTACAAAAAATATATAGTTAAATATGTATCTGTATTAAACACCATTTTAAGAAAATATTTTGCAAGTTGAATTCACCCTTCATATGAATCATAATGTTCTATTTTAATTATAAGTGAGCATTCATGCATTTGTGTGTTGGGGTATTGATTTTGTCACTTGCTACGATTTTGCGATTGGATTTTGGAATTGTTCCGACATTGTGGTATTTTTTGCTTTTCATTTTACTACAAAAGGTTGAGATATTTGCCTGTCTGGGCGAGTTCAGTACTCATCATTTGTGTTCGCGACTCATCACTATTAACAAAAAATAACAAAGATTGCACTAGTAAAACTGATGACTTTTTGATATGGACTCATCAAAATGTTATCCTACTAGGGTCTCCGACAAGGTGATGTTTAATTTCATGTATCTTGTATACACATACAAATTTTAACAAAAAGGTAAGATTTTGTTTCATGTACATGCACATCTTTTATTGTTTTAACAAAAATATTTTCATAAACTATTTATTATTTTCCAAAAGATATAAGAAACCTCCTCGTTCTCAATCTTTTGTAGTTGGATTTACATCTACCTGTGCAATCAGTTAATTACCACAAATAAGGTTTACAAGTTTGACTGTATTTGTGGAGAGGTGTATTTGATACAACTGTATGTGATGGAGTTTGTTGGTAACTTACTGAAGGTCGAAGGGTTTCACTGGTTACAGCGACAGTGATTTCCTCCATTATAAAACTGATCATCATGATATACTATTTTTTAAATGGTGTAGCAGCCATTATAAAAATAAATCAAAATAAAGAGGCACAATAAAAATAGAATAACTGAAAATTTTAAGTATGGTAAAATGTCTAATCAATAATGGATTTCACAGTTTATCCCTGCTATATTTTTGTGCCTGTCCCAAGCCAGGAACAGGTTTTCTAATGCCATATGTCGTGATCCTTTTGTGGTAAATCATATGAGGTGAGAAGTGGTTGTTCATTTTGATGATATTGGTGGAATTCTTGACCATCACAGTTTAATATTTACTTTGTATATCCAAACTATTTTTGATTTCTGGTTGTGCAATCAATATGTGTCTTGACTTAGTGGGTTTCAAATACATTATTTATCACTATATTTTATTTACTGGTAGTTAAATTCAAAATTACTCAATGTACCAACTCTTTTACTGCATAGATGAAAATAAAGTCTGTCACCACAACTGAAAGTCTTTGGAAGAGCACTGTAGCATGTGATGAGTAGTTAATGTTCTCTACTTTTAACATTTCAGCATCAAAATACTGTGCCACCTGTGATAATGTCCACTCTAACCAGGCAAACAAAGGGGGATAATCCAATGTCCATTCTGATGTATCCTGAAATCATTATAAACGAGGTTAAAGTCAAGGTATTACATTCAAAGGGGGATAATCCAATGTCCATTCTGATGTATTCTGAAATCATTATAATTGAGAGTAAATTCAAGGTTGAGTCTTGAAATTATTGCATTCAAAGGGGGATAATCCAATGTCCATTCCAATGTATTCTGCAATAGGGTAAATTCAAGATCTATTTTGAGGTGCAAGTGCTCAAAATTATTGCATTCAAAAGGGGGTAATCTAATGTCAATTCCAATATATCCTGAAATAACTATAAACAATGGTAAATTCAAGGTATATTCTAAGGTGCAAGTACTTGAAATAATTGTATTCAAATATTCAAAGGGGGGATAATCCAATGTCCATAATAAGAGCCAAAATATCCTTCATATGAGGGATATTTTGGCTCTTATTATGGAATATTCTATTTCAGTATTTATAGTTCTTCATTTACTAGAAGTGCTGAAAACTTACCTCATAATACCACCTATGAATAGGGAGACTGTGTGTAATGGCTAACCAATTTCTATGGACATCAAAATCTGTAGATTTACTGAAAACAATATTTTTGTATTTAATATCAATAACTCAGTAAAATAATCAATCTGCTTTCATCATCGCATTTATTTATTTATATAATTTTCATATAGAAAACAGATAAATTGCATCCCGGTTCAAAATAACATATGACACCGGTATTGTAATTTTTTAACATTTGCATTGCATTCCTTTTTCATAAAAAAATGTCTGTTCGCTCTGAATTCTGTGCCATTTTCTATGACGAGCCACTCAAATACAACTATGAATTGACTAAGTCAGTAGGTCAGCACGAACAGTTTCATGTCATATCTAATTTCTCCTTCAACTCATTTACTGTGTCAACAATGGTCGAGAGCTCATGTTAGATCTCCATAGGCCAACCCAAAAAAAATCAATCAACTGACAAAAAATAATGGATAATCTCCTGAATGATGATCCCAGTGATTCAGCTCGTCATTTTCAGATCCCATTTACCTTAAGGTAACTAAAGACATACCATTTGAACTATTTTTTCCACAACACTGCAAATATTTACAAAAAAAAGTATTTTTTTTATATCACTAGGCATGACACAAAGTATAAGTCTTATTAGAATTACAAGATCATAGTGCATTTCTATAGGTCTAGAGTCTGCATCAATGGTGTAATGGTTAGCATGCTTGCCTCAAGTGCAGTAGATTGTGAGTTCGAGTGCTGGTCGGGTCAAACAAAAGATTATAAAACTGGTATTTGCTAGTCTCAGCTAAGCACACGACATTAAAGAGTAAGAGCAAAGACTGGTTGGCTCGGATTGAGGATAATGTGTACGAGTCAGTGGAGTGACATGTCTACCCGCAGATTGTTGTTTCAGTGAATTAGAACAATAAAAATCCAACCAAGCGTCTTGGTCTAGCACAAAGCGGACATCATCATCATCATCTCATCGAAATGTAACTTGTTCTCGCCCTCAAAGGGCCTGATATACATGTAGCTGAAAAACTTATCGCTTGGTGTTACATATCAATCACTCATTTATCAGGTGTAGTTATCTCATTGAAATTTTAATTCCGATACTATTTTCTGATCTGTATCTCCAGTAGTACTAGTAGTAATATGCGAGCTTAAGCGAGCTCTTTATGGTATAAAATGTGTACTTAGGATTTTTTAACAAACATGGCTGAACATATTGTCGAAGAAAAAAAAATTCTACGTTTTGTAAACACCGGTTTCCGGGTAACACACTAACACACTCAACTAATGAAGATCTTCTTAACATAAAGCGCAAAGGTGATCCTGAAGTCTTGTACCCTCTCTCGTAAGGAACGATAACTCGAATAAAGAACGACAGCTCGATTGAATGAGACTAGATTCGGCCCTAAAAAAAAGTCGTCCCCAATATATCTCGGCCCAAAAAATCTCGACACTTTTTGATGAAATTGCCAGATCATTTTCAGATGCGCGAGCATTCAAGGCCGTGCCGGTTTCATATTATGCGAGCTTAAGCGAGCTCTTTATGGTATAAAATGTGTACTTAGGATTTTTTAACAAACATGGTTGAACATACCATCGAAGAAAAAAAAATTCTACACTTTGCAAACACCGGTTTCCGTGTAACACACTAACACACTCAATTAATGAAGATCTTCTTAACATAAAGCGCAAAGGTGATCCTGAAGTCTCGTACCCTCTCTCGTACGTCAGACACCACTGAAACCCGGAACCTGTGTATAATAAAAGTCATTTTGTTAGCTTGTTTTACTTATATTGATATTTTTTAATTTATTAAATCTCTTCTGACATACTGACAAAAATTGTTGTTTCTACGTGGAAGTTAACTTTTGAGATTTCGTAAGGAACGATAACTCCAATAAAGGAACGACAGCTCAAGATTCGGCCCTAAAAAAAGTCGTCCCCAATATATCTCGGCCCAAAAAATCTCGACATTTTTTGATGCACTGGATGAGAGTGAAATTGCCAGATAATTTTCAGATGCGCGAGCATTCATGGCCGTGCCGGTTTCATATTATTTTGATACAGAGCAGAAAATCGTTTCGGAGGTATAATTTCAAGTTTAAGATTTCATTAACTTTAAACGAATGGAATCTCTGAACATTTTTTAACAAATGGTGTTCAAAATTTAATAAATATATTGCTTCTACCTTCCTTCAATCTTTATCTAATGGTTCAAAACATATTTTTGGGGAATTGAAAAGGGAGATAATCGTCAAGTCGAATTCTTTACAATGATAATTTTGCTATTTGGAATGTAAAAATTCTCTTCAATTTATGCTATTTTCTATGTTGTTGGTTGCTTTGTTATCTTACACATTTTGTTATTAAAAACACTAACTATGATGGAACCAATAACAGTTTTATACAAGTTACAGCACCGGCAATCGTCCACCACGTCTCCATATTGAATCTGTACTATCAATGCGTTTTACTTAAATATATATTATCGAATTCTAATTTTAGCTTTTACATGACTCTGATCAAATATTATAATTACAAAATAGACTCGGGCCAGCCTTGTTCATTTTACCGGAAAAC